>CM053586.1:327661780-327719295 GCA_028646515.1 Pseudochirops corinnae
ATAAAAAAAAAATCAGGTCTTCCTCATTTTCTAGAATCAGGTGCAGAATTTTATTTCCCACGGTCATTTATCCTACCCTTTAAAGACATTTGCTGGGGGTATGATCTTAGGCAAGTCACTCAACTTCTGCCTGCCTCTGTTTTCTCATCTGTCAAATGGGCATAAAATAGCTAATATATAATATAAAATAATATAGTTAAGTATAACTTAATTTTTTAAGTATAACTTATACTTCCCATAAGTTGTTGTAAGGATTGAGTGAGGTAACACGTAAAGAATTTTGCCCAAATTAAAACACTATAGAAATTTGAGCTATTAAGGCAAGTCAAGAGTTTAATAGCTATTCTACTTTCTACTTAAGAGCCATGAGTGAGAATTCTAATAAACAAGAGAGGGAGGGCATAAACACTTATAAAGTGCCCACTATATGCCAAGCACTGTGCCGAGTGGTCTTACAAATATTATCTCGTTTGATCATCACAACATTCCTGGAGGGAGGTGCTATTACTGTTTTCATTTTCAGTTGAGGAAACAGAAATAGAAGTTAAATGATTTGCCCAGGATCATATAGCTAATAAGTGACTGAGGCCAGATTTGGGCTCGGGTCTTCCTGACCTCAGGTATTTCTTTCTTCTGGCTGGCTGGTCTGTAGTATAACTGCATCACCTACTACCACATTGCTTCTGTGTCCCATTGAATCCCATCTAAGTGCCCCCCACCCTGCCCCTCGGGTCATGGATTTCCAATGCTGGTCCACCATTCTTCTTGAATGCCATATTCTAGTCATAAGTCACATTCCACCGATACTTAGGAGGTGTTTGAATTAGGATATCTAATTTACCTTGTTAATTTCTCCTATTTTGCCCATGTATAAACAGACATTTAAGGTCACACATATAATTTCTGTCCTTGGATATTGTCTCTTGTGGATTAATTACTGGCCCTCGCCATAAAATTTTTCCCCTTTGTCATACCTCCTATTCTCTGTGGTATTTGTCAAGGTAGACATATGTGAGCAAATTTATGTGCCCCCCTCCATTTTCTTTTTAAACACACCCCTCCTTTGATCAGATCAATAAATTTCCAGGTAAATATATATATATATTTTTAGTAATCCTTAATAGATGAATTCTATCTCTACCCAACATTTCATCATTTCTATATCTTAAGACCTGGTCTTAGAACCCACATCCCATTTTCAGACACCATGGTCTTCTTCACTAGTCTTGGACTCCTCGAATCTGTCTTCCCATTCCTTCAATCTGTAGCAATGATGAAAGCACCATCTATTCTACTAAGTTTTTGGCTTTTTTTGCTAGTACTTCATCCCTAGTCTCTTGGGTTCTTTTGGGAAAGATCAAATATTCTCACAAGAATCAGCAAACATGTATAAGGGTCATCAGGGTTTGACAAATCCCAGGAAGCTCTCCAACATGCCCCTGTATATACACCCCAGGAAGACAACAGGTTTTCTATTTATGTCACCTCCCTCGACACTTACTGGCTGTGTGTCTCTGAGCAAATAGCCTATCTCCATGACTCTCAGGTTCCTTATCTATAAAAGGGGGACATTGATAATACCCACCTCTCAAGGTGATTACAGATCTCATTTAAAACACCTCACAAACCCCAAGCATTATATAAATGTTAGTTGTTTTTTGCTATTAAACGCTCAAAAATCTTCATCATCATTCCACAAGTAGATGTTTCTACCTCAGTGGGCCAAGCCCTACCCTCTGTAGATGCAAACAGCTACAAAAGAACCATATAGACTCCAAGCTCATGAGGTTTCCCTCTCTGTGTCATGTCTTCTATCCTTCAATCTCACAAAGGTTAGGAGAGCCTCTCCCCATGCCTCTACCCTTGCCTCTTTGGATTCTTTCATTTTCCACTTGAAACTTTTGTTTCTATTCTTTCAAGGAATGCATCATTCTTCTTGACCAGCTGGAGAGGAGAGAGGTACTCCTCTGGCCACTCACCTTTTTATCTAGCGAGGAGGAGACCCACCTGCTTTCTGTACAGACATAGCTGTTACTTGGTACAGGCAAAACCAGAGGCATAGAGAGCATCACCTTTACAGGGCACTGGAATAAACCTTCCTCTCCTTCCAGCACTCCATTCTTTGTCAAACTTAGCTTCTCAGCTCCCTTTCACTCTTACTGCTGGCTCCTGCTGTTAAACTCACATCTGTTGTCTAAAGTAGCCATATTTCTGTTGCTCCAGAAGGCATTACTACAACGGATGGGTGGATGTTGTGGGAAGATGAATTTGGCTCAATAGTAAGGAAGAACTTTCTAACAATTACCAACTGGAACGGGTTGCTTCACAAAATAATGAGCTTTCCAGCCCTGGAAATGTTCAGGGAATGGCTGAATGACTTTCTGTCAAGGATGTTTCAGACAGGATTCTTGCATTGGGAGAGAGGTGGGATCCGTTCCAGTGCCCCAGAGTGCCACAGCAGGCACTAGGGACAAGAGGAGGATGGGGGTTGGGTGGGAGGGAGAGGGCAGATCATCTTTTGGTCTCCTTCCTGAAATCTCTACTTGATCCTGGATTGTACTTATTTCAGCTGAAAAAGTTGTTCAGGCAAAGCTGGCAACCACAAAGTAAAATCCACAAGCATTCATTAAGTGCCTACGGTGTGTCAGGCAGGGTACTAAGCACCAGCTGTGCTTGCAAAGGCATTTAAGAATACAGACAAAGAAAGTTTCTGGGCTGGTCAGGAAGTTATTCTTGTTCCATGGGTGTTACAAGCTATGGAGTAGGAGGAAAATCAGGTTGCAGGTCACTAGGTCCCCTTTTGCTCCCAAATATACTTTTTTTTTTGGAGGGAAGAAGGCAGGGCAATTGGGGTTAAATGACTTGCCCAAGGTCACACAGTTAGTAAGTGTTAAGTGTCTGAGGTCAAATTTGAACTCAGGTCCTCCTGACTCCAGGGCTGGTGTGCTACTCATTGTGCCACCTAGCCACCCCTCCCAAATAGACTTTTGCATTTGTGCTTAGGTGTTAGGAAGATATTTGTCAGGAATGCATGTGTGCAGGACCAGGAAAGAGCAAAACATCAAGGAGATTCAGTATAAAGACTAAAGTGGTCCTATGCTGCATGGACCAGGTTAGAGAACCAGGTTCTATGTCATTTTCTGTTATGACTATTATTACTGCTTCACATTCATAATAGAGTGCTTTTAGTGACATGACACCAACCATTTGAACAGATTTCACCAGGCTAATTAAAATTGGGCAGATGACTTGCATATAACCAAAGTCATCAGTGCTATTTCATGTTCAGTCCCTGTAGCACCAACACCGATGACCACTATAAATATGTCGGCATAGTGCTCAATTGCAAAATATAACAGACTCTCCATATAGAAGACAGAAGCAAAACATTTATTCAGACACCAGAAAACCAAATCCCCAAACCAGTAAGCCAATTCCATCATAGTAGCAAAGAAGTTAACAAGCCATAACAGCACAGAGAGCAACAGCATCCTTTAGCCTTCCCACAAACCAACATTTACTCACAAGCATAACTGTTTCCCTCAGGTTGTCCTCTCCTCCCTCCAGTCTAATTCTCTGACTCCCAGCTTCCTGTGGGCTCTGCTCCACCCCTCAGAAAACCTCCCACCACAGGCTCCATGTGATTACATTCAGTCTATTAAGGGACAGGGAAGATCTTCAAATTCCCATTCCCATTACACCCCACAGAAGACAAAATTAGGCATGGTCTCCATCCACTAGGCTTAAATGCCAAGCATGGATTTAATTTATTCACCACAGGGGACAAAAAAAACCCAACTAAATAAACTGCTGTGTGCAAAAGCTGGTTCTTCATGATTCCATTTGAGGTTTTCTTGGCAAAGATACTAGAGGGCTTTGCCATTTCCTTCTCCAGTTCATTTTCCAGATAAAGAAACTGAGGGTTAAGTGACTTGCCTAGGGTCACACAGCTAGGAAGTGTCTGAGGCCATATTTGAACACGGGTCCTCCTGACTCCAGGTCCAGAGCTCTATCCACTGAGCCCCCTCATTGTCCTATTTCTGTCTTCTGTCTGTCTGTCTGTTTGTTTTTGGAGACTGAGTCTCCTTATATTGCCCATGCTGGAAATGCAATGGCCATTCACAGCCTGACCTCATTGCTGTTAGCTGGGGACTTTTGACCTGCTCATTTTTTCTAAACAGGGCTGGTTTCCCTCTCCTTTGGCAGGCTGGTAATGCAACACCTCCCCACCCCCCCCATCAGCTCTTGTGCTCCAGGGGCTTTGCTATGTTAGTGCTGGATTTAGTGTGGACACCCCATCAGATTTAGCCCCACTTTAGCTCCATACTCCTGATATGTGCATGCATTGTGCCAGGCAGTGGGGAGAAAAGTCACAAATAAAACAGTACTTCCTCTCAAAGTGCTTACTTTTTATTAAAATTGCATGTTATCCACACACTCTAACCCTGGATAATGCACACAAAGATGGCTGAACCAAGAGTTAAGAGTCAAGTGCATACCATATGCCAGGCACTGTGCTAAGCACATCACCAAATCCTGGGGGAGGGGGGGGGAACCCTAAACCAATCAAAAACTTCCTTGGAAGAACATTAATTTTAAAAATAGCATGCCATCCACCAGTTCTATCTGTGGTATAATATATTAATAAAAGAACCTGGGCTCTCCAAGACAAAGCTCAGAGCTTTCTAAGTGATGGTCACAACATGCTTACAACTGCATTTTGAGCATTATTTAGAGGGAAATAAATTCTAGAAGGGTCAAACATAAGCATGAATCTCACTCTGATCCAATATGGTTAGGGGTGACAACACACATTTTTATACACTTTGTTTGTCCTTTGTTTTCAAAGAGGACCAATGGCATCGTAGGGGTAACGTCTTGACTCGTGCCTGAACTGGATTTAAGTGAGTCAGAGTCACACAAAGTCATCAGCCTCACTTTCTCTTCCAGATTCACCAAAGTCCAATGGAAAGACAAACGTCATGATGGCTAGTGATGGCCTGGCATGTAGTAGATGACCTTGGAGTCTTCCATGTCTGACAAAGCTATAAATGCTCCATAGAACTGGCTTCAGCCGTCTTCATGGCTGTTGGAACAAATTGTTCTCATCCACCCATTCCATTGGGGAAAGTCTTCATGTCATTGGGGCAGACATCCCCCTAACTCACCAATGGGTATCTCCATCATCCAAGTGAGGAAACTGAGCCCTAGAGGTGAAATAATTTGCTCAAAGTTACATTTGTTTAAAAACTGAGGATTCAAAACTAAACCTTTAGACTTGGAGTCCTATGTTCTAATCACATTTCCTCCTCTATCCTCACTGAATTTCCACCAACCCTTCTTATCATATCTAATAAGAGGGAACATCAGTAGCCTGGAGAAATACTGCATAGCAGAAACAGTAGTTCTTTGAACTGCATTTTCAGATTTTATTAAAACTCGCTATGATGTCTTTCAAAACTGATCTCATTTCTCTTAGAACCAGGGCAAGAGCTGAAACTCATTGGCAAGAATAGTTTGGTTTTTTTTAAATGTTTCCATCTGTCCTTTAACTCTCCTTTAAGGAGCACAAAACCCAGAAATATGTTTCAATTACATTTGTTGGATAGGATTAGACTATCCCTTGGGGACACTGGGTGAATTTCCAGTGTTTGAGAGGCTGTTAAACTGCTCATTAGCACACTCTCTTAAGATCTTTAGGAGAAATAAAATGAGATGAAACTCAAGCATACCAATTTGACCACTTGCTGTAGCAAAAAGGCTTGGTGGCAAAATAAAGCTTTGGTTTATCCATATATTTCATTTATTTATGCTACCTCTGTCTTCGAGCGTGGCAGGGTGAAGTGGCTAGACATAGGAATCTGGAAGACCTAGGTTTAAATCCCTCCTCTTCTAGATATGAGTTTATGATCATGGACATCACCTCTCTGAGGTTCATGCATACCTCTAGGGTTGGTCTCCTAAGTTACAGGCAAGTTGCCATTTGCATATGTTGACACATGCCATTTCCACTCTTCTTATATCCTATTCCTTGTAGCACTAACACAATATTCACAGCGCCTACAGTGGCTATGAATATGCCAGCATAATTCTGAATTGCAAAATATAACAGACTCTCCACATGGAAGACAGAACCAAAACATTTATTCAAACATCAGAAAGCCAAACCCCAACACCAGAAAGTCAAATCCATCATAGCAACAAATAAATATATACACAATAACATCGCAGGAGACATTGCCATCCCCAAGCCTAGCCCCTGCTAGGCCTTTCCCACAAACAAACACTCATAGCTTTCTGCCTGCTTCCTTTCCCTCAGCTGTAAGTGCTCTGATCAACTTCCTCTGGGCTCTGCTCCACCTGATTGGCAAGCTCTTCCCACCACAGACTCATGGGACTCAGGCTTCCATGTGAATCCAGCAGATCACATGGGTCTATTAACAGTGGGAAAGATCTTCCCATTTACATTACCATTACATTCCCCAACATACACTCTTCATTCTACTGACACTTATTTATTGACTTCCACAAACAAGACTCTCCATTTTTGGCTTTAGGCATTTTTTTCTGGCTATCCCCCATGTCTCCCTCTTCTACTCCAACTACTGACCTCTCTGGCTTCCTTTAAGTCCCAGCTAAAATCCCACCTTCTACAGGAAGTCTTCCCCAACCCCTCTTAATTCCAGTGCCTTCCCTCTGCTAATTATTTCCTATTTATCCTGTATATAACTTGCCTTCTGAGTGAGTATGTGTGTGTGTGACCACACTTTTTGTATCCCAAGTGCTTAGCATACTGCCCAGAACATAGGTGCTTAATAAATGTATATTATTTATATGCCCAGCACTTAGCATAGTGGCACACAGAAGGCACTGAATGTTTATCAAATTGGATTGAAAGATAATATTTCTACTATTTTATTGTTTTTCTGGAAAGAGAAATCTATAGTAACTGTTTTCACTTACTACCTTGTCTTTCTTTGTGATTTAGCTTCTGACTCCACAAGGCAACTGAACTTTTCTCTCCAAGGTCAACAATGAAATATATAATTTCTAAATTCAATGGTCTTTTCTCAGTCCTCATCTTACTTGACATATATATTTCTTTGTCATTCCTACTCTGGAATACCTTGAACCCTTATCATAGCCTCATTCATGTCTTGTTCATTCCAACCATGTGGATGGCTTACACTATATACTTCCTGCACCCTTATTCACATGCTAGGAAACAGAACTGAAAGAAGTCATCAAACTGAGATGACTGGGTGACATTGCACATTTGTGTCACGTGGGTAATCTTTTTCTCCTCCCAAATCAAGTCTCATTCCATTCTCTACCATGGATGTTCCAAAGCTTTTCTTCTCTCTTGAAACCTCCCATTCCTTTTCTACCCTTCCTCCCATAGTTGAGGCAGACCTCCTTGTCTAGTCCAATCCTTCTATGCATGCTCTTGGTTCCATTTCTTATCTTTTTCCAGTTGATTGCTGTTTCAGTCATCAACTTTCCTCATCTTCTAGTTCTTTCTCTGTTGCCTACAGAAACTCCCAGGTGTCTCACCTTTTAAAAATCCTCACTAGATCCTACCATCCTCTCAAGTTATGGGCCTATGTACCTCCTTTTCTCAGCCAACTCCTTAAAGTAAAACCACTGATACTCAGTTTCCACTTCTCTCAACTCACTTCTTAACCCTTTACAACCTGGCTTCTTTTCTCATTACTTAACTGCAAATGTTCTCTTCAAAGTTAACAAAAATTTCCTAACTTACAATTAAAATTACAACTTACAAATTTAACTTTACAAAAAGTAAATTTAACTTACAAATTAAAATTTCCTAACTTACAAAAAAAAAATGGATTTTTACCAATCTTCTCATCCTTGTTTATGTCTATATTTGACAAGGAGGACCACCCTTTTCTCCAGGATATTATTTTTTTTCTGTGTATTTATGTCACTACTTTCTCCCAGTTTTCCTACTTTTCTAACTTTCTTACCGGCTTACAAATCCGTATCGTTCTCTTCAAATGTGGACAGATTCCAAGGCTCTGGGCTATCTCTGTCTATATACTTTCTCATCTGGTGACTTCACCAGCTCCCATGGATTTAAATATCACTTTTTTACAGGTCAATCAATAAGCATTTTTTTTTAAAAAATTGATTACTGCTCTTTTGTTTTTATATCCCCTAGATTTTTTTCTCTCTCCTTCCCACTTTCAAAGAGCAATCTTTTGTAACAATTTTTTAAAAGGAAAGAGGAAACAAACGTTATATACAATGTTCTGCCTCCCCTCCCATCCCCACTCGTGTACTTCCCCTTTATGGATTGGCTTCCTTTCTCTGCAAAGGATCAAGGAGAGATGTCTGCTTCTATCTCGTCTCTGGGACCAAGCTTATTCTTTATAATTCCAAAGTTCATCTTTGATTGCTTTGCGTCAACAAATATTTTTAAGCACCTACTCTTTGTTAGCCATCGTACAAGGTACTGGGGATAAAGATAAATAGACAGAATCCTTGCTCTCGGGGAGTTAACAATTAATCACATCTCAAATCCATACATTCAACTCCAGTTTCTCTCTCCTGAATTTCAGTCCCATATCATCAACTGTGTATTTCAAACTGTATGTCCCATAGATACCATAAGCCTAATATTTCCAATAAAGAATTGATTATTCCCCATTTCTCACCAATCAATCCCTCTTCCCAATCTCCTCTACTTCTTTTAAGGACACCACCATCCTTCCAGGTATTCAAGTTTACAGTGTCAATGTTATAACCCCTAACTTGCACCTTTTACATGAAACTTTAGCTAAGAACGCCCTCCTCAAACTCTCCTATACCACTTTGTCTGAATCTCTCCTTTGCCCAAGTCACATTTCAATTTGTATTACACTGATGTGTGTGTTGTAGTTCTAGTAAATTGGAAATGCCCTGAGAAGCGTCATTTTTTGAGCCTTATACCCAAATCTATTATAATCTTGCACAAAATAGGTACTTAGTGTTTGAGGAGTCTCTGGTGCCTATCATGGTTAGATTGAGCTGAGCATTAGAATTCTTATCACTTGAAGGTCGAAATTCTAAAACACTGCTCTAGAATGCCAATGTCAAATATAATAGAGGATCTGAATGAGAGGTACATGGCTGAAGGCAAATTCCAGGATATAACTCTTCGTGTAGGAGAACAGACCAATTCTATGCTTTGCCCCTTGGTGTTATAACCTTCAGTTGGTTATTAACGAAAATTGCTTGGCCAGCTTTAATAGCATATTCTGATACGGTATAAAAAGATCTTGACATTTCACAAACTGAAAACTCAGTCTCAATGCCTGTTAACTATATTAGATTCTATTTCCTTTGAGAAAACTAGAAAGTCTTAACTGACTTGCATTTATAACTTTCTTCTAAATTTCTTCTAATTTTGATCTCTGATGATGTAATACTTACAAAAGGCTCATGGACCTTTGAACACAACAGAAAATAATTTCTGGTCACTATGGCCCTAGTCAAAAGATCTCTTTTAGACTCAGCGATAGTGACAAAATGAAGGCAAAGAATGGAATTGGTGGTGGGTGCTGGGGACGAGGGGACAATGATGAAAGCAAACTGCTCCTTTGTACAGAGCACCTTAGTCCCACTGGTTAGGGGTTGCAAGTTTTATGCTTTTGTTGTTGTTTTAATCAAGGGCTATAGCTTTACAGTAGAAGTCAGACACATATCAAAATAACTTTTCCAAATGAAATTGTTCTAACTCAATTTTCATATAAAAGTTTACATGTGAAACAGGGAACATAAAATTTGACTGTTTAGTTCTTTGGTGGCCGTTATTCCATTGGTCTGGATCTTCTTGTCACTGAGCTGACTGCTTTCCTTCAGGTCTTTGTCAAACATCTATCTAAAACACCAATGGCCCTTCTGTAGTTAGCATCTCAGAGATCATGAAGGACTCCCTTACTGTCTGTTGTGATTCCTTCTTCCTACATTACTGGCTCATCTCCATTTTAGGTCATACAAGCCCTTAATATTTTTATACTATTTAGACATATCAACAAGGTTGCTATGCTTCAGCCTTCGTATGCCCTCCTGGTGTCTTGAAAGTACCCTTGGGTTACTTGTAGTTCCTCTAAAATTGTGGTGTTCTGATTCATAGCCAGATAGGATCACTAGAAAAATACTGGTGTTAAACAAGTTAGTGAAGCAGTAAGCAGTTTGGCCAAGATAACTGAAAAAACTTCACAAGATCTCTAAAATGTCTTTTATCAGATCTTTTCCTAATCGATTCTATGTATAGCTCATTACTTTTCCAAGATAGTGATGAATTTGACTGACTGTCCAACTAACTGTCCATCAACTAGAAGCAACTGGTAAGTGCAGTGGATAGGGTACTGGTCCTGGAGTCAGGAAGTCCTGCATTCAAATTCAGCCTTGGACATTTATGAGTTATGTGACCCTGGGCAAGTCATTCTACTTCTGTTTGCCTGTTCCTTAACTGTAAAATGGGGATAACATCTCCCTTACAAGGTTGCTGTGAGGATCAAATGAGGTATTTGTAAAAAAGAATAGCAATGCCAGCAAATAAATGGCTCCTCTCTTACAGTCTTGGCAACAGGTATTTTTCAATCTACTTTGTTTCTCTACTGTGCTTGGTGAGAGCAATCTTTCTGTACTTCTGTGGATTTCACTGTGAGAACTCTGTAGTGTCCCCGTGCTGGTTATGATTAGCACAGTTGACCCTATAAATAGATTTTGTTAAACCTTGCCACCAATAGGAAGTCTTTTTTTAAAAAAATACACCTATTTTTCAACAAATATGTTGCATTATTTCTTAAAACGTACTCTTGATTTCATATTATGGGCAATAAAAGGGAGGGGAGGACAGAAAGTACCAGTAAAGGAAAAGGAGCAAGAGGTTAAAGACCGATGGATTAAGAGTCCCAGAGAGACGAGGCTCATCAGGCTGGAACATCACGCACTGTAGCTCACACGGCTCTGAAACAACCATCACCAATAGTTCTTTGACTGCGTGGAGACAAGAAAGCTCAGAGTATGTTGTAAAACAGAATAGTTGTCTGATGGGAAGATCAAAACCACAAAAGAGCATCATAAGGAAAACTAGGTGACGTGACAGCAGACTGTAGGGACCATGAGGGGCCAAGCACAGGAGTTGACACTTGACTTGGCAGGCCATCAGGCATCGTCACTGAAGATTCTTGGGCAGAGGCAGTTATCTAGCACATGGACTGGAGGGGGAATGATGACCAAAATGTTGCATGTTGGCAGTGGAAAGAGGCAACAGACAAGAGAGAAGCCACAGCAGGCGAATGGCCTCAGAGGCCATCTAGTTCCAATTCCTTCATTTTATGGATAAGGAAACTGAGACCTAGGGAGGTTAAGTGGACGAAGTTACACAAGTAGGCTAGCACCTAGGCAGAGGATATGAACCCAGATCTCTTGACTGCAGAACCAGCGCGGTCAATTGACTTGAATTCAGGGCGGTGGAAGACTAAAAATTGGGGGATATCAGAAAAGGCCTTTGTATAGAAGGTGGTGACACTTGTAAGACTTGAAGAGGGTTAAGGCTCCCTAGAGGGCAATGAAAACCTGGAGGAAAACCCATGCAACAATACTGAAACAAGAGAAAGGAGACCTACTTTGGGGAAGATCAGAGACCAATCTGGATCACCAAATGTGTGATGAACAATGCAAAATAAGACTATAAAACATCAGGACAAGGTCATGAAGGGCTTCAAATGACAAACAGATTTTATTTTATCCTATAGATGATAGGGAGGATTCATTGAAACTTGGTGAGCAAAGGAGTGACATAGTTTGTGTGTGTGTGTGTGTGTGTATGTATATATATGTACATATGACAAATTGCCTAAAAACAATGGTAGACAGGTTGATTCTGACACAGTCCTTGAAGGACATATACTGGGTCTCTATGGGACCTTGCACAGTTTATCACCTGATGGCAATGGGACAGTTCATTTGGGGAAGAACATGAACCTGTGTTCTTTTCCTCCCTCCTCTGATTTTACTCCTCCCTCTTTCTATTCTACAGCAATCCACATTCAACAGAATTTTACACTCAAATGTGTGTTAGGAACTGGACTGTACAAGGAACCTTTAACAAAATGCTATCCCATAAAAGCACAGCTTAATGCTTCAGTGGTAAATCCTAAAAGTTACATGGCCACTTCACAGCTCCAGCTGGAACAGATGCTCCAGCTCATGGTAGATAATTGCAGCTGGGTCAAACAAATATCACCATAATTGATACTCTAAACATTAAAGATATAAGTCTGAAATGTCTTATTTTAAAAGCATTTCTGATTCCATCCTCCCAAATGACATATATGTGTATATATAAAAATGTTATGTATGTATATGAAACATACATGTATACACACACACATATAATATATAAAAATTGTCCTTTTAAATAACAGATCCATGGTTTAAAACCCAAGTAAATAATTTCTAGAGAAATAATAATAAATAATAAACATTGTAAAAACTCAGTTTCATAAGAATAGCTTTTTCACATTTATTGCCCAGACATATTTAAAAAGTCCAGTCCTTTAATATATGGCGATAGCCCTAATACATCTGTAAACAGAATATTACTAAAAAAATTTAAATTGGCATGTAAAATACTATGATTATGGATGCATGAAATTATTAAATCTTAAAGCATCTTAACATAATCATGTATAACTACGTACAAAACATACATAAATCTCAATTTAAAACATATGAAAGAGGCAATTTCAAATCACACAAGACGTAATAAATATAGAGCTTGCTTTGTTAAAAATCTACATTGTACATTCAAGTAAAGGCAAGACTTCCAATGCCAGTTACACTTGAGACAAAATTAAACATTTACAATAATTGGTTTCCTAAAAGTGCTACTTTTTATATCTATAAAAGGAAACTCTCGTTCTAGTGCTTCAATTTCCATCCAAAATGTCTCTACATTCCTTTATTCACAGAACCAGAAGCTTCTGTTACTAAAAATCCAAAGCTTTTGTATCTTTTTTTCAACAGATAACATTTCAATTCTTTGGGGAATAGAGGATAGGGAAGTCAGAACAAACAACTCAGACAACCTTTCTTTAAAACCATTAAATATGACCAAGTTTATCCCACTTTGCGTCTTAGACAAGAGAATTTATGAAACATGAATTTAACCAAGCACATTTCCCTCAGTATGCCTATGGTAAGCCATCTCTGTGTTCTATGGCTGAATCTGTACAAGCCAAAGAGCGTGAACCCAAGCAGCCGCTTTCCTGTGAATCCGATCTTGAGGCCACGCTCCATTTCTGAGTTGTACATCCCCTTCCAACCTGATTTCGTGTAGCGTCTTCAGGAGCTACATTCAGTACACTGCTGGAACTGCTGAAAAAAATGTCAATATTACTATGTTTTATCCATACTTGTACTTCATTTCCAAAATGTTTTAAAAATCCCCCATCTCACAAGCAGAGTTTTTCAAAATTCTAGGCTAACTGGAGGGGCAGAGGAAGAAGTACTTCAGATTATTTCACTGGAGTATCTGAATGCTCCCTGATTTCCTGGCCCCCAGAAAACACCATGATAAATAGGAGTAAATTCTGGGGATGATCTATGTGAAGACCAGGGCTTTTAATAGAGACTAGGGGCTCTGTAGGGTCTACCACCAGTGTTCTAATCTTTTCATGTCTCCCCCCCCCCCCATAACCACTTCATTTCTCCAGATCACTTAAAAGTGGCTAGCACAATTTCAGTAATATAGTCTGAGCTGTGTTCATTTAAAGTGGTATCTAATTTTGTCCCTCAGAAATACATGAAAGCTATTTATTTCTTTTTTTAAACTAAAGGTCCTGACCCACTGAATAGTCATTTCTAAGTCTGATACTTTATCCACTAAGCATCCTACAATATTTCTTTCCAATAGAAATTGTTTTTATTATAAAATTATCTATAAAAGTCTAGAACAGGCGTGGGAAGCCTGTGGCATAAAACCCACACGTGGCCTTCTAGGTCTTTTGACTGAGTCCAAGTTTTACAGAACAAACTCTTTTATTAAGGAGATCTGTTCTATGAAGTTTGGATTCACTCAAAGGGCTGCATGTAAGGACCTAGAGGGCCACATGTAGCCTCAAAGCCATACGTTCCCCACCCCTGGCTTTGAACATTTCTCTTAAAACTTGATTTTGGCTTCCTATGTGCTATCTTCACATAATACAGGTAAAAGAGTGTTGTATTTGGAAGCAAGAGATGTGGGCTCAAACCTAGGTTCTGCCATCACCAGGGTCTCCCCAGCATTCAACATCATCAGGGTCAAATGACCTTTATAGACTGGATATTCCCTCAGGTCCCTCTCCCTATTCAATATTCTACGATATACTCCTTAAAGAGATTGCACAAAGGCCTCAAATAGAAATTGCTGTCTAGAGTAATAATCTGAATTGGAAAAAAAGGGCCATCTCTATTAATAACTAGAACTTCTTAATCTGTCAGTGTTATAACAAATGCACAGTTGAACCTCCCTGAGATAATGTCCTTGAACTCCATGCCATGAAGATACATGATAAATTAAATTACCTAATTAAGATTTTTTTTAGGTCATTTAGTAATGGAATGTCCCACACCAGACGATTTAAGACACTTCTTACTGAATTCTGCCTCGCAGTGAAGTTATATTAAGGTTATAGAATAATCCCATTTTATAAACTTCATATTTTTGACAATCTTATTGTAAAACTATCTTTTATGGTTTTGTTCTAATTTCAAAAGTAATAATATCCATTTCAAATGTTTTCATTATATTGGCCTTCGGAATAACAGAAGAAGAAATGTTATTATCCATTTTATGTGATATACATTCATATTACTAATCAAACTCAAAGATAACTTTTGAAAGAGGATAATTAAGCTGTTTTGTTGTAATAAAATTCAAATTTTCCACTCAAAAGAAAAACTTTTAATTTTTATAGCTTAAGCAAAAGCATACTTAACTAATGCTATACAGTTCTTATTGGCTATTTCTAGTAGAAGGCTCCTTAAAAGCGTTCCATAAGTATATTCTCTGGACTCCTGCTATTTCTGTTTTGACTGACAATTAGTTACTTTTTCACTTAATTTAAAATCTTGTCTTGGATTTAGTTAAGATCAAACAAATATTAAAAAGACATTGTCAAGCTTGCTACTGTCTTCCTTTAATTATTTCAATTCTGATGAAATGATAAACCAAAAACCTCATGTTTTTGCTAATATTTTCAATTACTTTGCAAGCATTTTTTCTTTGACACTTTCTTCTGTAACTGCACTCTTTATGTTCCCTTTAATTCTCACCCTTATTGTTCCAAATCATCTACAGATCAATGCTAAGGGCTATTTTCCCTGCTGCCCCCAGGACTGTACTTTTTCTTTTAAACAAAGCCAACTGATGCCACGACTCCTTGGGGGAAGGAGGACACTCCTCAGAATTTGTTGTTCGCTCTCACCCTCCCCTCAGCTTCCCTGCTGCCCTCGCCCCACATGCTCTCCAGGTCCTGCAGCTTCAGCTCGCAGCCACTTCTACTCCCGACTCTATTCTTCTCTGGGCTTCGGGACACAGCGATCAACTCCCACTCTACTGCCAGCTGATTACCTTGCTTCAAACAGCAGTCATCTGCTATAGCTCCCTACTGCCCCTTTTGTTTGCTCACTCATATGTCGGGCATTTCCTTAACAGTCTGCTGGAAAAAGTCCAGCCCGAAGGGGAGTACGCGAATACAAAGGAGAACAAACAATGAAAATCTCAAGACAGAGACAAGGGGAAAAGGGCGAAATCGAAAACCCATCAACAGACATCTCTGAGGGGGTGAGGTCATTTTCCCAGATCACTATCCTTGCTTTCCTATTTAAAAGAGCACATTTAAATAATTTTTTTAAAGGATATGCATTTTTCTAATTTCTGTCATTCATTCTAAATCTGTGCATTTTAAAACAATTTTAAGTAACTGAACTAATATTATGATGTCTGTATGTAATGCCTGTATTTGGTCATATACTAATTACTTTCTATGGACAATGGAAAATTCTTCCACGGGCAAAGCTTTTGATATAGCAGCTTTTATTTCAGCAATGCAAGTGTCTAGCACTTTTCAGAAGTATGAAAATAAGATCATCTGTAGAATACCTATTTTCTGATAGATGGCGAATTGTCTGGAAAAGCTCTGAAGTAGGAGAAATAGGAAGAGATGTAGTGAGTTTAGACGTGTGTACTGAAGACTCGCTAGACACCAAATAAGATTTTTGTCCAGGTTTGGAGTGCAGCATTAGATTGTCCTGATCATAACCTGAAAAAGAAAAAGAGTAAAAACAATGTTCATTTTTTGAAAGATTCTGAACTACAGAAAAGAGTAAACATGTGAAATGGCCTAGTGTAGGGGTGGGGAACCTGCAGTCTCAAGGTCACATGCAGCCTTCCAGGTCTTTGGGTACAGCCTTTTGCCTGAGTCCAAGTTTTACAGAACAAACACTTTTATTATTTTTTTATGGTTTATTACATTAAGTATTTTCAATTGCATTTTAAAAAAATTCACATTCACTATTTTTTATTTTTCTATTTCTTTTCTTTTATTACACTTATTTTTAGTTTTCAATATTTACTTTGGTAAGACTGAGTTCTAAGTTTTCTCCTGCTCTCTCTCTACTCTACTCTTCAAGATGGCGTGCAATTTAATATAGGTTATACATTCAAGTTAAAAACATTTTCACATTAGTCATGTTGTAAAGAATTAGAAGCAAAGGGGAAAACCATGCAAAAAAATTTTTATTAAGGGAATTTGTTCTGTGAAGTTTGGATTCAAAGGGCCACACTTGAGGACCTAGAGGGCCACAGGTTCCCCACCCCCAACCTCGTGACAGACTTGAGACCACTGAGGTTGAGTTTTTGAGTATCCTTTTAGTCCTACGATTCCAACTTCCTCAAAAATGCACTTCTGGTTTTTTTTGGAGGGCAATTGAGGTTAAGTGACTTGCCCAAAGTCACATGGATAGTAAGTGTGTCAAGTGTCTGAGGTCATATCTGAACTCAGGTCCTCCTGACTCCAGGGCTGGTGCTCTTTTCCCTACACCACCTAGCTGCCCCACTTCTGTTATTAAAATATAAATGTGAGAAAGATTTTGGAGTGAGGAACTACACTGACACATACTTGGCTGTGAGACTCTGGGCAAGTCACTTAACTCATCTTTCAGTGACTCAGCTGATTTTAACCTACAATTAATCTGATCTACAGATCAGACATTGAATTGTGATGATAAAGGGCACTTCCATGTAGGGAGTTATTCTTTGAATTGATAAAAATTGTGTAAGATTTTAAAATGAGCTACTCTGAACTTATTTCAAAAGAACCTATAATTTTGTCTGTGTGGATACTCCCTCCATTGATACAGCTCTAATGCCTCTGGAATTTGGTAGATAGTCACTAGGAATTGTTTTGCCTGAAAAATTCATCACCTGATATGGCTAACCTTGCAATGAAGCTCTCATCCCACACTCCTCTAGCAGGGCCTCTTACACCCTGCTCACTTTCATACCCAAAGGAAGCATCGAAGGAGAATATTTATATGCCACAACTGATTTGAAGGTTTTGAAATGTTTAGTTATCATCACTGATGTACTCATGTTCAGTCTGATTGTAAGAAATACAAAAATCCAAACTGATTTTGAAAAACAAAAATGACATCTGTGTAGTAATTGCTTGCATTAATAAATATGCATCCAAATGAAATATCCTCAAGTTTGTTTTTCATTTGCAAACTACTCACTTCCTGAGAAGGCACTTTGAGGTTTCCCAATTTCTGAGTTCTTATTGTCAAAAGAAGTCATGTTTAAGAACTGTTGCTTTAGCCAACCGGCTCGGTCTTCTTCAAAGGCCTTCCTCTATGAAAGGACAGACACCATCACATAAAAATGAAACAAGCACCTCTATACCTGTCACCGTTTTATTTATTTCCTTGGTCATTCTTGGAAACATTAGCCAAAGTGAGTTTCCCAGAAACCTAAGGAAAATCTATTAATTCATTTAAGAGAGCCAGACTTTAAACTTACTATAGGCAAAATTTACCCTCTGTCTAACATATTCAATTATAAATGTCCTCTGAATTAAGCAGTTTAAAAATACCAGGCAAAGTGGTGGATAACTTCTAAATAATATAAAATGTTAAGAATCTAAAGTTTCAATCGACAGTAGAATACACTGACACATTCTATATTTCTGTACGTCTTCGGTTATCAAACAGGAGGTAGTATCTTGTACCTCTGAGAAAAGTATTGGATTAGTTCAAAGATGCGAGTCTTCAGTCAGTCACTTGCTTGTGATCTTGGAGCATTACAATCATACCAAACAAACCAAATTTAGTTTCCATGCCTGTAAAATGAAGACGATATCTGCCCTTTCCACTTCACAGGGTGTTGTGAGGCTCAAATGTAAAGCATGACTCTGACCAATACAATGATCCAAGAGAACTCCAAAGGACCCATGATGAAAAGTGCTATCTACCTCCAGAGAGAGAACTGATCAACTCCCAGTGCAAACTGAAGCATATTATTTTTCACTTTATTTTTCTTTCCTTCTTAGGGGATGGTATGTGACATGGCTAATATGGTCATGTGTTTTCTGAGACTTCCTATATATGCTGGGTATTGTATCATTTGTCTTCTCAATGGGCAAGGGAGGGAGAGAATTTGGAACTCAAAAAAATTTTAAATGAATTCTAAAAATTAAAAAAAATAAATGTAAAGCATTTACTGATGTTAAATATTACATTAAATTGTCCCTTTAAGATCATTATAACATAGTGAGGATTAAAAACTGGCCAACTTCCATTCTAGATATAAAGGCCAAGAGCCAAAGAAGAGGTTACAAGTAGCTGCTAAGGCTTCTAAGCTGTTATGAGTGAATTTCAGAAACACTCTTCCCATATACCCTAAAATAACCTCACAGAGCAAAGGACAGCAGAAAAACATAGAACAAATAAATCTTGTTTTCCTTCCAGGACACAGAAATATTGTCAAATAAGGAGGTCAAACTGAAAGTAGTTTGTCCTATGCCACTCTTTCTGTACATTACCTCTTGATACAACACATATTTCTGAAGAGAAATAACTGACACTGTACTGATCAGTACAGAGTTCCAGTTTAAAATCAGAGTGTCAACCATTAAAAAGTAAAGTTAGAAATGTCTGAAGAGGCAAGGCACAGTAGAACACCCCTATAATACCTGCCAATGGGGGAGGCTGAGGCTGGTGGATTTCTTGGGCAATGGGGCCAAAGCTGGTCGAGGGCCTGTAACCAAATCTGGCACCAATATGAAGAGTCCCCAGGAGTAGAGAGACACCAGGCTGTCTGAGGATGGGCAAACTGACCCAGATCAGAAATATGGAAATTAAAGCTTCCATACCAAATGGTATTTCAATCAGGCCCATGAGTGACCATTGTACTTCTTAGCCTGGGTGAGACGGGGAGACTTGTTCTAGAAAAATGTCTGAAAAGAAGCTTCCAAAAGAAACAGTGCACAGCTTATTAATATGAATGAAACGATGAAAATAAAAGTCCGTGCTAATCCAAGAATATTCTAATTTGTTCCTAAAGAGTCTGAGCACAGACCATCTGCTTTGATTCAAACTAGGTAAACAGAGAATGTAGGAAAAGGTTTTTATTTTTTAAAGCACATTAATAATCCTAAGTGTTTTGGGGTTGGCTCTTTCAATATGACCATTACAGCTCTAAACCGATGCTATGATTGAAACTTGCCAGAAACCTAGTTATTTATATACCTCTAGTCCTAGTCGGATAGCAGCTTCTGTAAAACTCCGTCTTTCTTTCTCAAAGTTCTTTTTTTGTTCTTTAAATAAGGCCCATTCTTCTTCAAGACGTTCTTTTTCTTCCAATAAATAACAGTCTTGTAGTAATGACGAGGTGTCATCATCACATGAGGTGGTGAACTGCTGCTGCAAGTGATCAGAAAGACTGTTTTAAGTTCTAAGAGGCTCCCCTCGCAGGTGGCGCTCCTTGAGGGAAGCCCTCCCTACAAGTTAATTTGGAAAAGGATAACCAATGCTCTAAGTACTGTTAGAAGAAAAGAACACCATCTTCAGGGATCACAGGGCACAGCAGTGAAACAAGGTCACGGACATCTACCTGTAAAAGCTGCTGCTGTGTCTGGATCATCTCCTTGCACTGCTGAATTTCCAGCTCCAGTTTTTCAGTTTCTTGTTCATGATCCTGTCTTGAGATAACTTCTTCATCCCTAAAGCCTCCTAAGTGTACCTTTGATACTGTGATTCAAACATACATTTAACATTGGTATAAAAGTCTGTTAAGTATATCTAAGGTTCTCTTACATATGTTAAAATAACAAATATCTCAGGATTCTTGCCATTCAAGGTTTACATAGATCCTTATAAAATTTAACCATTTCTAAAGGAAGAGATCGTTGCTGATCTAAATGTCACAATCCATCATAAATCTAAACTTCAAGATCAGAATGCCTTCAATATCACACACATACAAAAACAAGTGGGTTCCACTGCATCTCTATAGCTAGCATGTACTATGCTAGAAATTAAATAATTTCTTCTGTATATTACAGTTTCCCACAAATTGTACATCTAATATATGATTTTTATATTCGTTTGTCCAAGAACTTATCTTGGCTAAAGAAGGATCATTTTCACTACTATGGATATTACGACAAGATTTTGCAATAAAATCCATGAATTATGTTTTGTTGCCACTTTTATTTCAAAGCAAATTATTTAACTTCGGACGTATTACTTTATTACAGGAATCACATGAAAATGTTATTTGAGACTTGTTCTCTGGTATTAAATGCAAGATTTATAAACTTTAAGCCTACTTGTAAAATCTAAGCACAGTTTATTTATTGCTGATAATGGCTGAAATCAAAGTAATATATTTAAACACTTAGTTTTGGGAAGAGAATTACAAACATTATTTTATTAGTCATTCTTCCTTGCTGAAGACATTTGTCATCACTGAGTTTATAGCTGGGCAATTTATGATGACTTTTTTCTGTAGAACAATAATTCCTTCAAATTAATAGGCTTGCCCAATAACCAATTTATTAATAACTAAAACTCTATGTGATTTGTTTGCAGTAAACATACAAAATATTAAAGAATGTATTCTAGAAATCTGCACTAAGAAATGTCTTAAGCCATAAAGAAAAATGGAAATGCTATGTCAACTTATACTGCATTATAAGTAGTGCTTGATTTAAAAATGTTTAGAATAAAACAAAATGGCCTGATTCACTCCCATTGATAATAGACTATACTTATGCTGCAGGCACCCAAATGTGTTTTCCTCAAAGAAGATTTACTGTATATTCAATGTATGCTTCTCCAGGCAAAACAACTCTAATATAATGCCTAAAAGCAGACAAAATTTTGCAGTTCCAAGTATCATGCTTTAAATATTTGTTCTATGGCATATACTTGAACGTGACCCCATAACTAGTTTTCTAGGGATCTAGTCAACAAAGGTTAAAAATTATTTATGAACTTAATACTCCTATAATATCTGCAATAAATATTTGTATTCAAAGATGTTTCTGTAAGATTTATCAACACATTCATCTGAACACTTCTTTGGAAAGTGTTATCACATTTGGTGTCACAATTTAGCTAAAAATGGATAGAAGCCACAATCACCTTGGTTATCAAGTTTCTCAACATGACTTTTCAGAATTCTCCACTGTTTTCTAATGCTATTAGTAAGCTGCTCTCTCACAGTTTCACAGGAGAGTTCCCACATATTTTCTTTACTTAGTTCTGAAGTATCTTCTTCGACATCCGACAGGACCTACACATAAATGGGAGAATTTATAAAAATAGAAAATACAGAAGAAAAACTTGGGATACATCAACATTGTAAGCCATTAATTCAGACTCATCAAATGTTACCAGTTTTTCTCTGTCATCTTTACATGGGCTTTTTGTAAATTAATTTTCTCCTGTAAATCATTAAAAAAAAAATTGTTGCAACTTTAAAGCCTATTTCTTCTATATAAAACTTGCCACAAAGGCATGAGTCCCATTTCCTCTCCCTAACTTAGTCCTGCTGACAAATATAGTGAGTTCTATCTTAGCACTCCAACATAATGTGGAGGTGAGAACTGTTGCAGTGCAGGAGGCATGTGAGCCCTATAGGAGGCTAGATCCTTCAACAAACTGAAAGGGCCATGAGGATCCCTTCTAAACCCAAGTCGATGATCCTAAGGGATTCCAGTGTTGCCTACTGTCTGAGGATCACAGTCTAACTAAATTGGAGAGTCATTCATCACCAGGGTGACTGCAGGAAGATGTACCTGTAGATCCTGCACCCTGAGGCATGAGGCAGTGTAGCATAGTGAAAGGGAAAAGACAGGCAACTCTGGCCTCAGAGGGCAGAAGACGTGGTTTCAAGTTCTGATGCACACTAGCTATGTGACTTGTCAACAGGCAATTATAACTTCATAAAACTTATGTGAAAACTAGGTTCATTACAAAAGAAAGAGAAAAAGAGTTCACAATCCATACAGAAATTTTCATATTTTTTTTTAACAGCAGGACAAAGGAAGGAGAGATAACAGAAATCTCCATCCAAAGATGCACGGCATGGGAGGGGAAAAAGAACAAAACCCCTCCTGAATGGGAGGAGCAGGACAATGGCAAAAGCCGCATTCTTTTCCCTTGAGAACTGTTAGGGCCAAGGTCGAATGGTCTGCTCATCTACAGGGTCCCAGCTGCAGAGTTTCTCGGTCTAGCACAGAGTGACTTGCGCCTGTCTTGACTCCTGAGGACACACAGGGAATCTAGTATGCAAATGACAAATTATATCTGCTCTGGGGGTGGCGGCTTCCTCCTTGACACAATCAGAGCCTCCTGCATGCAGTACCGTGTTTCAGTAAAATATGGCAACTCAAAAAGATAAGTTCAGGTGGCCCCTTAACAATCCTTAACAGACTCCAGAAGAATTCCTGAAGCTCTCAGTGCTCCAGGGAGTTCTCCCAGACTTCAAGTCGAAAAGAAGATGCTGACCTGGGTGGAGTGGGTGGGGGAGTCTCCTCCTAGGGAAGAATCACAATGAAATCCAAAGAGAATAATAATATTCCAAGGTCTGAAGCTATCTCAATCTGCAGGGATGGGGAGCGGGGGACACTAACTGAACAGCAGACCCTGAAGTGCTATGGAACAAGAGGAACACATGGGTATCTGCTTTTTGGTATGCTTTCTAATTAGTTAGCCAGATCACAATTGGGGGTAAAAAAGCACTTCATGTCTCTCAGATCCAGCTACCCTCTCTACAAAATGACTAAGTAGCTATAAGATCTCTCCTAGCTCTAAAGTTCTATATCACAATATATGTATCGCTATACATAGAGTGATATCCCTATAAATACCTCACAGCAAAGAAAGTAATGAATAATGAATTTCTCAATATACTTTTTATTCTTCTGGTAGAAATCAGATTTAAACAAACCAGTATTTATCCAAATATCCAAATAACAGGAGGGAAAAAAAATCCATGAAGCTGTTTTTAAAACAAAATACACACATTAATCCCTGCTTTTCAACTGACTTGTACTTTATAACTAGAGATGCATTTCTTTGGAAAATTCCCCAGCCAACATACCAAATCACACCTAATGAGATTCTCTGCAATGTTTTACTGAAACAAAGACAACCTAAACCTAAGCAGTTCAAAAAACATCAAAAAACAAATACTGAAGATAAAGCCAGCCTGAATAAATGGGAGCAATATAAAATATTTTTAAATGACCAAGCAGAAATTTAAGTTTATCTTCCTAAAAATTAGAGATGCAATATCAATTTGCATTTTACTGGATTTCACCAAATTTATTTTCTGTTATATTGTATTAGAATTTCATCTATCGAGCTTAAGGGAACTTTGTATGCTTTCTCCTCCCCCCCTCAGTTCACCCATCATAGTTAAACTTAAAACTAAAAAAAATTCGCCCACACTAAATGGTGCTATTTCATGCTGCTTTTAAAAACCATTATCTCTAGGCTCTCCCTAGAGAAATTTAAAATGAGGATGTTTTTCTTTGACATTTACCAAAATTCACCTCAATACAAACTGACCAGCCAGGTTCCGGAACAAAGAAAAAATGTTTTATTGGTGTTTTTGTATCTTTAGGGACTACCTAGAACAGTGCCTCAAAAACACTGTGAGAATTCATTTACTGCTTGCTGAATTGAAATAAAATCACTGGCTTCAGGCTGTACTTTGTACCGATTACTCAGGCACGCATGTGCGCGTGTGTGTGTATGTGTGTGCGCCTGTGTGTGTATACAGTTGTCCATCATGCAAATAGAATTAATATTTAAGCATGTTTAAAAGTATAAAATACAAAAGCTTCAAGCTGGGTTTCAAGGAGGAAAGAAAGACAGGAAAAGAGTTGTACAAGAAAACCTGGCTACTGCTTCTCGAAAGTTAAATACTTAAGACTCTAAAAAAAATACAGTATGCTACCCACTTGCTAACTGACGATTTGCAGCTACTTTGCTGTTATCAATGGAAGAGAGCTCCCTGGTCTAAGATCTCCTAGACCTGCCTAAAAAGAGATGTTAGCAACATTGCCAGTTACGCAAAGGAAGGACTTTTGAGAGGATTTTTACTGATACAGGCCACATTTGACTACAGGCATAAGGTTACTGGTGTAAGTAATAATTCTTGCTTGCTTGAAAGCAAGAGAAATCTAGAAAGCAGCAAGATACAATCCCCAAATTTACTTATAAAGTAAAAACCTAAAGATCTAAAGAAAAATGAAAATGATCATGACCCAATTTACATCATATATGCAAAACCATTTGGATACAGATTAGAATCAACACATTAACTACACTTTAAAAAGTCAATTGGAAGTCGCAGAAATGATCCAGGAGAGTTGTCTACATTAGTGTATTACCCTCTAAAGAACAGAACTTACAAGAGGCAGGACACTGCAACTCTTAAAACCATAAAGTTCTAGATTGAGACTCAGAGTAGGGGTCAATCCAAACAGACAAAGACTTGGATCATGCAAATATGAATATTTATAGGAAGACCAGGGTTAAGAACAGTATCTATACAAAAATGGAAATATAGTGGTAGAGCTAGCATTTTTGAATAAACTTTACTGAGAACAGCGTCACAGCATGTGTCCTCCAGTAGCCAGATATACCTGCAGCTATGTTATTTTGGAAGCAAAAATAACCTCATATAATCTCATGTATTAATGTCAAGGACTTGTGATTTCATTGCTGTGAAAACTTCCTCGCCACTATATCAAAATAATACATGTAGAATTAGACAAAGAATATGCTTGTAATGGAAAAATCTATAAATTGTTCATACTTGAGCTTGAGTTCCAAGTAAGTTATAAATTGGTTATTACACCTAAGGCAAGTCCCTTAACCAATCTAGGTCTTACTTTTCTCATTTGTAAAATTAAGGGGCTAAAAAATATAATTACAGACTGCAATCCCCTAATTTACAGCCTAAGACAATTGCCTGAGACTCAGAAGTTTAATGTCCTGTCTGTGGTCATTTAGATAATAAGAGTCAAAATTTAGACCCTGGTGGTGACTCTAAGTCCAGAATTCTATCAACTATAACCCATTGCCTCTCTTTTTTATGAGCTTTTATTGTATAAAGTTAGATAGAAATAATGATAAATTAATATTTACATATGTATGGCCCATTAAAGTTTGCAAAGTACCTTTCACAACTTTTCTGTGATGGTACAAGTGTTATCCCCATTTCTCAGATGAGGAAACTGAGGTTCTGAGAGGTTATGATTTGGCTATGTAAATATTTGAGGCAAGATTTGAATCTAGGTATGACTGTCAGTCCAGTGTTCTCTCTAATAAACCACTGCTATCTCTCTTTTTTTAATTTTTTATTTATTTTTTTGCTTTTTGGAGGGGGGAGGACAGGACAATTGGGGTCAAGTTACTTGCCCAAGGTCACATGGCTAGTGTTAAGTATCTGAGGTCACATTTGAACTCAGGTTCTCCTGACTCCAGGGCTGGTGCTCTATTCACTGTTCCACCTAGCTGTCCCCACTGTGATCTCTTTATAGCTATACTGAATATTGGCCAGTAAGTGATTAGTCTCTATATATTTTTAGATGCAACAGTTCAAGTTTTAAATTTAAGCAATTCTTTTCACTAAACCATCTACCTCTAACCTCTAATAGCAGGCCCATTGCTTACAGGCTAGGTACTTAATCTTACCAGAAGGCTTTTCATATCAAATTATTATAATCAAGAATCACTCCCCTAAATATCTTCAGAAAGAAACGGAGAAATAAGTTTTACATTCTATTAGACAGTGTGAGGGACATGTACAATTATGTACGTTTAAGGGCACAGAGATCTGGTACTAAGATCTCAGCAAAGCCACTATATCAAAATAATACATGTAGAATTAGACAAAGAATATGCTTGTAATGGAAAAATCTATAAATTGTTCATACTTGAATTTGAGTTCCAAGTAAGTTATAAATTGGTTATTACACCTAAGGCAAGTCCCTTAACCAATCTAGGTCTTACTTTTCTCATTTGTAAAATTAAGGGGCTAAATAATATAATCCCTACAGGTGTCCTTTTATCTCTAAAATTCTATTCTTGTAAGCCATTTACTTGGTCTTTAAAGTAGGCAGTATCTAAGGATATTTTAAATTGTAACAGTAATATAAATATGCTTAGTAAAAGCAAATCAGTATTTGCCAGACATATTATTAAAATTAAAGCAAGAAAATGCCAAGAAACACTTTCATATGATATAAAAATCTTTCAGCCTGAAATAAGAGCAAATAGATGAGTTAAGAATTCTTGTTCCCACCAATACCTGGCTCCTCATTCTGGCACTGACCACGCAAGCTTCCCTTTATAGCAATGGCTGGGGCAGATAATTTCTAAGGACCATCCACTCCTCCCACCCAACCACCAACTGAAGCACACACTTAACCTGGAATTTTCCACCCAGAAGGACTCTAGATGCATTCTATTCCATTCCCAACTCAAAGATCTGGAATATGAAAAAAAATTAGGGAAAGAAGCTAAAAGAGAAGTCACAAAGTACAGATATAGCAAGTGGCAGAGAACAAGATGGCTAGAGAAAAGTATGGGGAAAAGTCAAATTTCTCAGGAGGAAAAAACTGCGAGGAAACATACAGAAAGAAAAATGGGTAGGCAGTCCAGGTCACAAGAAAACTAAGAAATATTACATAAAGGAAAATATACTGAAAACTCCCAAAGAAAACCAAAGTAAGGTGACAAATTTGGCAAGTCTCCTAGATATAATGGAGCAACTACTAGACACTTTGGGATGGTTCAAAGAAGAACTAGAAAAATTAAAACAGTAAGCAAGAGCAGAAGAACATAGGACTAAAATTAGTGTGGAAAAGAGTTCTCAATAACTTGGCAAGGCAAGAAAATTTTCAATGTGTGGCAGATACTCTCCAAGGAACTGAGGCTCTGAAAGGGATAAAATGGCAGGCAAATAATTCAAAATACAGACGTAAAGAAAAATCTGGCCAAACAAAAGGGGCGGAGAATAGAGGGGAGTCAGAGCACCCAAGTCCTATATAAGTCAAAGTAATTGACCTGGAGAATAGAACGAATAGAGAAAATCTAAAGATCAAAAGGCTGCCAGAAAAACATGGAGCAAAGAGCCTGAACACTATAGAAGAGTAAACAATTTAAAATAGAATAGTGTTTTAAAAAAATCCCCAGCTTTGATCTCCAAGGAATGTATTGGTTAAACTGTAGAATTTCACCCATCAAAACCACAAATATTACAAACAATCAAGCAAAAGTACTGATGCTGTTCTCAAAGAAAGTAAATTTGGGTAGCTCAGCACTCTTTTTTGTCTAAGATGAAAAGAACAAGCCACTGAAACATTTCAAAAAATAAAGGGGATCAGGATGTACCAAAGAACAACAGATCCTACAAAGCTAAGTCTATAATATGTTCATCAACAAAACCTGAAACAATTTTAAGAGGGGAGATATTAGAATTGTTCCTTGAAAAGATTACAAAAAATGAAGACATTATTTGATGTTCAAATAATTCAAGGTGGGAGAAATACAAGAAACATCAATAAAAAATTAGTAAGAAAAGACTAAAAAAGGAAACCAATTCTCTAGAATTATACTAGCCTACTGTTTAAAAAGAAAATTTTTATACTGATCAAGCAGCAAAGAGAATATAAATTTATTATCAAGGTGCAAAAAAACTCCAAGAAGTTCCAATGATCTGAGGGGGAGAAAAAAGTTGACAACAAGGAAGAAGAAAGGAATGGACAGCCAATTCAGGGACTACAACACATGTTACCTTATGAATTTTATTTTATTTTTTTACTTTCTTTTGCCGGGGGAGTTTGGGAGAAGGAAAAGGACTGGTATAGGATAAAGAAGATAAATGAAAGAAGGAGGCTGGGAATACGTTTCTGGCAATTTGACTATAAAAAGAAGAAAAATGAGGAGAGTATGATAAGAAGAGTGTTGATAGGAATTTGGGATGAGGAAACAGGAGGCATCCTGAAATGTACTTCTAGAAAGGGGAAGAAAAAAATACAAATCTAAAGAGAATGACGACATCCTTGAGTCAAAAAACAAATCATAGAAATTATTAATAACTATGTAAAAAGATGACTATATACAAAAGATTGGGAATGTAGATACTAAGAGTTCTCAGAAGCAAAATTCTCTTTGAAAGCATAATAAGAGAAACTGAGCGTATAATTTCAAAGAAAACCAGAAAAACTAACAACTCTTAAGAAAACACAAACCAAAATGTCAAAATCATATAATAAAGGGACTAAATTAAAAACAAAGAGATTATAGAAATGAAAACAAAATCAAGACTGTCTTTGGCAAACTGTAGTTGGGGGAAATCAAATTACAAGAATAAAAAAATTGAACAAGGTGAATTCACAAATGAATTGTAAAATGTAATTATAAAAAATTATTAGAAATTACTATACTCCATTATAGGCCAGAAAAACTGAGAATTTAAAGGGATTGGATGATTGACTTTTTACAAAAATATAAAATAACCAAAATAACAAAGACATCCCAAATGCAAAAAGAGTTAAGTCATAAATTAATTACCCCAGGGAAAAAAATCCCCTATATATACAGATTTACAAGTAAATTCTATCAAATTTCCAAAGAGCAATTAATACCTGTTACAAAAACTATTCTCAATAATTGGGAAACATGGCACTCTTCCAAGCTCTTTAAAATTCAGATACCCAAATTATAAGATAGAGAAAAGAGAACCATATATCAATTTTACTTGGATACTATCACAAATAATGTGATATAAAACCTTACCAAAGCTGCTGCAATATGTAAAAAAAACCAAAAAAACTTATCTACTAAAAACTATTTTATCAAGACCAAGTTGTATTTGTACTAGGTATATATCAAGGATGGATCATCATTATTCATTTATGTTGTTAAAAAAAAGCCTAGCAAGTATGACCATGAAAAGTTTCTTTTTAGTCAATGAACATATGTATACCTACATATAGATACACTATATATAACAGTTAAGGGGACAGAAAAAATCATCTCTAGCTGAAGATTAAGACAGCTTACTTAAACATGTCCAGAGCAACAAGAAATAATTCAGGCAAATGTTTAAGTAAAATAAAATAAAAATCATTGGAACTTCTTTACAGAATCAATAAAAACCAGGAGAACGTTAACAGAAATCCCATTCAAAAATTATGAACTTCAGAGAGTGCAGGGTGAGAATAATGTCAGTAAGGACTTGAGATGGGAAAACAGGAGTCCTCAAATGTTCTTACAGAAAGGGGAAGAAAAAGACACAGACCTACATGAAGAGGATGAGGATATCCTAAACAAAGAGTGGGTCACAGAAATCATTAAGAGCTATGTAAAAACATATGTACACGTGATTAATAGCTATCTAAAGACACACATGCTCAGGACTTTTAACACAAATAAAAGGAGGTCTTTATAGAAATAAAGAAATACAGAGTCATTTGTGTATGATAAAATCATTCCAGTATAATAAAAATGACTATGCTACCTAAATTAATTTAGAGAGTTGTGCTATACCAACCTGCAAAGAGAGATTGCTTTATAGAAATAAAGTAACAAAATTCATTTGAAAGAACAAAAGAAGTCTTGAATCTCAAAGGCAACAATTGACAAAAAGCAAGACTAGAGGGATCAATGGCATCTTCAAGAAGTTAATATTCAAGATTATTTGATAGTAATTACAAAACATAAACAATCAGTGGAACAAATTGAAAAGTAAATCCCAGAAATAGGTGACTCCAGGGTTTGATAAACCTAAGAACACCAACTAATGATGAGTATATACAGGAAGCTCCAAAATTATACACATCCCAAATATAAAAGACCACATTTTTTAAAACTAGAAGAAAATAGAATGAAGTGCCTACAAAAGGAGGAAGTAAATTTGTAACCAAATGAGAACACAAAGGAAAAATAGTTTTGGTCACATTAAAATAATTTCTGCATAAATAAATTCAATGTAGAAGAGAAACAAGTGAACATGAAAAAAAGTCTTTCATTAAAGCTATGTTTACTATTTAAGACAAATAGGGAACTAACAGATATAGAAATGATCAAGAATCAAAGGAAAGTTTGCTCCATATCACTAGTAAGAGATCGTACAATTAAAACAACTTGGAGATTTTATCACATACCAAGTAAAACGGCAAAGTATTAAAAATGAAAGGAACCAATGTTAAAACAGCTGTGAGAAGACAAAAACAATATTCTATTGGTAGACCTATCAATTAGTCCAACCATTCAAAAACAAATGTGAAATTGTCTAAGTCACTTAACTGTTCAAACTTAACCCAGAAATCTTACTTAATATATGCCCCTAAAAGATCAGAGATAGAAAGGGGTGGGGACAGAAAGAAGATCCCCTGTTAATAACAGCATGTATTGTGACAGCTAAAACCAGAAACAAAATAGCTGCTCCATAATCGGGTGAGGTGGCAAATCTATCATGTCAATGAAGAAGGAAGCAAGCAGGGATGCTCTATAGTGAAAACAACAATCACTGAACTTGAGAGTTGCAGGACCTGAACTAGACTCTCACAGCTCAGGCTCTTACTGCCTATACCTACTGGGGGCAAGTCATTTAAACCAGCTTCCTCATGTGCAAAATGAAAAAGTCAGATTCAGTAACTCCTTTCTAGCTCTGGGCCTATGGTCTTCCTAATGGAATGAAATGATTACTTTCTCCTCTCAGGAGAGGGTGTGACACAACACAGGGATAACTGCATACAATATCTAACTGTGAGAATCCACTGCGATGTCATTTGGCTTTGCTTAAATTAAATGTCTGTTAGAAGAAAGGGTTCAGTGGAGCTGGCAGCAGTTAAGGAAAAATAACCAGTATTAAAAGCAAAAATAAACTTGAAATTTCTTTCTAAAAGCCTTTTGATTTTTCACTTATACCAAAGAACTCAGTGCTTACAAGAATTCTTGCAATTATTAATCCGAACAAAAAGTTATTTAAGCAAATTTGGTTGTATTATTGTACAATATTAGGTTTTTAACATTTAGCCTTTTAAATGAAGAATAAATAAGTTTATTGGTAAAGACCATATGCTACTGAGCAAAATTATTTCATGGAGATAACACTGAATTAGGAGTCAAGTAAAACATTAAATTTTAGTGCTGGTTCTATCACTAGCTAGCTGGGACCTCTGGTGTTTCTATTCCCTCCCCTATAAATGGGGATAATACTAAAATCAAGCAGAACCTATTTTGCAAAGACTGCCATCAGACCAAACTGAGATTATATATCTATGAGAATGCTTAGAGAAGTACAAAACTCACCCCAAAGGTTTATTTTAAGGAATAGTTATAAAACTGAGATTCTTAAATGAAAAATGTTAATAGTATTATTATATATATAGTATGTCTCTGCATTCAGCTTGAAACAAACAACAATAAAAATCATTTTAAGTATAAGGAGATTAAAATAATACAACCAAAGAGCTCCAAATTGTTTAAAAATCTAAATTTCTCTTCCAAGTCCACTCAAGCCAAGCAATTTGTTTTTTTGTTTTACTCTACAGTTCTTAAGGCATCAGATTGGTCTTTTTCACCTGATGACCTCATCAGCTCTCATAGATGCAATTAACTATCTCTATGCAGATGACTCCCAAACGTATATATCCAGCCCTATTCTCTCTCTGTGAACCTCTAATCCTAAATTAACATTGTCCCTAGTAGACATTTGAACTGGATGTCCTATTATCATCAGACTCAACATATCTGAAACAGAACTCATATTTCACACCAAATGCACTCCTCTTCTAAACTTCCTTTGTACTATTCAAGGGCATCAACCTTCCAGTCACGCAGGTTCATTAACTTGACATCATCAATTCCTCACTGTCCCTCATCCTACATATCCAATCAGTTGCCAAATCTCATTTCTTTCTCCACATCACTCAAATATGTCTCCTATTCTCCATTCCCTGAGTCATCACCACTTTTAGCCTATAATTTTACAAATAAAACTATTTTGTCTCCTTCCCTCAAGCCTCTCTCTACTCCAATTCACCTGCTACACAGCCATCAAAGTGATTTTCCTTAAGTGAAGTTCTGATTAAGTAACACATCTTGCCTTCCTCCCAGCCTCAGTAAACTCACTGGCGTGAGGCCCCCTCTTGCCTCTAGGATGAAACATACAGTACTGATTGGCATCTTAATCTCTTCACAAAATGGTCCTTTCCTACCTTTCCAGTCTTCATGTACATTGTGATATCAACCCATACTGACACCCTCCATCTTTCCCCTCTGTGCCTCTGCCCTGACTGTCCTACATGCCTAGAATGCACTTTCTTACCCCCACATTACAAATTCCTTTAATTTCAAGAATGAAGCTCAAGAACCACCCTCTACACAAAACTTGTCTTAATCTCCATTCTCTAATTCCTAATACCTTCCATAAAAACCTTTATTTATTTCAAATTTATTCTCTATATATTCTGTAACACTTATATATGTACATGTTGTCTCTCTCAATAGAATCTAAGCTCCTTAAGAGGAAGGACTGTTCAACTTTTTGTCTTTATATCCCTGTGTCCAGCATAGTACCGGGCATACAGCAGGCACCTCATATTAAGAGAGAGCCTATTCTTTCTATGACACGTTACAGAGAGCTATGTGAGGCACTGAGGATATAAGCAACAGTCCCTATCCACTGGGAGCTAATACATTAAGTAGAGATACATTTAAAAACAATAAAATGTAGGCTACAATGGAGTGAGTGCTTATGATATACCAAACAAACACAGACATGAGGTTGAGGGTGGGCAGGATTATTTGCAGATGTGATAGAAGAAAAAAATCAGCATAGACCTTTGATGAAAGAGATCAAAGAGATGAAGGAAGGGAAGGAAACGAACATTTATTAAGCACCTACTTTGTGCGAGGCAATGCACCTACTGCTTTTCAAATATTACCTCATTTGATCCTCACAACAACCCTGGGATGGATACTATTATTATCCCCATTTTATAGTTGGGAAAACTGAAATAAACAGAGATTAAGTGACTTTACCAGCACTCACAACTAGTAAATGTCTGAGGCTAGATTTGAATTCAGGTTGTTCCTAACTCCAGGCCCAGTGCTCTATCCACTTTACCACCTAAATAAAAAAAAAAAATCAGCAGGTCAATGTGGAAATAATCCATTCTAGCAATAGGAAACAATGTGCACAAATGCATGGGGTTGAGAAAGCCCCAGTTTGTCCATAACGTAGAAAGAGTGAAAGGGAATAGTGTGAAATAAGGCTGAAAATACAGGACTGAGTTAGACCTGTAAGAGCCTTAAATATTGGGTTGCAGAATTTGTAATTCTTCTTGCAAGCAATGAGGACCACAGATTTTTGGTGGCAGTCACATGACTGGACTTACGTGAAAGGTCTAAAGAATGGATTGTGAAGGGGTAAAGGAGGCTGCTAACAATACAGATATGCCCAGGATGGAGTTGATTATATTCTTTCCCAAACTAACTCCACCTAACCTTCCTACTTCCAGGCATCTATTTTCATCGATGCTTAGCGGAAAAGAGCAGGAAACCCACAAAGGAACAAGTCAGGAAGATAATCCTTGGTGCAATATAAGGAGAATTAAATAGATACTTACAGTCCCGGGACTGTCTTCAGCTTTTTCTTTAGGCTTTTGCTTTTGTGGTGTCAGAAGAGAAATCATTTCCTTTTTCATTTGTTGAAGGACTTTCTTGAGTTCAGCATTTTCCAATAGAATTTGCTTCTGGCGTTGTTCATAGTCACTCAACAGAGCTTTATACATTTCATCTTCATTCCTGGGAGAAAGCGATACAGTCAGCATGAAGAGAGGAATTCAAGTTCAAATACATAAATTTGTAAATTTTAAGTAAACGTTACCTAGCTTCAGTTTTGCCAGTTCTCCAGGCACCTCTCTTTCCATCTGCTCTCCCTACATAATTTAAAATATCCATAGCTACCAGTAAGAAAAAAGAAAAGACATGTTACATGTTTTAAACTTTCTGAAACCAGAATCTATACCATATAATGGCAGGGAGGAAAAGAGGATTATAGTCCACCTGAATCTTTACCAGGTTTCATATTACATGATGCATATACCAGCCAACTTCCTTCCCCTTAGAATTTCTTACTGAGGAAAGATAAAAAGGAAACGTCAAGGAGTAGGAGCTGAGGTAAAGCTATTGCCCAATTAGAAGTAAAATGAAGATCAAAAGCTTTCATATAAACTTGCGTGTTTATGACTGTTGAATATCCTTCGTTCTAAATGGCAGCCAAAAAAATTTACATAATCTTAGTCTACACGCTGAGGCATAACAATTTCCATCATTAGTACTTCTTTTCAGCTTTGCCTTGCTTAGTCCTGGGTATACTGTTCTAGGCAAGGGCAGTGACAGACTGGAGTGTCTAGAAGAGAGAGACTAAGATGGTAAAAAGCTTCAAGATCATGCCTCTATGAGTTTTGGTTGGAGGACCCGGGTACATGATGGAGAAATGAAGACTTTGAGGGATACATGAGAGTTAATTTCAAGCATCTGAACAGTTATCATATAATAGGGGGATAGACCAAGGATGCTTAATCTGGGGTCTATGAACTTTAAAAAAATATTTATTTGATAACCTTCATTTCAATATAATTGGTTTTCTTTATGATCCTAAGTATTTTATTTTATACATTTGCAAACACTATTTTGCAAAGGGATCTCTAAGCTTTACCAGATTACCAAGGGAGTCCAGGACAAAAAAATTTGCAAACAAAACATATATATACAATTGTTTGAGCCAAAACCTATGGTTAAGCTTTGAGAAAAAAGATGCTTTACCATTTTAAAACTTTACCATTACAAAGTACTTTCTTTACATAGATTAATTTATTTCATCTTCTAATGTAGGTAGTATAAATGCTAGGGATTGGTGATCTCATCAATGTAAATATTCCTTTCAATAATGCAAATCACATTATATGTGGGTTCTTTAATCCTTGAGCCTTTTGTCCATGTCCTCCTGTGTATGGGAATCGGGGTGGAGAATGTGAATTTCCCCTATCCAACATGCTAGGGAGCTTTCTTCCATATCTACTTCAGCTCTTTCTAACTATACAGCTATCCATCAGTTCTTGTTCTTGCTACATAATTTGCCCACCACTTTCTCCAGTTGTATATCAGATAATGTCCTTTATGTCATATTTCTTAGATAATTCTTGGTTGGCAATAAGCATTAGCCTACTTACACACACACACACACACACACACACACATGCACACACACTGCACCTCATATCCCCCATTAACTTCTGGGTGACTGTAAATTTTGATTTTTCAGAGAATATTGTATCCAATGACTCAGAGCCACAGAGCCTCACAAGAACAGAAGAATACTGGTGTTAAAAACAGTCTTATTTCAAGGAGTTTGTAATCATTATAAGTACAACACAATCTCCCAAAGACATTCTAAATCTAGGCTACTCTCATCTTCTTGTTCAATTCTAGTTCTAGTTCAACATTCATCTGAAATAATTAATAGATCAATTCTAAGGGATAAACTAACCAATTAAACATATCATATTAAGGACAAATAGGTAGTCTCCATCTTTTTCTGTGTCCCAATGTGGATGTAGAGTGTCAGGCTGAAATGTTTTGATTACAGACATCACTTAAGAAGCTCTGCAGTGTTCTAGGTTTGATCAAGAAAATGTGTGTGTGTAAAAGGCCCTATCCTTGCAGATGAAAACTAAATCTCAGAGAGGTTGATTTGCCAATTAGTAAGTTACAAAACAGAGATTTTAACTCTTACCTCTTCAATGCCATTTCCTTATACTATCCTGTCTCATTAACATTCATTTCTTTATGTAGTATTCAAAGTTATGAACAAATGAGTAAATTTTCTAAGTCTTTCAAGATTTAGGCAAAGTATAAATTATATACTGCTGAATGCTTACTTAGAAAGAATACAAAATCTCAAAACGGGTAAAAAGTCATCAACTACTATAAGCTTTAAAATTTTAATACATGATCTTGAAGGTGACTTCCTTCCCTACATCCCAGAGGTATACACTTATTTAGGCAGCTAGGTAGCACAATGGATGAGTGCTGGGTCTGGTCTCAGACATTTTACTAGCTCTGTGACCCTGGGCAAGTCACTTAACATCTGTCAGTTTCACTTTCTTCAACTATAAAACGAAGATAATAATAGCATTCATCTCTCAGGGTTGATGTGAGGATCAAATTAAAAAATACTTATAAAGTGTTTAGAACAGTGCCTAGCATATTATAGGTTCTATAAAAATGCTGGCTGCTACTATTCTTTAGTTATTATTAAATACTATTAATAGCAAATAACTAATGGTATTGATATTAATATTGCTAATATACATTTTAGGATCCTAGGGTATAAAGCCATGAAAAGTATTTCAGGCTTCATATTTCTTTTTCTAGATGTTTTTATCCTCCCTCTCTCTCAAACATAAACACTTTTAAGCACTTTGTATAATTAACATTTAGAACTCTAAAATTATACTAATAAGTTTTCAATTTTCTTATGATAAAGGTGGTTATGTTGCTAATATAATGCTTCTAAAGCAGAATTCGAACTCTTTTATGAATCAAAGAAAAAGATCTAGTAAAAACACACTTTGCAAATTTAGAAACTATAAAATAATTCCTTAGAAAAAGTATTTTGCCCCTCAATACTTCTGACAGCTGTAATCCCCACAGAATTTAAATTCTCCTTGCCCAACCAGAGTCCAAGTTCGTATGTTCAAAACAGTCCTGAAAGATTCTTGTGAGAAACATTAAAAATTGCTATGCTAGTAACCGAATTTTAAGGATTTTGTTTTTAATTACCATAGATGTTTTGTTTTTATAACCACAGCATCTACCATGATTCTATGCATATAGCAGACATTTAATAAAGTGAACTATACTTCATTTCACTAGCTCATGGATCATTTCACAAGAAGGCAAATAACCTTAAATTCCCTAACAATTTTCCATCAAAACATTCTGTTAGGTACATTAGAACAAGCTTTCCTAGATGGCATTACAATCAAAAGTGAGGAAAAGATTCACTATCCCAAGCTCCAACAGTGGTCACCAATCTCCAAATCACGCCTACTGAAAAAACTGAAGGTAAATTTGGATGCCTATCTCAATTTGTGCCTCTTCTCAACAATCTGGAAAACATTTAAGGCATTCCTGAAAGAGAGGATTTTCTATCACTACCTTTAATCTTCTTTAGTTATCTGAAATAACACAAAAGCTTCAAGGTAAAACCAACTAAAAATCACTTAAAAATACAGAGAGTTAAAATAAGGAACAGCAGCAACTATTATGCTTCAGCTAAACTCCAAAAAAGGCATAGCAAACATGATTTCAGACAAGGTTACCACAAGAGATATGATGAAGAGAGACAAGCAAGAAAACAATACTAGTTTTACAGGCACCATAGATGATGTAACAAGTGTCTATACACCCACATATATACACACATGTATATATACCAAATAGCATAGCATCTAAATACTTAAGGAAAAATTTAACCAAATTATAGATTGAACTAGAGAGTAAAAAACTGCAAACCTAGACAATCTAACAAAACAATAAAAAAAGAAATTAGATATCTGAATAGAACTTTAGAAAAATTAAAAATTTTAGATATCTGATGATTACTGAAAATAGAAAAAAACCTCACCAAAATGCAAAAAAGTAGATATACCGAGCCCATTATCTGCTGACCACAATGCAAAAAAATTATATGATAAAAGAATTCAAAGTTACTTGAACACCAAATACTACTAAAAAAAAAAAAAAGCTGGCATGAAAGAACAAATTATAGAAACAAAAGAAAATTTCAATAAAATGACAATAATGAGACAACATACCAATGTTTAGAATGCAGCTAAAGTAGTCCTTAGAGGAAAATATATCTATAAACACTTTCATAAACAAAAGGGAGAAAAAGTAAACCAATGAGTTGGCCACACAACTAAAAGAACTAGAGCAAGAAATCAAAACCCCTCAAAAATAAATAATTTCTGAACATCAAACAGATTTGAAAACAAACAAAAATGAATTGATGAATAAGTTTAGGAGCTGGTTAGGAAAGACACTAATAAAATTAATAAGAAGGTAATGATTAAAAAAAAGAAAACCAAAAAATAAAAAAACAGACGTGGAAAATTCACAACAATTGAAGAGTAAATAAAAAACATATTAGAAACTACTCTGTCCAATAATATGCCAACAAAACTTTTAACTTAGAATAAATTAATGAATACTTACAAAAATATAAAATGGTAGGTTATCAAAAGAAAATAAGATTACTTAAAACTCATTATCAGAAAAAAGAAATTAAAGTCATAAATGAACTTCAAAAGATAAAAAGTTCCCAGACTAGATGGATTTATAAACAAATTCCATCAAAATTCAATGAATAAGTAATTCCAATATTATATAAACTGTTGCAAAAAACAGGGGGGAAGGGACCCTTACAATCTCTTTACATGACACAAATATGGTCTTTATACCTAAACAAAGAGGAGAGATAAAACAGAAATAAAACTACACATCAATATGCTTAATGAACGCTCAAGCCAAAATCTTAATATGACACAAATAGCAAATAGGCTACAACAACATAGTATTTAAGATTATGCACTATAAGTGTTTGGATTTATATACCAGAAAGGTGGAGTTGTTGATTCAATATAATAAACCATATTAATAACATTAATAAAAGCCACATGATTCTCTCAAGAGATGCTGAAAAGACTTGACAAAATCCAATATATTTCTATTAAAAACATATTAAAAGGTAGAAATAAATTTTCTTTAACACAGAAAACAGTAGCATCATTTAAACCAAGAATAAATATTAAATATAAATAGGAAAAGTTGGAAGACTTTCCAATCAGAAAAGCAAGAAGGTCCATTATTATGACTACTGTTTAACAACATAGAAATGCTAGTTAATAGCAATGAGAGCAAGAAATAGAGAGAATAAAACATAGGGAAAGAGGAAATGTACCATAGTTTTTTTGCACAATGATATAATTTATCTAAAACTGTACAGCCAACTAAAAATTAATTGAAACAATAAGTTTAAAGTTGCAGGATATAATCCACAAAGTTAAAAGCAAAAGTTGTAGAATATAATAAATCCACATAAATCATCACTATTCCTGTATATTATTAATAAAATCATTCAGAAACACAGAGAGAAATCTGAATTAAATTAGCATATAAAATATTTGGAAGTCCATCTACCAAGACACAATAAGGAACTACATACATATCCAAGTACAGAATACTCTTTACAGAAATAAAGATAGCTCTGAATAATTGGAGAAATATTACTTGTTCATGGATAGGATGAGAGAATAATAAAAATGATAATACTATTTGAGCTAATTGACATTCACTGCCAAACCAATCAAACGACCAAAGGATTATTTTATAGAGCTAGGAAGAATAACAATGGTCATTTGGAGGAACCAACTGCTAAGAAGATTATCAAGGGAAATTATGAAAAAAATGGGAGCAAACAGGGTCTAGCAGCACCCACCAGTACCAGATTTACATTATAAATGATACTGTAAAGCAATAATCATTAAAAATAATTGGGTACTAGTTAAAAAATAGAAGCAGTTAATATGTGGAACAGATTAGTTACACATGACAGACCAAATAAACACAAGAGCATAGTGTTCAATAAACCTCAAAACTCACTATTGGGCAATAAATGTTAGAAAGCCTGGAAAGCAATCTGACAGATATTAGGTATCAATGAACATTCTCGTATCATAGATGAAGAAAAATTCCAAATGGAGACATGACTTAAGACATAAAAATGGACCTCAAAAGCAAAGCAGAAGAGTAAGGAAGAAAATTTCTTTCTCATCTGTGGATAGGGGAAGAGTTCATGGCCAAAGTCACAATTATGATCATATAAAATTCCTTATCTCTAAAATAAAGATATAATAGCATCTACCTACTACAAGAGCTGTTGAGAGGACAAAATGAAGTATTATTTGTAAACACTTTGCAAACCTTCAAGTGCTACACAAATACTAAATACTGTTATTAAGAAGTTTTTTGCATAAACAAAACAAAGGCAGTTAAAATTAAAAGGAAAGCAGATAATTAGAGGAAAAAAATCTCTGTAAAAAAGCTTCTATGATAAAATATCACATCCAAGATATAAAGGGCTGATTCAAATTGATATGTCAATTCATCAGTAGCTAGCTACACAGTCAAAGATAAGGTATAAACATGAAAAAAAATGATCAAAATCACTAATAATTACAGAAATGCAAATTAAGGCAACTTGAGGTTCTATCTCACACCTATCGGGTTTGCAAAAGTGACAAAAATAGAAAATGACAAATATTAGATGGGAAAACTGGCATAATAATGTACATAGTAGAGTTACATGTTACTCTAGCTATTCTGGAAAACAACTTGTAAAGCTGTCTGAAAAGTTATTAAACTATGCATACAGTTTGACCCAGATATACTACAATTAGGTATATACTCCAAAGAGATCAAAGACTCATATATAGAAAAATATTTATAGAATCTCTTTTTGTAGTGGTCAAAAACTAGAAAGTGAGGGGTTGTTCATTTATTGGGGAATGGCTAAAAAAATTATAATGTAATTTAATATTATTTACTGTGCCATAAGAAATGATGAAATAATGGGCATTTCAGAGCAAACTGGGAAGATGCATATAAACTGATGCATAGTGATGTAAGCAGCAGCAGAGAAACATTTGTACAATGATAGCAACATTAAAAAAATAACTTTGAAAGAATTTAGGAAATCTGATCTACGCAATAACAAACCACTATACCAGATGACTAGAGATGAATCACATAACCAGGTGATGGACTTATTATGAAGAAGACACACATTTTTTAACATGGCCAATAAAAAATTTGCCTAACCTGACTAGGCATATTCATTATAAGGGTTTTTTACTTTTTCTTTTTGGTTGTTGTTTAACTGGGATGCAAGCAGCAGAAGGGGGATGGAGTAAAAATAAATGTTTGTTAATTTAAAAAAAAAAGTACTATAAAAGTGTGCTTATTGCCTAATTTAAAAGCTTTTAGAATCTTTCTAAACAGATTTTTTTAAAAAGCCAGAGCTAGTTTGAACACTTAATCTGCTTTGATTTCTTCCTTGATTCATTGAAGCTAGAAGTGTTCTGATTTCACAGAACTAAAGACTCCTTTTATATGTAGCCACTGAAAATTAACTTTTTTCCTCTAACAAAACTATAAGGTCTTTGAGGCAAGTGACAAATATTTCACTTATCTATTTCCCCCAGTACCTATCCTAATGAAAGGTACATAGAAGGCATTTAAGTATTTACGGAATTTACCTTAAAAAACTACATTTTTTTTATTCTGTAATTTACTCTCACCCTGTTCTAACTTATTCTGAAAACCATGTCACAACTGTTCCTTGCCTTATCAGTTTTGTAATGGTCTTTGACCAAAATTAATTCAGATCAGACTGTTTTATATTATTTTTAAGGCTTACTGTTTCTATATCTCCCCTTCAGTGTTAAAAAATAAACTATTAGCTCCTCACAGCCAAAGCAGACAATTCTCCTTTTCCACAAAGCAATACTCTGATTGCTTTATGGATTTTCTTCATCTAAAACCGTGAATGTATAAAGCATGAAAACACAACACTACAAATTAATGTGCATAGTCCCTTATATTTGAGTTCTCAAATCAAAACATCTCCCCAATAATTACAACTTCTTCACTACTTATTTGTCAGATGTTTACCTGTTTTTTTATCCTTTTTATTCATAACAAGTTGATGAAGACGTTCCTTTAGCTTGTTATATTCACGCTCTTTTCTCTTCATATCATGATTATACTGAGTTGCTCGACTTGCAATGATATTCTGTAATTTTTGTACCTTAAAAAAAGGCATTTGCTTTTAAATAGGTATTCCTTTAAACAATGTGTGCATTTGTATTAACAACTTCAAAAGTGAGTAAGTAAAAAGCCTTTCTTCCTCAGGTATTTTGGATGAGGACTCTCTTATTCATCCCACCAGCCTACACTAACTAGAAGGAGGGCAAATCTGAAAAATTAAAAAATTAATCTTATGTCAATTAAAGAAATAATTCAGATACCTACTGTGTGCAGAACACTATACTAGGAAATCTTACTTTCTTTTATCAACTGCAATACCGCCTCATTATGCCACAGAGGTGACTGCCTGCATCTCCAAAGTGGCAAGTACGATAATACTAAAGACTTCCAACAAAGGGGCAAAGATTTTGCACCTGCTGCCCAAAGAGCAGCCTAGCCAAGCTCAAAGAGCTCATTAACTGACATGGTGGGCCACCACTAGGTGATGAGATTTTTTTTGTCCAAAGCAACTCATCAAACCACTAATAAGCTGCAGAGGAAATGTAATTTGCATATACAACCTGGAAGGATCAGAAATCTTTGAGGTTTTTTAATTTATTCAAAAACGTTGAAAAAATTCTAGACTGTTTCAATTATCACCTCAGAAGAGAGTCCTTGTAGAGATATAATCCCCTCCGCCCACAGTTTTCCTACTTTTAAGACCTTCCAACAATGAACGGTCTAACCCTTTCATCCCAATTCTAAAGCACAACTCACAACTTATTAATGTAAGACCAGGGCCTACAGAGGAAAAAAGTCCCAAGCTCTGGTTCAGTATTAGCATTTGTATACCAAGAGGAGGCCTCCTGCGACAACTGAGGATGTTCTATCCGGAATCACTGTCAAGATGAGAGCACCATCTAGGTTCTACTGCCTCTCAAGCCAAAGTGCTACCTGAGCTCTATACAAAGCTGTCTAAATCAAAGCATTACATGATTTTTACTTATTTACCACCTATTTTACATATATATGTGTAATATGTGTGTATGTGTATATATGTATATATATATATATGTATGTATGTATGTATGTACGTACGTATGTATGTACCGAGGTAAAATCATTCCCTAAATTGTTTTTAAACCATTCTCTCATACTAGCAATTTTATACTATTACTGAAAAATCAACAGGCATTCTAGATTCTGAATTATCACACATCAAGGGTTATGTTGCAGGGCAATTAAGACAACAGCTTTCTTATCAAAATTTGAACTCTAATAACCGATTCTACAAACTTAGGTTTCGAGTCAGGAAGTCTAGCTACAAAGCTAGAACTGAGACATTATGTCTGATGATTAAAATTCTCTTTGGAAGACAATATTCAATATTTTTAACTGTTGTTGCTTTATTTGTTGATAATCCTTATCATCTGAAAAATCACTAATATGTAGCAACATTGAGGGCATAATCATGTGAAAAGGAGTGTGGGGCAGGAGTTGGAAACATCTGGTGAACATGAGAGGCTCAACTCTAAGAAGAAGTGAAAATAAGTCAGAAGAGCAGTTAGCCAGGGGAGGGAAGTCAATTAGCTATGACAAGTAAACCAAAAGGGATGATAAATCCAAAGTTGAAACTTTACTGAATAAAACAAAACATGGCACACCAACTGGCAATGTGGAACATGAGATTTTGCTCTTTCCTTCTTTAAGAAAAGAATGGACACAAAATCCATATACCTTATACTACTAGAAAAAAAATTCACTAGGACTTAATCAATAATAGCTATGACTCACCTCATCCTTCTCATTTTTAAGTAACTGGTGCAAGTTTCTGTTCTTGCCTTGCAGCTGTCTGTCTCTCTCCTGAAGCCCAATCATTTCCCTCCTAGATGTTTCTAGTTGTTCCTAAAACATCCATATTCAGCCTTAAGTAAAGTTCACGTAGAATTCAAACCTAGTTTACTCTCAAAAGTCTAAATAAGTTATAGATACATTAAAATTTTGCCATCTAAAATAAAAGATGTAGTCTATTTTCACACAAACTTTCTCTGTAAATGAAGACTGGCTATAAAATGAGGAAGACAACTAGGTTTAAACAGCAGAATTTATACAGCCAAAGAGGTGTCACTCCTTGCAAATTAAGCATTTCAAAGGTGACACACTCCAATAATGCTACCAATTCTCAAAATGTTTTTGCAACTCCTGGAAAAGGCTTCAAAGATCATGCCACAGTCTCTTAAGCATTTTCAGAAGAGACAAATCTTAACTCTTTGCGGTTCAATTTGGTTTGGAAACAGGCAAAAATGAGTAAGAGTCAAATTTGGTGATGATAGTTGATCACATGTTTTTAAATAGAAATCAGGTGTAACTATAAGAGTAATTTAACAGATTTTCTTACACGGTTTTATTAGCTCTAAAGGCAATTTCTTGAAGAGGATTTATGAAAATGTTTTACACAAAATGATGATTAGAATAAAATGTATAGGTGCCCAAAGTGCCTGTCTTTGAAGGGAGAACAACATGCATTGGGGTGCACAAGTTTTGGTGTTTGTGGATTTCTTAAAAAATACACTTTATAGTCACATCTAATATGCCCACTTAATGAGAACCCTTTGAAATGCTCATGTTTTTCCAGTTGTATAGAGAAATAACTATTAGATACTGTTTCCCCTTTATGTTCCAGGCCCAAACTATTGAAGAAAATAGATTAGCTCGAATTCCTAGCAGTTACTGTCTCAATTCAATTTTGGAAAAATACAGAAGGAACAGGACTCAGGGATCCATTTTGTAGTTCTGAGGTCTTCCAAAAAAAAAATTTAGTTCTGTAAAGTGACTTTCATAATTAACTATCATGGATCCTCTAGAACCATAGAACCAGTCCAGATTCTGAACAGAAAACCTCTAAATAGCTGCTGGCCTGCAACTTTGGTAGTTCTATGGTGGACAGATAGTGTGCTAACTAGAGCACTGATCAAGGCTTTGTGGTACTTTCTGAACTATGAACTTTTCTGTCCAATGAGCTTTATACATTGAGTTAATATTAAAAGATCTCCAGGATGTTAAAGAATGAGGAAATATTCTTAAAACAAAAATAAACAACAAAAAAAATAAAACTGTTACTCTGAATGAACTGAGCTCCAGAGAAAATGGTTTTAAAAAGCAACTGATAACTATTCTCCAATATTAGGCTATAAAAGGCCAGGCAGGCAGCAGGTGTTAGCAGCTGAGCAAGAAGCAGCCGAGTCTCTAAAATCCAAAAGGTCACATAAGGGACAAACCAGCCACCATCCTAACATCCATAATATACCATTTCCTGGCAAGGAATATTAAAAAAAAGTTATTTTTTTTTTTTGCATTGTTCAAGAGAAGCAGGGAACAGACTGAGATAGATATGAAGAAGTTGTATGTGGGTGGGAGGGTGGAGGTAGACAGAAACAGATATGTAAGGAAGATGATTTGATTATAAGATTTTATTAAGAAAGATTCAAGCTGAATATTTTGATTCTTATTATATAATATGCCTAATAAACAAAAGAAAAGATGTGACATCCACTGTACAACTAATTTAGAAGATCTTTCCTTCTTAACAGACGGACCAGAAATTTTTTAAAAACTGCTGTTGTGATGTAGCAAATCAATGACCCAGAAAAAAAATTTCTCCTATTAAAAAAGAAAAAAGTAAAGCTACTATAACACTTTGTCCATAGCCTTATCACTTGAAGGCTCAGGACACTTCTGAAAGGAAAAGCTCATCATCTATGATTACTTTAATTCCTGGCCCATCATTACATTAAGTACTGGCTCCTTTGGTACAAATGTCCTTTAAATACAAACGTTGTTCTCAGTGTTTCGGCTCTAGCTTCTTAATGGGACTGTTTTCATTAGTGTCATCTGCTTTGTTAGGAAACAAGTTCTTTAAACTCATAAATTTTATAATTACTATTCCTTAATTGTATCTGCTATATCCAGATGGTCACAAAAACCATTCATAAAGTAAACATCTTCATTATAAACATTAAGATGTAGAAATGACTGCCTTCTTGCATTAAGTACTTGCATTAACACACAAACAACAATAGTAAGATAATTATCACTAAAGTTTATTTAACATGTTTGGCAAATAAAACAACTGAAAATGTCTAGCATTGATTTATATAACATAATTCAAATGCAAATTGAATATAATTTCTACCTTCAGCTTGGAATAGCAGTTCTGCAGATGGTCCATATCACTTCCCAGTTTCAAATTCTGTGTTTCCACATTTTCCTGAGCTAGAAGGTTCTTTCGATGAAGTACAAGTAGTTCATGGATACAATTTAAAACTGCAACTATATTTAAGTCTCTTTTAACCTCTTTACCTTTGGACTCTTCATATAATGAAGGAAAACCTAAAGTAGTCAGTTCCTGGTAGGAGAAAAATATTTTTTTTTCCAAAAGCACTTGTTGAACAAACTTAAGAAGTAGATAATGACTTTCAAAACAATTCCCAAAACATTTAAACATCATAATATACTTGTCCTTACTATAAAATTTTCTCTCCAAACTATTAGACACTATGGTTGAATAAACTGATTTCTGCCAGTTCTTTATTTTTAAATTACCTGATCAAGATAGGATATACTCTGGTCAACATTTTCTTCTGTGCAGAAAGCCCTGAAAAAATTGTGCACACTCTTTGCCAAAGGTAGTGAAGGACACAGAACTTGCTGTGAGTATAAACTTGAAGGAGACATATTGGGTTCTGAGGTAAACTGAGAAATATTTTTGCTTTCTGAAAGTCAAGAAAAATACTTATTATAATTTAGAATATTTACCAAAAAAGCACTCTAAGTTATGTGGATTTTAAGAATACTTTCAAATAAAAATAAGAATTTTTTATTAAAAAGAATGCAGTTGTGTTCTTTTTCGTGAGGGGCCAATGTGTAGAATAGTTTTTAAATAATCTTCTCTCTTTCTATCCCAACCACCATTAAATTAGGCTATAAAGCTTTAATATACACCTTAACATTTCTTTCCCATCAATATGGGCCTAATGAATAACAAAAATCTACTCAACCGATACCACACACAATTTATAAAAATTGTCAGACAATCAACAAGCATTTATATTAAGCAATTATTATGTGTGAGTCCCTGCCCTCAAGGAGCTCATAATCTAATGAATGAGATAACATGTAAATAATTAAAGATATCCAAGATATACATAGAGTAGATGGAAGACAATGTTAAGGGACAAGGAACTAGCAGCAGCAGGGACTGGGAAAGAACTTTAACAGGTAGGGTTTAAGCTGGGTCTTGAGGAAAGCTGTGAAAATGAAGAGGCAGAAGTGATGGAACAGAGCATTCCAGGCAATAGAGTGTTCGAGGAACTGTTAATTTAACAGAAAGATCAAGAGGTAACATATGTAGACAATAGTGATAGCGTCACTGAGTATTTAGATGGCAAAGAATTGCCAAAAATATCTTAGCATCCATAATTCGTCATTTATCTCAAACTCTACCTATCCATTACAACATATAATACCCTCTGAATTTCACCTAAAATAACAATTAGATTATTTTATAAATCACAGTGTAAAACTGAGAGTCCTAGACTTAAAATCAACAAGAAGTAAGTTCAAGCCCCACCGAAAACATACTGTGTGGCCATCACCAAGTCACTTAACCTTTTGGGCCTCAGTTTCTCCATCTGTAAAATGGAGACAATGTTTATAAGTACCTACCCATATACACACACGTGTAATGTATATATGTAGATAAAAATACATGAATGTCTACTATAATGTAGCTTTAAAAAAAGGATTGGTCATATAGTGAGAAAGGGATAACCCACTAACAGCCCGTGTGATCCCCTAGCCATGATGCAATGTTATGAGATCTAAGATGAAAGCCTCGAGGAGATAGCAGACTGCTTGCAGGAGATTTACAAGAAGCGATGGATGAGAGCTATGCAAGATGGTCAAGCATGTAAGAGGGAGTACAAACCTCAGTGAAATACTGGCTCCAATGAAGCAGTCAGCCAACAAGCATTTAAGTGCCTACTGTGTACCAGGCACTATGTTAAGTGCTGGGGAAACAAGAAAAAGGCAGGACAGTCCTTGTCCTCAATAAGCTCACGACCAAGTGTATATGTAGAGATTTTGGCGTTGGTAGGGAGGACTGCAACTCTGTCAAAGAAAGGGGAAAGGAGAAGGCAAAAGGTGATGTCAAAGGGTTTTGAGATAAAGAGATCTGGAAAAGAAAATGCCGAGAGAGAGAGGGTAAGTAATGGAGGGGAGAGGTAGGTATAGGAAGCGTAGAGAGGGAAGAGAAGCTCTGGAATAGTTTACGTGGGGAATGAGCAAGGTAATTGATCAGGGAGGAAAAAAGACTGCCTTACTACAATGAGGGCTGAGTTGAGGTTGTATAAAACGATTTTTTTAAAATGTAATTTCATTATATATTTACAAATATTTATTTTTCCCTCCCATTTTCTCCCCATCTCTACTGAACTACAAAAAAAAAAAAAAAGATAAATAAACTTCAATAAATATGCACAGTTAAGCAAAGCAGATTCCAGAATTGGGCATGTCAAAAAATGTAAATCACATTCACTTCTTGATTAGGTATCTCTTTAGTCATGTTTTCAACCAACTATTTAATATAGGTAAGAATTTAAGTTCATTCAAGATGCTACACTTTACTTTTTTAAAAAACTGTAATTACCTGATGATGGAATTGGCACTGTAATAGTCTTCCAATCTCCCATAGCAACCAAGACAGCTAGGATACCTGAGTGACTGGCTCAGCAATAATGCATTCAGTCCAACTGTTTTGAAAATCTTCTAGGTAGGCATCATCTAAAAACAGAAAAGAACATTTGGCAATAATAGTCACTAATATAGCCATAATGGGATGTAGATGTAAAAAACCTAGTAACTAACCATATGATTAAGGTTATGGGCTCAAAAAAACAACAGGGTAATATGAACTATTTAGAAGAACAGACATAAATCAACATATACTATAGAATCCTACTACAGAGGGGTTACTATCTAAAGAGAAGAGCCAACTAAAGTGGTAGAGCAGATAGATCACTGTGCCTGCAGTCATGGAGACTTACGCTCAAATTTGGCCTCAAATACTTACTAGATGCAGGATCCGGGACAATTCACTTAACCTCCATCTGCCTCAGTTTACTAATCAGTAAAATAGGGATAACAAACCTACCTTACAGAGTTGTTGTGAGGATCAAATGAGATAATTGGCAAAATGGAAAACAATGCACTGGAGAAAACAACTCCTTTAAAAGTAGAATTGGCCAAATGGAAAATTAGGTACAAAAGCTAATTGAAGAATATGTTTCCTTAAAAATGAGGAGACTCTATGAGACATCAAGAATCAGTGAAACAAAATCAAAAGAATGAAGAAATAGAAGAAATGTAAAATATCTCATTGGTAAAACAACTAACCTAGAAAATAGATCCAGGAGAGATCATGTAAAAATTACTGGACTACTGTAACGCCATGCACGAGCAGCTTTCCATAAGAATGCTACTGTGAACAGCTTTTAAGATTCTGATTACACAGTACAGTGAACACTCTATTCTGTAACAAATGGAAGCAAAACATTCCCAGAAAATCAAGGTACAGCATTCACAATATTACATCTTATCACTGAAAATCACAATATAGTATTCACAACAGCTTATCATTAAAATGGTCAGGTAGTTTCCACCACAGTGGCCCCAAAGTTTTGAACAAAGAACAATCATCTCAAAGTACAATAGTGAAAGTCTTCCACTCATGGGGCACACTACATTAAGTCAATCAGTCACTTATTCAGTAATCAATTACTAAGTATCATTAATTACTAAGTACAACCATTAGAAAATACAGACCTCCCCCCCTTGGTCACTAGTAAATTTACAATTCTGCAGTCAGTATACAGTACCCCAAGTAAAGTCTTCTTTCAGCTTGACTCAGGATGATCTCTCAGATTTCCTGGATGACCTTCCTTGGTGCCAGCTCTACCAGTCACCTGGATTCAGAGGCAGACAGCTGCTCCCAGGTCCTTGTCCAGTTCTCTAGGCAGTTCCTGCTCCGTACTGGAGCTCACAGTATCCAGTCCCTCTCAAATCCTTTATAATTTCTGTTCCCGAGAATTCAAGGCTCAACCAAGCCACAAACAGACAAAGTCTTAGCACTGGAGGAGTCATGCTTCCTCAGTCTTCTGCTGCTCCTTTGAAAACTCAGAATCACCTTATCCAGCTCAGGGGGCTGGGGGTAGCAGCTCTTGGGCTCCTGGATTCCTGAGCTCCTGGCCTCCTCTTCAGAAAAAGCCACCACAAGTTCTCAGGAAATTCAGCTTCTGCCACCAGATTCTTGTCCCAAGAAATTCTGACTGTCTCTCCCTGGGGCTTTTCCTTATATACACACACAGCATTAGCTCCCTGTTTCAGCCAACCCCTTCCTGGTACATCAGTAACAGGAGACAGGAGTTCATACCTTCTGCTTCCCCAACAGTGGCTTGATCAATTAGTAAGTGCTAAGTACCTGCTTACTTGCCAATACAAAAAGGGGTCTTCAAATTCAAATTAATTACCATTAAAACTACCTGAAAGTCATGACAAAAAAAAAGAGCCCAGACAGCATCTTTCAAGAAATTATCACAGAAAACTATCCTGATATCCTAGAACCAGAGGGTCAAAATAATCATTGAAAGAATCTATCAATTACTTCCTGAAAGAGATACCAAAATGAAAACTCCAAGGAATATTGTTAGCCAAATTTCAGAACTATCAGGTCAAGGAGAAAATACTGCAAGCAGCCAGAAAGAAACAATTCAAATGTCAAGGAGCCAGTCAGGACTGCACAGGACTTAGCAGCTTCTACATTAAAGAAGAGTTTGGAAAATGATATTCCAGAAGGTGAAGGAGCTTGGGTTACAATTAAGAATCACCTACCCAGCAAAACTGAGCATCTTTCAGGGGAAAAGATGAACTTTCAACGAAATAAGGGACTTTCAAACTTTCCTGACCAGAGCCGAGCAGGAAATTTTATCTTCAAATACAAAACTCAAGAGAAACATAAAAAGGCAAACAGGAAACAAAACAAAAACAAAAACCCATGGCATTCTCTGAGTAAACTGGTTACATCCTTATATGGGAAGATGATACTTAAAACTCCTAAGAACTGTATCTCAATTAGGGCAGTTAGAAGGAGTATACATATACAGAAGGTGTAGGTATAAGGTGATTTTGATGTGATAATACAAAAAAAGATGTGGCTAATAGAAGGAGGACAGATTGAAGGAGGTAGTGATCAGAATCAAAACACTGGTGAGGAGGGACAGGATGAAAGGACAGAGAAAAGTACAAATGGGGAAAATAGGATAGAGGGAAACAAGACAGTAATCAAAACTAATGTGAATCAGATGATCTCTCTCATAAAACAGAAGCAAAAGAAGAGTGGATTAAAAACCAGAATCCTACAATATGTTGTTTACAAGAAACACATTTGAAGCAGAGATACACACAGAGTAAAGGAAAAAGACTAGAGGAGAATATATTATGTTTCAGTTGAAGTAAAGAAACATGGATAGCAATCCTGATCTCATACAAAGCAAAAGCAAAAACAGATCTAACTAAAAAGATAAAAGGAAAGAAACTACATCTTACCATAGACAATGAAGTAATATCAGATATACTAAACATACATTTAACAAGTAGCACAGCATTCAAATTCTTATACAAGTTAATGAGTTACAGGAAGAAACAGACAACAAAATTATACTAATGGAGGAGCCTCAACCCACTCCCTTCTCAGACCTAGAATAATCTAATCACAAAATAAACAAGAAAAAAGGTAAGGAGGTAAATAGAATTTTAGAAAAGTTAGATATAATAGACCTCCGGAGAAAGCTGAATGGGGATAGAAAGCAATATATTTTTCTCAGTGGTACATGGCATCTACCCAAAAACTGACCATGTACTAATGCTTTTTAAAACCTCACAATCTAATGCCAAAAGGCAGAAATATTAACTACATTCTTTTCAAATCATGATACGACAAAAATTATATGTAATAAAGGGCCATGGAAAGATACACTAAAAATTAACTGGAAACTAAATAATCTAACCCTAAAGGATGGAATGAGTGGGTCAAACAACAAATCATAGAAACAATGAATAATTTCATCAAAGAGAAAAACAATAATGAGACAACATAACCAAAACTTATGGGATGCAGCCAGAGCAGTCTTTAGGGTAAATTTTTTCTCTCTAAATGCTTACACAAATAAAATAGAGAAACAGGAGATCAATGAATTGGCATGCAACTAAAAAAAAGGTAGACAAAAAACAAATTAAAAATTCCTAGTTAAATAGCAAATCAGAAATTCTGAAAATTAAAGGAGAGATCAATAAAACTGAAAGAACACTATTACACTAATAAATAAAACTAAGAGCTGGTTTTATGGGGGGAAGCACCATTTAAATAACCCCATTCTAGAAAAAGAAATTGAACAAGCCATCAATGAACTCCCTAAGAAAAAAATCTCTAGGACCAGGCAGATTTACAAGTGAATTCTACCAAATACTTAAAAGAACAGTTAATTCCAATACTATAGAAACTATCTGGAAAAACAGGTGAAGGAATCCTACCAAATTCCTTTTATGACACAAATATGGTGCAGATACCTAAACCAGGAAGAGCCAAAATAGAGCAGGAAAATTATAAACCAATTTCCCTAACAAATATTGCTCCAAAAATTTTAAATAAAATATTAGGCAAAGACATTATAGCAATTTATCACCAGAATAATACACTATGGGAGATTTAATACCGGGAATGCAGGGCTGGTCCAATATTATGAAAACCATCAGCATAAATGACCATATGAATAACAAAACAAATAATATGATTATCTCAATAGATTCAGAAAACACTTTTGACAAAATATAGCACCCATTCCTATTAAAAACACTAGAGAACATAGGAATAAGTGGACTTTTCCTTAAAATGATAAGCAGTATCTTTCTAAAAACCATTAGCAAGCATTATATATAATGGAGATAAGCTAGAAGCATTCCTAGTAAGATCAAGGTGAAAACAAGGAGGTCCACTATCACCACTATTATTCAATATTGTTCTAGAAATGTGAGTTTTAGCAATGAGAGAAGGAAAAGAAATCAAAGTAATTGGAAAAGGCAAGGAGGAAACAAAACTATCACTCTTTGCAGATGATACGATGGTATATTTAGAAAACCAACTAAAAAAAAACTACATGAACAATGAACAACTTTAGCAAAGTTTCAGGATATAAAATAAAGCCATATAAATCATCAGCATTTTTATATCTTACAACAAAGCCCCACAGTAAGAAAAAGAAAAATCCCAATTAAAATAACTGTAGACAATATATAAAATATTTGCGAGTCTATCTGCCAAGAGAAACACATAAACTACATGAACACAACCACAAAACAATTTTCACACAAATAAAGTCAGATCTGAATAACTGGAAAAATATCAATTGCTCGTGAATAAGATGAGCTAATATAATAAAATGACAAGTCTACCTAAATTAATTCAATTATTTAGTACCATACCAAGCAAACCACAAAGGTATTAATTTATAGAGCTAGAAAAATATTAACAACATTCATCTGGAAGAACAAAAGGTCAAGAATATCAAGGGAATTAGTGAAAAAAAATGCAAAAGAATGTGGCCTAGTGTACCAGATCTAAAATTATATTATAAAGCAGCAATCATCATAACTATTTGCTTATGGCTAAGAAATAGAGTGGTAGATCAGTGGAATAGGTTAGGCACACAGGGCATAGCAATAAATGACTACAGTAATCTACTCTTTGATAAACCAAAGACTCCAGTTTCTGGGATAAGAATTCAGTATCTGACAAAAATTGCTGCGAAAATTGGAAAATAATATGACAGAAAATAAGCATAGAACAACATCTCACACTCTATACCAGGGGTGGGGAATCTGTATGTTGAGGCCACATGTAGCCCTCTAGGTCCTCAAGTGCAGTCCTTTGACGGTAGGGCTACACAAGAAGTTTGGATTCAGTCAGAGGGCTGCACTTGAGGGCCTAGAGGGTCACATGTAGCCTCAAGGCCTCAAGTTCCCCATCCCTGCCCTACATCAAAATAAGGTCAAAATGAGTACATGATTTAGACATAAAGGGTAATATCATGAGAAAATTAGAAGAACAAGGAATAGTTTATCTGTCAGATCTGAGAAGGGAAAAATTTATGACCAAGTAAGAGGCAGGAGAACATTATGAAATGCAAAATGGCTAATTTTGATTACATTAAATTAAAAAAGATTTTGCATATACAAAACCAATGCAACCAAGATTAGAAAGAACTGATGCTGAGTGAAGTGAGCAGAACCAGGAGTACATGCTACACAGTTAACAGCATTACTGTGCAATAATCAACTATGATACACTTAGCTCTTCTCAGCAATACAAAGATCTAAGATGTGCTAACCACATCGAGGGAAACAACTATGGAATCCAAATGCAGACTGAAGCACAGTATTTTCACTTTTTTGTTGTTTTTTCTTTCTCATGGTTTTTCATTTTTTGTTCTGATTCTTCCTTTATAACATGACTAATGTAGAAATATGTTTAACCTGATTGTACATGTATAACTTTTATCAGATTGCTTGCTGTCTTGAGGAGGTGGAAGGGAAAGAGAAAAAAAATCAAAATCTTATAAAATGAATGTTGAAAACTATCTTTACATGTAATTGGAAATATAAAATAAAAACACTTTTAAGAAAAAAAATATCAAATCTGATTTAAAATGTTTCAAATGAGGCATAAGGGGGGCAGGGTCGTAGGGGGTTTAAACCCATTTGTTAAAAACATAAAAGTCCAACACCCTGCAATTAGTTTGCAAGTACAATTAATTGACACTAGGAAAAATGGAAATTTACTAGCCAAATTTAAACAACTATCTATGCATATCTAGTGAATGAGCATCACAAATTAGTAAAAGGAAGTCAATGATGTCCTACATTTAAATCTATATTGAAGTTTTCCCAGGTGTTAAACTAAAACTAAATATCAAAATATACTTAACTTAGAACCAGTGCTAAAATAAGATTTTCAAAAATAATAAAGCACATTCAATGATATTACAACTTACTAAGAAGTATTAATAATGTTTTTATGAGAACAAAAATGATTTTACTCCATTAAGTTTTTAAAATATTGTTTTATTTTCATCTCTTTATTTTTTGTATGTGTATTATATATAATGTGTATATGAAATAAGCACATATTGTACTCAAAAAAATTTGACTGACAAGGGTAACACAACTAAATATACTTAAACACCACTGCTATAAAATTAAGAAAATTAGACATCTCCAAATTTGGAAACAAGAAACCAATAAATTTGTATTAGTTTATTTATATTTAAATTAATGAACAAAATATTAATAAAATGTCATCTTTTAAACTAGTTCATTCTTACCTGTGAAGTTGATTTTTTGTATATCTATAAATTCAGAAATGATGTCTCCACTACAGACCTATTAAAGAGGAAAAAAAAAATCAAATTGCAGAGCATTCTGAGCACTACTATTTCAAATGCTTTCCTACGCTATATTCTTATACAAATTGCCCTTTGAAGGCCAAAAATCTATTTTGGCATCTCATTTGTTTCACATACTAAAAGTACAAAAAATCTTCTTTTGTTAAAAGGTACAAAATCTATTATACTAAGGCTTCTATTAAATGAAAATTATAGCTGAGTCCTGCTAAAATGATTAGAGATTGAGGAAGCAAAATGATGTACTTATTAAATTCAGCTACAATTTCAGTCAAAAAGGCAAATTCTAACTTCCAAAGATAGTCATTTTGGATAAATCCTTGGCCAATTTCAATAAAAACTGAACAGAAGAAAAAAAATTTCTTTAAAAAGTTCACACTGCCACAAAACATTCTGCCCTAAAAGCTCCAAAAAAAAAAAATCACAATTTATTGGGCATTTTTTAGATATAATTTCTTTTCAAGGGCATGATGGTATGTATGTATATATATCTATATGCAGGTAATAATAAATCTTTCTATAATAAAGTTATATTACTGTATTATCTTTAGCTCAAGATTCTTTACAACAGAATTCAAACTAAAAAAATTCCTCTAAAAAGTTTGCATATTGCTACTAAATCATTTTATCCTAAAAGTTTCAGCTTCACTAAAATTAATTATACTAGACATTTGTTAAATATAATTTTATTTGCAAGGGCATAACGGTTGTATACATACAGACATGCTAATTAATGCAATAAACATCTTGTTTTAATAGGGTTGTCTCATTACATTCTCTCCTTAGAAGAACAAGATCCATTATATTATATTTTTCACACACACTAAAATATTTCCTTTAAAAGTTCAGAATGCCACAAAATCATTTTATCCTCAAAGCTGAAGAAATATTATCAAAGTAATCACACTGTATTAGATACTTGTTTTATATAATTTCATTTGTAAGGACATGATGGCTGTATACATATACAGCTATACAAATATAAATGCTAATTCATGCAATAACAAATACTGCTATAAGTTTCTATTATTATATTCTCCTTCACTCAAATTCATTATAACATAATTCAAACCTCTCCTTTAAAATGTTCTTACTACCACAAAATTATTTTACCCTAAAAGCTTAAGAAGAAATACTGCAAAACTAATCATACTGCATTAGACAATTATTACAAATAATTTTATCTACAAGAACATGATGGCTGTATACATATATACATATATATAAACACATACACAAATATATAAAAATGCATACAATAACAAATTTCCTGATATTAAGCTTCTATTATATTCCCTTAGCTGAAATTCACAAGACAAACAAAAAAAATCCACTCTACACACATAAAACCATTTTATCCTAAAAGCTTCAGAAAAAATATTGTAAAATTATTCACATTAGCCATATATTACATGTGATTTTATTTGTAAGAACATGATGGTTATATCCATGTATATTTAGGTATATATATATATATAT
>CM053586.1:327719795-327736339 GCA_028646515.1 Pseudochirops corinnae
TTGGGAAAAGGACCCACATATACGAAACTATTTATAGCAGTTCTTTTTGTGGTGGCTGAGAATTGGAAATTGAAGGGATGTCCATTAATTGGAGAATGACTGAACAAATTGTGGTATATAGATGTAATGGAATACTATTGTTCCATACAAAATGATGAGCAGGCAGACTTCAGAAAAACCTGGGAAGACTTGCATGTATTGATGCTGAGTGAAGTGAGCAGAACTGGCATTGTACACAGTAACAGCTACATATTGCAATGACCAACTTTGATAGACTCACCTCTTCTCAGCTATGCAAGGATCTAAGACAATTCCAAAAGACTCATGATAGAAAATGCTATCCACATGCAGAGAAAGAATTATAGAGTCTGAATGCAGATCAAAGCATACTCTTTTTCCTTTTTTTGTTGTTGTTTTTCTCATCATTTTCCCCTTTGGTTCTAATTCTTCTTTACAACATGACTAATGTGGAAATATGTTTAATATTGTATGTACAATAGTATATGTATGGCCTATATTAGACTGTACATTGTCTTGGGGAGGGGAGAGGGAAAGGAGGGGGAGGAAATTTAAAATGCAAAATCTTATAGAAGTGAATATTGAAAACTAAAAATAAATAAGTACATGAAAAAATCCTTTGCTTCTTCAAACTTTCATCTTATTTTTCTCCTTTCTTTTGCTACTAAACTTCTCTCTCTATACTTCTTCATTCATTTACTCCTTAACCATTAGAAATGTGCTTTCTCACATCTACTGAAATTGCTCTCTTCAACACCACCAATGACATTCTGATAGCCAAATCTAATCAGAGCTATAATCAGGTTGGAGACAGTGGAATTTTACCCCAAGTAAGCTGAATTTAGAAGCTGTTAAACTGGCATACTGGGATATGGATTCCATACTAAAGGATGAGGGAGAAGGAGTAGACACTCAACATTCAGGGGTCCTCCAGCAAACTCAGTTCAACCACTGTTGCCCCTTTGCTATGGTCTGGGAAAATCAAATCCAGGCAATTCTTCTTTCCTTTTCTTATGATTCCTCCCAAACTGTTTTTTAAACACTCTACATGCCTCCTACCCAATTTGAGATTCAGAGATGGTAATGTTCTGTGTTCCCTGATCTTTAAATATCTAGATATGGAGAAAATGGGTTGTCTACCATCAAGTGATGGGCTAAATAGAGCAGCTTTGTTGCTTGCCCCGCCAGGATCTATCCTACACCCAGTGGATAAGAGTTGGACAAGAAGGACCCCCTAATGGGCATGGAAATGCCTCTTCCACAAACTCTCATCTATTTTGTCTATTTCAATGAGACCCCTTCTGCAGCTTCCTCCCCAGAAGGTGACAGGAGGAACACAACTGGAACATACATTTGCTTGGCCTGGGTGGGATAGACTACACATTCACATTCACACCACCTTTGACCCTCAGTGGGTAATTCTGATTCTTTGCCACCTCCTTCCTATGACTGTATCACACCCACCATCATGGGGAGAAAGGAAAGATGAGAGTCCTGATCACAGCTGCATTCAGGCTTGAGGGAAGCCAAAGGTGAGTGTGTGTGTAGAGAAAAGTGTTGTACCTCCCCCAGCCCTCAACAACTGCCATCCTGGCCCTGCTGACCTAGCTCCTAGTTAGCAAAAATAGTTTAAATAGGAATTTACATTTCTATCACATTTCACCTTTTCCCAGCAAAATGTCTAGAAAAAGGTCATCTACTCTCCCTGCTTTCTTTCTCCTCCCTTCTTAACCTCTTGAAATCTGGCTTCTAAACTCACCATTCAATTAAAAATCTCTTAATTGCTTAATCCTATAGACTTTTCAAAGCCCTCATCCTTCTTGACTTTTCACACTATTGATCAACCTCCCCTCCTGGATACTTTTTTCTCACTTAGCTTTCATGATTGTCTTCTATCCATTTTGTTTGTTTATTTTTTACATTTCTGACCCCTTCATCTCAGTCTTTTTTGCTGTGCATATACACGTACTAAATACCTAACTATGGATGTTCCTCCAAGGTTCTGTTCAGGGTCTTCTTCTTTCTCTATACCTTCCCTCTTAGTGATTTCATCAATTCCCATAGGTTCAATTATCTTTATGCAGATGTCTCTTGGATCTATATCACCAGACCTATTCTTCATCCTATGTAATGGTCCTCTTCTGGAACAAGGGACAAATAACAACAACCCAGCATTTACTGTAGCACTATGCCTTGCTCAGAGTAGGTACATAATACAATGCTTGTTGTATTCAGTTGTATCGAATTAGAAACTACCAAATGATTAGGTAGGTTTTCCCAGGGTCTTTGCCTCAAATGTCACCTACCTGGGCAGCCTTTTGACCTCTTGTCCAAGATGCAAAAATCCCTCATTAAGGTTCTGAATTTAATGAACCTACTCGGTTCTTCTCATTCTGGACATCTCTATGACATTTTCTATTGTAGCCAACACTTCTTGAAACTGTCCTCTTTTGGGTTTTCTCTTATTTCTTTGTTTTTCTTTCAGTGGCAGACTCCTTGTCTTACTCCTAACTCCCAAACAAGTCCATCCTCAAACTTTGTACTCAGACCTCTATGATATCTCTCTTGTCAATCAATTCTGCTTTCTTGGCTTCAATTATCACCTCTAGCCCTTATCTCCCTTACATGCTACAGAACCCTATTTTCAACTGCCTGCTGGACATTTCCACTTCGATGTCATACATCACCTCTACACTCCAGGAAGCCAAACTTGGATTCATCATCTTTCCTTCCTGGATGAGCTCCTCCTCTTGTTCTCTCTGTTAATCATACCCATCATGTAGGCTTGAAACTCTGAAGTCAGTTTTAACTCTTCCCATTCTCTCACCACCTACATCTAAGCCTCTTGTCTTTGGTCTCATGCCTATCCTAACTTTTCCATTTCTGTCATCACCATTAAAATCAGGCCCTTTTAACTACTCCCCTGGTATATTTCAGCAGCCCAGGTCCAGCTACTCTTTCCTCTACCCATTCTGTTTTCCATGTTCAAATAAAGTACTTCTCAGGTCAAAGGATTTATTTTTTTTTTTTAGCTAAGAAATTTCCAGTGGTTCCCTATTGACAAATGAATACAACCCAACCTCATTAGCCTGGAAATAAAGGACCTCAGTGATCTGGCCTCTCTACTCTCCTTTCCTCTGACCCTTATCTTCCACTCTTCCCTTCTACATACTCTATCTACCAGCGCCTCCTCATTGTAGAGGAATAGTTTAGCCAGTAGGGTTTCACAGGTAATTATACATCAGAAGCAGGATTTGAACCTGGCTCTAGTGCCAGTATGCTTTCCCATTATACCCTGCTTCGTCTTAGTTCTGAATCCACAATTCTATTAGCTAAAACGAGAGCCATTTATAGACCAAAGCCTAGCTTCTTGTGGGTAAAACACCAAGGAATAGATACCCAGCCACAATTTCAGAGGTGGACAAACCTGACAGCTTTGGGAATACTGCCCCTATTAAGAGTGTTGGCTGAACCCCTTTACTCCAATGGGAGACTGCACTGTCCCTTTAAAAAAGGAGAGCCTTTAGCTTCTGGTGTCTGGGTTCTCTAGGTCTAGTTGATCTCAACAGCTGTTCCCCAACCTGATGCTATTCAGAGATTTCCCCCAGCTCTTTGTTGTGCTTTTTTGCTACACTGTGCTTTGGTTTTCTTACAGTATGGACTGTCAGACAGAAACCACACATTTGGGGGCGAGGCAGTTGGCAGATAGACTAGGAAATAAAGTTATTCACAACTATTGGCGCCATTTCCCTTTTCTTAGGTTCAAAATAATTTAACTTACTTTACCAGGAGCCTTGATAACAACAAGAAAGGGAAAACTCCTTCCTCCCTAATCTGATGCACTGAAAGCCGAGTTGATACATTTAGGAATTGGGGGATGGGGGTGGGGAGGAGAGTCCCGAGTGGAAATGTCTGTTGTTACAGTATCCAAGGGAGGAACACATCAAATATTTCTTGTCCTTCTAGAAACAAACAGATGCCAACCCTCATGCTAAAATGGACATACCATTTTACAGCTCATAAGTCTTCTATTTAAAGCCCGTTTCACTCACACTTTTCATTTAATGTAATAATTAATTGCCAACCCAGTTTAGCTTTGGTTAGCAACAAAGTACATCGGCTCCCTAGAAAGTTGTTTTTCCCCTTCCTGGGTCATATAAGTTAATTTCTTAGTCAGGGACTCATTAATGCCTTTAGGAATGTTGTAGTCTGTGCATGTCCATTGATAGAGAGGCAATTTGGCAGAATGTGGAGAAGGAAGGAAGAAAGGAAAAAAAGAAAGAAGGAAGGAAGGAAAAAAAAGAAGGAAGGAAGGAAGGAAGGAAGGAAGGAAGGAAGAAAAGAAGAAAGGAAGAAAGGAAGGAGCATTTATACAGTACCTACAATGTACCAGACACCATACTAAGCCGTTTTTACAAATATTTTCTCATTTGATCCTCATAATAACCCTCAAGGCACGTACTGTTATTATCCTCATTTTTACAGTTGAGGAAACTAAGGCAAACAGAACTTAGATGACTTGCCCCCAGATCACGTAAGTAACATGAGCCTGAGGCTGTTTTTAAACTCAGATCTTCCTGACTCTTGGCCCAGTGTTCTATCTACTGCATTCTCAGCTGCCTTTTGGGAGAGTGCTTGACTGGGAATCAGGAAGACTTGAGTTCTCATTCTGCCTCAGTTGCAAGCTGTGTTACCTTAAGCAAGTTTCTAGGCGTCTCTGAGCATTGGGCAACTCTTTAAAGACTGTAAATTGTGATTGAGTCTTATCAGCCAGAAGACAATACCTTTGGGTCATATTTTTGTTCAAATGCTAATTGAAATGATTAGTAAAATTGGAATGAGTTCAATTGAGAACCCCCATTCCCTTTTAAATTTTTTATTGGACTTGTGATTCCATCGTTGTAGGAAACTTATGGTCATAGAGGGGTGTCTACCCACAACGGAGAAGCGAAATGACTTGCCTGCAGTCAGGCAGCCAAATGGAGGAGTGTTAAGGCCCTAAGGTACTAAAATAGAATTAGTATTCTTCAAGTTTATTTACACTTTTAAGTAACTAGGCTAGTGTGTAAAGGGAAGTACTTAAGCCTTTGAGTTTGGCCTAAGACACTCTCTTTCACTCAATAATGATGGAGAATGAATTAAAATTGTGTTTACAACAATAAATTAGTACAAGTGACATTTAAATGATATCTTTTCATCAGTCAAGATGCCAAGTGTCACAGAAACCAATCTAGAACACTGATATGGAGCTGTTTTTATATTACCTTCATTGTTTCATAGAATTTAGGACCAGAAGGGACCTCAGAGGACATCTAGTCCATTGCACACATTAGGATATTGGAACTTAGGGAAGTTAAATGAGTTAACTAAGGTCACATAGGTAATGACAATAATTGACACATGTAAAGCTTTAAGGCTTGTAATGCACTACATATATGTATACATATATGTGTGTGTGCACACACATTTATCTTCATTTGGTCCTCATAACAAAGCTAAGAAATAGTTGCTACTATTATCCTCATGTTACAGATAAGGAAACTGAGGCTGAAAAGAGGGTTGTTTTGTTTTGTTTTTATGTGGTTTACCCAAGGTTACACATATAGTAAGTATCTGAGGCAGGATTTGCCTAAAAGCCTTCTTGAGTCTTAGGCTGTCAGTACATCCACTACACCAGCTAGCTGTTTCTTGTCTACACAAGCATATCACGCAGTTTAAAGGACAGCCCAAAGGCCTGGTCCATAAGTAAGTCTATCTTGGAATGATGCTGAAGTTGGACAATGAATGTGAATCAGACTTGAACAGGAGGCGAGCAGGCTAGATTGTCTGACCACTGTTTACATCTTCACGCTTCTGTCTGTAATGCAAACCCATGTTTTTAACACAGTGGCACCATATTGTCTCAAATCATACAATGCTGCAGTCATTCAAAAACCAAAATTGTGGGTCAGCCCAAGGGCTATAGAGAGATGCATGGTGGTTGTGAATAGGTGGCAACACATTGCCAGTGACACCCTGTTCAAGTAGAACAGTGTCAAGGATATCATCTGAGAGAATATAGACATAATCAGAAAAGGAAAGTGACCCTTCTCATAGTGAGAGCAATGGCTAATAGATGCATCATAACAAGACAACTGGGGTGATGCTGCCAGCACAATGGGTGGACCCACTTTAGTTCACAAAAAGGGCATAGAAAAGAGTTCCACTGAATGAGAAGATACAGCTAGATTGCACTCTGTGTGATGGGACAGATTACCCTGATCTGTGAGCTTATAGATCCATCAAAATTGTCCACTTTTTTTTAACCTAATAATGAAGTCATTAAGCTACCTAACTGTATATATATATCCATGTTTTCCACTAGGAAGCGTATTAAACAATGAGCCTAGAAAGAATACTGTTATAAGAATACAAAATTTTAGTAGTAAAAGACATATGCCTGAAATAAAAACAATCCAACAACAGAGGTTTCTTGTCCATCTTCTCTTTTTTTCTTTTTTGGAGGGGAGGGCAGGGTAATTGGGGGTAAGAGACTTGCCCAAGGTCAAATGACTAGTAAGTATTACGTGTCTGAGGTCAGATTTGAACTCAGGTCCTCCTGACTCCAGGGCCTCCACACTATTCACTGCACCACCTAGCCACACTCTTGTCCATCTTCTAATGAAACGTCATTTACTCTACTTAGCGTCAGCCTGCAGTACATCTATGAGAGAAAAACAAATACATCCTGAGAATTCCAAATAATTTGGTCTTAAAACCACAAAAGGTATGTATGTGTGTGTGTGTGAGTGTGTGTGTGTCTGTGTGTGTGTCTGTGTATGTGGTGGCTTCCATATGTAAAGAAAGTTTTTGTGCCTCATCTATTGAGTGTGAGAACAATTGCATTATTGAAGATGAGAGTTTCTTAGAGTATGCATTTGGGCTAACATACCCGAACCCCCAATGGGGGAAACCTCAACCACATCCTCTCACCCCACCAGTCCTGGAGATGCTGAAAACTGAACTTTCTAGTGCCACATGTTTCAGTTTGGGAATATGATGATCTGTTTAAAATGCTAACATTTTCAAAATTAGCGTGTGGAAATTGTTTTCTGTTTGTAGTAATGCAGCAAAACTCAACAGACATTTCCTAAGCACCTACTCTGTGCATCATGGCACGGCGGCATCACTGGCTGTATCTGAGGTTAGGAAGACGTGGGTTTGAATGCCCTCTCTGGCAGTAGAAATGAACATGAGTAAGTCACTTAAACCCTTTGAGTCTTAGGCAACTCTATACCATTTAGAGTTATAGATGGTTTGTTTCTATACTTGTCAGTTACTAAATAAAACTTGACATTCCTCCTTCCTGTCCTTCCTACCCTGTGCCACAAAATGAAATTCTAAATATTGAACTTGAACTATTGAACTTGTCATTCAAGAAAACAATGGCATATAGCCAGAGCCCTACAGTGTATAAAGAGTGCTGTTTTTAAATGCACAAAATAAAATACAATGGATTACAAAGGAAACCAATTAATTGAAAAGTGATAAAAATACTAGCAAGTTCACAATCCTTTGATTAAAACTCCTGTACTATATTATCTATGAAATCCCACCAGCTCTAATCCAATGATTATGTGATCTTTGTATATGTATATATGAAATTCTTCAATAAAAACAAAAATACTTTTAAATATATTTTCCATTCATTTTTTCATTAAAAATAAATTCACATTAAGAAATGGTTTCTGAAGAGAGATTCATAAACATTATGAAAAATATGTCTAATAATTTAAAATTGCAAAACTGAAGATAAACTGTAATTGTTCTTTCTCACTCACTAATTTTTCTATCCTTGGAGTTAGAGATGTGACATGATTTCTTTGCCTCGATTTTAATATTGTCAAAATAGTTTCTTGCTGACAGCAATTCAAAAAGCAATTAAATACAAAGCCTTCACAAGTGATTTTTCAACTAACAAACTCTTTTTTTTTTAAGTTCTTTGGCATTTCATTCCAAGACACATTCATTTGAAAAATTGATTAATTTCCTCCTCCCCTAATTCTTAATGTTTTGTCTTCAAATGTTGGAAAAAAATCTTCTGGTCTCTTGTTTTTGTTTTGTTTTGTTTTTGGGGTGTTTTTCCCCCAACAAAGTATCTCCGTGTATGACAGCCTCTGGTCTTAGTGAATTCTCTCGATCCAAACAGTAAAAAGAGTTCTAGGGTTACTCTAAATTTGTTTCTGTGTCTTCTGCCCATTACTACCCATCAGAGCCAAGCAGAGTAAATGCAATTCTTCTACCTCATAGCCCTTCAAATACCTGAAAAGAATTGTGATGTCCCAACTAATGCATTCTCTGCTTCAGGATAAACACCCCCAGTTCCTTAAACAGCTCCTCATATGATATTATCTAGAGGCTGTTCACCACCCTGGTTGCCCCTCTCCTGGACACTCTCTGTTTATCCTCTTGACTAAAACATGATCCAAAAACTGAACACAAAACTCTGGAAATAGCCTAACGAGGAAACAGTACAATGGAATAAGGTAGAATAGTGGAACAGCATGCAGTCACTCATAGATCTCTGGGACTCTCAACTTGAAACTTCCTTTTAACTAAATGTACTAAACTATTTTATCATCCAGTTCACATTTCTCCATCTTTTCTATAAGAAAAAAAACCCATAGAATACTTCGTTAAATGCATTGCTATAATGTAGGCAAATGCTTGGTGTAGCATTTTCCAAATCGACTCACCCAGTAATTCTGTCAAAAAAGGAAATGAAGGTGGTCTAGCATGACTTAAGTCTTGGTAAGTCATGATGGGTCTTTGTGGTCATCTTTTCCTTTTCTATATGTCCACTGATCTCTTTAATGATATGTTCTAGAATTTTGCCTGGAATCAAAGTCAAACTCATTGTCCTGTAGTTTTCAGATGGTATTCTGTCCCATTAAAAAAAAAAAACAGAGACAATTGCCCTCCCTTAATCCTATAGCCACTCTCCATATCTCCACGGTTTTTTGAAAATCAATGACAGTGGGTTAGCAATCATATTTGCCATCTATTTTTAGTATCCTTGGATATTTATCTAGGCCCAGTGATTTGAATTCCTTGGTAGTGAGAATCAGAAACAGAATACGATATTCTCTTGCTGCCTCTTCCAATATTTAAAGGATGACAACATTAAGGCAATCAGAAATTACTAACTTCCTTACTTTTGACTGAGAGAGCTATAGCAGGCGTCTGGATAATTGAAGTTTCTCATCACTGCTATACTAGAGTCTTCATACCAGACTTGAAATCTATTTTCTGAACTACTCATCTATTTTCTTCTTTCTGTCCAAGTGGTCTATATTATCCTTAAATGACAATTTCATTTCCATTTCAACCTTTATTTGTCTTTACCCAAAATGCTCCCCAATTCCCTGACTATAATTCCTAGATTTCCTCATGTGATTATTTTTAATTTTAACATACAATGTCACTTTTCTTCCTCCCTTGTACTGGGATATTCAATTCATCTTGCTTGTTACCTCTGCTTTGTACATTTATGTTTAGACATTTGAAGCGGTGGATTTCTATGCTGACTGAATTACCAGGTGTCTCCCTCTATAATATCTAGCTTGGTTTATGTACGGAAGCAGTTTTCTTTTCCTTTTGTTCCTTTTCAGTCAAAAATCCTTTTGATCACAGGTGAAGAGTTCAAGCAAACACATTCTTAATATTCCTTATTAGTTATACTTCATCCCTGGCCAGGGGCCTGTCATTCCTATATTTTAAGTCAGAGTCCAAAACTCCAAATCCCATCCTCAGGCACCCTCTTTCTAAACAGTTGTTCAATTCCCTTAACCAACTGCTTATTTCTTCCTTTAATTTCCTAGGGAAAAGGAACATGTTAATTTCCATTTTTTTGTATCCCCCCCAGTGCCTAGCATAATGCCTTGTGCCAAACACATTAATTGTTTAATAAATGTTTACTGAATTAAATGGAATTGCTTTGTCATTATTATTTGCCTCAGCTGAATCTGAAGTACTGAATTCACTATTATATTTGTAATCAAGACCAAATAACATAGTTTATATTTTAATATAAAGGCTAAGTAATGTTCTTTGTATTTTGTATTTTTCCCATTCTTTTAAAATCACCCCTATGTTTTGTTACATGTTGAATCAATCCTGTAAGACCAGGATAATTTAAAAAATCTTAATGACACATTTGAAAAATGAGTATCTCCTGTTGCCTGCTGGGATATTATCTTGAGACAGACTCCAGGGTACTGACATGTGACGCAGACTTGATAAATGACCCCTCTGACCTAGGTGTACAGTCACTGTAATTTTCCATCCAAGAAATTAATTGGGAGTTAAGGCCTGTTCACATTGATCAAACTGAGTTAAGTTGTAATTCACTCCATCTGACAAGAGTCAGTAATTTATATGCTTTAAGAAGTAAAGACCTTTGGTGATAAAAGTTTTGCAGACCATTAAAATATTTGCCACCGAGAAGAGCTGGCCCACAGCCCAACCCTTGGGAGACAGCTCACTTTTGTGTCGTAACCCTTAAGTCAGACTACAAGTAATATCAACTCCTAGGTCGTTTTTCAGAGTATTCCTAGTGAATGGTCCCTGTAGGATGCCCAAATATCATTTGCAAATGCGATCTATACTGAGTTTAGGACATGGGAAACTGCCTTACTCACAATGGATGGCAGCTTTCAGACTTTCTTGTCTCTCTTTAGGATAGATATATTCACTTCCTTACAAGCCAAGTAATTGGCCTGAGGCAATGTGGTACAGAGGAAAAGAGGCCTTGACTTGGAGCTAGAGGCACGGGCTTCAGGAGCAGACTTTTTGGCTACCTTTGTGATTTTGGGCAAAGCATTTCAGATTCATGGGTTTCTAGATTCTAACTTGTAAAATGAAGAAGCTGAATTAGACAACCTCTGAAATTCCTTCCTGCTCTAAACCTTTTTTGCCAAGAGGCTCATCACCATGCTGGTCATGGCATGTGCTCCCCTTCTCACATCAAAATTACTTTGAATTTATTAATCTATACACCTTTTACTGATCTATACATATATTGTATCCCTGCCCCCAGTCAAATGAGTACTCATTGAAAACAATTATTTTTTGTTGTATCCTCAGTGCCTAATAGTGTCCAGCTCATCGTACATTCTTAAAAAGTACTTGTTAGAATGAGCTGAATTCAGGTACTATTTTAGCCATGTTGTTGTTGAGTCGTTTCAATGGTGTCCAACTCTTCGTGACCCCATTTGACGTTTTCTTGGCAAAGATGCTGGAGTGGTTTACCATTTCTTTCTCCAGCTCATTTTACAGATAAGGAAACTGAGGCAAACAAGGTTAAGTGCCGTGCCCAGGGTTACACAGCTAGTAAGTGTCTGAGGACAGACTTAAATTCGGGTCTTCTTGACTCCAGGCCCAGAGCTCTATCTGACATACCACCTAGCTGTGCCATTTTAGCTATAGTAACTCTCAAAGTTGAGAATTTCATTTATGGAAACAGTACCCACACTGATGAGATTACCCATCCTTAAAGTATTGAAGGAAATATAGGATGGCTAGGGCATTGATCAGTACCATCTTGTTTTTAAATCAGTCATACTATTTTTTTTCAAAGAGCTTTACTGATACATACATATATCAAAGACCTGTGATTTTGTCCACACAAGAACTTTCTATACTCATCTAGTTTACAACAGTCTATAATTTATAGCTTCAGAGATCTGTTAGAGCCTCAGACAAGATAAGTTAAATGACTTACCTACAGTCACATAGCCATTAAGTATCAGAGACAGGATTTGAATTAAATAAACATTTATTAAGCACCCATGTACAAAAGCACTGTGCTAAGTGCTTTACAAAATAATTATCTCATTTAAACCTGGGTCTTCTTGACTACAAGCTTGTTATTTTATATTTTATTTTAGTTTTTAATATTTTTTATATATTGCATTATTATGTGTGTACAACATTACATATTACATGATTTATTATATTGCCTCCCTTTTCTGACATTTGAAATTATTTTTGGGTGGGGTTTGGACCTGTCATTTCATGAGTGCAAGAATTCAGGGAGCTCTGGATTTAGGAACTTCCTATAAATGTGGATCATCTGATCTATAATCTAGGATTTTAGAGAGTAGCCTGGGATATTCACTGAGAGGTTACTAGTTTTGCTGAGAGGTCGATCAAGGCGAGAGTAAACTCAGGTTTCCTAACTGATAGTCTGTAAAATTAACTATGTGAGGGATTCTTCCAAGCCTTACATTCCTAGAATTGTAATGCTGTCAAAGTTCACTGTGTTTTCTAATTCACAGGATGTGAGGGCTCAGGGTTATAGTGAGAATTACAAAATATCCCAACCTGCAAAATACCTTTTTCTTTCTCAGAAGAGAAAATAATAGATTTGAAACCATGCAAGACAAAAAGAATTATTTTGTACAAAGTTAGTTTATGTGTGCAATGAACTGGTGAGTGTGTGTGTGTGTGTGTGTGTATAAAAGCTTGTAGTCAGCAAAGTAAGCCATATCTATATCCATATGTGTATGTGTATTCCTCTTAAGAGGAAAAAACTATATACATATATGTAAAAAAACACACACCACATATACATACACATACACATAATATGTATGCAAATTTCCTTTAAAAAAATCTTAGCTAAATTTTAATACAGAATGTCTGTCTGAGCCACTACCATCACGGCTCAAAAGAAAAAGATCATAGACACATTATTCTCTCAGTATCTATGCCCATAAATGACAATAACTTGATAACTTAGAGGATAATTCAACCGTAGCTACCTAGGCAGAATGCAGCCAACCCCCTTGTTTTGTCGCGGTTACCATCTGCTTCTCCCTAGAGTTAGACCCACCTCTCCATAGGGAAAAGTCTGTGAGTCAGTCTTCTCAGGTTAAGCCAATACTGTAATGAGATTGTTGTTAAACACGCCCAATCAAATAAGGACCTTGTTTCCTTAGGGATGACCTCAATCCCAGCAGTGAATCTAGAATAGATTAGTACAGCCCTGAGTCCTTAATACTGAGTATTTTCTGGTAAACAAGGAAAATATTGGAAACATATGCAAGCATTACAAAACTGGAGTTAAATTCACGTTTTGTGAGAGTTTATTAATGTTTGTCTTTGTCCATATAAAGACTTTGAGCCATGAACTGAGTCACCAATAAATCCAGGGCCTTTGTAATAGGGCTTGGAGAGAAGGGGGAGAACGGCTATCACCCCAGAGATAACAATAACATTCAGCTCATAAACGCGGGAGTTCCAGCTTTTAAAGGTTAAAGATTTAGAAAGTGAAAGATCATCGTGGATAAAAACAACACTTTGGATCCTTCGTTAGCCACAAATTGTTTTGATCCCCTTCTCTTCTGCATCACAGATATATGTGTGTGACTAATGAGGCAAAGAAAACAGACAAAATGATTACCCATGTACCTGATGAGTGTGCCCTGAGCAAAGGAACAAAGAAGCAAAAGGCAGAAAGTAGTTGGGACAGAAATTCATTTTCAAATTCTGTCTTCAGTATTGGGGATGGGGGAGAGGATGGGAAACTGTGCTGATGATTTACACCAGTGCAGGGAATTCCCAATGTAGAGACCATTTCCAAAATGGCAATACACCTGTGGCTTACAGTCTTAGAGTCACTTGCCTAGGACCATATAGTAGCATGTTTCAGACATAGGACTTGATTCTAGATCTTTCTGGCTCCAAGACTAACTCTCTACCCACTATGCCATGCTCTAGGCTATACTGTCTCTAAAAAATTAAAATTTCCAAGTCACAGAATTCAGTGACAGAAAAACTCCTGTCTCATCCACAAATAATAAATTCAAAGAAGGAACTGTGTTAAATAGTCTTAACTTGAAATTTGAAGACAAGACAGGGTCATCCACAATGCAAAGCCAACTATCCTGGAAGCACAGAGATAACCAATCTGTCAGGGAGTTGGAATCTTTCAGTTCAAGAGAGCGTTGCCCAGTTCAGTCTAGTGGGGAGTTCAGTGGAAAAGGGCAAGTCTGCCTACATATTCTTGATCAAGACTGCAATCATTATCTTTTGGGAATTAAGAACAAGCTGGTGAACAAAGATGAAACAAAATGTAACCAGATGGCCCTGAATGACTATTCTTTTCCCACTATGGTTTACATGTATGCCACACCATGCTGGTGAAAATTTCATAAAATTTACAGTTATTCTGTTGGGAAAAGTCAAAAACATGATCATGATGGTGCCATTGCTGAGAGGTCCATCAAGGCGAGACTAAAACTCAGGTTTCCTAACTGATAGTCTGTAAAATTAACTGTGTGAAGGATTCTTCCAAGCCTCACATTTGGGGTTCTGTCGGTCCATCCTGAAGCATAGTCAGAAACCATGGATGAGTAATTAATGGCTCAATTCTATACCTCTTTAAGGTTTGCACCACATTTTCATAGAATCATAGAATTTCAGAATTGGAAGGGACCTCAGAAAGCATCTTTCCCAACTCATACACAAGAGAGAATCTCAACTTAACAAAACACTTGAAGCATTCACTTCAAGACCTTCCATAAGGGTGGGAGATTGGGAGGGAGACATCCACTGATTCCCAAAGGTTCATTCCACTTCTGGACAGATTTAAGTGTTATCAAGCCTAAATTTACATTTTTGGGGGATTTTCAACCATTGCTCTTAATTCTGTTCTCTGGGGCCAAGTGGAACTTGTCTAAATCCCTCTTACAGATAGAACCCCTTTCAAATACTTTCAGACAACTATTATGTTTCCCTGTGAGTCTACTCTTCTCAAGGCTAAACATCCCCAGTTCCTTTAACTGAATATTTTAAAGCATTGACTCAAGCCTTTTCATTCTCCTGATTGTCCTCCACTAGATACTTTCCAGTTTATCAACATTGTCCTTCCTAAAATGAGGTACTGGGAATCAAACGCTATCCTCTAGTTGTGGTCTGATCAGAGTGGAGCATAGTAGAGCCATCACCTCTTTATTCTTGGGAGCTATACCTCTCAGTGTAGCTCAAGATTACGCTAGCTTTTAAAAATATTTTTATTTTTTATGTCTTGTTACTTCCCTATTGAGTTTGCAGTCTGCTGAAGCCCCCAGATCTTTTTCAGTCAAGTTACTATCTAATTGTGCCACCTTCATCCCTGTTTTTGTAAAAAAAAAAAAAAAATATCATTTTTTTAATCTAAGAGTTTGCCTTTACGTTGATTTCCTATTAAACTTTATCTTGTTATTTTCAACCCAGTCTTCTAACCTGTTAAGATCCTTGGGGATCCTGACTATATCATTCAGTGTGTTAGCTATCTCTCCAGAGCTTTGTGTCATATGCAAATTTTATTAGCATGCCAACTGTCTTTATCCAAAGCATTGGCAACAGTGTTAAATAGCACAAGACCAAGTCTTGGGCACACTACTGTAGACTTCTTTCTAAGTGACATCAAAACATTTATGTCTTTTTTTTTTCTTTTGCAGTCTGGCCATCTCAAGTCAAGTCAAACCATCTAACCCATTAATTCCAAATCCATTTCACTGTACTATTGTGTAGACAACATCTCTCCATCTTTTCTATAAGAATAGCATATGGTACTTTTATCAAGTGCTTTGCTAAAATCTAGGTCATCATTCCCCCTGATCAACCAGTTTGGTACTATTATCAAAAAAGGAAATGGTGAAACCATGTTAGTTCTTGCTAATAACCATTCTAGATGTCCACCAGCCACCTCTTAAATCATATGCTCTAGTATTTTGCAAGGAATGGAAGCCAAGTTCCCTGGCCTACAGTTTATCGGCTCTATTTGCTTCTCTTTCCTTAAAATCTTTATCATATTTGCCCTTCTGTAGCACAGTGGTACTTCTCCAATCAGCCAGGATTTTTCACCTGTCATGAACAGTGATTCAGCAGTCACATCTGCCCAGTCTTCTGGTTCCCAAATATGGAGCCAGGAGACTTGAATTCAATAGGAGTAGCTAGATGCACTCTTATTATTGCCCTATTTACTGTGAGGATCAATTTCTTACTGAACAATTTTGTTCTGTTCTTTGCAATACAAAGGTCATTCTTGTCTGAGAAAAGTGAAATAAGTAAGAATCTATCTTTTCTTTGTTGTCAGTTATTGTCAGCTGATTTAGCCTGCACATCAGTGTTCATGCTTCTTTGAACCATCTCTTTCTCAAATACAGCTAAGCCCACTCCAAATAAACACTGTTTTGTTGTCATCTTTTGTTCATCTCCTCAACTTTCCTCAGCTAACTCTATATTTCAACAAGACTAACACTGTTCTCATAGGAGAGTACCATATTTTTTATTCATCTGCTGTCATTTGTTGTAGGTTCCATCTTAGGTACATATCTTTTTAAAATCTGAATTGCAAAGGGAAAGGGTTAACCTTATTCTCATTGAATCTGGCTTAGGGAAGGAATGACATAAACTCTAAACTGGGTATCTTGCCACACAGGAGCGTAGGGGAGATGGGGATGAGGGGTGGGATGATGGAGGTGAGGGCAAGGTAGGGG
>CM053586.1:327736439-327758461 GCA_028646515.1 Pseudochirops corinnae
CAATATGCCCACTATGGAGAGGTTCTGTGTAATTACACATGTACGGCCTGTATTTAATTGCTTGTCCTTCCAGTGGGGGTGGGTGATGAGGGAGGAAGAGAAAGAATCTAGAATTTAAAGTTCTATAATCAAATGTTTAAAATATATACTACATATATATATATATAATTATTATTATTATTAACTACATCCAACTGGGAATTAAGATACACAGGCACTGTGGTAGGGAGATCCATCCTGCCCTAATGGAAAGTCAGAGGGGCGAGGGGGAGGACATAGGAGAGAACAGATTAGGGGAGGGGTTATACAGTGGGATGGTTGTTTTGAGGTATTGGGTAGGGGAAAGCTGGGGAGGGAATTTGTAACTCAAAATCTCGTGGAAATGAATGATGTAAACAAGAAAATAAATACATTAATTTATTTTAAAAAATAAAATAAAATCTGCATTGCAGTGAGTTCACTGTGCATTCACATGTTGGCGACTCCCATTGTTCCTCCTTATCAGAACTGCTTCTCTTTGTGTCTTTGGAATTTCATCCTTAGATGCTTTCCAATCCTCTGAGCTTACTTCTCTTATAGAATTTTAGTCAATTATATCCTACCACCCTTTGAACCCTTCTGAACCTTTTGAAATCTGCTCTCCCAGAACTGAAAGAATATGTGAAACTATGCCTGACTTTCCTCTCCTTAGTCACAATCTCTAAGAAGGTGATCACTCCTTACATGGTTTCCATGTTACTAGTTACTAGTTCATCTCTGTTGATGAAAGATTCAGAATAGAATTTCCTTTTTCATTCTTCTGTGATTAAAAAAAACCCTACCCTTTTTGAAAGATAAAATTGTCATCAGGGGACTCTCTTTGTCTCTTTTTCTCTCTCTCTCTCTCTCTCTCTTTCTCTTCTCTCTTCTCTCTCTCTCTTTCTCTTCTCTCTTCTCTCTCTCTCTTTCTCTCTCTCTCTTTCTCTGACAGACAGACAGACAGACAGACGGGGGGCTGTGATGCATATAGATGTTAGATAGTTGAAGTCTTTTCTTACTACTATATAATGCCTCTTTGCCAGTCTAATGATGTATTTTTAGAGCCCTCATATATTGCCTCCTTCCATCCAGGTGATCTATAATATACTCCAGTGACAAAGTCACTTCTGTTTGATCCTCCAGCTTCACGCAATGTTCCAAGCCAGGCTTCCTCTACCTGTCATTCTTCCTACCTGGCAAGAGTTCTCAGTGGTTTGTGTGTGTGTGTGTGTGTGTATGTGTATGTGTGTGTGTGCATGCATGTTTGTGCATGTATGTGTGTGTGTGACATGGATTCCTTGGTCAGCTGGTGAATTATTGGGCCCTTCTCAGAATCATGTCATATTAAAATACAATTATCAAAATTATAGTTATTAAAATACAGTTATCAAAATATTTTTAAAAATAAGTGCATAAACCCCAAGCTTAGAATCCTTGCTCTATTGTATCTAGATTGATGGATATAACTATGCAGTTTTCTCCCATGCCATCTTTTTCCATGTAAACCCTTAAAACACTTTCTTCAAAAACAATCCTGTAAGGTAAGTGGTGAAAGGATTATTATCCCTGTTTCATAGGTGAGGAAACTGAGACTGGGGAGTGTAAATGTGTTGCCCGTGGTCACAAAACTGTTTAGTGTCTGTTCTCTGTGTCGAGCCCAATTCAGGGGGTCATAGGCCTTAGACCTGGAAGGAATTGTGGGAATCATCCAGCCTCACTCCTTTCTACAGTTGAGGGCAGTGAGGCTCATAGTTGAAAAACTTGCCAGAGGTTACCTGAATTCAAATTCACTGTTCTTTTCCAATATGCCACGGCATCGTTAGTTTACTCCCACAGTGCTTCACAAAAGAAACCTTACTTTGTGACTAATCCTAATTGATATGTCTGTGGGCGCTGACTTGAAAAAAATCATTAAATCGCAGTTCTGGCCAGAACCATTAGTTATTGTAAGCTAAGGAATTTGTAGCTTAGAGATGTGTATGACTAACGAAACATGGAAAAAGGTTTTCAGCTAAACTTAGGGTGGATGTGCGTGGGGGTAGGAGGTAGGGGAAACAACATAATTTAAAAGTGTTTTATCTGAGCATAACCACACAAAAGGATGGACTATGAGGTGAGAAGGGTGTGGGACCCTCTGTGAAGCTAAATATCCATTATGTTCTTCATTGTCTCAATCATTTTCAAAGTATTATGAAAATGTATACAAGGAGAACAAAAAAAAGAGGCAAACTCATGCCACAGTGCTCAATCCTGGTCTACTTCTGAGACCTTGGAAAGGCCAGCACACTTGGGGAGTGCCTTCCATTTTGGAATCCTTAGACACTCCTACCTCCAGATAAACATACTCTCTCCAATGAGCCATTCTTAGGGTTAGCATCCAAGAGAGAGAACAATTGTCTTCAATGCTAGCTATCACCTAACAGAGAGAAGGACTATCATCTCTAGTCTCCTAGATTCTTTCTAGGATTTCTAGAATTTGTACAAAACTAAAAGAAAAATAACTTCCCCCACCACCAAGTGTTTATTTTCTACACGAAAATCAAAACACATAAATTCCTTTTTTCTAGATGACAATCAGAATCATTTGTACATAGAATGGTGAGGCTACAATCACGGAGTCTTAGATATGGAGTTGGAAGAACCAGACCTCTACTACAAGTTTGTGATGTAATCTTAACAAGACCTATACTGCTGGTTGACTGATTAATGGATTAAGATGGCTCACTACTCCCATCCCCCACAATTGATAGTGATTAAAAATGAACCAGTAAGCATTCATCAAGTATGTACTGCATGCCAGGCACTGGGCATACCAAGACAAAAAGGAAGCTGCCCCTGCTCCAGTGAGCTTATGGTTACTCCTATTAGTAGAGAAAGTTCTGTGATGTATGAAGCATTTTATAGTTACTTGTGAAACATACCAGATCCAAGGCTTATAAAAAAATGGAAAGATTTAACCTGACCTAGTTAAAGATAAAAGCTCTTCTATGTCATCAGGTATGTGGCTATCTCGTCTTCCTGACTCTATTGTTCTATCCATTGAGACATCTAGCTACCACATGGGTTACTCTACCTTGTTATTTCACCATGTTACATGGATAGCTTGTCTTACAAACATAACTGAAAGCACTTTGAATGCAAGGACTGAAGCTTAATTATTTTTTATTTCCCTCATGACTCCTAGAGTAGTACATGTAGCAGTATCTCCACAAACATTTGTTGATGGATGGATGGATGACTGAGTGAATAAACGAATTGAAGTAATTTAACCTTCCCGTGATTCACTTTCTTTACCTGTAAAATACAGAAGTAGTATATTGCTCACTTCAGAATTTTACTTTACAACCAAAATATCAATTTCGAAATGATACCAGCTATTTGTCATGCTAATGGAAAAAGACTGCATGTGTTTCATCAGCACAATATAATGTTCAGTGCTTGAAGTGGGAATGTCACGGGGAAGAAGAGAAGTGGCAAAGGAACTGGGGTTATTTAAGCAAAATGTTATCCATATCTTTCTTTTTCAAGTGACAATAATGAATCCTTCCCTCCTCCTGTCCTGTCCTCTGTCCCTGCCATGGACCTAGCAATGACCCAAAAATCAAGAAGAGAAGATGGTTAAAGCACTAAATTGAGATGTCCTGAGGACAACAATCGATCAATTAATTAATATCAATCCCTGATATTGTCAAGCCCTGACTATATGCCAGGATACATATAAAAAGATAAGTGAGAAATTGCCTTTGCCCTCAAAGAACTTACATTTTATTGGGAAAGACAACATGTTCACATATACTAGTTACATCTAAAATATTTGCAAAATAAATGCAATGCAAATTTTAAAATAGCAGGATAACTGCTTTCCTTAGTATCCCCCTTTTCCTGTAGATTACACATGTCTATTGTCATGTTATAGAACCCAAACCTTGTTGTTCATCATTTGTTTTCAAAGGGGACCAATGACTTCAAGAGAGTGATGTCTTAACTTGCCCAGAACTAGCACAAAGTCATAATCTGTTGAGTGTGTATATCCAATCACTATACTTCCAGGCCTAACTGCTTTTAATGCAAACAAAGGAGACACAAGGCTAGAAGGTAATGCCTTCTGATGTGGTCTAAACCCACTAATGACTTCTGTGCTCCCTTTCAACTCTACGTGATACTAGGTTGTGAGGCGTAGTGGATAGAAAGCTGACCTTGGAGTTGGGAAGACCCAAGTTCCAATCTCTCCTCTGGCCCATACTATTACTTGACTCTCAGTACCTAGACAACACCTTAAGACTAGTCTTCATTGATAAAGGAGACTTCCTTGACGAGAATTCCCAATATCAATAAAATCTCACGTCTCAAGCAAAATCAAGAGAAAAATGGTGCTGTCAGACACAAAGGCATTGATTAGTAAGGGGGGGTGGGGTGAACAATGTCTAGCAGCAAAACAGAAATTTATCCACTTGGGTGTAGAATCCTAGAATCCTAAAGTTGGAGCTGGAAGGGCCTTAGACATCCTCCAGTCCAGCTCCCTTATTTTACAGATGAAGACATTGAAACTGAGAGGTTAAATGTGTTTCCCAAGGTCACAGAGGTGGCAGAGCCAGAATTTGATCCAGGTCTCCAACTTCAAATCTAGCACTCTTTGGACCACTTTTTGGACCCATCAAGGTCCTAGATCAATAACTTTGTCACCCCTTTATAGCCAGAAGGCAGGGAGCAGAGAAAGCAGGGAGTTCCAAACTGGTGATCCGGATTCTAACCAGGTTTCACCTCCACCTGGTTGGGTGATGTTATACAAGTCTTTCTCTCTGAGCCTGTTTTCCCATTTGTAAAATAGGGATGGGGAGGGGGGAAGGAGAGGGAATGGTATTACACTCGAGTATGACTAGAGCCCCTTCCCCTTCTAACACTATAACTGGTGAGGTTGAAACAAAGTAATAATAATAATAATAATTAATAATGATGATAGCTAACATTAATATAGCATTGCTATAGCCCAGACATTGTGCTAAGGGCTTTGCAATTATTATCTTATTTGATACTCACAACAACCCTCGGAGGTAGGTGTTATTATTAACCCTATTGTACAGGTGACTAAAGTGAAGTTAAGTGACTTACCCAGGGTCATCCAGCTAGTGGCTGAGGCTGGATTTGAATTCAGGTCTTCTTGGCTCTAGTCCTGGCACTGTGCCATCTAGCTGGGAGTGTCAGAGGCAGGATTGGGGTTTTCAGACCACTTTTCTTGTATCCTCACAACAAGACTAGAGGTAGGTGCTTTCATTATTCCCACTTTACAAATGAGGAAACTGAGGCTGAGAGCAGTTAAGTGCCTCGGCCAGAGTCACACAGCTAGTGTCTGAGACCAGATCTTCTCAACTCTAAATTCAGTACTCCATCCCCTGCACCTCTTCCCTGACATATTGGGGCTCTATGAACCTGTACTAGTTTTCAGATCTGGATGTGAAATGTACATAATATTGAGCCACTCCTTTGGCTATTAGACTTCTGACTCTAAAAGACAAATTTATTCCCTCACATTCTGGGCCAAAAGAAAAAGAAAAAAATGTTCTTCTCATCCTTGTACTTTGAAGAGTTGGGTAACATCATTTAAAAAAAAACCCAACAGTATGGGAGAAAAGGCTTTTAAAAAACCCAATTTGTATGAAATGAAATTGCAAATGCCATGTTGTAATAAGGAGCATGGGAAGTTGTCTGTGCTTACTCTTGTCTTGTGCTTCTTGGGCTGTGGTAGACTGCTTCTCTTTGTGGCTAAACCCTATGATTGACTAACTATTGAGAATGTGATTCTCTGGACTCCTTGGTACAGAATGAAGATGAGTCGTCAGCATAATCCTATCGGTTCATTTGGAAAACCCATTTTGCACAGAGGTTAATACAAATTCACCTCTTTTTTTTTTTTCATTAATGAATCCTTCCATTCCTCTGCTATTCCATTCCCAACTCCTCCAGGGATAATTCTCTGTGTGCTGAACTGACTGCCATTTCTGCAAGCTTCACAACGGGGATCACGTGATGGTAACTTTGCTAGATCACTGTCTGATTAAGGTGTTCCAAACCATAAGAACAGCATCTTGCCCCTTCTCAGATGATGTAACACACTTCTTTGTGATACATAAAACGGGCAATTTACAGCTAGAAGGGGCTTCAGAATCTATCTAGTTAGTCCACAGATTACTTTCATATACTGGGGGAGGGAGGGGAATAAAAAGCCTTGTGCAATTATATACCATGTGCCAGGCTCTGTGCTAAGTGCTTTTTGTAAATATTGTCTTATTTGATCTTTATGATCATTTTGGAAGGCAGATACTATCATTATCCCTATTTTGCATATGAGGAAACTGAGGCAGGGAGCTTACCCAGGGTCATACAACTAAGTGTTTGAGGCTGGATTTGAACTTAGATATTTTTGATTCCAGATCCACTGCCTCACCTGACTCTTATATTCAAGGTATATATCTTGCATGTGCCTAGATATCTCTACATTCTTTCCCTCATTAGAATGTGTACTGCTTGAGAGAAGAGACTGCTGTTTTGGGGGTGGTTGTTGCTGGTTTTTGCCCTTTTTTGTATTCTCCAGTGCTTAGCACCGTACCTAGTACATATTAAGTACTTGATTAATGTTTGTTGACTGACAATCTCACTCACATTTTACAAATGAAGGAACCCAGGTCCTTAAATGACTTGCGCATTGCTACACAGGTAACAAACAGAAGAGTTAGGATTTGAACCCAGATTTTTGTACTCCAAGACCACAACTCTTTCTGCTATATTCTTTTAACTCTTATCTCTAGGTCAGGTATTTCTGACTTTCAGGTAGCCCTCAGGTCAGGTTTTCACTCATCTTTAAGAATAATTCCCATTTTTTTTCTAGATTTATAACATACTATTAAGTATCAGCCTCTGGTCTTAAGGGATAAGGAAAAAATGTCTCTTATGTCAAGAGAATAACCAAACTGGACAATGACTTTAATGACTTGTAGAAGGATGGAGGAAATTATAAAACCACTAAAATTCACTGGTTAATTACCCACATCAGGGCATTCATAGATGAAGCTCAATTCTGGGACTGACCCCTATCAAGCTTCTCTCAGTGGCCATTCTGAACCATCTCCTCTCTCCCTAAACCCACAATCCAATCCCAATCCCTTTCTTCTCAATCACACTATTTTAGGAAAAAGACTGAGGCCATCTGCCATGGGCTTCCTCTTCTCTCTTTCTCCATACCTTGAAACCTCCTTGCTCATTTTCTTTCTTCCCTTCAGTCTCAGAGAATGAGGCAGCCCACCTCCTTACCCAGGCTGATCTCTGTTTTCCTCCAGAAGAACACCACAACCTTGGGAAATATGTACTATAGGTGATAGCTACATCTTAGAGGTGAGAAAACAGACTCAGAAGGACAGTGATTTTTCCTATGGTTACACAACCAGCAAGTGTCAGAGGCAAAGTTTGAACCTCAGTATTCCTAATTTCAAGTAGGTGAAAAATCCTGTGTGATTGACGTATGATACTTTCAGGTGAGTTCTTGGCAATTACTCAGAAATATCAAGTTAGAAGAGATCTATTGTAGAAGAGTTAGAAGTCATCTGGTCTAGTCTCGAAAAGTCTCTTAGACTGCTATTTTGTTATAGAATTGCTGCTTTGTAATGGAATATTTCATGGGCTGGAGATCAGCCAAGATTACTATAACCAGTCCTTTCCTCTGTCAGTGACAGTTGAGTATTCAAATTCTAATCACTGTTATAAAAGATCTGCATTGGGAGGCAGAAAAAAATATCAAAGAAAACAAAGATGGAAAGAATGCTAGACCAAAAATAAGCAGAGAAGGTCTGTGGAAGGTCTGCGAAGGGGGGAAGGAGTTGCTCCAATAAGCCCACTACAATAATAACATATTTCTACTTTAGAGCTTTGTGGTTTACAAAGGTCTTTCTTCACAACAACCCTGTGAGGCACAGAGTTCAGGTGTTCATAGAATTTTTGAGTTAAAAGGAACCTTAGAGATCATTTCTTCCAACCTTCTCCTTTCACAGATAAGGGTCAAGTAATATCCCCAAGCTTACAACACCTATAAAATGGTAGTGTCCAGGATTTGAAGCCAGGGATCTGATTCCTAATCTAGTGTTCTTTCTACACTCTACCACAGCTGTCTCTATGTTCTCCTTCAGTTCTTAGGAGTTAATACAGATTGGATTAGGGAAAAACATGTCTTTATAGTTAGGATTCTTGTCCTGGATTTCTTCTTCTGTTGACCACTTTTTCTGCCTTATTGATCACTGTCTGCGCACACAGTGTCTAAGCTCCTTCCCAGGAGACCAAGTGTGAGTCACAGATAGAAGGAGGGAGGATTGATTAATGTCTGCTCATACTTGCTTTAATATAAAATTGGATTGTCTGCAATTCCAAATCCAGACAGTTTGTTTTGTATAGCTAAAACTTTGATGCTTGGTTGCTGACTAAGTCTGGAGCCTGCTTTGGATCTTGTAATGTGATGTCAAGTCAAGAGAACAAGCATTTAAGTGCCTACTGTGTGCTGGGGGTTGTGCTAAGTATTAGAGATAAAAAAAAAAAGGCAAGAAAAAATGTCCCTGTTCTCTAGATCACAGATGACTGGGGGAGAAATTCTACAAACAAGTACAAAACAAGCTATAGACAGGATACATTGTAGAGAATCACAGGGAAGGCACTAGTCTTAAAAGCCATCAGAAAAGGCTGAGGACTATGTAACAATGAGACTAATTTAATAAGCCCCAAAGGAAAATCGTCTGATTTCATTACTTCACTGACACAGTTCATGTGCTGTTCTGAATAATTTTAAAATGACTGGATTTGGTCATCTGATCCAACCTTATGAAAAAATCAAGGTAGAGAAAGGTGGGTAGACTTGCCCAAGTGGGCAAGAGTCAGGACTAGAACCCATATAACCTGGATATCAGTTGAATGTTCTTTTTGCTATGACTATTCTGTGAGAGTACTCACTTCTGGGAAGAAAACTGTCCTCTTCTGGCCAATTGGCCATAGACCCTGCAGGAGTACTGTCCATCACATACCTGATATGAAACCTCAGAGGCCAGAAACTAAGGTCTGTGACAGCCAGCCCCAAAGCCCTTCGGAAGGTTGGGGGATAAAATAATCAGGTCCACCCCTAAGGTCTTGGGATTTCTGGGTCACCCAGATATTGGCTATTCTACCCTGGCCTTTATCTCTGAGGGCCATTTCTGATCACTGACCTTGAATTTGGAAAGCTGGAGGCTGTTGTTTGTGTGGGTACAGAAACAGAAGCCCCTGGGCACATTGAAATGGGAGGAGGGACTGAAGGAGTCACCCTCTCATTTCCTTTTTAACAAGGTGTGTTCAGAGATAAAATAGTCACTGCCGTCAGTGTACTGAGCACCCAGAATGAGAGCCCCTCATCTGCAAAGTTCATGGGCTTTATCTCATTCTGCTGTCCCTACAGACTCTATAACATATTTCTGTGCCTTTGTTCACATCACTGTCTCTCCTAAAATATACCTCTCCCCATACCTTCCCTCTACCCCCTACCTAACCCCTCCATGGTAGATTGAATGTCTACCCATTTTTATACTGCAACTCAATTACTGTTTCCTCCTTGAAATGTTCCCTGATTTCACCAAGATATAATGACCTTCCTTCTCCCTGATAGCACATTTCACCTCTCTTGTGCACTTCTATTATTTTCTGTTACCCTGATCTGTATATGTGTCACACGATAATAGAATGTTAGACCTGGAAGGAACTTTCAATATTATCTAGTCTGGAGGACCTTAATCTTTTTTGTGCATCCTGGACCCCTTGGGCAGTCATCTCCTGAAGCCACTTCTCAAAATCATGTTTTTAAAGACATGAGAGAAAATGTAAAGGTTTAGAAAAGAAACCAATTATATTGAAATACAGTTACATATATATATATACACATATAAACACTTATACATTGATCACAGATTGAAAACCCCTGATCTCGTCCAAAATCACTCATTTTACAGATTAAGAAATTGAAGTCCAGACAGGGAAAGCTGGTTACTCTAAGTTATACAGCTAGAAAGTGGTAGAACCTGGACCCAAACCCAGATATTCTGAGTCCAAAACCAGCACCCCTTTGATGACTCTACAGATGCAGGTGCCTTTACTATTTTGACTGTAAGTTCTATAAAGGAGGGGACATTTCATATCCCAATCTTCAAGTCTACCTCCAACCCCTCTTCTTCCTCCCATCTACTCCCAAAGAAGTGCTTGGCTAGGAGTAACTGCTTGATAAATATCTATCAAAGTAAAATTATATAATCACAGAATGTGAAAGCTGGAAGCAACCATAACATATTCAACCTGTTTATTTTCTATTCAAGGACGCTGAGGTCAAGGGATGATATGTTCGAGGTTACACTGTGGATATGTCTGGGAGCCAGTTGGGTCCCCACTCCCCAGTACCACACTGAAATGAATTGAATTGAAATGATCCAGCCTCTGTAGATCACAAAGTATATAAATCTGAGAGTTGAAAGTTGAAAAAAAAAACAAACTTGACAACAGAGGGGGCTTAGCAAATGAGGCCCAAAGTCCTATAGAGGAGGGGGGGAAAAGTAATTTTATTCTTGCCTAGTCATCCTCAAACCCTTTGCTATTCAGGACTTGTTTTTCCCAGTCCTGGTGTCTGGGTCAGTGTAGTCGTGATGAAACAACAGCTCCACCAACTGGCCATTTATCTTAATCCAAGTTGTTTTTTTTTTTCATTTTTCTAGGACTTTCTGGATGTGATGATCATATTGACTATTTGATTTCTGATTTTTAAGAGTGATTGATCCTTTCCCAGCTTTGTCCCTTTCCTGCTCATGTCCCCTCCAAAACAAAAAAATAGCAAGCAAAATCCTACAAACTGGTGCCTTGTGGCACATTCCCTTCCCTTCCTTTCCCCAAACATTACACTGGAATGGATTTAGCAGTTGCTATGGTGACTTTGCTTTGGTTAAGTACTCCGAACAACTCACATTTACACATCCTTTTGCCTTTTTTCCCTCCAAATACCCACCTCTGTTTTTAGAGATATTTTTCAAGCTTTATTTTGCTTTAGTGTGTTTTTAATGGTAAAAGAACCTAATGTGATTTGATTCATTTTTTCCCCTAAATGCTTTGTTTTAAACATGTATTGGGGTAAGAGTGATTGGGGAGGGGGGAGTAGGTAATAGGGGCTGGAGGAAAGGGATTGGAGGGGAGAGAGAGAGGGCAATATTTGCTCCTGAAAGGAAAGGTACCATAGATTCTGCCTCAGTGATTCACATCCAAGCACAACTTTTTGAAAACCAATTTGGATAGAACTGTTAAGCTGCTGTGAGTATAATCCGCTCCAGGCCCAAAGGGGGCATTAAGCAATGCCAGTCTTTAGGCAGCGTGGGACTGGACTGATCAATTTCACTTAACTCCCCCTGTTCATTAGGAAACTGGGCTCTGACAGCTGCTGATCGTCAGTGGGAGAAAAATGATACTACCTGCCCTGTGCACCTGCCTGTTCTTTCTTGTTAGCCCCTTCTATACACACACACACACACACACACACACATCCCCCCCAAATAACCAGAGAACATTGAGCAAAGTTGAAAGAGTACAGAAGGTTTTGTAACTTTCCCCATTCTCCCCATGCTCACCCCCCAATGGATCTCTTGGATTTGAACATCCCACGTATCAGATCATCAAGGCAGCAGATCAAGCTGCCAATCTTCCTCTGCCCTGCAGGGCTACCAGACATAGCTATGATGCTGAACAGCCAGACAGGGCCTCTGTCTTAGCTCCAGCTGAGCAAACTGCTTTGGAAAGGATTCAAACAACTTTTACCCATGAAATTGCTTTATCTTCTGATGCACAAATGAGATGACAAGTTGGCAAGTCATAGGAAAAAACACATTGGGAAGAACCCAATTCAGAGGATTTGGGTTCAATTCCCACTGATGCTTCCTACCTGTGTGACCCTAGGCAAATCACTAAACCTCCTAGAGGCTTCTGCTTATAAGACTATGATCCCAAGAATGTGATTGCCCAAGGTTAAAAGTAGAGCCCGAATGTCTTTCTTTTAGATGAAATTTTCCTGATTAACTCTAAGTACCTTGTATGTATTCCTTTTATATTTTTTTCTTGTATATATACTTATAAATGTACCTTTCATCTCTCCCATTAGAATGTAAATTCCTTGAGAGTATGGACTGTTCCTTCTGCATCTGTATTCCTAGTGGCTGGCAAACAGTAGGCACTTAATACATGCTTGCTGATTAATTATTTGATGGGATAGGGCAGATCACAACAGTAATGTGGTCTAACAGAATGAGGAAGACTTGAGCTTATATTCTTCCTCAGACAATAGCTATGTCTAAGTCTGGACAAATCTTGTTTTCCTCATCTGTAAAATGGGAATAAACAGTGTTTCCCTCACAAGGCTGCTGTGAGCATCAAGTGTGATCGTGTATCTGGCTTTGCCTGATTGAAAGCAGATGTTACCTGTTTTTATTCTTGAATCCTTCAACCCTTCAGGGGTTAAAGAAAAAGACGGTGGGGACATTTTCCCCAACAAAGACCAATTACCTGGGAACAGTTTCGCCCCCATTCCCTCAGGAACCTTCACCAGTAGCTCTTTTACTCAGCAGGGTTGTTGTGAGGCCAGCACTTTGTAAAAGCTAAAAGAGTGTGCAAATTGGAGGCATTAGGATGACTCACCACCTTGCCCACTGCAGTCCAGAACACAATGACGATTTAGGTGCACAATTAAACTTGACTCCAGCGGGAGGGAATTTTGGGTTACAAACCATATATAATTGTGGCACTTCATAAGCATAGTTTATGTTATTTAATTAGCTTGATTCAGAGTTAAAGCAGTGGGTCCCCTGATGGCCACAGGATGAGGGCACAGTTTAAAGTAACAAACAGTTCCTTCCAGGTACAGAGACTCATCATCACTTCCCTTTAGTTTCCTGGCCTTTTTTCAAGTCCCTGACCCTGAGGAGTTATGGTCCTCCTGGCCACATTCATCCCATTTCCACCTTATTTTCTTGGCCTGAGCCCACTTTTTGGCGTCTGGAAAAATAGGACTCTTTCCTATTTGGGCTCCCTCTATATTCAGATTGACTTCTGGTCTAAATTACCTGAATTAGTATCTGACTCCCTCACCAACTTTGCCTGTGACCTTTGGCATTTCTAGGATTTTGTTTGTTTATTTTTCCACTCTGCATACTTGGGGCTCAGACATAGCCTCAAAGGGCTCTGTTGGTTTGATCAGTATACCCTAGCCATCTTTACTTTCTCCTTTCTTTTTTCCTAGCAACCTAATTTTCTCTAGAAGTATATCCATTTGTTCTACACACACACACACACACACACACACACACACACACACACACACACTCTCCTTTCATCAGCCCCTCTCTAAAAAAAGTACTTTTCCTTCTTATGATTCACAAATAGAGCTGTAACTAGCATGAAATGAATGGGGCTTTGCTCCAAGGTGATGAAATAGAATGGGGGCAGTAGAAGAAGATACCCTTTCTCCACCTGGTGATAGACATCCTCTGCTAATCCATACCTACTCCTGAAGTAACAGTTCCCACTCAGTCACTCTCAGGATCTCATTGCAATAGCATCCTTTTCCAAGGTCCACCATCTTGCCTAGCAGAACTTGTATCTTACTGTCCTCACTTACACAATAGACCCTCCCCTTCCTTTCCTTAGCTTACCAAGTTTCTGGCATATGGAAAATAGGTCCTACTGTCATAAGTCAATTCAAAAAGCCTTTGAACTGTCTACTTTGTGCCAGGCATTTTGCTAGATACAAGGCATAAAAAGATAAAAATAAAAACAGTCCTTGCCCTCAAGAAACTTACAGTCTACTGAGGAAAAGTAAACTGGGGCTCAGTGAGATATGAGTGAAACAGGGAATAACAAACAAAGGTTTCAACCCAAGAGTTGTTCCAAGGGTTCCAAATCCAAGACCAATACTCTTTCAGTACCCTTAAAAATCGTAGATTCAGATCTGGAAAAGACCTTAGAAGTCACCCTAGTCTACCCTCATTTTACAAATGAAGACCCTGCAAAACACTGATCCTCCATCTTGTAGATACTATAAATGTATTAGATATTACTTGGTATTTTTAAGGGATAAAGGAGATATTTTATGTTTAAAATATTTGTGTTACTATATTTTACTATCCAATATTTTGAAAGTAGAATTGTTATATTTGTGAATCCTAATTGGATCTGGAATCCTGGATATGGATCATTTTTTATACATTTGCTCTTCATTTTCATATTCTATTTATTCAACAATAATTTAACAAGTATTCATTTAATGCCTACTCTGTGCAGGGCACCGTGTTGGACACTGTAGCAGAGATAAGTGAAAGACATGTTTTCAGAGAGATTATAATCTCACTGAGAGGACAAGACACATAGACTGTAAAATTTCTTAAGAACAGGGAGCCAGGAAGGGTTCAAGTTCTGCCTCTGACGCACTCTTTCTGTGTGACCCAGGACAGATCATTGACCCACAGTGACCCAGACAAAACTCTCTAAGACAATAAATTGCCAACCAGGTTGCCAATCTGTTGGCTGAGAATGTTTCCTCCCTGCAATATGGAAATCACAGGACTACTCCAAAAGAAATTATTTTCCTAACACCTAGCACCGTGCCTAACAGATAAAAGCTACCTAATAAATGTTTATAGAAATGAAGATAGACACAAATACATATATGCTTATGTTTACATACATACACACATACTGTGTATATATATACACATATATACATGTATATGTATATGTATATATGGGTATATATGCATATATATGTATATATATGTGTGTATATTAACACACACATATTTGATGAACAGGGCAAGGAATAAGAAATAAAATTAGCCTTGTTCTTCTTCACTCCAGAGAGCAGAGTAGCAATGGGTAGAGATTGCAAAGGGATAAGTTTGGTTTTATGTAAGGAAAATTGCTAACTATTAAGCTAGGTGGCACAGTGGCTAGAACACCAAGCCTGTAGCCAGGAAAACCCGAGTTTGAATTTTGCCTCAGGCACTTACTGCTAACTGTGTGACCCTGGGCAAGTCATTTAACCCTCTTTGACTCAGTTTCCTCATCTGTAAAATGAGTTAGAGTAAGAAATGGCAAATCATGTCAATATCTTTGCCAAGAAAACTCCAAATGGGGTCACGAAGAGTTAGACACTACTGAAAAACAACAAGGGCTATTTAAAAAGAAAATAGTCTTACAGGGAGTGATGGGTTTCCCATCTCTGGGTATCTTCAAACAAAAACTGGATAATTATTTGTTGGGTGTGTTATAGAGGGGATTTTGTTCAGTTATCAATTGGACTAAAAAGCCTTGCAGGTCCCTTCCAACTCTGACACCATATGGTTCTGAATTGTATAAAGAACAAATATTCTAGGAGTCTGGAGAAAGGTGAGTGGAGAAATCAGGGAAGGCTTTATGGAGGTTAAATTGTATCTAAATACTAGAAGGCAATACAGGACGGCTAGGTGGCGCTATAGTGCATAGAGTATTGGACCTGAAGTCAGGGAGATTCATCTTCTTGAGTTCAACTCTGTTCTCAGACACTTACTAGTGTGATTCAGTTTCCTTACCTGTAAAATGAGTTGGAGAAGGAAATGACAAACCACTCCAGTATCTCTACCAAGAAAATCCCAAATGGGGTCACAAAGAGTTGGACATGACTGAACAACGAATACTAGAAGTATAAAATTTGGATTGATAGGAAAAAGAGAGAACATGATTGCAGGTGATGAGAAATGACAGGAACAAAGACACAGAAGTCAAGTGGCCAAGCATTGATGATGCTTCTCTGGTGTGCCACCCACACATGATGAGATCTTTCTGGTAACAGTCAAGACTGGCATGTCTGGTGCAGGGCTTGTGTTGGGGAGAAGTAGAAAAGAAAGTGAAATATTTCTAATAATACCAATCACTCCAACATCTGGTCAACACATTCATCCTGGAATTACCTTAGTCTTTTTAGCCACTTTCTTCCCACGAGGTTAGCTACATCTCTCTCCCATTAGACTGTAGCCCAATGACCACTTCTTTCAGGAAACTTTCTTGCGTTAATGTTAACTATTCCCCAATCCCTCAGCCCTGTTTATGACTTGCCCTTTCCATTAAATACATTACATTTGCACATGTTTATATTAGTAACATGTTAGCTTACCAACTTCAACAACTTCAATCAGAATTTATGGCACAGGAAGAAGAGAACTGGCATCTGGGTCAGAGGATCTGTACTCAAATTCCACCTCAGTTTCCTCATCTGTCAAATGAAGGGATTGGGTTAAATGGTTTCTTAAATTTCTTCAAGTTTTAGATCTATGATGCTACATCCAGAGCACAGTGACTTAGGGCATAGGGCGTGACCCCTTGCTTGTGGCATTTGTAATCTACAGGGGGTTGACACATACTTGTTTAACTGTAATGCATAATAGAACATAAGTGCATACAAGAGATCCAAAGCATTGTGTGATGACCCATCAATCACTCAAAAAGTCAGACCTTACCTCCACATGGGGAAATCAGGGAAGGCTTCTCAGTGATGTTACATATGAGCTTAGCAGTGAAGAATGGGTAGGATTTCAGAAAGCACAGATGGTAAATGGAGGTTAGGACCTTCCACAGATAGGGAATTGTATCAACAAAGGCACAGATATAGGAAAGTATAGGGTATCATCTATGGAAGATGGGGAGTAGTTTAGATGGCAAAATAAGGAGTTTGAACTTTCTGCAGTAGGAATTAGGGAACCACTGAAGGAGTTTTGAGAAGAGGAGATATATAATCAGAGTTAATTTGGCATTAAGATGAATAGTGGAGTAGAAGGGGAAAGACTGGAGGCAGAAGGACTTGTTAGGAGATTACTGCAATAGTCCAGGCTTCCCCATTGACTGTAAGCTTCTTGAGGGCAGGGACCACATTTGTTCTTTACCAAACCCTGAAATATAGTATTATATCAATAATAACAATTCAATCAACAAGCCACACACGTATTCTGCTTTGTCCACAGGTAGCGTTTACTTACAACAATCAAATTGTCATCTCTATTTGCAAATGGTACTGCTTAGAATAACAGCATACAGCATGTATAAACTTGAAAATTTGCTGACCACTTTATAGACATCTCTTTCAATGTAATGCTCACAACACCCCATCAGGCAGGTGTTGTCATGATTTCCACTCTACAGTTAGGAAACCTGAGACTCAGAGACCAGTACAGTGTCGCACAGTTAACAAGATCCTAGGCAGAATCAAAACACCAGTTTTTCTGACTCCAACTCCAACACTCCATCTCCTATGCCATGCTGTCTCCCCATGTGACAATATAAGTCCAGTCTTATGCAATCTATCTCCCCTAGTGCCCAAGCCTTTTGGCCAAAGCTTTTTTTCCCTCCCTTTTTTCCTTTTTTAAGGCAAACTGTTAATTGAATTTTTCCAGAATAAAAACCCCCGCAGTATTTTATTTCCTAAGGTTGATTCTCACAGCTGACTTGGTTTGCCCATTTAATGTAATTTGGTTCTCATGGTGAGTTTCTGTAAAGTGATTATTAAGACATTCTGAGTTACTCCAGCCAAGCATTGCCATAATCATTACCTACCTCCTGAGAGCGATGAGAGGGGTAATTGGTTAATGTTCACTGTTACCTGAAACATCCTTAGCCACCAGCAGAAACAATTGAGTCTAGTCTAGATGCAGATACAAAATTTGAGGCTCTTCCCTTATTTACCCAAAACACATGAACATGCCTCTGATGATGGGCAACATTAGTAGTCAGACTATGCATGCGTGCCATAATGGATAATAGTCTTAACTTCTGGACTGGAAGTTAGGAAAAACATGGGTTTGAATCCCACCTTTGGTGCTTACTTGTCAAGGGACCATAAGCAAGCTTCTTTGAGCCTCTGTTTCCTCTATTGTAAAACGGGGCTAATAACACCTTCAGTACACCTCCAAGAGTTACTGTGGAGCTTAAATGAAATGAAGTATGCAAAGTGCCTGGTAAACTTTAAAGTGCTATACAAATGTTACAATTATTAAATTACTTCCCAGCAGTCTAATTTCTTTTGGTTCCTGGGCTGGCTCATGTTCATAAAAAATGCAAACCCTAAAAATAAAAAGCTACAGAAATGAATGTTCCCCTAACACAGCAGTTACATAAATGAAAATCCTTAATCAATTTTCAACAAACCACACAAGCAACAGTAGGGTTCCAGGCAGGAAGGAGACAGAGGAAGGATCTGGGGGCTGAGAATCTAGTTTTGACACATGACCCTGCTCTGTAACTAGCCAAGAGACCTCGGATGAGTAATTTTACTCTTTGGGTCTCAGTTTCCCCATCAGTAAAATGAGAGGGTTGGATTAGCTGACCTCTGAGGTTCTTCCAGATCCCATTTTCTCTTGAGGTCCCTTTTTCCCATTTGTAAAATGAAGAATGTGGACTACACAGCCTCTAAGGTCCACGCTAGCTCTAACATTTTGTAATTAATTATAATACATAATAAATGCATGAGAAAAGTGCCAATAAAGTATAGTGTGAGATCTCAAGGGGAAGAAAAGTATGACATCCAGGAGAAGCAGGGAGAACTTCAGGGAGGGGGCGATTGCCTTTGAGTTGGGTTTCAACTCAACCTACCAACCCAGGTCATAACTTAACAGACTTCAAATCTAGCCTCTATCCAGCCTGCCACATGAATGGAAAAAATGGGAGAGAAACTTCAAAATCTCACAAAGGAGGTGCAGTCTCCCTGTGAGATCATATTCCATGCAGCCCGGTGACTGTGTCTTATTTGGGATACTAAGAGTAGTAGTTGTTGTAGTAGTCGTTGCTGTAGTAGTTGCAGTAGTCATAGTAGTAGTAGTAGTTGTTGTTGCAGTTAGAGTAGAAGTAGTAGTAGTTGTAGCAGTAGTAGTTGTAGTAGCAATTGTAGTAGTAGTTGTAGTTGTAGTACTTGTTTAAGTGGTAGTAGCTGTAGTAGTAGTTATTGTACTTGTAGTAGTAGTTGTTGTTATAGTAGCTGTAGTAGTAGTTGTAGTAGTAGTTGTTATGTAGTAGTAGTTATTGTAGTAGTCATTGTAGTTGCAGTAGTAGTTGTAGTTATAGTAGTTGCTGTTGTAGTAGTAGTTATAGTTGTAGTAGTAGTTATAGTAGAAGTTGTAGCAGTAGTTGTAGTAATAGTAGTTGTATTAGTAGCTATAGTAGTAGTTATAGTTGTAGTAGTAGTAGTTGTAGTAATAGTAGTTGTATTAGTAGCTGTAGTTGTAGTAATTGTAGTTGTATTAGTAGCTGTAGTTGTAGTAATTGTACTTGTATTAATAGCTGTAGTTGTAGTAATTGTAGTTTTAGTAGTAGTTGTAGTTGTAGTAGTAGTTATGGTTGTAGTAGTAGTAATAGTAGTAATAGTAGTTGTATTAGTAGCTGTAGTTGTAGTAGTAGTAGTTGTAGTTGTAGTAACAGTAGTTGTATTAATAGCTGTAGTTGTAGTAGTTATAGTCAGTAGTACTAGTAGTTGTATCAGTAGCTGTAATTGTAGTAGTAGTTGTAGTTGTATTTGTAGCTGTAGTTGTAGTAGTTGTTGTTGTAGTTGTAGTTGTACTAATAGTAGTTGTATTAATAGCTATAGTTGTAGTAGTAGTTGTAATTTTAGTAGTAGTTGTAGTTGTAGTATTTACACTTGTAGTAGTAGTAGTAGTTGTAGTAGTAGCTGTAGTTGTAGTAGTAGTTGTAATTTTATTAGTAGTAGTAGTAGTAGTAGTAGTTATAGTTAGTAGTAGTAATAGTAGTTGTATTAATAGCTGTAATTGTAATAGTAGTAATAGTAGTTGTAGTAATAGCAGTTTTATTAATAGCTATAGTTTTAGTAGAAGGTATAGTAGTAGTAGTAGTTGTTGTTGTATTAGTAGCTGTAGTTGTAGTAGTTGTAGTAATAGTAGTTGTATTAATAGCCATAGTTGTAGTAGTAGTTGTAGTTTTAGTAGTAGTAGTAGTTATAGTCAGTAGTACTAGTAGTTGTATTAGTAGCTGTAATTGTAGTAGTAGTTGTAGTTGTATTAGTAGCTGTAGTTGTAGTAGTAGTAGTTGTAGTTGTACTAATAGTAGTTGTATTAATAGCTGTAGTTGTAGTAGTAGTTGTAATTTTAGTAGTAGTTGTAGTAGCAGTAGTTATGCTTGTAGTAGTAGTAGTTGTAGTAGTAGCTATAGTTGTAGTAGTAGTTGTTGTAGTTGTAGTAATAGTAGTTGTATTAATAGCTGTAGTTGTAGTAGTTGTAGTTTTAGTAGTAGTAGTAGTTATAGTTAGTAGTAGTAGTAGTTGTATTAGTAGTAGTTACACTTGTAGTAGTAGTAGTTGTAGTAGTAGCTGTAGTTGTAGCAGTAGTAGTTGTAGTTGAAGTAATAGTAGTTGTATTAATAGCTGTAGTTGTAGTAGTAGTTGTAGTTGTAGTAGTAGTAATAGTAGTAATAGTAGTTGTATTAGTAGCTGTAGTTGTAGTAGTAGTAGTAGTTGTAGTTATAGTAACAGTAGTTGTATTAATAGCTGTAGTTGTAGTAGTTGTAGTTTTAGTAGTAGTTGTAGTAGTAGTAACAGTAGTAGTAGTAGTAGTTATAGTTGTAGTAGTAGTTGTATTAGTAACTATAGTTGTAGTAGTTGTAGTAATAGTAGTTGTATTAATAGCTGTAGTTGTAGTTTTAGTAGTAGTAGTAGTAGTTATAGTCAGTAGTACTAGTAGTTGTATTAGTAGCTGTAGTTGTAGTAGTATTTGTTGTAGTTGTGCTAATAATAGTTGTAATAGCTGTAGTTGTAGTAGTAGTTGTAATTTTAGTAGTAGTTGTAGCAGTAGTAGTTATACTTGTAGTAGTAGTAGTTGTAGTAGTAGCTGTAGTTGTAGTAGTAGTAGTTGTAGTTGTACTAATAATAGTTGTATTAATAGCTGTAGTTGTAGTAGTAGTTGTAATTTTAGTAGTAGTTGCAGTAGTAGTAGTAGTTATAGTTAGTAGTAGTAGTAGTTGTATTTGTAGCTGTAATTGTAGTAGTAGTTGTAGTAGTAGTTGTATTAATAGCTGTAGTCTTAGTTTTAGTACCAGGTGCAGTAGTAGTAGTAGTAGTAGCTGTAGTAGTAGTTGTAGTTGTAGTAATAGTAGTTGTATTAATAGCTGTAGTTGTAATAGTAGTTGTAGTTTTGGTAGTAGTTGTAGTAGTAGTAGTAGTTATAGTTGTAGTTGTTGTTGTATTAATAGCTATAGCAGTAGTAGTAGTGGTTGTAGTTGTAGTAGTAGTAGTAGCTGTAGTAGTGGTAGTAGTAGTTGTAGTTGTAGTAATAGTAGCTGTATTAATAGCTATAGTTGTAGTAGTAGTTTTAGTAGTAGTTGTAGTAGTAGTAGTAGTAGTTATTATAGTTGTTGTAGTAGTACTTATAGTAGCAGTAGTTATAGTTGTAGTAGTAGTAGTTGTAATACTAGTACTAGTTGTAGTAGTAGCAGCTGCAACAGCAGCAGCAGCAATAGTAGTTGTAGTAGTACAAGTTGTAATAGTAGTACAAGTTGTAGTAGTAGAAGTAGCAGCAGCAGCAGTAGTAGTTGTAGTAGTAGTAGTTGTAATAGTAGCTGTAATTGCAGTAGTAGTAGTAGTTGTAGTAATAGTAGTTGTATTAATAGCTGTAGTTGTAGTAGTAGTAGTTGTAGTTTTAGTAGTAGTAGTTGTAGTAGTTGTTGTAGTAGTACTTATAGTAGCAGTAGTAATAGTTGTAGTAGTAGTAGTCATAATAATAGTATTAGTTTTAGTAGTAGTTGTAATAGTAGTACTAGTTGTAGTAGTAGTTGTAATGTAGTACTAGTTGTAGTAGTATTAGTTATAATAGTAGTACTAGTTGTAGTAGTAGTTGTGATAGTAGTAGTTGTTGTAGTAGTTGTTGTAATAGTACTAGTTGTAGTAGTAGTGGTTG
>CM053586.1:327758961-327785782 GCA_028646515.1 Pseudochirops corinnae
TATATAAATATATAACTTAATTATAATTATATAGTTTTATCATTAATATATGATATAAATTATATAATTTATATTAAAACATATAATGTCACTCACTAAGAGTACTCCAGTCAAGTATTTGGACTTTTCTTCTCCCCTACAATGAAGGATTTGTACAGATATTCTCTTCCTTTCTCTTCAGAACTGCACAGAAACTTGTCTCTGACTGCTTCCAACTATATATAATCCATTGCTGGGTTGAGCCTTTCCATTGGTCATGGATGACTTGGAGTACCACATTGGAGTAGTAGAAGAAACACCTTCCAGTTATGGTTGGGAAGAGGTATCTTTTGAAAAGATGTACCATTAATCTAGGGTAGAAGAAAGAAGAGTTCATCTGTGTCCTAGCATAACAGTGGAGTTAGGGCTCTCTGGTAAACCAAATCTTTGCTTTAAACATGAACTCAATTAGCAGGGCTTGTCTTGGAGGCCCCTGGAGGCCCTGCCTCTCCTTTTCTGTTTCCTTTCCTCTAGTAGCAATCTTATAAACACCAAAAGGTCCTGGAAACCCTGGGAATGACAGTGACAAGTGTAGTATCTACCCAAAATGGTTGCAGTGGCAGCAAAGGAGTAAGATGCAGCTTGTTACCAGGAAAGAGTTAGCCTTGAAGAGGAAGGCCCTTGAAAGATGATCCTGCTAGAATTGGACTGGACTATGCCCAGTAAAAGTGAAATGTAAAACTGTTAATTAGCAAATTACAAAGGAACTATATTTCAGGGAGACTTAAATACTAGCCTCTCAATTGACAGTCCTAGTAGCTATAAGTTACTGGATTCTTTTGTAATCATTTTGTAGTTCTTTATTACTTAGTATCCCTTTTTCCTATGTGGGAATAAACTACCTGTACCATACCTGGTTTGGTTGTATGTTGGATATTTTCTTTAATCTCCATATTTTGGGGAGGGGTAATGGAGAGGAGGAAACCTAGACTAAAAGCCAAAGGTAGATTTTTTTCCCCTCAAGAACCAGGTTGGGAGGGAAAGATAAAGTGCTAGGGAGTCTAATTCTCCTACTGAGAAGACAGGTAACCCCAAAACAATGAAATGGTAGGAAAAATATAGGGATTGACACAGGTTATCAGCCCCTGTGACCTTAGCTAAGTGGTGCCTAGCTAGTCACTGTGTGATAGATAGATATAGATATAGATATAGCTATAGATGCTTTATAAATACTTATATATACAGTAAACCCTTAATTAATATGTGCTTTTTATTAACTCATTCAGGATTTGTATCAAGGAAGACATCTTTTCAAATCCTGCCTCAGACATTCACTATTTGTGTGAGCCTGGGAAAGTCAGCCTCTGTTTCCTCATCTCTAAAGAGGATAAGAGCACCTATCTTTCTAGATTGTTGTGAGGATTCGATGCATTAAAGTGCTTTAGAAACCCTAGAGCGGTGGTTCTCAACCTTCCTAAAGATGGGACTCTTCAATACTCGTATGGGGGCGTATCTGCATGTGGGCAGACTTGCCTGGAGACGGATAAAGGAGTGGTGTCTGGGTTCCTAAGACCATTGGAAATATGTGTTTTCCGATGGTCTTAGGCAACCCTGTTTGACCCCCAAAGGGGTCATGACACACAGGTTAAGAACTGCTGCTGTAGAGGCTATAAAATACTAGCCACTACCTACCCATGAGTTGCTTCCCCTATTAGAACATAAAGTTCCTAGAGGGCCCAGACTGTCTTGATTCCATCACTAGTGCCCAGCACAGTGCCTAGTATATAGTAGAATGCTTGAATGCTTAGTTGCTCATTATGGGGATGCTCCTTCAAGGTCTGTTTCCCCAGAACATTTTATAAAAGCTAGGCAAAGAGCATTTTGTAGGGTTAAATATGATCAGCCCAATGAAATATGGACAGTGGTTTGTCCATCACTGTCCTTCTTTCCTTTATCTTTTCTCTCCACTTTCCAGCCTCTCTCTTTTCCATGCAGGTGCATCTCCTGGATAAATGAACCTGGTCTACATACATCATCAAAGGGTAGTCTGTATTCATTGCCTCGATTAATCTGTGTCTTTCCTCCCTTAAAAAAGTCACTGATTCCAGCTCCTTGTCCCCCATTTTTGGGTCACAATAAGAATCTGTCTCAGAGTCCCATTAGCAGTACTTTGATTCTGCCTGATGTTCCACACATCTCCACGAGAGCCATATATTCTGGCTGCTTTCATGGACAGCCCAGGAGGGGCTTCCTGGTGTATTAGGACAGAAGAGGGTGGACAGGAACGACACACACTCCAGACGCTTTTCCTCTCAGTCTGCTCTGAACCTTCTGGCAGTCATGGAGAGGTCTTGGAGCGACCCGATTGTTCCCTGTTTGAGGCTGGGTACAAACGCAGCCTTTACCACCAGATGGATTACTTGTCCTGAATTGCCAGCACAAAGCCACGTTTCTCTGACTTTTCTCCTATTTAATTATCCAGAGAAAGTTTTTCCTGGGCTTTTCTTCGGAATGATCTCGCTTCCCTCCGACATTTGGGCGATTTGTTTGCCAACAACTCGAAGGAATGTTCACAAAGGCAATGGACACAACTGGATTTGGTTTTGTGCTGTTAATTCTTTCTTTTTGGTCAATACCTGTGTCTGAAAGAGAGAAGGGAGGAGAAAAGGAGAATTGTAGAGGGGGAGAGTCTGAATTTTCCTCCCATCCCATTCAACCCCAAATCCTGAAGAAAAAGATTATCCATGGAAGAAGCTGAGAACAGGGGAGGCCTTTGGCAGCCACGTCCACATGGGTTCATTGAACAGATACCCAAAGTCATTCATTTTAAGCAGTGAATTGTTCCAGCGTTTTCTTAGTAAGATAAATTCTTGGTTCTTGGAAAAGTATGTTTGTAAAAAATCATCGGAAAAAAACACGTGATGCCTTGTTCTCCCAGATTTTTCAGAGCCTAAAGAGAGAAAGTAGGAAATGAACAAAGCAAACCATAATGCCAATTATCCATTATAGTTAATAAATATACATTTGTGTCTGGGGTTCAATCAGAGCTCCAACATTCATTTAGGAGAATTGCCAGCAGACCCAAAAGGAGGCCATACATAATGTAGTGTGATTTGAATAATTCTATCCAGAACTGAAGGAGGCTAAACTTGGGGAAAAGATTTTGGGGATACTTGAAATCATAGGACTAAAGCTAGAAGGGGCCTGAGAGATTGCCTAATCCAATACTTAATTGAAACTGCCTTCTCCAAAATTACTAGAGGTTTCTTAATGGCTAAATCATGGGCATTTGACATTATATGCAGTATTTGTCACTCCTTCTAAGCATACTCTTCTCTCTGGGTTGTCATGACTCCTGCTCTCTTCCTGGTTCTCTTCCTTCCTTTCTCTCTGCTCTTCCTCAGTCTCCTTTGCTGAATCCTCATCCATTTCACATCCCTAACTATATGGCTCTGCCCTGGATCCTCTCCTCTTTCTATGCCATGTCTCTTGATGACTTCATCAACTCCCATGGATTTCATGATTGCTTCTCTGCTAACAGCTCAATCCTCTATATATCCAGTCCTAGTTTGTCTCCTGATCCATGATAAAAAAAAAAAAGAGCCTAGACATCATATTTAAGAAATTATCAAGGAAAACTGTCTGGCTATCTTAGATCCAGAGGATAAAATAGAAATTGAAAGAATCCACCAACCACCTCCTGAAAGAGATCCCAAATGAGATTATAACCAAATTGCAGAGCTCTCAGGTCAAAAAGAAAATATTGCCAGCAGCCAGAAAGAAACAATTCAAATATCATGGAGCCACAGTCAGGATAACATGATTTAGCAGTGTCTGCATAAAAGGATCAGAGGGCTTGGAATATGATATTCCAGAAGGCAAAGGAGCTAGGACAGTAACCAAGAATCACCTACTCAGGAAAATTGAATATAGTCTTCAAGGGAAAAAATGGATATTTAATGAAATAGAGAACTTTCAAGCTTTCCCGATGAAAAGAACAGAGCTGAATAGAAAATTTGACTTTCAAATGCAGAACTCAAGAGAAGCATAAAAAGGTAAACAGGGAAGAGAAATCATAAGAGATTCAATAAGGTTAAGTTGTTTACATTCCTACATGGGAAGACAATAACTCCTAAGACCTTTACCATTATTAGGGCAGTTAAAAGGAGTATACGGAGAGACAGAGGGCATAGGTATGAGTTGACTAAGATGGGATAATATCTAAGAAAATAAGGGGTGAGAAAGAGGGATTCACTAGGAAAAAAAGGAAGGAAGAGGTAGAAAGGGGCAAACTACCTCATATAAAAGGGGCATGAAAGAACTTTTACAGTGGAGGAAAAGATGGGGGTGGGAGTGGGGGTGGGCAACACTTGAATCTTGCTCTTACTGGAATTGGGTCAAAGAGGGAATGACTTACACCCTCAATTGGATATAAAAATGGATAAGAGAAGAGAGAATGGATTGGGGAAGGCAGGGATCAGAAGCAAAAATTGAGGAGGGACAGGGTAAAAGGAAAGAAAGAGAAAAATAAATGGGAAAGATAGGATGGAAAAAAAATACACAGTAAGCATAACAAAAAAAAAAAAAAACCACAGCAAGTTTCTCTAATAAAGATCTAATTTCTCAAGTGTATAAAGAACTGAGTCAAATTTGTAAGAATACAAATCATTCCTCAATTGACAAATGATCAAAGGATATGAACTGGCAGTTTTCAGATTAAAAAGTCAAAGATAACTATAATCAGGAAAAAAATGATCTGAATTTATTGATTAGAGAAATGTAAATTAAAACAGCTCTGAAGAACCAGGGCATACCTATCAAAATGACTAATGTAACAGAAAAGGAAAATGACAGATATTGAAGGTAATGTGGGAAAATTGACACACTAAAACATTGTTGGTGGAGTCATGAACTGATTTAACCATTCTAGGAAGCAATTTGGAGATATGGCCAAAGGGCTATAAAGTCATGCATACCTTTTGACCCCAGCAATGCCACTACTGGTATGTATCCCAAAGAGATTTAAAAAAAAGAAAATATAGCGCCTCTTTTCGTGGTGGCAAAGTATTAGAAATTGAAGGGATGCCCATCAGTTGGTGAATGGCTGAACAAGTTTTGCTATGTGATTGTGATGGAATACAATGGTGCTATAAGAAATGACAAGCTGGATGATTTAAAAAAACCTGGAAAGACTTACACGATCTGATACAAAATGAAGTATCTCCAGGTTTTTTAAAAGGTGAAGTGTGCACAACAACAGCAATATTGTACAATGATTAACTGTGAATGACTTAGCTATTCTCAGCAATACAATGATCCAAGACAATTCCTAAAGACTTAGGACAAAAAATTCTGTCATCCTCCAGAGAAAAAACTGATGAAGTTTGAATGCAGATCGAAGTATACTGGTTTTTTTTGGTTTGTTTTCAACTTTCTTCATGTTTCTTGGTTTGTTTATCTTTGGTCTGTGCTTTCTTTCACAACATGAGTAAAATGGAAATATGTTTTGCATGACTACACATGTATAACCTACATCAAATTGCTTGACTTCTCAATGAGGTGGGAAGGGTGAGAATTTGAAACTCAAAATTTTAAAAATGAGTGTTAAAAATTGTTTTCATATGTAATTGGAAAAAAAAAACTATAAAGACATGCAAAAAAAGTAAAATGTGAGTTATGATTCATGCCATAGTCCATCTCCATTAAGAGAGTTATGCATAAATTTCTATAGTACAATTAACAGAAATTGAATGTTGCAACAATTTCCAAGAGAAGCAGCATGATGTACTATATAGAGGGCTGACCTTTGACTCAGGAAGACCTATGTTTAAGCCCTGCATGCAACATACACTTAACCTCTCAATGCCCTAGACAACTACCAAATTCCAATTTGCAGGAGAAGAAGTAGTTATTACCCTGGTAGTTCCTAACATCAGAAGAAATCACATTAAAACAAAGCAATATCCAATTTAGTTATATCCTATAACTAAAAACTCTACTTTGAGGTCTTTAATAAAGTGATTGCATTCACTGTAGCCCTGTAGGACACCTCCTACAGCTAAGCTCAACTGCCTGTATAATTGAGATATTGGACATTTCACATCTCAAGATTCCAAGGGTCACTTTTGTATGTTACCTCAGGACTAGTCTTCTCCAGTTCTCATAGATCTTACCTGTACTCTTTTATCAGAGAGAATTCAACCAAGATCTTTGTTTCCCTTTACATTAAGCCTAAATCCATCTCTCTCACCATGGTTCCTAGTTCTGAACTCTGAGACCAAGCAGAATAAATCTAATCTCTCTTCCATTTGCCAATCCTAAAAGTACTTAGAGAGCTATAATATTCTCTCTGCCCACTTTTTCCTAGTCTAAATGTCCCCATTTCTTCCAACTTGTCTTGAAATATCCCTCAAGATCCTTGTCACCTTCCTGGAGATGATTTCAGCTTATCAACACCCTTGCCAAAATGTGGCTCCCAGAATGAAGCAGAGTACTTCAGATGTGGTCTGATTAAATTCAAACATATCAAAACTGGCACCTCCTAGTCCTGGACATTAATGCCTCTCTTAATGTAGCTGAAGATTGAGTTAGCTCTTTTGGAGGCTGCCATTGGACACCATTGACTCATGCTGAACTGGTAGTTCACCAAAATCCCAACATCTTTTTCATGAAACTTGAGTTTAAGCCATGTCTCCTCCGTCTTGAATTGAAAAGTTGATTTCTTTTAACCCAAATGCAAGATTCTTCATTTATTCCTATTCAATTTCATCTTATTATATTTGGCCCACCATTCTACCCTATTGCAATCTTTTTTAGACTTCGTTTTCTGCTGTGTTGGTTATCCCTTCTAGGTTAATATCATCTGAAATTTTGATAAGCAAACCATATATACTTTTATAGAATCATTAATAAAAACATTAAATAACACAAAGTCAAGCAAAAATCAGTGGGGCACTCTACCAGAGACACACCAGCTTCCAAGTTAACATCAAACCATTAATGATTACACTTTAGGTGCAACCATCCAATTAGTCAATCAACAAGCTTTCACTAAGTACTTATTATGTTCCAGGTACTATGCTAAGTACTGAGAATAAAACATGGTTCCTCTCTTCAAGGAGTTCACAGTATACTGGGAGACATGCAACTATGTGTATGCAAAATGTGTACAGAGTAAATGGAAAATAATCTCAGAGGGGGGAAGCAACAGTATGGGGGTGGGAGTGGGGAGAGACCATGAAAGGCATCCTGCAGAAAGCAAGTATTGTGGCAGAGTCTTGAAGGAATCCAAGGAATCTATTAGACTTAATTCCAGGACAACATAGCTGTACCATTTTCTCTAACATGTGGTCCCATCTTTGTAGAAGAATAAACAGCACGAGAGAATTTGTTTTGGGCTTTGCTAACATCTAGGTAAACATGTCTATAGTATTCCCTCTGATTTGCCAGACTAGAAAGGAAATGGACTTAGTCTGGTGTGTTTTTGATGATATAGCCATTCTGGCTTTTTGGGATTATCAGTTACTTTTCTAGGTGTTTACTAGCCATATGAAAGTAGCAATATTTGCTGCACATAGGGTAGGCAATTTTTCCCTAAAAGGCGATGAAATCATCCCAGAAACTTAATTAGTCCAAGGGACCAAGGCTCAACACCTGACATTCCTGATTGCACAAATATATAAGCAAAGGAAGAATCAGGTGCTCTCCAGATTCAACACACCCTTCTGGCTCATTCTGGAATTTTGCAAGCAATTAAATAAACTTCACTGGTCAGAGATCTATTTTCAAATCCCCTTTTTTGGGTCTCAGTTTTCTCATCTGTAAAATGAAAGCATTAGGATCAATGTCTAAGGCTCTTTCCATCTATGAAGAGCTAAATATTATGACCCTATCATTGTGTCATCAATCTACACGCATATATTAAGCTCCTGCTAAATGACAGGCATGGTTCTAAGTGTTAGAGACACAAAGACAAAAATGAAATAGACCTCGTCCTCAAGGATGTTAAATTTTATTAGGGGAGACAACACATACATATATAAGTATATACAAAAATACAAAATAAACACAAGGTCATTAAAAAACGAAGTCATTAAGGAGGGAGGATGCTAGTAGTTGGGGGATTAAAGATGAACTTCCTATGGAAATTAGTGATGGAGATGATCCAGGAGTTGAGGCAGAAGTGAGAAGGGAGTAAATTCCAAGTAGGAAATTGTTGGCGAGAAGGGGAATGATTGCAATGGCAGAAAAACAGGAGAGTTGTGCCTTATCAAAAGCTTTTTCTGCATCTGTTAATATAATCATATGATTTTTGTTCCTTTTATTATTGATATAATCCATCATGTTAATAGTTTTCTTTATGCTAGCCCATCCTTGCATTCCTGGTATAAATTCTGCTTGGTCATAATGTATAGTCTTTGTAATATAAAGGGGAAGGGGAGAAAAAAGGGGAAAAAAGTTATATGATAACTTAATTATATATTTAAACTGTACATAACAGATTTCCAGTTTAATGAGCAATAATCTCTTTTTTATTCTGATATGTTATGGAAATACTTGTTTTATTTCTTAAGTTCAGAATAAAAAAGAAAACAGGAAAGGGAGTGCTATTTTTGGGAAGTAAAGCAAGAAAACCAGTTTGGCTAGACCATAGAGCACAGACGGGGAATAATGTATTATAAAGCTAGAAAGGTCAGTTGGGGCCAGGTTGGAAGGGCTTTCCATGCCAAACAGAGGAACTTACACTTTATCTCAGAAGCAATAGGGATCCGGTAGAATTTATTGGGGGTGGTGGGATTGACATGGTCAAGTCTGCACTTATAGAAAGTCTCTTTGGCAGATGTATGGAGGATGGCTGGTGGTTGGGAGAGGCTTGAGGCAGGGAGACAAATTAGGAAGCTATGGCAGTATTTCAGGAGAAGTGATGAAGTAATGAACTAGAGCAATGGGATGTAAATGGTGAGAAAGGGATGGTGAGAGATGTTGTAGAGGTAGAAGTGGTTCAAGATTTGGCAGCCGATACATAGAGTGAGGAGCTACAGATAACCTCCAGGTACATAAACCTTAGAGACACAAGAATGGTAGTGTCCTGGACAGAAATAGGAAGATTCAGTAGAGGGAAGCAATGTATCATAAGCCTAGAAAAGATATATTGGAGCTAAGTTGTGAAAGGGTTATTAAAGTCAAATAGAACAGTTCCTATGTGATCCTAGAGGCAATATGGAGCCACTGGGGTCTATTGAGCAGGAGTGACATGGTCAGACTTGTACGTTAGACACATTTATACTAAAGACCTGAACGATCCCAAAGTACCTTCTGAATCAGCAGAGAAAGATGAGAGTACATCTCATCTCATTTTAGTGTTAAATTCATTCTCTGGCATTCTAACTCTTCGAATTAACATGTGATAAGATGACTTTCACATGGGCAGGAAATCTATTGAACTGATAATCAATCAACAAGCACTCCAATTATCTTTCTACTTGTCTGTATAGTGGATAGGCATTATAGATGAACAATTAACAATGCCCAGGATCGATTAATAGGAGTTTGAGCTAGAAAACATTTGGGAAATTTGCCGGTGCTTTCAATGATCCTAAGCTGCTCCCTGTTTAAAATCCTAATATTCCCCCAGTGATGATACTAAATGATGCAAATTATGGACCACCATCATCTTGGAAGAATCAAAATTACAGGTGATCCAAATGGCAATGGAAGATAGATAAGGTGAGCATTGCAGGCTGTGACAAATTAATAATGATGAGTTGGTAGAGGGGTAACTTGATGGCATGGTACAGTAAAAAGATCACTGACTTTGGGTTCTGAAGATCTCAAATTCAATCCAGTCTCTGCCATGTACTGCTTTTGTGACTAGATGGCCTCAGAGGTCCCTTCCCGCTCTAAATCAATTGACCCTTATTATGAGTGACATAGAAGAAATCAGCAGTCATGGAATATCAAAGTTGTGAGGGACCTTAGAAGTCATTTGATATAAATCCCTTACTTTGTAGATAAGGAATGAGAGGCCTAGAGAGGTTAAGTCATTTGACCACGGCTAAAGAAGTAATCTGTGGTGGACCTGGAATATGAACCCAGGTCCTCTGACCCCCAGACCAAGTCCTCTTTCCAAGCTATATCCTATTAGTTTCCTATATATGTACTAAGCTATAGCCTAGAAATTTCTCCAACCTCCCTCACTTCTTTCTTAAGTAGGCCAAAAGGGAGGATCCAGTAGAGTAGGGCAAGCATTCATAGGTATTCAAAGGAAGAGCTGATCTGATCACCCCTATCTTGTGTCAATCACTCTTGGGGCCAGGTGTGTAAAATCGACACCTACTTGCTAGGTAACAGTAGAAAAACAGCCCTTGTAAGAGAAATTAGGGACATTTGCAGGTAAGTTCTTGTCTTCTGTTTTAGGAACACATAACTTGGTCTTTTCATTCCTTCTCAGCAGTGCACAAATCTTGTTTGCAAGGATCAATTAGTTGCAAAAGGTCAGTTCTCTTCAGGCCCATCAGAGAAATGATGAAACGCTTAATTTACCTCCAAACCTTCTGTGGTATTTTCTTTTGTTTTTCCATTATGTCTTCATTAGTATGCTCACTGTTCCTGAAGTTTCAGGGTAATTTAATTACATCCACAAGTTGCTTGCTTAGCCCATGGTTGCTCTGAATAGATTCATCATCAATCATCATCATTAATAAATATTTATTGACCATACACAGGATGCCTCAGCAAGAACTAAGAAGAATGAGGTGAAGGTTTGATGTATAACCTACCCTCAAGGATCATCCATTCTTCTATCATGTTGGATAAAAGAAGAAAGAGAGAGAGAGAAAGAGAGAGAGAGAGAGAGACAGAGACAGAGAGAGAAGAGAGAGAGAGAAAGAGAGAAACAGAGACAGAGGCACAGAGAAGGAGAAATAGAGATACAGAGACAGACATACAGAGAGAGAGACAGAGAAAGAGAAATAGAGACCAAGACAGAGAAAGACAGGGATAGAGAAAAACAAAGAGAGGGAGGGAATGGAAGCAAGGAGGGAAAATCATGGAGGAAGTGGGAGAGAGAGAGAGAGAGAGAGAGATTTTACAATAGCAGAAAGAAACTGGTGTGGATGCTGAGAGAACTAACTCATCAATTAACTTAGATTTTTAAAAGACAGACATAGAAGATGGAAGCAAGGGTAGGTAACTCAGCATGAATACATAAAACAAATAGCACAGTCTTCTAAGAGTGTTAGAACGGTAATGCCTAGACTGAACTCTGGCTAGCAGGGAAGGTCTTTTGGGGCCAGACCTTTGATTTGATTGGTAGAGGGAATCCCCACTGAAGAAAGCACCTTTACCAAAGCAAATTGGCTCCATGTTAGATAATAGCTTACTTTGGACAAAAAAAGTGCTTAATATGTGATGGGACATGGTCTAGTGGGAAGAGAGTTAGATTTGGGATCAGAGAAATTGGGTTCAAATCATGTCTCTGATGCTTACTGCTTATGTGACCCAAATCCTCTAATTCCAGATCCAACACTCTATCATGTCATGTCCCTGCACATTTTTATCAATGACCAGATGAAAGAAGGCACTGATAATTAGCTTGTCCAAACTGCAGATACCATAGAGCTGTGGCAGTAGCTGAGATGGTCAATGCTGCAATCCAAAAAGATTCAATACATTAGACCTATGGATTAGATATAATAAGATAATATTGAGTAGGAGTTATTGTAAAGTCCCTCACTTGGTTTCAGAAAGCCAACTGCACAAGTACAGGATGGAGGAAGACAGAGTAGACTAATTGTAAGGGAAAAGATCTAAAGGTTTTAGTGAACTGAAAGGCTATTATGAGTCAATAATGTGAAATGGAAGTCCAAAATACTAATGTGATATTAGGCTACATTAAGAAAATTATCATGTACAGGACTAGGAAAATGAATCCTGTTTTATTTTGTCCTGGTCATACCAGTCCTTGTTTCAGCCCTTGGTACTTCATTTGAAAAAGGATATTGACAGACTGGAGCATATACAGAGGAAAATACTTAGGATGGTCAAAGAAATGGAAACCGAGTCATAGTTAGATTGCTTGAAGGAATGGGGATTTTTTTAGCCTTAAGAAGTTGATGAAGGTCATAGTATAAGCTAGAGATGTTTATCCTGGAGTAGATAAGTCTTAGAGAGGATATGATGACTGTCTTCAATCACTGTTGTATTAGGGAGCTATTAGAATTGTTTTTCTTGACTCCAAGGGAAAGAACTAGGAATAATAGGTTTATGATTCTGAGTGACAGATTTTGATTCAACGTAAGGGAAAACTTTCATAGGAGATAGTGACTTCCCCTTCTCTGGAAGTCTTAAAGTTGAAGTTTAATCTCTGTCTGCTAAGAATATTATATCAGGGATTCTGTTTAGCTATTGGCCAGACTAGATGATCTCTTATATCCTTTCCAACACCGAGATTCTGGATTCCAAGAAGGATGTCATAATCTATAGAGAAAATAAGAGATATTGGCATAGATGTAAGAAAATGCAGGAACACACAGACAATAGAGAATGAAAGCACAGACACATTAACATCATCTTCCTTACAACTAGTACAGTTCTGAGCACTCAGTTGGTGTTTACTTAGTAATTGATTCATTCAATGGTTTGCCTTGGTGAGAGTTGAGCGTCAATGGTTCATTAGTGATACCAGATTTGAGTTCACTTAAAATCTTGTTCTTTGATGAAATCTGTTCTGATTTCAATGGGAAGTGAAGAGACAAGATAGCATTATGACTCTATGAGAAGAACTGAGAGTAGAATACAGAGGACCCTACTTGGGGACCAACAAGTATACTCACATGGTTGGAGCATAGAGTTTAATGAGACATTGAAAGATACTTTGGAAAAGCGACATTAAGGACTTGAAGTACCTTAAAGTACAAAGGAAAAAATTAGAACTAGTAGACTGGGAGACTGGCAGCCATCAAAGGAACTTGAAAATGTGTGATCAAGTCAAATTATCACACTGAACTGTGGGCCATAAAATTCTAATCTGTGAGCTCCAAGCATGATTAATCGATTTATTAATGAGTCAGGAGGTCCCTAATTAATTGAGTCCCAGATCTTCCTCAGAATCAGGTACCCCTCCCCTGGGGTGCTAGCTACTTTTATATACTTGGGAAGAACATGAGAAATAGAAGAAAATGTTATAATTCACTGATTGGTCAACTACAGAAGTAGGGAAATCTTATGGTTGGTTAAGGGAAATGTCCACAATCATAACTGCTTTGTCAACAGATCTTTCACAGGTCATGACTTTCTAAAAGTCATAAATTTTATTTTCTCCTAGCAGAGATTTTCCAAAGGTCCTAAGACCCTTTTAACAACATCTCAGGGCTTTCCACAAGTCATGAGACTCTGGTGTTTGATCAACAGTATCTTAGGGTCCAAAGAAGTTGTAGGTTTGAAGCAAAGATTTACTATATAGTGGTCAGTAGTGATTCATGGTGTGTGTGGAGGTATTACACCAGCAAATGAAGCTTATTATACCATGTTATCGTGTGGGAGGTGGGGGGTGCGTGTGGGTGGTTTAGATAGTATAACAATTAGGCTCTTATTACATTTCTATCCATATGAATTTATCCATATCCAAATATAAGTAATTATCAATACACAGAGGAGTAGTCATTCATAACTCCTATTCTAACAGCATTAAATATACATAACTAACTTAAATTTCATGCTATTCTGCTTAATTCATTAACACAATCACTGATACCCATCAAATTTCAATCAATTAAATAAACACCAATTAATTTGAGGAGGAGGTATCAAAATTTTTATCACAGGACAATTCAGAAAGCAGCATCAAGAATGATCTGAAGGGGGCAAGTGCGGAGTCATCCCAATTATAAACTGTAACTGTTGCTTATAAATTCTAAAACTAAAACTTTGGCAAGTGAAAGAAACACATTAGAAGGTAAGTTGGCCTTAAATGGAATTACTTACAGCATCAAGAATCTATTGATCATTTTATCGATGTGGTCAAATCTGGATGACCTCTCAGTAGATTAATTCAATTCAAGAAATATTTAGTAAGCACCTACTATGTGCCAGGCACCATGCTAGGCACAGAGGATACAAAAAGCAATAAAAGAAACTGTCATTCCTCTCAAGGAGCTCACATTCTATTGGGGAGATATAACATATATAGATAAATAAGGACAAGAGCATGATAGTGGGAAGAAAGAGTGTGAGCACCAGAGTCAAAGGATCTAAGTCCGAATTCTGCTACTCACACTCACTCCCTGAATGACTTTGTGCCAGTCCCTTGGCCTTTCTAGGTCTCAGTTTCCTCATCTATAAAATGAAGTAGGCCTGTAAGGTTTCCTCCAGTTCTAGAATCTATGATTCTAAGGTCCCATGATTCCAATTTCAGCAGGATGATCCAAGAGCACTAGGGTCATGGGTTTTTATGCAGAAGAAAAAGGGCAGCAACTTTCTGCAAACAGAGTTGACAAGATTTAATAACTGATCAAATGCTGGCAGGAATAAAGGAGACCAAAGAGTTAAAGATGAAATTCACAGAAATATATAATACTAAGTCATCCCTTAATTGATAAATGGGCAAAGGATATGAGTAGTTTTCAAAAGAAGAAATGTAAACTATCAGCAAATACATTAAAAAAATGTTCCAAATGTCTGCCAATAAGAGAAATGCACATTAAAACAACTCTGAGATTTCACCTCACTGTTCTAATATTGGCAGAGATGATAAAAGATGGAAAATTTAATCTCCTAGCGGCTATCAGAAGCCAGGTGCACTAATTAAATGAATTGGCCCATCCATTCTGGAAGACATTTTGGACTTAAGTGAGAAAAGTGACCATACTATTCATATCTTTTGACCTGATGATCACACTACTGGACCAAAGGGGTCTAAGATAGAAAGTAAGTTCCCTTACATACCAAAATATGCATAATAATACTTTTATGGTAGAACAAAACAGAATGAATTCCCAACAACTAGGGAAAGCTAAAATTGTGGCATATTAACATGGTATAAAACCACTGCATTGCAAAAAGCAAAGAATATAAGAAATTCAGAGAAACACGGGAAGGCATTTGCTGTGAACATTTATTGAACTAAATTATAGGAACTGATGCAGAGTGAAGAAAGCAGAACCAAGACTATACTACAATAAAGTAAATAGAAATAATACTAAAAGTCAGTTGAGTTTAGATTATTCTCAGTCACCATGAGGATAAAAAAGTCTATATACACAAGCTCCAAAGACTTGCTGGTAAGTGGGGTGGTTAAGTAGGATGGGATGGAGTAAAGAGATACTTGAGGCAGAGAGATCAATTTAAATGTCATTTCAGTAGTTCAGGCATGAGGTGATGGGGACCTGAACTAGGGTTATGTTGTGGTTGTTTGTCCATCATTTTGGAAGAGGACCAATGATATGATGAAGGTGATGTCTTGACTTTTGGGTGAATTGGATTTAAGTGAGGCAGAGTTGGCAAAACTGCGCCAGCTTTACTCTCTCTTCCGGAGTCATCAAAGTCCAGTGGCAAGACAAAAGTCAAAACCTTACCTGGGAAAGTTAGCTTAAACAATGCCCAAGCAATCTACCACTGTTCCACAGGCTGCTACATGGTAGAGTCTTAGTTTTAAATCTGTTTGAGTATTTATGTGCCTGGGTATGTGTGACTATATCTGATCAAATGCATATTCTTTCAACGTTGTTAATTGGGATTGAAGTCAGAATGCAAGAGACTTCTAAGAGATTTTTTTTAGTTACCTGACCTTTTTCTGTTTCTGGGATTTGGTTGGGAGTTTAGGTGGGTTGGGGAGAGGAAATTAACAGCTCTTTCAGCTGGCCAACCTGGAATGAATTATAAGATTACATCATCATATATAGGAGTTTCTTTATGAAAAAAAAAATTCTTCTCCCTACAGAGATTCTGGGGATGATATTCAGGCTACTCTGAGTAGAATATAGCATGGAGAAAGACTGAAATACTGGGCGTCAGCTGAAGCAAAGGAATAAACAATAAGGATGTTAATGAGACCACTGAAATACATTGCATTAGTAGCTCCCACCCCCACTATCCATCTCCAGTCTTCCTAAAGTTCCTCCATGACTTGGCTAAAATATTCTCTTCTGTAGCAGGCCTTTCCCATTCCCATTCCCATTCATTTCTACTCTCCTCCCTCACCCTCCAATTCCAATAGGTAATGTCTTCCCTCTCAGAGATTACTTTCTATTGTATGTACATCGTTATTTTCTCATAGTCCTTTCCATTAGAACTTGAGCTCCTTGTCAGGAGGGGAGATGTTTTTTGACCTGATTTTGTATCACTAGCACTTAGCATAGCGCCCGTCATATGGCAGGGTCGTTTAACACCTTCTTGTGGACTGACTCCTCCCTGTTGCTTGCCCAAAGGCATGCATAAAAGTCAGGAGTGAGTTTCCAACAGTTTTACTCATGATTTTTATCCCCAGCACAGTTGGAATACCAGAAAATATAGGATCTTTAATATTGCCCCACAGTACCCCGTGCTCCCACACACAAACACAGCAGAAGCCTGGATACTCTGGCAAAAGCAACAACCCCTCCCCAGTTCTACATCTTTCCATTGGGTTTTTTTCCTTCCCTCCAAACCCTCAATCTCCCTTCAATTTAGATGCAAACTTTAAATTTTAACCTTTAGCAAATAGCAAGGGGAAAGAAGTGTTTTGGGAAAGGGCAACTCCTCATTCATCTTTAACGTGGAAAGTTTGACTTTCCTGACCGAATATGCCAGTCGGAATGAATGATTGGGTTGAATTGGATTGTTCATCAATCAAATTGAAGCAACTTATATATGAATCCAATTGCAAAACATTTGAGCATCTGAAAGGAGTTTGGGTTAGCAAAATAGAGTCTTGAAGCTTAATTAAAAACTAGTAAGTAAAGGACCTGTCCACCCCTTTCTTGTATGTGGGATAAATGGGGAAAAAAAAACTACCTCAAGTTCAAGTTATTACTTGATCCACATCCATTCAGAAGCCCTTGAGATAGCCAAAAGCTTTCAAAAAAAAGCTTTCTTCTTCTTCTTCTTCTTCTTCTTCTTCTTGTTCTTCTTCTTCTTCTTCTTCTTCTTGTTCTTCTTCTTCTTCTTCTTCTTCTTGTTCTTGTTCTTCTTCTTCTTCTTCTTCTTCTTCTTCTTGTTCTTGTTCTTCTTCTTCTTCTTCTTCTTCTTCTTCTTCCTCTTTTTCTTTTTCTTTTTCCTCCTCTAATTCCTCTTCTTCTCCTTCCTCCTCCTCTCCCTTCTCTTTTGCCTCGTTCCCTGCTGAGTGCTGCTTTCTGTTGGGCTTGAAACTTGGCTGATGCCATATCTATTGCTACCCCATGAACAGCACTACATCTTTGCTGTTCCTGTCACTGAGTGTAGAAATTTTGTCTCTCTCTGCCTCACTCTGTCTCCTGGATTTCCGTGTTCTTCACCAGACAGAGCATTTGCCTGGCCTCCTTCTGCTTCCTTCTCCCTCTGGGCTTCACCTCTTCTGGGCTTCTTGCTCATCACCACAATCAAGTAATCACTAAATGCTATTGTGTATTTTCCATGTATGTTTTAGGCACTGTGTGTGCTGTGTGCTAGGGATACAAAGGCAAAAATAAAAACATTTCTACTCTCAAGGAATTTATATTCTATTAGGGGGACAACAGTTACTCCCATCAGTACATGCAAAATATATCCAAAGTAAGTATTGGGAATTTTTTTTTTAAAGGAGGGTAGTGGTGATGGTTACTAGCAGCTGGGAAGATTAAGAAAAGCCTTATGTAGGAAGAGGTCTAGTTTCTGAATTGAGATTTGAGGAGAGCTAGGTATCCTAAGAAGCAGAAAGGAAGAACAGAGTGCATTTAAGGTAAATGAGAGGAAACAGGGAGAGCACCTATACGAAAACTCAGAGAAGGGAGAGAATATCATGTGTGAGCAGCGGCGAGAAGGCAAATTTGGCAGGATCATAGAGTATATGAAGTGAAACAATATGTTATAATAATGTAAAACTAATATGGAATATGGAATCAAATTTTAAAGAGCTTAAAACACAAAACAGAGGAGTTTGTATTGCTCCCAGAGATATTAGGAAGTCACTGGAGTTTATTAAACGAGGAAGTCACATCTCATCTCCAGAGCTCTAATGGGCAATGGCTAGCATCCTAGGATATGAGATTTGGAGCTAGAAGGGACATTAGCCCTCATCTAGTCTAGTCATCACCCTTGTTTCATAGACGAGAGAGTGAAGAAGACAGAATAGGGAAGGACAAAACAGAGAGAGATAAAGGCAAGAATAGAGTGCTTTTATTGCTAGAGGCAATGAACTGCTCCCACAGGCTAACAAGGTAGAATGCCCCTAGGCTGATTGTCTTTCCTTTTAGCTCTCGGTGTCTAAGGCTGAATTGAAGCCCCTTTCTCAGACTTCTATATGACAGGGTTAAAAATCCCCAAGATCCTCTCCAGCTTGTCATGCAAATGAATTTGAACCATAACAAAAGCTAAGGAAAGGATGAAAAGTCATTATTCTCCACTCATCTGGCCGACATCCCTGACTTTATTATTATATCTGTCAGCAGCAAAAAGCTCTTGGCTTTGGGGCTGCATTTCTGTCAGCTGAAAATCTCTATGTCTCTCTTAATCAGGAATACCTGAAGATATGTTGAATTCTATAATAAATATAAGGAAGAAATAGAAAATGTCAGAGGAATTTGATACTGCCCTCTCTGACAAATGAGTTGGCCAGCCCTGTGATTTCATTTGTACTGAAATCACAGGAGAAATGAGTAATCTGGCATTGTATTTGGCATTTTATATTTGATCGATTTAAATTTACAGATTATACGGATTTCAAGATTACAATTAGACAAAAATTGGATTCAATATAAATCTAATTGGATATGCTATATGACTGGGAATTCATCTTCTCCTTGATATTAGTTAGAGACCATTAGTATACATAGTGCAGTTGATTCTAGTTGGGAACAATTATTATCCATGACATAGTTGATATTTGTTGTAGAAAGTAATTGATGGATGATGGTGCCACACCTTGGCAGCTGTCACATCAATATTGATAACTCTGACTTGTGATGGTTTCAGAACCCAACCAGCATGGAATGCTGAAACTGGGAGATATGGGCATGGTGCTTTTTATTCACGCAGACGATTTTGAGATGCATTCAACTGAACTAAAATTATTGCACTGACCCTCATTTTTAACTTCTATTTTCTGTTTTAATTATTCATGCTCCCCATTAAAAAGCACCCCAGAAGTATAATAGAACTACAGACTTTCAGAGTTATAAGAGATCACTAGTGGAACTTTATAAGTATATACATAATACATATGAAAAGAATACATGGTATTTGGGGGTAAGAAATCTCACTAGAGGAAGTAGGGGAATCTAGAAAAGGCTTAACATAAAACATGCTATTTGAGCTGAGTCTTGAAGGAATTGAGGATTCCAAAAGTTAGAGGTGGGAAGAGAGAAGATTCCAGACATGATGGAAAGTCAGCACAAGAGCACAGAGAGAAGAGTTGGGGCATGTATGAGGAGTGATGAATTGGTTAGTATGGCTGGATCATAGATGATGTGGAAGGAAATAATGTGTAAGAACACTAGAAAGTTATGAAGGGGGCAGGTTGTGAGGAGATTGAAATCCCAAATAGAAGAGTCAATGTTGATCCTAGAACAGGGGTTAGCTGGAGTCCTAAATCCAGCCTACCAAGCCCAACAGCTAAGAATGTTTTTTAGATTTTGAATTTTTTTTGTATTTTGTATTTATTTTGTATGTTCTATTTTTGTACAGGAAAAAAAAACATTCTTGGTCTTATAAAAACAGACAGAGGGCCAGATTTGGCACTTGGCCAGTAGTTTACCAACCCCTGTCCTAGAGGAAATAGGGAACCACTGGACTTTGTTGAATAGGAGATTGCAAATCACATCTACACTTTAGGAAAATTTCTTTGGAAGCTAGAGGATGGGTTAGAATAGGAAAGAGGATTAAGCTAGAAAAACTAACGGGGCAATTGCAACAGTCCAGGCAAAAGATAATAAGGGCATGGGTGATGATTATATAAAGGGGGAGAAGGAGAGATGTGGAAGAGAGATGCTGTGAATGGTTTGGGAGGAAAGATAATGAGTTCTGTTTTGAACATGTTGAGTTTGAGATGCCCCTAGGACATCCAGTTTGAAATACCTAACAACTGGTTGCGTTGTTCAGTTGTTTCAGTCGTGTCCAGCTCTTCATGACCCCATTTGGGGGTTTTCTTGGCAAAGCTCCTGAAGTGGTTTGACATTTCCTTCTCCAGATAATTTTATAGATGAGGAAACTGAGGCAAACAGAGTCAAGTGACTTGCCCAGGGTCACAGTCTAGTAAGTGTCTGAGACCAAATTTGAACTCAGGAAGATGAGTCTTCCTGATCCCAAACCTAGGGCTCTATCCATTGGACCTCCTAGCTGCCCCTAATAACTGGCTAGTGACTTTCAACTAGAGCTCAGGAGGTAGACTTATAGATCTAAGAGTCATTTATATAGAAAAGATAATTGGACCTATTAGGATTGATGGGGTCACCAAGTAGGAGCGTGTAGGGAAGAGGAGAAGAGAGTGTTCCCTAAAAGGGAATATCTGGAACTGTAAAATCTAGTCTTAAAAACCATAGCATTGGTACTAATATTTAAAATGCTTGTCATGTTTGGTGATTTTTGAATCATGAAAGACTTGTCTATTCTGTAAACTATGATGCAGTTTGTTATTTGTTTTCTAGAAAACTCTAGGGCAATTTGGTACAGTGGCAAACATTCAACTTGGAGGTGCGGGACCTGAGTTTGAATTGAGTATCTGCCGTTCACTTCCCATGTGATGTGGGCTAAATCACATCACTCCTTTAGGCCTCTGTTTCCTCATTTACCAAATGAAGAGATTGGACTAGATAACTTCTCTGGTCCCTTCCAGCTTGAAATCTCTGATTCTATGAATGGAGAATGGATAATCAGAAACTGTTATGACTTTATCAGTGGTAACGAGATTAAAGAAAAGGCATGACCATCTGCTTTGCTGATGTACTCTAAGGACCATGAGACTTTTCTATTTGACTTGCAGCTGAAACCTTCCATTTGGTGTTGTTTTCCCCCATTAGAATGTGAGCTCCTTGAAAGCAAGGATTTTCTTACTTTCATATTTTTATCCCCACTGTTTAGCACACGGTAAATACTTAACCATTACTTCACTGATTGATGAATTCATTTATTCATAACAAGCAAACTTCTTCATAACTTCAGCAACACAGGATCATGGGGATGAGTGAGGGAACTCTCTTTAAGGCTTTATTAATTTTAAATTTATTTTAGTCTCTTCTATCTACTTTAAATGGCAGCTAGGTGGCACAGTGGATAGAGCTCTGGGTTTGGAATCAAGAAGACTTATCTTCATGAGTTCAAATCTGGCCTCAGACACTTATTGGTGGGGTGACCCTGGGCAAGTCACTTAACCATCTTTGCCTTAGTTTCCTCATCTGTAAAATGAGCTGGTGAAGAAAATGACAAACTACTCCAATATCTTTGACAGGAAAACCCCCAAATTGGGTCATAAACAGTTAGACATGATTGAACAATGAATGGTCTATTCTAAACTGGCCCATATGATACTGAAATTATTTTATTTGATAATGATATTAATTTTCCTATTGATATTTGGATTAGGTTAGATTGGATTTTATGACGATGTGATAGTTTATAAATTAATAACATGTGAAGCTTATTAGAGACTTATCAAAAAATTAATAGGTGTGCAAATACCTGGACTTTTGTACTCTTGATAGTGTTAACTAGCTGCACCATATTTATGCAGGTAGCTTAATATGTTTTACAGTGATGGTAAATGGTGGGCTTCAACTGTGGCAAAGAATTCATCGAGACTTTAGCTTGTACATTACAATTGGCTTTTGGTTCTATGAACCAACAAAGGGCGGATGTTAGCAGCCTACGCATCACGGGACTCAGACACACTGAAGCAATGATATAGCCGGGAGTGGCATATCTAACGGATGAATCAGTCCTAAGCGGATGTATGGGAAGAGTGGAAAAGACCACAGAAGCAGTCTGAACTGTGAACAACAGTTCTTTGAACTGTTGTGAACAACAGGACTTTGATAATTACTTTCATTGTTTCCCCTTCCTTGAAGGGTCACTTTTCACCTGGTTGACCACAGGTGTGATCATTATGTCCCTTCACAGTATGACGCAGAATACATGAATTATAGGCATTAAGGAAGGAATCACTCAATAAAGTGAAATGGAAAATAAGAAAAAGAATGTGACTGATGGGAGGAGTAGTCTACTTGGAGAAGATGGGAGGCGATGGGATCAAGGGTGCATGTAGAGGAAGTGGCCTTGGTAAGGAGAAGGGCTACCTCTTCATCAGAGACCAGAATGGAGGGGAAGATAGTCTGAGTTAAATGAAATGAGAAAGGGGGAAGAGAGTTAATGGCCTCAATTTTGGGGTGAACTATGTAACAAGGTCTTCAACTGAGAGGTGAAGTCAGGGGTTCCATTAGAATCTTGGGGAGAAACAAATAGACTCAGAATAACTGCTGTGAAAAGTAGGATAGCAAATCTCTCTGGGAGGAGTAGCATGACAGAATGAGTGCCTTGCTACAGAGAGGGCCCAGTTGGATTAGATAACAATCAGTGTGGTTTTGTGATATTCTCCCCCAGCACCTTTCAGCAACACATGAATAAGAAAGAAAGAGGTGAAATTCAGGAGTAATCTATAGTTAGAATTTGGCAAGGGATGTTTGGAGATATAACAAAAGAATAAGGGATTTGAATATAGAAAATAGTATAAAGTTACATTGGTTTACCAAGGGATTGAAATAGGGAAGGGAAGAGATTTTAGCCGGGGGAGGAGTGATGGCCTGAGTAAGAACTGAGGGGTAGGAGGATTGGAGATTACAGTGAGGACAAAGAATAGAATTAAGGGTCATAAAGCATAGGGAAATATGGGATGATAAAAGATCATGATCAGCTAAAGGAATCATAATTCTACCTACTCTACTGGAATGTTTTATTTCCTTTCATCTTAATTTCCTTTCATCTTAAACCTCTGCCTTTCTCATTCCTTCTATCTTCTTTCATTCCGTGAGACCTGCATCCTTCCTGATGATGTTACTTCCCATATTTCCCTTTCCAATAGGGGCTTCATTTTCTCTCCCATTCCCTCTGATTGTAATCAAGGAATACTTCTTGCTCCCCAATACCCCCTCTAGAGTCTCTCCTACCATCACACAACAACTTTTCCTTTGAGGTTCACACTATCCAAATTTATTACCCAGTTAAATTCTTGATGGATATTACCCTAAGACATTCTCACTCCCTCATTTATGAGTTCAGTGAATGACCAAAGGCTTTCTCTCTACCCTATTTTTAGACCCTGTAGTAAGGGACAAACTCGCATACTGATGCTTCCTCAAATACCCTAATTTCTTGGGTCCTCAACCTACTTAATTCCCATAATCTACTTCTCCATTTCAATTTAGCTCCATACACAAAGATGGTCTTTTGCCTTTCTTTGTATCCCTTAGCATTCCTCTTGGCACATATTAGTTGCTTAATAAATATAAATTAACTGACTGACATAAATGGTCACACCCTTGATCTTTCAATCACTCACAAGTGTTCCACTTTCATTTTAAGGAACTGTAAAATTCCTTTATCTAATAGTAGCAAAATTGTTTCCCAGTTGTCCTTTCGTATATAGAAAAAGCTTTATATAGAATGTTTTATTCTCATTTCTCAATCTAGGTTTTGACTTTGTTGTATTAACTGACAACAAAACAAAGTGTTATCTCCATTCCTGGATCTAAACTTTTGGATCTTTGATATACCAATTGGTTGAACTATCAAAGCAAGGAGGTAGAATGAGAGAACCTGGCTCTCACCCTACGATAGATCTTATAAATTTATTATCCACTGTATAGAGATGAGGGTCTGTTTCCACAGCCATGAAATCAAGTCAACCAGCATTGATTTAAGCATCCACAATATGCCAGTTGCTGTGCTAAGTCCTAGGGAATTCAAAAAAGGCAAAACGGTCCCTGCCCCTAAGAGGGCTCTCATTATAATAGGGACATGTAAACAACTGTGGACACAGAAGATGTATACAGGACAAATTAAAGGTCATCTCAGAGGGAAGGCACTAACATTAAAGAGACTGGGGAAAGGTTTCTGGCAGAAGGTGGAATTTTAGCTGAGACTAGAAGGAAGCCACAAAGCCAGAAGATGAAGATGTCTTGAACTGGGATTTGGTTGCTGAGGGTATCTTTATATTCTGAAAACCCAAAACAGCCAATGTTAGATACAAAAAGAACAAAGATGCCTTTATTATTCCCTATAGGTCAAATTTGTGACTTAATTCTTAACTCTTCAGAGCTGCTCCTCAGTCTATAAATTAACTTATATTCACTCAGGAATTTTCTTCACTACTTCCTAAACTGGGGTGTTTTGTATCTGAGATGGTTCAAAAGGCAGCTCTGGGAATTGAAAAATTAATTCATTTAATTAGTCCCAGCCAAACTTTGGACACAATCAACTTCATCAGTTGAGTGTGCCTTTCCCCCCTTCTTATAATATGTTCTAGTAATTGAATAGAATACCTAAGGGCTTTATAATGATCTTTTGTAAAAAAAAAAAACCAAAAAACCCCAAAAAATAACTATCTAGCTTGTGTATGTAAGTTCAAGCTGAATTTAAAAGAAGACACTAGAACAAAGGACCACATCTAAGACATATCTGCCTTGGGAGTCCATAGTTGTGAGGTTTAGTATCAGAGGAATGTATCCTAAAAGGATACAAGAAGTGTACGCCCAGCAGTTTCCAAACACCTATGACTTCCTTCCTTCCTTCCTTCTTTCCTTCCTTCCTTCCTTCCTTCCTTCCTTCCTTTCCTTTCTTTTCCTTTCCTTTCCTTTCCTTTCCTTTTTCCCCTTCCTTCCTTTTTTCCCTTCCTTCCTCTTCCTCCTCTTTCTTTTCCTTTTCTTCTTCCTTCTCCTCCTCCTCCTTCTTCTGTTTCTTCTTTTTCTTTTTCTTTTTCTTCTTCTTCTTCTTCTTCTTCTTCTTCTTCTTCTTCTTCTTCTGCTGCTGCTGCTGCTGCTGCTGCTGCTCCCACTTATACTTCTTCTCCTCACTCAATCTCACCAATTCTCTTTTGTCTTCATAATTGTTTTTGTTTTGTTATTTTACAGTATTTTATGTGGATATTCTTGCCACAGGGAATGCCATCCCAATTCCTTCAAACCTACAATTTGATCTTTCTTTCACCATAGTCAAATTCTTGATACCACCATGATCAACTACCAAAAGTACCATTCAATTACACTCAGTTCAGTGAGCCACTGAGGATACAAAGGAAAGAATAAAAATATCCCCTGCCTTCAAGCAGCTTCAAGCAGGGTAAAAATGACACATGTATGGATAAATAAATGCAAAATGAGTCAAAAGGTAATACAAAGGAATTTAGTTGGTGGAGTACTAAAATTTGGAGATCCAGAAAAAGCCTTGTATAGGAGGCAAAGACTGAACAGATTTTTAAATGATGCTAGGCATTCCAAGGCAGAGAAGTAATGAAGAAGAATATTTTTTAAAAATCGTGTTCATGGACATCTTGCCCCAGATAAGTCTGATTGTGATGACTGAAATAGCCCAATAATATTGTGCCTCCTCTAAATTATTGTCCTAGCCTTTTTTTTTTCGTGTTATTTTACTTGTTGAACCAATAGCCATAACCTAACAATAGAAAAGTCAGCTTTATTCACCTATTCCGCTACTAACATTATTTGAGAGCTAGAACCTAGGCACAAGCTATATAATGATGACTATGGAGGACAGTATTTGCTACTAAGACCATGTACTCCCACGTAGCAGATGTGTACCATTAGCCCTGGGCTCCTACATGTCCCTGGGATAAGATCTCATGTCATAAGAGTTCTACCAACCCTTCTTCCCTGTGATGTGTCTTGCACAGGATTGTCTTGGGATATGACAACAGTAATTTTCCTAGTCAGATCATGAGGGTCCTGCTGGTCCATCCAAGCCTCCTGAAGGATATAAATCCCCCTAATACCAGAGAAGGATGGGTCACTTGAAATGTAAGAGCCTGTGTCTTGTCAATGGTTTCCATTTCATTATAGCTATACAGAACCTAGCTCTGGGGATTGAAAATCAGAGCCTGTGAATAACTATACTAAGAAGACTGCTGACAAGGGCTTTTTTTCACAGCTGCTAAATTCTTCAATTACTCTGTTATCCTAGAAATAAATCTACCATACTATTATCTGTGAGTAGTCTACAGGTCACCCTATGGAGGAACTGCAGAAACACCAGCGGCCATACCAGCAGGACTGATGATTAAAATAGATTGGTGCATTTCTGGGGTTGTATACCAAAGAGATCACAGAAGCAGGAGGAAGACCCATATGTACAAAAATATTTATTGCAGCTCTCTTTGTGGTGGCAGAAAACTGGAAATTAAGGGGATGCCCATCAATTGGAGAATGGCTAAACAAGTTGTGGTATATGCATGTAATGGAATATTATTGTGCTATAAGAAATGGGGAGGAGATGGACTTCATATTTACCTGGAGAGGCTTATATAAACTGATACTAAATGAGAAGAGCAGAACCAGGAGAAATGTGTACACAATCACAGACACATCATATGTGTGATAACCAACCTTGATAAACTGGACTCTTCTCAGCAATGCACAGCTATAAGACAACTCTAGAAGTCTCAGGATGGAAGGAGATACCTACTTTCAGAGAA
>CM053586.1:327786282-327847461 GCA_028646515.1 Pseudochirops corinnae
AAAAAAAAAAAAGAAAACTCTCAAATTGGCTACTGCTCATCCAGCAGGTCTGAAAATTAAAACACACTTCTATCAGAAGTGAAAGTTTTCAGGAATGAGACCAACGCAGGGACTCTCTAGAGGACAGAATGTGGTTCAAAGAAAAGGCAAGGGAACCAGGAAAAGATTTTCCCATCTTGGGATGGAAGATCGAAGGGAGGGAAAGCATGGCACATGTAAAGCTTCGTTTTTTATGTAAAAGGGAGAGGCTGAAGCCCCAGTGTAAGAAGCTAGTGCATGGAAAAGATTAGATCTTACATGAAAAGAGTAAATAATGAATAGGGGGTCAAGGCAGCACAAATCAGAATGGCCTCGTGGATGGGTAATAAAGAATCCATCTCCTCTTCCCCTGTATGGAGAAGAATGGGAGAAAGGTAATGGGGTTACAAGGGAAAGTTACCTTAAATAGTGCCTGAAATCTACCATTGTCCCAGATGCAATTTATTAAAGTTTCAGTGTTAAATCTGCTTTCATATGTCTGCATATTTCTGCATAGATATGTGTTTACTTGTTTTAATTGGGTATGGAAGGTTACAGTACAAGATACCTCTTAAAGATCATGTTTAGTCTCCAACTTTCTTCCTCTCTGTATCTGGTAGACGGAAGGGGTGGTGGGGTGGTGGTAAAGAAGTTAACATCTCTTTCCTGAATAGCCTAGAGAAAATGCTCAACATAAGATTACTTCATCAGTCTGCAAATGCCATTTATGTGAATGAATCAGCATGTGAAGAATTTTTCGTCACATATGGATTCTAGGAACGATGTACATATGAAAACCAAACTCCTGGGAGAATATAATGTGGGGAGAGGCTGAAATACAAGGAGCTAACTTTAATTAGCAGTGCAGAATAAACCTGAAGGGGATGAATGATACCACCTCTATCCACCCCCAAAAACTATAAACTCCTTCTTGTTAAGTAAAGGCACGCATCAGCATAAAGATCCTATCAGTGGTTTAGTCTGCACCACAAATGCTATTTTGTTGCAGTTGTTTTTATTCAAGAAGCCCAGAAAATCAAGTGACCCCAGACATTTCAGTGTGGCTGGCTGTTGGAGCAGACACTTAGGGACAATGGCAAGTTACCACCTTCGTAACGTTACAATTGTGACATCATCCATGGATTGTGCTCCCTTTTTGTTTTCTATCCTCACTACCACCTACCTCCCTTCCGTCTGGAAGCAGACTTTAAGTTTTAACTTTTAGAAAACAGTAGAAGGGGGAGTGGTTTTTGTTGTTTTTTTGTTTTTGGAAAGGGCAAGTCTTTCTCTTTCACATAGAAAGTTTGGTGTGTCCAATTACATGTGACAGTCTGAATTACTTGTTTGAAATGAATTATTTATTGGTCTCATTGAAGCAAATTATTTATGCATCTAAATGTAAAACATCTGAACACCCAAAAGGAGTTTGAATAAGTTCAATGTATTCTTGAAACTCAATTAACACCTAATTAGGGATACCCTCTCATATAGAAGGGTCTCTAGAAAAGTTATCTCTAGTTCAAGGTAGATCTACTCTAAACCACACCTCACAAGCCCCCAAGGCTATGTTCACCTTTCCTAGTCAGACATACTATACAATTTTTTTTTTCAAAGTAAAGGCATTTAGTGAATTAGCATAGTAAAAAGCTGGCAGTAGAACATGCCCCCTGATAAGAACAGGGTATATTCTTCCACAAATACAAAAAAAAAAATGGCAGTGAGAAGAATATGGTTACTCTATAGAATAACTATGTTAACTCTATAGAATAACTATGTTTACTCTTTAGAGTAACCATGGTTACACTGTATAGTTAAAGATGTGGACATGTATGGTAAGAACACATGTGACTAGGACACATGTTTTGGGCACATGCTTCAGAAATTGCAGAGCTACAGGAGTCTTCTGATGATGGCATCAGGTTGCTCTGTCTTAGTCTCCTCCCACGTGGGTGCTGTCTCTGTTAGTCTGCACTTAAGTATTAAGTCAGGTTGGTCCCACCTGAATATCACCCTTCTGCTATCTGTAATACAGTGGAAAGTGTGTTGGCTCTGGAATATGAATACCTGGCCTCAAACTCCACCTCTGATACTTACTACCCATTTACTTGTTCAAATCATTTAACTTCCTTAAGCCTCAGTTTCCTCACCTATAAAATGGGCACATTGCACTAGATGGCTTCTTATGTCTCTTCCACCTGTAGATCTATAATTTTCCTTGCCTTATCTGCTCTGTGTTGGGTATATCACTCTGCCAGTCTTGTGATCTCAGCTGGGCATTGTTCCCTGCTGCTGTCTTCTGTGCTTAACCTCTCCTATCAGTCATCTCAGCTCCTTTCTGATACGGTGCAGTGACTAGAAAGCCTCTCTCTGATAAGTGAAGGCTGACAGTTCTTTGGTCAGAGCCAAAATCTTAGACTAAAGGTTAGCCATCACCCCCAGCTAACAAAAGCCAGGCAGTCTATCACCAGGTTAAGATTTAGTCTTTTTTTTTTTTTAATCAAATGGATGTGTCTGGGACTGAATTACAATTCTTTGTCCCAGACACATGTCTGACAGGGTTAGAAATTCCAAAGAATCATTCCAGGATAACATTACAAAGGCATTTGAGCTTAGCAAAGGAGGCTCTACCCATCTGGTCCATATTCCTGTCTTTATTATTATAATCTGTCAGCCACAAAAGACCGTGGATTTAATGCTATATTTTGGGCAGCAAAAAACCCTTCACATTTTCCAGAATAAGGAATACCTGGAGCTTTGTGGGACACCATAATAAACATAAGGCAGAAATAGAAAGTGTCAGGAGGATTTGATACTGCTCTCTTTGACAAATATGTTGGTTAAGACCTATGATTTCATTTGTCCCAAAATAACAGGACAAATTAATAATTTAGTATTATATTTGACATTTGATATTTGATCAACTTAAATTTGCAGATGATATGGATTCAAGATTACAATTAGGTGGAAATTGGATTCAATATAAATCTAATTGGATATACTCTGTTACTGAGAATGCATTAAGTTGATGTTATTTGGGGGAACATTAGTATATCTGCTTTAGTTAATGCTGGTTGGGAACAATCATTATACATGTCATAGGTTATTTTAATGTTTTATTAGGGCTCTTTATTAAGACTTCTCACATAAGGAGGTCTCACATATTAAAGGTCTATTTTTAAGATCACTCTCACTTCCACCTGACCCATCTCATGCAGTAAAAACCTCCCTTACAACAAATAAGTACAGTTAAATAAAACAAAGAAACATTTGGTCATATCTAAAAATATATTCCTAACTCTGCATTTATATATATGCCATCCCTTTCTCAAGTGAAAGGCAGGGAAGATGCTTCACTGATAGTTCTCTGTAGCTATGACTGGTCACTGCATTGATACAAGTTCTGGAGTTCTTTCATGCTAATTTCCTAGGTAGTGTTGTAACCCTTATGGTAATTGTTTTTGCATTTGTGCTTACTCCATCTGCATCAGTTCATATGAGTCTTCTTGTTTCTTTAAGTTCTTCCTAGTCTCTATTTCTTACATAACAATATTGTACCATTACCATTGTATATGACAATTTGTTCAGCCATTCCCCTATCAATGAATGTTTCATTTCCTTCCATTCCTTTCCTTCTACCAAAAGTATTGTTACAAATATTTGGGTTTATATGTAACCTTATTAGCTTTGTGACCTTAAGCAAGTCACTTAACCAATTCCTGCCTCAGTTTCCTCAGCTGAAAAATGAGCATAATGATAGTACCTACTTCTTGGGGCGGTTACAAGGGTACAATGAGTTATTTGCAAAAGCACTTCTCAAACCCTAAAGCATCACATAAATGCTATCATTACTATTCTCATTCTTATCATGACTATCAATGTTTTACCTAGGGTTTCCCTTTACTTTCTTGGAGAATTTTTTTCTGCTCCATCACCAGCCAGCCAGTGCTGCTAGATCCTAGATCACTGGATCCTATTCTGGGGGAGGAGGAGGAATCAGGCCCTGGTAGTTATGATTCTATACTCTGCTGAATGGAAATGTTAAGAAAGATGCCAAGTTGTAGTTGTATGTGCTCTGGGAGCCTAGCACATGGCTTCCATTTTGACATCTCCATCCCATCCCATCCCAGTGGTTCTGAATACCTAGCTGCTATTTTCCAAGACCTATTCTCCACTGACAGTTTCCTTTTTGCCATTCTACTCAATCCATCTCCTAGGGCTGTGCTGGTGGTAACAATAACAACAACAACCAACATTTTATAGTGCCTGTTATATGCCAGGCACTGTGGTAATCACTTCATAAATATCTCATGTGATCCTTGATTTGACCCATAATTTAAACTTAATATGCAATATTAATATTTTCTCCATCACTTTCTTCAGTGTAGACAATTACCAAAACAATAAATCAAGTATGATTTGTAGCATTTGTCAACTGATGAGTTGTAAACGTTCCCATGGAAAATTTAACAATCAGCTCTCATGTGCCAGTTGGGGCTGACTCCAACAGACAACTGTAGCCCAACAACTCAACTCTTAGATTTTTCTCTATTGAATACCTCTTCCATAGTTAGCAAACTTGATCTCATCTTAAACATTTTCCTTTCTTGTTCCCTCCCTCCATGTTCTTGCACTCACTAAGACCTGGCTCCTCCTGGTGACACAGCTTCCCTGTCTACCCTTTAGAGCACTGATTATACTTTCACTCATTCAACCAGACTCACTGGTCAAGGTGAGAGAGTTGAATTACTCCTAGCTTCCAATTACCCACTTGTAGCCTCTTCCTCTCCCACCATCACTCAGTCAGCTTTCCTCCTTGGGGGTTCATTCAGTACATCTTTATCTTCTAACTAAGATTCTAGTAGTTTTTGTCTATGGACACTCTCCCTCCTTAATCATTGAGTTCATTGGCTAACAGTATTTCTCTCCTTCCCAACTCTGCCTTCATAGTTGGTGATGCCAACATATATACTGATACTCTCCCAAATAACGTAATCTCGCAGTTCCTCACCTTACTCCTTTCCCATGTTTCCTCTGCATCATCACAGCTACAAAGAGATGGCCACACTCTTGATCTTTTCATCACCCACAAATGTTCAACTTCCATAGTCATGAATTCTGAAATTTCATTATCTGATCACAATCTGTTGTCATTCTCTTCTCTTTTTTGCTTGCAACTCCAAACTCTGTTCTTCATCCTCACTCTGAACTACAGTCCTTTGGTTCTTTCCCAAGCCATTATCCCTGTACTTTCTACATTCTCTTCCCTTTCTCATCTTGACCCCCTGATGAAACAGTATGGCTCTGTCTACACTGCCTTCTTCTCTCAAGTCCCTTTTCCCCTTCTCCAATAGAAGATCTTCTCCTGTTGTACCCCAGCTTTGGATTATACTCATCATTCTCTGCTTTTGCTCCTACTCTAATTCTATTGAACAAAGCTGTAGAAAATCAGAAAATCATGCTGGTAGAGTCCACTACAAGTGAATGTTACGCAATCTCACCTAGGCCCTCACTTCTGCCAGTTCTTTTTGCTCTTCCCTAATTGACTCATTTGCCCTCTAACCACAGAAGCTTTTTCAAACCTTTTCCTGATGCCTTGGACCTCTCGTAGCTCCACATTCTCAACTGAGATCCTTGAGGACTTCATATTACACCGAAAAATGACCATTCACAGAGAGTTCCCTCTTCTTCCCTGTTCCTCATCTCCCATCATTCAAATGTCTTCTGCCACTGTCTCCTCCTTTATGCATTTCACATGAAGAGGTGGCCTCTCTCCTTACCAAGATAAACCCCTCTAAATATACACATGACCCTATCATATTCCATCTGCTCCAGCAGATTGCCCATTATTATTCCCACTCTAGGCCTAATATTAAATTGCTTCCTGTTTACTATTTATCTACTAAGTATAAACATACCCATGTCTCCCCAATCCTAAAAAAAACCCAAACCAACAACAATCCTTCGTTTGATTTGTCTACTGTTAAATATTGTCTTATAGCTTTCCTCTTTTTTGAGGCTAACCTCCTTAAGAAAGCCATCTATCATAGATGGCATCCCTTCCTATTCTTACTCTCTACTCAGCTCTGCAGTGTGGCTTCTGACTTCATCATCCAACTGAAACTACTCTCTTCAGTATTCTCTCAATTGCCAAGTCTAATGGCCTTTTCTCAGTCTTCTTTCTTCTTTAACTCTGTAATCTTTTACACTGTTGATCACAATTTTCCCCCTTGACAGTCTGCTCTCTCCAAGTTATGGTGACACTACTTTCTCCTGGTCATCTGCCTACCTATCCAACTGCTTCCTTTGTCTTCTTGAGTATAGCTTGATCAAGGTCACACCTGCTAACATTGGGGATCCATCCCAAGGTGCTGGATCTTCTCTTCTCCTTTATATGATTTCCCTTTGTGATCTCATTAGGTCCATTGGCTTCAATTATGATGTCTATGCAGTTAATTCTCACATCATCTTGTCCATACTAAATTTCCCATCTAGTCTCCAGTCTCATACCTCCAACTGCCCATTGGATATCTCATACTGGATGTCTTGTAGTCATCTTAAACTCAGTGTGTCTAAAATCAAATTCATTTTTTTTCTCCCCAAAATATCCCCTCTTCCAAATTTCCTATTACTGTCAAGGGCAATACCATTTTCCCAGCCACCAAGACTTGCAACCTAGGTGTTATTCTTGACTTATTACTTTCTTACCTCTCATATACAAATCAGTGCTCAAGTCCTGTCATTCCTACCTTTACTATTTCTCTTGTATACACCTCCTTCTCTCCTCTGATATTGCTACCACTCCAGGGCAGACCCTCATTATCTAACTCCTAGATTATTACAATAGCTTGATGGTTCATCTATCTATCTCAACTCCCTCTCCACTCCAATCTGTCCTCCAATCAGCTGTCAGATTTATCTTCCTAAAATGCAGATCTGATCATATTGCCCCCTATCTTGTCCCCTATTCAATGAACTCCAGTGACTCCCTATTACATCCAGGATCAAACTGAGAATCCTGTTTGGCTTTTAAAATCATGCACAACTTGTCCTCTCTTTCCGGTATTCTTACATCTTACTCTTCTCTACATATTCTATGATCCAGGGACACTGGCCTCTTTGTTCCTCACACATCACTCCATCTGCACCATACCTGAAATACTCTTTCTCCTCATCCCCAAATCCTATCCTCCCTGGCTTCCTCTAGATCTCAGCTCAAGTCTTACCTTTGGCTGGAAGACTTTCCCAGTCCTCCTTCCACTGAGACTACTCTCAGATACAGATGTAGACATAAATATCTATCTATTTATGTACATATATATACATATACCTATATGTACATAGAGACACATACATATATGTATGTGTGCATATAAATGTAATATAGTAATTTGCATGATTTCTTCCTCATAACACAATGTGCTTTTTGAGGACAGGGACCAGTTTTTTCCCTCTCTCTTTGTATCCTCAGGGCTTAGAACAGTGTCTTGTATATAGTAGGCATTTAAAAGTTGGCTGATTGACTGACTGACCCATAGTCACTCCTCCTGTACTTTCTAAAAATTTGTAGACAATACAACACAGTTCACAACTGATGTTGGATTTGTGCATCCAGAAGTACTAGTAATGAGGAGGAGATTAAGGAACTCTGTACTCCGAATTCAACTCCCCTTTCCTATAGTGCGAGACATAGACTTGAGATCTGGTATAAATGGAATTGCTTATAGATAATATTTTTTCTTCCATGTCCTGCCATAGACAAGATTGTAGGGCCTTCCAATGGCTTCTTTCCTGGGCTGGTTCATCATCTGAGCAGGAAGAGATGGAACTAATTGTCAGGTGGCAGCAAACAGATCTTGCCAACATTCTATTCTGGCATCTTGCTGAGATTATCAGTCTAAAGCTCTTTCTTGCTACTTCCATGATCATGTTATCTTTCACCCCTTTGCATCTCCAACCAGGAGTTATCCATGACAAGGCTAACATTAGCTACAGGATATGTCCCTCTCTCAGACCTCTCTATTGAACAAGTCAATTTGGCTGATCTCTCTACCATCCTTGAAATAATATTTACAGTGAGAGGCCATGGAATCAAAGCATTGTTATTGTATTAGAAGCCATGCCTATCTCTTGAGCTTCAGCGTTCCTGATTGAGTGTCCACACTAAGTAGGAAGGAAGGTAACAAGCATTTGTTAGTGCCTATCATGTGCCAGGAACTGTGCTAACAGCTTTACAAATATTACCTTATCTTATCCTTACGACAACCCTTGGAAGTAGATGCTATTGTGATTTCTATTTTATAGTTAGGGAAACTGAGGCAGATGTAAGTTAAATGACTTGCCTAGGGCCACATAGATGATAAGGTTTAAGGCTAGATTTGAACTCAGTTCATCTTAATTCTAAGCCCAAGTCTTAGTCCCCTGTGCCACCTCACTACCTCAGCATTAACTTAGCAAGTTTGGCATTAATAATAATTAATTAATAGAATGCCCAGGGAATACCAGATAGCTTAAAGAAACCAAACTAGCTCAAGTTGGAAAATGCATCAAGTTTAAAGCTCTCATCCTGATTAGTAGTGGGATCAGATCCTTGAGTAATCCCTGCATTCTCAGTCTGGATGAGAAGGGGAGACTCAATTTTTGATTTTTATTTTCTGAGCCATGAGTCTTATCAAAAGTTATTGGTACTATTGTTAAAAGTGAATTAAAGGTCATCATTGGTGATATTGCCATCCAGAATACATGCCTTCATTGTACACTGAAATGTTAACTGTGATGAATTTTGTGATGTTTCTTTAAAAAAAATGAGTATAGGATAACAATGCAGAGACCTTTTTTGAAATTTTTACCATATGGGATCTTATGTGTGGGGAAGTGGATTCTCCTTGTTGTTTTCATAGTTTTAATTTATTTTTGACTCTTCTATTTATTATATAATGGTACATTCTATAATGTAATTGTTTTTGCTAATTGTTCACATTAATTTTCTCTATTGATGTTTGGTTTAGTTTGGATTGAATAGCAAAAGTTATGTGCTGTGCTGTAGATGAATAAGATGTGGAACTTGGGAAGAGCTTATCAAAAATTTAATAATTACAGAACTAATTGGACATTTGCCACTCCTGATGTTAACTCACCACAGAGTATCTATGCAAATAGCTTGATGGGTTTTAAGATTGTAAACATTGGAACTTACTGTGGAGTGAAAGTCATGGGGACTATAGCTCGTGCCCTATCAACTACTTGTGATCATATTTTGACGTGAATTTCATCCACTGGAAACCACCAGGGAGGGGAGAATGTTGACAGACTACTCACCAGAACACTCATGCATGTAGAAACCATAATAGTTGCCCTGAGTAGCGATCTGCCTATTGATTCAATCCAACACAGATAACCAGGAACTATGAGAATGGAGAAGCAAGCTGGTGTAGAGGATGTAATTTTCAACCTACCTCACCCCTCCACCTTCTTGGCCATAGGCCATAATCCTTTGGATCATATAGTAACACAATCCAATAATTTTATTTTTTGGAACAAAATTAATTGAAAGAAACTAGATAATGTAGTTTGGGGGTTCATTGAAGGATGTTGGCAGAAGGAGAGGTGATAAGACTCTCCTATTTTATTTCCACACCATTTAGTGGCAAATGCTTTCTAAGTGGGTGATTTTGTGGTTATGCCAACAGCCATTCCAGGGAAATAAGATAGCTCATGCATGAAATGCATGTATCTGTAGCCAAATTTTCTGAAGACGATCTGGAGCCACAAATGACTGGGCCATGGATGATACAGCTAAGAACACAGCTGCTGATTCTCTGTTTCCATGGGCAAGATGTATCTTAATCTAATCTGTGAGGTTCCCAAGTCCTAGACCAGCTGGTCACCCAGACCGAGGGAAGCCCAATGTGTGGGTCTAGTTAACAGGATGACGACATCAAGATGAGCTCCCAGATTTCCCCATTACACAAAGAAAAAGTTTGATTTTTGTGGTAGGTTGAAGATGCTTTTGGTATTATCAGTCAATCAGCCAATAAACACTTATTAAATGCCTACTTTTTCTTTTCAACAGCCCAAAAGGCAACTCTGCACATGGACATCACCATATGAATCAATACTGAAGTCAGACTGATTATATCCTTTGGAGCCAAAGACGAAGAAGCTCCCTGTGGTTAGTTAAAACAAGACTTGGAGCTGACTGTGGCTCAGATCATGAGTTTCTTATTGTAAAATTCAAATTGAAATTGAAAAACGTAAGGAAAATGATCAAATTGTATAGGAATGACCTAAATAACATCTCATATAAATATGAAGTAGAAGTGACAAATAGATTTAAAGGATTAGATCTGGTAGATAGAATGCCTGAAGAACTGTGGACAGAAGTTTACAATATTGTACAAGAAACAACAACAAAAAACACAGAAGAAGAAGAAGAGGAAGAAGAAGAAGAAGAAGAAGAAGAAGAAGAAGAAGAAGAAGAAGAAGAAGAAGAAGAAGAAGAAGAAGGAGAAAAAGAAGAGGAGGAGGAGGAGGAAGAAAGGAAGAAGAGGAAGAAGAGGAAGAGGAAGAAGGAGAAGGAGAAGAGCAAGAAAACAAAGTGACTGTCTGATAAGTCTTTACAAATAGCTGAGGAAAGAAGGAAAGTGAAAGATAAAGGAGAAGGTGAAGGATATACTCAAGTGAATGCAGAATTCCAGAGAATAGCCAGGAGAGATAATAAGGCTTTCTTATATAAGCAAAGCAAAAAAAATAAATAAATAAATAAAAGAGAACAATAGAATGGGAAAAACAAGAGATTTCTTCAAGAAAATGAGACATCAAAGAAATGTCATGCAAAAAAATGGACATGATGAAAGACAGAAATTGTAGGGACTTAATAGAAGTAGAAAAGATTAAGAAGAGGTCACGAGAACATACAAGAACTATACCAGAAAGATCTCAACATCACTGATAACCATGATGGTAGGGTTATTGATCTAGAACCATGTATCCTGCTTAATGAAGCCAAGTGGGCCTTAGGAAGGATCACCAACAAAAAGACCAGTGGAGGGAATGGAATTCCAGTTTAGCTGTTTAAAATCCTAAATATGACTCTGTTAAAGTGCTACATTCATTATGTCAGCAAATTTGGAAAACTCAAGAATGACCACTGCTTTGGAAAAGATCAGTTTATGTCCCAATTCCAAAAAATAGCAATGCCAAATAATGTTCAAATTACTGAACAATTGCACTCATTTCACATACCAGCAAGGTTATTGTTTAAGATTCTACAAGCAATATGTGAACCAAGAATTACTACAGCCCAGGCTAGTTTTCAAAGAGGCAGAGGAACTAGAAAACAAATTTCTAACATTTGCTGGATTGTAGAGAAAGCAAGGGAGTTTCAGGAAAAAAAATCTACTTCTGCTTCATTGACTACACTAAAACCTATGACTGGGCAGATCACAACAAAATGTGGCAAGTCCTCAAAAAGGTGGGAATACCAGATCTTACTTGTCTCCTATAGAACATGTATGTGAGCTAAGAAACTGCAGTTCAAACTGAACATGGAACTGATTGGTTTAAGACAGCAAAAAGAATATGACAAGGTTGTATAATGTCACCTTATTTATTTAATTTATATACAGAGTATATCATTTGAAATGCCAAGGGGGATGAATCAATAGTTGAAATTAAATTTGCTGGGAGAAATACCAATAATCTCAGATATACAGATGATACCACTCTGATGTCAGAAAGTGAAGAGGACTTAAGAAGCCTCTTGATAAGAATAGAAGGGCAGAGTGTAAAAGCTAGCTTAAAACTTAAAATTTAAAAAAAATGCAAAGGTCTTGGCAACTGGGCCCATCAATTCCTGGCAAATAGAAGAAGAAGAAATGGAAGGAGTGTCAGATTTTATATTCTTGGGCTCTGTAAGTGCAAGCATGGTGGGATTTTTGTTGTTTTCTTTTTGGAGTTCAGTGTCCTAGGCTCAGGCTAAATTGTCAGCACCTGAAGGATTGATCTCCTTTGAACCCTAATAATTCATAGATGTGCTGAGTCATGTAGGGTTCGTGACTACTGGCTCTAAGCCAATTTGGGACATAGCCTTTGTTATATATTCTGAGAAGTTGGAATTTTGTTCTGGAGGTTCACTCATGAGAAGGATCTTTTGATTTCCTGGTCAAGATTCTGAGTAACCGTGTGTTCAAAGCTCCCCAACTGCTTACATGTCAGTCCTCCCTTGATCCAATGATATATGTAGAGTATATAGCAATATTGCTATGCTCATACAGCTGGATCCCTGTCTGTTGATCTTTATACTAATTTCTCTGCTTGTATTTTCTCCACATTCAAGATTCTGATCTTTTCCCTAAACTGTTGAAAGTAATTAAAAGTAGGATTGTTAACCTTTTTTGAGCAGTCTTTCCTTTAAAAGCAGATCAAACAACCCCTGCTAGCAGGTCATCTTGAGTGTGCTAGAGTGCTTGCTACTATAGGCTCCAAGATTACCACAGATGGTCACTACAGCCATGAAATTAAAAGATTCTTGCTCCTTGAAAGGAAAGCTATGGCAAATCTGAACAGCATAGGAAAAAGCAGATAAACCACCTCTCCAACAAAGGTCCATATAATCAAAGCTATATTTTTTTTTTCAGTAGCAGTGTAGGGCTGTAAGAGTTGAATTATAAGGAAAGCAAAGCACCACAGAATTGATGCTTTCAAATGATGGTACTGGAGAAGACTTTTGAGAGTTCCTTAGACAGCAAGGAGGTCAAATCCGTCAATACTTAAAGAAATTAACTCAGACTATTCATTGGAAGGTCAAATGCTAAAGCTGAAGCTTAAATATTTTGGCCACATAATGAGAAGACAGGGCTCGTTGGAAAAGACGCTGATGTTGGGAAAAATGGAAGGCAAAAGGAAAAGGGGATGGCAGAGAATGAGATGGATAGTGTCATGGAAACAACAAAGAAGAGATTGGACAGATTGCAAGAGATAGTAGAGGATAGACGACCCTGGTGTTCTAGGCTCATGTGGTCAAGAAGAGTCAGGCACAACTGAACGAGTGAATAACAACAGCAACCAAGTGCCTGTTATTTGCCAGGCACTGTGCTAAGCACTGGGGATACAAAAAAAGGGCAAAAGATAGTCCTTATTCTCAAAGGATTCACAATCTAATGGATTGTAATATAATCTGCATGCCGGGTAGGACTAAAGCAATGTCACCTCAATAGTATCCCTTTCTTTTCCTTTCATAATGGGTTCTTGTGGTCCTTGAGGAGAATTCCTAAATGACTTATAATGACCCTTTGAGCTACTATTTAGTTTGTGTATAGAGAAGGGATACGAATATTTGTAAGACCAGGCAAGATTAAGGAGATGCTAGATAGCACAGTAGGTAGAGTACTGGGATTGTAACCAGAAGATTCATCTTCTTGAGTTCAAATCCAGTCTCAGATACTTACTTAGTTCTGTGACCTTGGGCAAGTCAATTAACCCTGTTTGCCTCATTACTCACCTGTAAAATGAGCTGGAGAAGGAAATGGCAAATTACTCCAGTATCTCTACCAAGAAAACCACAGACGGGGTCATGAAGAGTCAATGATTGAAATTACTCAAAAACGAATAAAGAACAAAGAACTTCTACAACACCCCTAACCCAGGAATCCGCAGTATCAGAAAGAAAGTGGTAAAGACGGGAAAGAGTTTAACTGAAAAGGATATCTTCCTAACAATTTTCAAATTTCTACAATTTTTAAAAAAATACTTTAAGTCCAAATATCTTCTTTCTTTAAATAATTTGTTCTTATTACCATTTGGGAACTTAGCCTTCCTCTTGGAGATGCCATCACAATTCTCCTCAACTTGAAGATTACTTTGGGGCCCCATTTGGAGTCTCTGTCCTAGCCTACTCCCTCTTTATATTCCATTGCTTATGGCAATAGAAGCCACAGTTTTGCTAGTAGAAAACACAGTTTTATTCATCCTTACTCTATCCTTGCAAGGACATAACTATAAATGGACAATGGATGGAGCATGTAGGATAAAAATTACTATTGCCTCCAAATACTCCTTATGGAAGGCACATAACTTTCTTCTTGAAATCCTAAAACTGCCAAGAATAAAGTCTCTTGTCTTCAGTTTCTCCCATGCCCTGACTTACTCTGAGGTGTTTTGAACAAGGCTGTCCTGGAAGATTAGTCAGCAATAAAACCTCTAGTCAAGTCATGAGGACATTGTCATTCATTTTACATTTAACTCGCCTAAGGAACACATTGGAAACAGATAAAATCAAGTCTCAGGGCATGAGAGTTATATTCCATTTGTGGTCTCTACTTTACCTTAGCTGTTTAAGGCCCAATTTATCTACGAATGTAAAATCTAGAGATTATGAATTGTTGTGTTATCAGACTGCTGACCATGGTTTTCTTCTTTTAAACCATCTCTTTGAAAATTGCTGATGCTGAATTACAGAATTACTGATGCTGAGTTACATAATACTGAAGAAATTATGTTAATAAATCTATCCTGTTACTAACTGTAAGTGTGCTATATGACTCCTTTTCAGGGAATCTTTGTTGTTACTAATACCCACGCAGCTAGTCTGAGGGTTAAGACAGACAAGGAGTTGGAGTGGTCAGGGGCAAAACCACTGTAAAAGTTCTATGAGAAGTCACAGGATGATGCAAAGTGGAGACAAAGGAACTGGGTGTAAAATGTCCCCATCCCAGGCTGTAGTATTGAAATGAAGCAAAGTAAGGGACATGGAGTGAACTGTCTTCTTTTACAATAGGGGAAGGGAGAGATGACAATTCCACTATGAGAAATTAATCTGTGGTGGAGGTAGGATCATCCATGAGGAGAGGAAGAGAATAGAAGAAGGAGTCAAAGTCAAGTGACCTTAGAAAAGAGTAGAAGGAGCAGTCAGAGAAAAGAAATATAACAGCTTCCTACTTGCAGAGTACATATGGAGAGTAAGGGATAGCTTTGGAGTTACTAGAGAAAATCCATGTAAACACTGTCCGAGAGATCTGCCGCTGTCCCACAAGCAGAAACCTATTTTTCAAGTTTCAGTGTTAAATCTATTTATTTAAGTGTGTGTGTGTGTGTGTGTGTATGTGTGTGTGTGTGTGGGTATGTGTGTATATATTTTTAAAATGTATTCTCGTGTATGCTAATTAGTTGTGGAAAGTCTAAGTACAAGACTTCTTGGTGATCATATATAAGACTGAGACTTTCTTCTTTTTTGCATCTGGGGAACATGGGAACAAAGTGAAAACTCTTTTGGCTTGAAAAACCTAGTTCGATGTCTCAATGAAGGACTACATTATCAGTATATGATTGTCTATGTGAAGAATTTATATGAATTGTGATTCTAGGGATGATAACTGGAAGAGGAATTCAATGTGGAAAGGGACAGGAACTCAGGAAGCTAACTAAAGTGAAGAGTAAAGCTTAGGGAGATTGACTAATGACACCACTTTCCCCACACATTCATGCTTGTTATTTTCCAAGCAAACACATGCGTATATATCAAAAGCAGGAGTTCAAGTATTTTACTCTCCTTTCCGAATGAAATTTTGCTGTGGTTGGTTTTATTCCTGAGCCCTAGAAACATCAAGGAGTCCCTGATATTGCGCTGAAGAAGACTGCAGTGGTCAAGTTTTAGGGACAGTTGCAAAAACAGCAGCTTCACTTTTCTTCTTATTGTAAAATCACTCCTAAGTATGTCCTCCCTTCAGCACCCTGATCCCTGCTTCGATTTAGATGTAAACTTTATATTTTTGCCTTTAGAAAATAGTAGCAGGAAGCAGGCCTATTTGGGCAAATAGCAAGTCTTCATTCATTTTTCTTATGGAAAGTTTGACTTGTTTGCCACATGGGCCAATATAAATGAATAAAATGAAGCGAACTCTTTATCAATTAAATTCAAGCTAATTTCATATAAGTCTAATTGTAAAACATTTTAGTATCTGAAAGGAGATTCAATCAGTGCAATGTAATCTTGGAATTAAATTAAAAGCTTTTAAAAGGAGCACCTCAGCACTCCTTCTCAATTGCGAGACCCCAGAAAAAACTACTGTGCGTTCAAGTCTCTCCATGTGTTTACATTGACTCAGAATCATAAGTCACAAGTTCTATGAATGTGTTTATTTTCATTGCTCAGTGAGAAGACAAGATTAGTTAAAAACAAAAGTATTTAACAAAATTGCATGTAAATACCAAATGATCATTCCCTCCTCCCATAAACTTGAAGCAAATCATTACGAATATATACACCATCATTAGGATGTATAGATACACATAGGAAGCAAGTGTGGATCTACACAGAAATGAAATATATGTGACCAAGGCATTCACAAGCAGAGTAAACTCATATTCCTGATACTGCAGAACTCATGTATTCTGGAAAACTCAACATACTCTCTCTTACCCTCATCTCTGTTGGGCACTGATCTCAGCTGAACCTACACCCAAACACTGCTGCTTTCCGCTGGCTGTCACACCTATATTGTTCCTTACTGGATAGCATGTTTCTGCTGCTCCCTACATCCCTCTCCTTGTCTTTTCTTTTCTCAATTGGCTCCATTATCTTTGGAATTTTATAGTCACTTCTAAACAATACTCACTGATTCCAATTTCTGGGATTCATTTCTTCAGGGACTCCTCTCAGCAGTCTCAGTTTCTGTCTGCTAAGTGAAGTGACTAGAAAGCCTCTCCATGATAAGGGAAGTCTGACAGTTCCTTAACTCACTATGGATATGTCACCAAACACAACTCAGAAGTCAAGATGACCATACCCCACACTAAGCCAAAGTGTTTTCTTTTAATTCTCCGTGTCTTTGAGCAAATTACCTTCCTCTCACTTAGACAACTATATGAAAGAATTAGAAATTCCCAAGAGCCTTCTAAGCTTGTCATTCAGATGAATGTGAGTTGTAACAGAAATGGAACAGAGAAAACAAGGTCTCAGTTCTCCATCCACCTGACCCAAGTTTGTACCTTTATTTCTCTGTCAGCCACAAAAACCTTGGCTTCTATGCTTTATTACAGTCAACCAAAAGCCTCCATGTCTCCCAACTTAAGCAAAATTTTAAGGTGAGGTGGACACTAGAAGTCTATAGTAAATAAAAGGTCAAAAGGAAAAAAGAAAAGGTGGGAGGGATTTGGTATCATCTCTTCTGACAAATAATTTGATCCAAACCTATGATACCATCTGTCTTGAAATCACAGAGCAAATGAGAAATTTTAACATATCTGGCATTTTAAGTTGGATCAACTTAAAACTACATATGATATGTATTTCAATATTACAATTGTATGGAACTGAGTTCAATATAAATTTGCATATGCGATATGGCTGGAAAAGCATTTAGTTGGTATTGGATGGTAACAATTTGTACATGTTAGTGCAAATGATGCTAGTGGAGAACAGTTACTGTGGAGCTACATCTTGGTAGCTGTAACATCTTTATTGATGATTCAACCCTCTAGTGGTTTCTGAACCCAACCCACAAAAGCTTGGAGTATTTTTATCCATATACATGATTTAGAGATGTTTTTAATGGCGCTAAACTTACTGCATTGATTATCATAAATCTTTGTTATACATTTTCATTGTTTATATCTTTTTAATTAAAAGATCCACATTCCAAAAGTGTTATAGATTAACAGAATCTCAGAACTGGAAGAAACCTCACCATCTATCTAATTCAATCTATGCTCAAAGTGTAATGGGGGGACTGACCAGTGAAGGCTCAGCACAATATTCACAAGGCGGTTTTGTGAGCCTTCTTCCTGAGATGCATGATGAAGGGTCCCTTTCCCATCCCACTTCAGAGAATGTAATGGTATTCTCTAGTTGTTTCCTGTCGATTTACTGCATGATGACTAGAAGACTTATAACTGGTTACTGAGCTAGAATTGAGTACATACAAAAGGCTCAAACAGATTAAATTCTCTCTCTTTCCCTGGGGGTGAGAGAGGCAAGAACTGCCATAAAACTCTAGGTGGAAGAAAAGGTAACAGCAGCAGAAATGGCTGTGTCTGCTTCTGTTGTCTACCACCAAGTGCCTCGTCTTCCTACTCAGCCACCGTGTGTCCATGAATGCAAAGCATCTCTGGTTCTCCTGTCTCTATGGCCATGATGCATTTCTGATGTTGGATGAATGAGTACTGGAGATGGAGTAGTCTACCCCATGACTTTGTAAATTTTCAATAAGTCACAAGAGCCGTCGGAGATCTAGTAACAGAAGGCAATGAAAGGGTCTTCTAGTAGCCATAACAGCCAAGTCTGGAGAGGAGCAAACCCTGAAGAGCAGCCTGCTTTATCCAACCTAGCAATGAATCAACCCAGAATCCATTACACTATGTCTTTTCCACATGAGACTGATTCAGTCATCAACTATGCCGTAACCAGAAAGGAATTTGATGGGGAAAAATACTTTGTAGTAACTAATTTAAATTTGAGACCACTCTCCCAGAGATTAAGGTTTGTAGAGGAAATTATTTTCCTGATTTTGGATGCTGTTGCACTTTAGTCCTTGTTCTATCATGCCAATAAATATCCTTTTGTAAAGGATAATTGATGCTAATCGGTTAAATGTCAGGGACCTATTAACTGATATTAGGAAGAGCACACTGGATAGGGGCTCATGAATAATAGTATTCAAGAATCCCCAGCCCTTCAGGGTTATCACAAGAAATTTTTTGAGAAGTATGAACCATTGTCTGTGGTTCTAAACTACTAAGTCTTGAGTGTGGATTGGGAAAGTGGGCCCAAAGCCCACGAGCTACATTTATTTTATTTTAGACCATATTCCACAGCAGAGTTTTATTTAGAGCTAGATGACTAGGACTTTGTTCCAATCACCCAGGCAATCAATCCTGCACAAACTTATGAGACACTTGCCCACATTTCTCCCCTTCTTCTCTTCCCCCTTGCTAAATAATGGCAAGCTGTGTTTTTGAGAGCAGAGAAAAATCAACGAGTATTTATTCATCACCTAGTATATGCTAGCTACAGTAGGGATACAAGGATAAAAATGAAAGAGTAGCTTTCCTCAAAGAAGTTGCATTCCATCATGGAGAATTTTCTAAGGGTGGAAAATTTACCAAAAACAGTAAGAAATTTAAATGACTGCTGATTAGGCTACTGTATTTCTCCAAAGAAGGAAGCAGTGAGGCCTAATTGTGGGCAATGGCCACATGAAATTAATAACAAGATGGTGAAGTTGGAGGTAGGAACATCTTACTCTGGGGTTGCAGCCTGGGTTTTGTCATAAAAAGGTCAAAGCCAGTAGGACCTAAATTCTGGACTGGCCTAGGAGTGGGAGGGAGGCTCCTCCTCCAGAGAGCTGGTACCGTAAGTGTAACCAGGAGATGACCTCTCAGGGTCTACCTCAGCTTATCTCATCCACCAGAGAGATTAGGTAGAACATGCTCTAGAATCAGGACAGGAAAGGCCTCCCCCTCCCATATCTAATATGGGTCTTTGGAGATAATGTCCCTTTAGGGAGGATGAAGGAAGTAAAAGCAAGAAAGACAACGCTCCTGGCTACAACTTTCTAGGCCTGCCTTTATATTCTCAGTCCTGGAGAAACTTTGCTCTAGACTGATGTTTTGTCCTATCTCTGTTCTCAAACTTTCCCAAGACCCAATAACTAAGGTCTGGGCAGGAGCAGCAAGTTGAAAATGTTTTGGCTTCTCTGCAGAAAAGGAGAAATCACTTTAGGAACTGAGAGACCCCATAGAACGGGAATATCGGAAAGAAGGGACAACACTCACCCAGCCCTTACCTTTTATCACGGCCTTCCCAAAGTTGGGCATTTCAGGTGTGGTAAGTCAGCCCCTGATTAAGGACTACAGCTTTGTAAAAATACCACGAAGACCTTTTCCTCCCGGAAGCTTTGCCTTTCCAAACTGATTAAATTTTTTAAGGTCAGGAGGGGAAAAGTGAGCTTGGCACAATGGAGTGCCCAAAAGACCAAGAGCCTTTTCCCTGTTCAGCTGCTTAGACTGAATCATGAAACCAAGCCCATTGCTTTAAAAGCCACAGGGCTCCTGAACCCCCAAAGAGTGGCCAAATTTCAGCAAAATGACTGAAATATCAATGGATTCAGAGTCAAGAGACCTGAATTCTAGTCTCTATTCTGTTACTAAAGTTGGGTCTTTGTTTCCTTCTTGGTGAAATGAAAAAATTGGATAAGGTGTGTTCTAAGACAGTGGTGTCAGAATCAAATGGAAATGGATCCCTGTGGCCCACATAGTGTCCCAGAAACTAACTACAAATTAACATTAACTATCCTGCATTTTTTATTTTGTAAATATTTCCCAATTACATTTTAATCAGTTGCTACATTCAGATCTTCCCCTGACTCCAAGTAATCTGTTTTTTTGGATGAAGAAGCACCTAGTTTGTTCTTGATAACTATGCTTCAAGGTAAATAAGAACTTATTAAATTGTCCTTTTCAAACAAAGATATCTATTGTCATATGGAAAAAATGCTTTGATTAGAGAAATATCAATTAAAACAACTCTGAGATATTACCTCACACCTATCAAGTTGGCTAATGTGAGAGAAAAGAATGCATTTATTGGTGGATTTGTGAACTAGTCCAACTATACTGTAGAGAAATTTGGAACTATGCCCAAAAGACCATCAAACTATGCATACACTTTGACCCAGGAATGCCACTACAAGGTCTACATACCAGAGACCAAAGATAAAGGAAAAGTGCGTGCGTGTGTGTGTGTGTGTGTGTGTATGCATACCTTTATAGCAGCTCTTTTTGTGAAAGCAAAGAACTGGAAATTGAGGGGATGTCCATCAATTGGGGAATGGCTAAACAAATTGTGGTATAGGATTATGGTGGAATATTACTGTGCTATAAGAAATGGTTTCAGAAAAAAACTGCTAAGACTCATATGAACTGATGCAAAGTGAAGTGAGCAGAACCAAGAGAACACTGTATACAGTAACAGCAATATTGTAATGATGACTGAAAGACTTAGCTACTCTGATCAAAACAATGATCCAAAATAATTCCAAAGAAACCACAATGAAAAATACTATCTGATTCCAGAAAGAGAACTTACAAAGTCTGAGCGTAGATTGAAGCATAATTTTTTTGCTTTATTTTTCTTGCTTTTTTTTTTTTTTGTAGCACGGCTAATTTGGAAATGTTTTGTTTGCTTCACATGTAAAATTGATATCACATTGCTTGTCTTCTCAATGTGTGGGAGACAAGTGGCAAGGAGGGAGAAAATTCAGAATCAGAATTTTTAAAATGAATATTAAAAATAAATAAATAATATTTTTTAATTGTCCTCTTTCTGGAGGATTGTGGGAATAGGGTAAAAACACATCCTTCCCAGCCTTCAGTCTACTTGGGCATTTTCTTCACTACTGAGGGAAGCACAGGACTGAAGGCAGTTCTCATTCCAACTACCTCAGGGATGAATAGAAGTGCTTGTCCCACTATAAAAATTCCTTCTGAGTTGTGGTATATGAATGCAATGGAATACTATTGTGCTATAAGAAATGATGAGCAGGCAGAATTCAGAAAAACCTGGAAAGACTTACATGAACTGATGCTGAGTAAAGTGAACAGAACCAAGAGAACATTGTAGACAGTAATAGCAACATTGTGCTATGATCAACTTTGATAGACTTAGCCCTTCTTAGCAATGCAATGATCTAAGACAATTCCAAAAGACTCATGATGGAAAATACTATCCACATCCAGAGAAAAAACTATGGAGTCTGAATGAAGATCAAAGCATACTATTTTCTCTCTCTCTTTTTTTTCTTTCTTGTGTTTTTTTCCCTTTTGTTCTACTTCTTCTTTCACAACATAACTGATGCAGAAACATGTTTAATATTATTGTACATGTATAGCCTATAATCAGATTGCATCCTATCTTAGAGAAGGGGTTGGGGAAGGAGAGAAAAAAATTTAGAACTCAAAATCTTATAAGAGTATATGTTGAAAATTAAAACTAAATAAATAAATTTAAATTAAAAAATTCCTTCTGGATGGCAGCAGGGACTACTCTGGGACATAAATCTGGAAGTAGCTCTTGGGGGTAGCTCTTTCTGAGCCAAAGCAATATATGAGTTCTCTTACTTTCTTCCCAGTTCTGACCAGCCTTTGCAGTTGACTTCCCTTGTTGGCATTCAGTCCTCACCAAACACAAGAGACACATCTACATTTCTCCCCTTTTCCCTCTTGCTAAATAATGGTAAAGCCCTTTTGATTCACGTTGGTTTTTTTAAAGCAGAGCAAAAGGTTCTAAATCACTGAACAAAAACCTTGGAAAATGAGAACAAGGAAAATAACATTGGAATTAGGGGTAAAAATTAATTAACAGTGGAGAATCTGGGATAATGAGTTTAGCTGACAGTAAGCCCTCTACCTGCAAATACAATAGGCTTCTGGTGTTATAAAAATGTTGCTGAGCCCTCCAGGCTGATGGTGACATATAACACAATGAGCTTGCTTGGATCTGAATAAACCCACACAGCTGCATTCTTAAAGCCCTTGGCCGTTCCTTGAATAGTCCATTTACATTTGTCTGAAAGATGGTTACAGAAGGATCAGGCAGGGTTCAGATTGTCCTTTCCTAGGATCCCACGTCCAGAGATAAGAGGCCATCCAAGACAACCCTCTCATTTTACAGAGGAGGAAACAGAGGTCTAGAGAGGTATAATAATTTGCCCAAGGCCACATAGGTAGGAAGTGCCTGATTCCATAATAAGGATTCAAACCTAGCACCTACGATTCCAAGTTCATGGTTGGTTCTTATCTAGACCAAGGGCTAGAAGGGATTTCAGAGGTTATATAGTCCTACCCCCTTATTTTACATAAGAAGAAATGAGGTCCAGAGAGGTTGTCCCAAGGTCAGACAGGTGGTAGACTTTAGAGACAGGATTCAAATCCAGATCTTCTGACTACAAAGCCAGTGCTCACTTCCACCGTCTTGTTTTGCTATAGTGGCATAGTTGTTCACAAACTTATAATAATAAATACTATAAAAACCCTTTAGCTCTTGAAAATCTTTTGGACATGGACAGCCAACCAGAAAAACTGGGAGGGAAGGAGCTTGAGAAGAAAACAGAAGAGTTTGAGCATAGTTGCTGAGGAGACTAAGAAAGAAAGTCATATTGGGGAGATCAAGGGAATTTCCATGTAGCAGTGATGGTCCTACGAAGATTAGAAAAGAAGCATTTGTAGTACACACCATCAGCATGGTCATGGCATTTCTGGTAGCATTCAAGAGCATGGGAGCAACAGTGGAGGAGGTGGGTGGCAAGGAGAGGGGATGGAGTTACCCAGGGCGGGGAAATGATAAATGGGAGAGCTAGTAGGAAAAGGGGGAAATATGTCAAAGAGTGGAAAATGGTGTATTGGGATCATGGGATCAAGGCTATGAATAGAAGAAAGTAAAATTGAAGCAAAGATTATATATTGGGAGAAGAGAAAGGGAGGAAGCAACTGAAGTTCTCAATAAGGGAAGAGAAGAGAATTAGGAGAATGCAGAGGGAAAAAGGACAGACAGTATGGAAGAAATTCTTACTAAAAAGGGGAATTTTAGAAGTTGAGATGTTGAAGGCAGCACAGTGAGTAAGAGCCAAGGCACAACTACTCCTGTGAGAGACAAGGGGAATGGAGATGTAGGTGATGGAATTAAGGAGATTGATGCACTGGGAGATCAGGGTTTGAGGGGACAGCAAAACTGAAGGCCCCAAGTATGAATGTTGGAAGTTTAGATCATAACATCATCGATTCAGTGGTTTTCCAGATCACCTAGCCCAAATCCCTCATTTCCCATATGGGGAAGCAGAAGCCCAGAGAAGTGGGATGGCATGCCCAAAATGATCTAGTTTAGTAAATAGTGGAGCCAAGCTTGAAGGTGGAAGAGCCTCTGTCTCCAAATTCAATGCTTTTTCTTTGCTCTACACAGCACTGCACCTCACCCCAGGCTGTCCATTCCCAGAAGTCAGAGGCCTCTGGGTCATGTGTAAATCACAAAAATCCACCCATCTGAAGACAAAACGTGATGATGTCACAAGGCTAGCAGGTCACAGGCTCTCCATTTACTTACCTTAAGCTGACCCATTCTGATGATATAATTGGATGTTAATCATGGCCTTGACAGAAACATCCAGGATTGGTTGGAGAGATATAAACCTCTGCCCCATGTTTCAGGGTTTAAGAGCTTAAAAGCTTCAGAGGGGATTGTGTTGTGGCTCCCCTTCTGGTCTTTACACAGACTGTGGGACTACATGGAGCCGGCTGACTACTCAGTTGTTTGTGTGTCAGGCTTGTTCAAGAAGAAAGGGACCTCTCTGAGACTGGGCAGGATGGCTCCAGGTTGTGGTCTGACTTGTAAAAGTCCTTGTGTCTCCTACTCTGCTTTAAGAGTCCTATACAGTTAGGGCTTTCCAGAACTCTAGCCCTGGGCTACTTGTACTATTACTCTTTCTGCCTCTGGGCTGCTGCTAACGGGATACTTTCAGTGGGTAATCACATGTCCTGTTTCAGTATTTCACAGAAGACTCACAGAATCTCAGAGTTAGAAGGAAGCATGGAGGTCATGCAGTCCAACCCATAACCCAAAAAGGATTCACACTATGACATATCAGACAAGTGACCATCCAACCAGCTTTTGTCTAAAGACCTCTGGTGAGAGAAAGCCCATCACCACCTAAAGCAGTCCATTCTATTTTTGAATATTTCCAGTTGGTAGGGAATTTTTTTCTCAAACAATCCCACATTTATCTCTTTGCAATGCCTCCTAATCCTTGTGGGATCCAAGAGAACAAGAGTAATTCATCTTTTACATAACAGACCATCAAATATTAGAAGACAGCTTTCCTGTATCAACCCTTCCCCCCCATCCCCCAAGCCTTCTCTTCTCTAGGCTAAATAATCCACTGTTTTCTTCAACTGACCCTTTTACAATCATTGGATTGCTGTAAATAGCTAAGTCATTCACAGTTCTTCATCATATGTTATTCCTATTACTGTGTACAGTGTTCTTCTGGTTCTGTTCACTTCACTTTGCATCAGTTCATATCTTCCATAGATTCTTCACAAACAATCTACCCAGCACACTGGAGGCTTTATATGGTCCATTTCCTGAAGCTGCATATCAGCTTAATAATAATAATAGCAAGATTTATACAATGCTTTAAGGTTTACAAATATCATTTCATTTGATCCTCACAACAGGTAGGTCCTATTATTGCTCCATTTTATAGATTAGGAAACTGAAGATGAGAGAGGTTACCTTGCCCAGGGTCACAGAGATAGTAAGTATCTAAGGTCAAATTTGAACTCAGGTCCTCCTCACTCCAGGTCTAACACACTAGCCTATCTTACCTGCCAGACTAGGTTGTTGAGTGAAGATCTCACTTTTATCTGAAAATCCTCTGCCCTCTTCTTCCTCTCTCTCTCTCTCTCTCTCTCTCTCTGTCTCTCTTCCCCATAGTTCCTGAAAGCATTAAGATAGAATGAGAATTTCTAAGACGGATTGGAGGGGGGGTGTCTTTAGTATTAATATAAGGTCATGATTTTAATCCTTTGAGTATATATGAATTTTTTGATGAGAAATATTTGAAGTATACACTCATTGCCCCAGTCTGACCTGTTTACAGGAAGCATCCATCCCAATCTAAAAGAGGCTTTGAGATAAGCCATATACCCTGAATGGATAGAAAACTGCATCTCTGCAGATAAATGTACCTTCTACTTTACCCTGGTACTGAGGAAGTGGAGGAGGAAGGGAAAGAGGAGAAGGGAGAGGGAGAAGGGGAAAGAAAGAGGTGGGAGGGGGAAGGGGGAAGGGTAGAAAGGGGGGAGAAGAGAGGGGAAGAGAGAGAAAGAGACAGAGACAGAGAAAGAAGGGTTGGAGAGAGGGTAAAGGGATGCTTGGGAAAAGCTGTCTAATGGGGTGCCTAGATTCTTTGAAAATCTTGGAATATTGTGAAAGGTGAGGACCCAGACTCAGGCAGGGAGACTGGCTGTTTATGATTATCATTTCATGAGCCTGGCTGCTGGTTGCTTTTTGCTTCTGTATCATGTATTTGGCTGCTCCTTGACATATTCATGGAATTTCATGGACTGATATATTGAGAACTGTTTCTGGGGCTGTGGGGATGAATATCAATGACCTTTCTCAATAAGGGTGGGCACATTTGATGAGAATTATCTAGGAATGGTGCTCTGGTATTTTAATTCACAGACCCTGCAAATGCACCAGTAACCCTTAATGACCAGGTCAGTTCCCCATTGCTGGTGGTCTAAGCAGACCATGAGGCAGTGGCTTTGGAATCAAAGGAGCTGGGTCCAAATCTTACCTTTGACACTTCTTCTCTCTGGGCTATTGAACAGGTTGCTTTCTTTGCCTGAGTCTCAGCATCCTCATAGGTAACAGGAAGGAGTTAGACTAGGTAGCCTCTAAGGGTCCTCTTCTAGCTCCATGATCCATATGATATAGGAGAAGGAGGGTTTCCTGAAACCCAATTTCCATTCCTCCTATGCTTGATAGTCAATCATGTCATGTGCAAAGTCAGATGGACCATGTCCTATTTTTCTATTTATTGTTTAGTCTCTTAATGTATTTGTTCAAATGTGAGTGAGTGTGGAGGGCAGCTAGGAGATTAAAGCTATTTGAAATCAGAAACAAGCTTGGGGTCAAAGATGAACCAGTCAATCAACAAGCCTTTATGAAGAACCTACTCCATGCCAGGTACTGTTCTGGCCCCTAGAAAAACAAGGACCAAAATGAAACAGTCCCTGCCCTCAATAATTTTCATTTAAAAATTAATTTTATCACAAATGGGTTATTTCAAGGATAAAAACAACAACAAAAACAAGGAGTCAGGATGGAAAAGAAGAATGGGAAGCCTTGGTCTTGATAACTGAGATTCAACAGAATCAGACAGGCAGAGGGGAGAGAAGGAAACGAGCATTTATCAGTCACCTGCTGCCATGTGCCAGACACTGTGCTGAGCGCTTTTCAGATATTATCTCACAACAACCCTGGGAAGTAGTTGCTAATATTTCTCCATTTTACAGTTGAAGAGACTGGGGCAGATAGAGCTTAAATAATTTAAATTTAAAAAGCGGCACATAGCTAGTAAGTGACTTAGACAAGATATCTGAATTCTGGTCTTCTTGACTCTGGACTGGGTGGTCTAGGTCCGTATTACCTAAATGCCTCTAAAGCCACAAGACCACAGGGATGCTGGAAGCACTGGGTCAGAGGATAAACTGAGGCAAAGTAGAAATATTACCAAGTCAATAAAAGGCTTATCCCTACCCTTAGAGAGTACAGTGGATAGGCCTGAATTCCTCTTCCTGAGTTCAAATCCAGCCTCAGACACTGTGTGACCCTGGGCAAGTCACTTAACCCTGTTTGCCTCATTTTCCTCATCTGTAAAATGAACTGGAGAAAGAAATAGCAAACCGCTCCAGTATCTTTGTCAACAAAACCCCAGGTCACGAAGGGTCTGACGTGACTGGGAATGACTAAACGACAGTAACAACAACAACCCATCCTACTGCCACTGAAGTTTGGGACTTGGCATGTGTAGGACTCTAGCAATGTATTCCAAAAAATACTCTAATAAATCTGAAAAAGCAATCGAGGCATGACATCCAGAACCAAATGACATTTAGAGAGAGTCAAAGGAAGAGTTATGTTCTTGAGCGTCCAGGGGACAGGAAAAGGAGATCCCCCTTTCTAAATATAAAATTTTGCATTTCTAGGGGGAGGGGATCTTAGACAATGAGTGCATAGCAAGCTTATTCCTCATAACTGCTAGCCAGAATTATGCAGGTGCAATAAATACAGATGTCTTCTATTTTTCCCTGGACATCAGACCACCATGACGGAAGGAGGAATAAGGAGAAGAAAGGAAGGAAACAAGGAAGGAAAGAGGGAAGGAAAGAAGGGGGGAAGGAAGAAAGGAGGAAAGGAAGGAGGGAGGGAAGGAAGGAGGGAAGAAAGGAGAGGAGGGAGGGAAGGAAGGAGGGAAAGAAGGAGGGAGGGAAGGGAGGGAAGAAAGGAAGGAAGGAAGGAAGGAGGGAGGAAGAGAAGGAGGGAAGGAAGGAGGGAAGGAAGAAAAGAGGAGAAAGGGAGGAGAAAAGAAGGAAAAAAGCATTTAAGTGCCTACTATGTGCCAGACCCTGTGCTAAACTCTTTACAAACATGATTTCATGTGATCCTCACAATGCTGGAACGTAGGTCCTATTTTTATCCCCATTTTATAGTAGAAAAGACAGAAGTAAACAGATTAAATTACTTCCCCATGATCACACAGCTAGTAAATGTCTGACACTGGATTTGAACTCAGATCTTTCTGACTTCAGGCCCAAACCTCTACCCATTGTAAGACCTAACTGCCTCTAACAACAGAAGTGGAAGGGGGTGGGGGGGTCACACAGGGCTGAGGATCATTTTAAATATTTCTTTGTTTCCAGGATTTCCATTGGCAAAAAAAAAATCTATCACTTAGTGGGCAACTTATGAGTAGCGAGCGTTCCTGTCCTTAGTTGGTCCTCTCTTGGGTAGCAGACAAAATCTGAGTAGAGAATTTTCTCCCATGTTCTGTGAGCATGGCCTCTAATAGCCATGGGGCACTGCCAGGCCAGGAGAATTTTGGAGGGGGCTTCTATTCAAAACAGCAAATAATTCAAGCTAAGCAGTACTGCTGTTTATGTTGCTTGTGGTCTCTATGGATCTCATTGTGTTCTGCAAGATTGACAGTCTGCAGCACCTCCAACGCTGTTGATTCTCTGCGTTTTGAAAGCTGTGTATCATCTCTCCTACCCTCAATTAAGAAATAGCTTTGGCTGATAAACAAAAAACAGTACATTCCATTGTTTGTTCAGAAGCCTAGAGAACAGAATGTCATAGGATCATGGATTTAAAGCTGGAAGGAGCCTCAGAAGTCAGCAAGACCAACAGCCTTGCTTTACAAATGAGGAAACCATGACTCACAGAGCTTATATGATTTCCCAAGGCTACGTAGGTAAAAATCATCAAAGGCCAGAGTTGAACTTGGGTCCTCTGTGTCGTGCTGGCTTTTTGTTAATGGAAGCTGTTTAATAATCTTCTTATTGCCCTTATATGATTGAGTGTGACTTCAGGGGTTGGCAAAATAGATGTTAATGCTATTTGGCCCAAACTTTGATACCACCCCTTCCACTCCTGATGCAAAGAAATCCTCAGTCAGATATCTGGCACAAATGGGCAGCTATGATCAATGCCCATGATGGGAAAGAGAAGAAACTGGTCAATGCAGCAAGACTACTTGGTACCTTCCTTAAAACAAGGTGTTTTACAAAGCAATTCAGAAAATGATTCTGTTCACGATCATCAATGAACATCTGCATAGGCAATGCAGATTTTGTAAAGGTCAAGGGTATGCTGATGTCTCTAACCAGAAACACTTGCTCCTAGAGCAGGACAGCAGTCTGGGAGGCCTTCCAAGTAGAGGGTACATGAGAAGCCTGGGTGCTACAAGAGAGACTTGCCACGCCGGTGCTGATCAGCGGTCATGTGGCTGCCACTTGAACTAATGCTTTTCTGATTGCCTGCTGTGGGGAAATCAGTGGAAGTGCTAATGGACCTAATGAGCCAGCATTCTCAGGGAAGAGATTGAAGCCCCATCAGGTGAAATCATTTACAAGTAGAATTGGAAAAACACTTGGGAAGAGAATGTAGGGAGCCATCCAGCCCAGCCCAAGTAATGGACAAGACCTCTCTAATTTCCTTGAGCTGCTGAATCCACAGGCGATTAAGCCAACTCTCTAGCCTTGAAATACACAGAAATTGGAGCCAGAATGGGCCTTAGAGATCATGTTAGTACAACATCCTTATATTGCAGATGAGGATATGAAGTCCAAGGTCACATAGTGTGTTCTGTTGGAACTGAGATTTGAACTTGAGTATTTGACTTCTAAACACTCTTTCCAAGAGTAAGTTAGTTTGTGGATTTTATTAGCAGTTAGCCCCAGATTCTTCCCAAGAAATTAGAGTTCTTGAATAATAAAAATAACTGGAATTTATGGAAAGCAAACCCCATCATTTGCATTATTCCATTTAAGTCTCACAACAACGTTTGAGAAGGGCAGCCAGTCAATCCATCAGTCAATCCAGAAGCATTAATTAAAATCTTAATATACCATCTACCATACTAGGTGCCAGAAATACAAATAGAAAAGTGAAAGTCTCAACCCTGCAGGAACTTATACTCTGCTAGGTACTACAAGTATTATGACCCCCATTTTACAAGCAATAAGACTGAGACTCAGAGTGGTTAAGCAATTTTCCCAAGGTAATATAGTTATTAAGTGCCATGTATCTTCCAATTCTAAGTACAAGACCATTCACTACTCTACTTTATATTCCTAAACTCAAATGAAAAAGTTGGGAGCAACAAGGAAGAAAACGTGAACACATGTTTTATATCTTTCATATTTCCTAAAGTAAACAAAGCATAACAATAATTCACATTACTTTCCTTGCAACAACTCCGTGAATTAGGTTGTATAAACATTACTTTGGTACATCATCCTCATGAAGATTTCATAAAGACACAAAAGTGTGCATAGATATTGAGTGTAATTGATATTTTCTAGAACATCTTTAGGGGTATTAACAATGTTCATGACTTTTCTCATTCTATTGATAGCTTGCTCTCCTTCAGCTTTCTGAACTCTCATGCTTTGAAGACTTCATCACCTACACATATTTCCTCAAGAGACACTGATATGGTCCAGTCACTCTTCCCAGTTTTACCTTCTTAAGGTCCATTTCCAGCTCTTCGAATAGCATATCTGAGAGACTAAAGTTCAAATATAGTGATGTTTCAGTCATTCATTGATGGCAAAAATAGCTCTTGAGAAAAGTTAACAAATTTGTTCCAGGTTCCATCTATTTGTTGTCTTCCCTGTTGGTTTCATCATGCTCTTGGGCATGATGTGGTTCAGTTGGGTCTCACATCAAACTTTCAGCAGACTTATTTATGTTTCCAACACTTTTTTGCTGTTTTATGAGGTAATATGGTTCACGATCTTTCGCTGTCCTCTGCCATCATCCACCACAAAGTTTTACAAATGAGTTTCTATTCTAAACTTGTGTTGCCTTTGGCTGCTCTATCTCTCTTCTTGGCAGGGGGAGCAAGTGTTCATTGGCATAGGCAGTTACATCTAGAAAGGGAAGCATGTTCAAAAAGACCTAGCACAGTTTCGTTAAGAAAAGGTTATGCCAGACTCACTTCATTTTCTTCTTTTGACAATTCCTGGTAGATCAGCAGACGGTATTAGCAATAGTTTACCTAGATTTTAGCAAAGCATTTGACAAAGACTCTCATACCATCCTTGTGTAAAAGATAGATGTATGATGATAGTACAAGTAATTAGCTTTGGAACTGGTCAGATGATTGGACTCAAAGCGTAATTATCAATGCTTCAACATCCACTCAAAAGGGAGTTTTCTACTGGAGAGCACCAGATATCTGTACTTAGCCCTATATTATTTAATATTTTTTCAGTGACTTATATGAAGGCAGAGATGGCAACCTGTGATAATTAATGCATTGAATTATAGAGCTTGAATCCAAAAAGGTTTTGACATGCTAAAACACTGGGCTCACTTTAATAAGATGGAATAAATATAACAGGACAAATATAAAGTCTAATACTTGGATTAAAAAGTCAACTTCATAAATATAATACGGGAGACATGTGGTTATATAGAATTTGGAAAGCAATCTGGGAATTTTTGCAGATTTCAAGCTCAAAATGAGTCAATACTAGGTATGATATGGCAGCCAAAAAAAGCTAATGCAAACATTAGTTGCATAAAGAGAGGCCTAGGATTGAGGTCTAGGGACATGCTAGTCCCACTGTACTCTGTGTTATCCTAGTTATCAATAGTTGATCACAGTTAACAATAATGTGTTTAGTTCTGAGTACTACATTTAAGGGATGATATTAATAAGCTAGAAGGTATCCAGAAGAAAGTGACCAGTATGGTGAAGGACTTTCTGATAATGCCATAAGAGAATCTATTGAAGGAACCAAGGATATATTGCCTAGAAAAGAGAAGACTTAGAGGAACATGATAGTTGTCTTCAATTATTTTTAAGATTATCATGGGGAAGACTTGTCCCCAGAGGGTCCTATGAACTCAGGCAGAAAAGATTCATCAGGAATTGCTGATGAGCTCATTACACAGTGTTTAGGGTCCTAGATGACCCTTTTCCCTGGTCCCAGGGTTGGCTCTATAATTCTCAGCTTTGTTCTCTTCACAAGTGTATGGGATTTACATATGGCTATATTCTGAAGAGTTGTTACAGAAGAAAGTTCTATTTCTTGGTTTTTTTCCTTGCTAGTAGGGTTCATATGGCATGTACTGTGGTCTCCCTTCCCTTGTCTTGTTCATTCATTACCTGCGTAAGTGGAAGGAGTTTGCTGATGTATTGTATTTCTCATTGTATTTTCTATGAGTTTCCTTGGATAACCCTTACTTAGAAAATTCACAAGAATATGCCTTAGTAGTGGTTAGGAATGAGTCTTTGAGTTACCAGCTTTCTCATGAACTCTTTCAAGTCATACAAATGAGCTCACATAGTCTATTGAGTTGTTGCAGAGTTTGGTGACAGTTTGGTGCTATAATAAGACCTAGGGACATCCTTAATTCAAACAACTTTTGTAGCCCATTGATTATTTGAGTGAATGATTATTTATTAAGCACTTAATACATTTTAAGTGATAGAGATACAAATAGAAAAGGAAGACAAATCCTGCTCTCAAGGAGCTCATAATCTAATAGGAGACAGTACCTAAAGAAGGTTTCAGTTGCAAATTAGATGTAGACACAATGGATCATTCTATTCAAGTATATCTTCAAGAGGTATTATGCCCTCTTGGAGTAATCTGGCTAAGGGACTGTCTCCCTGAGACAGGAATTCAGTGGTCAGTTCTCTTTTGTGCTAATCTTCATTGCCAAACGTATTATCAATACTATGGTCCTATGTCCAAGGCCATGGAACAATTTGAGTCTTTCCATGCATTGTAGACTTGTGGATCCAGAGTTTCATGTCATCAGACTCCACAGCTGTTCAAATTCAGTGCCTAAAATTAATTTTATCTCTATAAGAAGCCCACTAACATTGTGGAAGTGTTGTTGCATGTCTGACCCAGACCTCGACGGAGTCTTCTACAAGAGGACAAGTGTACTTTCCTGGGAAAGTAACCCTACCTTTGACTGGTCTCCTTGGTGAGGTATAATTTTCTGTCTCAATTATTTCCTTCTTCCATTTCTCCTTACCCATGGGAGTCTATCTGAGAAGCCCAGGATCATCTTGAATACACTTGTCTTTTTCCATTTCCCATCTTTTGGCATAAGTCAGTCAGTCATAGCAACTGTTCATATTATCTACTCATCATCAGCCTTTCTTCTAATTTGATGTTGATTTTGACCTTTTCTCTGAAGAGTCTGTGGCCTTACTGCAAATAATTTATCCTGACATGACTCCTACATCAAATAATCAGTCATATCTTACCTATTAACATATAGTCAATTTCATGTTTTGGTGATTTTTTTTTTTTTTTGGTGCTCGTGAGATTCTTAATTTCTTCTTCCCCATCACTGTGGTAGTGACAGAGAAATACACACAGCTGAAGAACATTTTAAAATTTTATTTTTAATAGGTTTCCATGTCTAAGAAATTCGTCACCTAATGGGCAATCTATTATTGTTGATGAATTTCTCTGTTCTCAGATAGATGGTGCTCAGGCAACAGACTCTGTCACTGGAACTATTCCTGAAGACTTCTCATGTTTTCAACCCTCCAGAACATAGCCTTTGAGAACCTAGGGTAATTTCTATAACACAATGAGGCATTGGAATAGGACTTTATGGAGGTATTATCCCAGTTCTAAATACAAGGAAACTAAGTCTCAAAAGAGTCTAGGAGGGTCACTTGATTAGAGAGGAATAGAATAGATTAAAGGGGGAAGAATGAAATAGCATATGAGAAATTCAAGAACCAGAAAAGAATGGTAGAGGGTATCTGCATAAAGGGTTCTTTCTGAGAAAGAAATGGTTATGGTATTACCTTGGGACTAGTCTATGGAACACTTGGACATAAGAAAGAAAGAAATGAATATTTAATTAAATAGATCTCAAACCTCCTATGGGAACATGATATAGTAGTGATAGGAGACTTCAATTATCTGGATATTTGCAAGAACTCTTTCTCTGCCCAAAGGAAAAGAGCTAATGAATTCTTTTCTTGACTAAATTATGGTTGCACCTCTTGGAAGGCAAGAAAAGTAAATAGAGGAAACTGATATTCTAGGCCTGATTCTGATGAAGAGGAATCCTATGCTGAAGCAGAAAGAAAGAATCTGGGGGAATAGATTAGATTTCTCAATCTTAAGATTCAAGGTAGAGAAGAAAGCCAGGTAGGACCTAATATAAATTGTAACTATTCGGATGGTGAATTGTATATGGTTCCAAGAAAGAATTGGTTGGATCCCACGACCTACAATTCTGTGATTGTGTCCATGGTCATATAACTAGCAAGAGACAAAGATGATACTGAAATCCAGGTCTTTGGGAAACAGATGAAGCATTCTTTCTATGACAACATATCAAGAGACTAAAGCCAACTTATAATGTCAATTTTTATTCCCCAAGAGTCACCATTCAGGAAAAGAAAGAGTTAAGAGTTAGCCTACGGTGTTTGCCAGTTAAACTTCTCTGTGAAAGGGCCAGATTATGACTATGGCTTACATTCCATAATTAAAGGCAGCCCTTATAATCATGAGCAATTGAATTATGAATTCAATTCAATTTAACAAACATTTATTATATGCACAAGGGACTGTGCAAGGTGCTGGAGATAAAATGACAAAAATTAAATAGTTCTTGTCCTCAAGGATACTGATCATGCTGAGTTAACTACCCATCTATAAGAATGGGCAATGGGTGAAGGGATGTTAGTGTGGAATTTTTTCACACTACTATATGGTACCCATTTCAAAATTCCCAAGGAGTGGCCAACCTATGGAAGTACCTTCTTTAATGGAGATAAAAATTAAAAAGGTGCTTTTTCTTATGCAGTCATCAAGAGATAATACATTACTACTCTCCAGAAGCAAGAGTTGTACAGAAGAAAGAATACTGAACTTGTAGTCACAGGATCTGAATTTGAAATCCCAATCCATTTACTATCTTTGGGATCATGTCCAAATTACTTGATGTTCTTAAGTGTCAAATGAGAGAGTTATACTAAATAACCTAAGAGTTACCTTTGAAATCTAGATGGATGATCTTACAAATTAAAAAAAAAAAAGTTGTTTGCTAAAACTTCTACATCCCCTACCCAAAGAAGCCTCTGCTTGTCATCCACCAATCATCCATCCACCATCTTGATGTCATTGATGGGGGAAGATGTGTGGCTAGCCTTCCAAGTTGAAACTGAGAATACGTTTTCCCACATTAGTAATTAAGGTTAAATAATCATAAGGGGAAGTTGAAATAAGATTGTACCTAATATATATTATAAGATAAGTGGACTATTGTTGGCTTAGTTCTAGATATATAGATTTTGTATTCCGCTACATTGTTTTTGTTTTTTGATCATTTTTCAGTTTTGTCTGACTCTTCAAAACCCCATTTGGGGTTTTCTTGCAAAGATACTAGAGTGGTTTGCCATTTGCTTCTCTAGCTCATTTTTATAGATGAGGAAACTGAGGCAAAGTAATTTACCCAGGGTGACTGCTAAATAAGAATAATTAAACCCATGGGAATTGATGAAGTTATCAAAAGAGTGCAGAGGGAAAAAAAATGAGAGAGAAGAGAAGGCCTAGGAAAGAAGAGAACCTGTACCTAAGTGGGACACCCAATAACAGAGGAAACAGAGAAGGATGAGTCCTAAGTGTAGAAGAAGAATCAGAGAGAGGTCGTATCTTGCAAAACAAGAGAGAAGAGGGTAATCAGGAGGAGAGAGTAGTTAGTAGTATCAAAAACTACAGTGAGGTTAAATAGGATAAGGACATTTTTCATTACTTGTTATAGAAGGAAAATCACTTTGTGAACAAATTTCCTGCAACAAGTCTTGCTATGCCTAGGCTGGTCCTTGAGTTCATCACTGTTGTTAGGAACAAGATTGCTTTACCATTCTTCGAAATATCTTAATTCTACAGGGTCAGTGTTGAAGAATGTTACCTACCTCCTGATGGAGAAGTGATGGGAAAAGGTTTTGCCCTAGGATTTGGGAATTCTCTGTGGCTTCATGGTAAGCTAGGCCCAATGGGGCCTATAATGGGCTATATGATGTATTGGCATTCTTCTTTCAGAAAGAATTGTGTATCTCATGTATCTTTAGGGTTTCGAGACCTAGAAAATTCAATTTTCAATGTATAGGAGTTGTTTTAGAAAGTTTTATATGTTGGTGCTGAGTTAGAAACTGCCCCAATAATTCATGGACTCATTAGTCACCACTTTGCTCTATTCACCAAAATTGTGTGTTTATTTGGTATGGATTCAGCCTACCAGGAATCCTATTCCCTATTGCCAAAAAGGACGTCTTCCTGGACCGAGGGCTGGTCTGTAATAGATTTGGGGTTTGCAGTCTCATTAACAGATTTTTGGTCAAGGAACAAGTGTGGGCAGTGTCTCCTCCAGTGTCCATGTGCTGCAGAGCTCATTACAGATAATTGGTGGAGAAAATTGGGCAGTCTGTGCAACAACACTCAAAGTCTTTTGAGTTTAACATTGAATTGAACCTAACTTACAGGATCTGCCAGAGTCTATGCTCAGCAGCCATAGCCTTTTAGAAACCAGGATCACCTCTGTTCTCTGATGATAAATGAGGGGAGTGTTAGTGGAAGTTTCTACATCCACACTGAGGAAAATAAGTTTGTTTTTCACCTTTGGCTTTAAAAATGGTATAGAAAAGAGCACTGGGCTAGGAGTCAGAAGACCTGGGATTTGCGTTCCATATTTGTTACTTATCAACTTTGTGACTTTAGATGAATCACTCTCTGGGCCTGAGTTTCCTCTCTTGTAAAGAGAAAGGGTTAGAGTAGATGGACTTTGAGGCCTTTCCCATCTCTAAAGTCTATGATCCTATGTATGCTGCAATCATAGAACCTTAAAACTAGAACTTCAGAGATTCTCTAATTCAATCCATACATGAAAGGAATCTTCTCTACAATACACCCAAGGGGTCATCTCAACAATCCATTTTATAAAACTCTGTTTCGGGGTTTTCTACTGTCTACCAAGGTAAAACATTCAACTTACACTTGGTGCTAATTATTTCTTTCTAATTTCTTTTAAGCCAAAATCAGCTTCTGTGACTTTTATCCATTGTTCCTAGTTCTGCCATCTGAGGATGAGGAAGAGCAAGTCTAAATTAGTTTCCATATGCATGAAGACCACTATCACATCTCCCAAGTTTTGTTCACATTCAATATCTCCCTTTCCTTTCTTCATATGGTGTGATCTTAATGTCCTTTGCCAATCTGGTTGTCCTGCTGTACATGTTTTGCAGCTCATTAATATCCAATTGAGTCAATAAGCAAATTGGATACGATTTTGGGAGAATGAACTAATTTTAATGAAGACTAAGAAAGGTAGGACTTTAACTGAACTTTAAAAGAAACCAATGAAACACCAGGACTGAACACAACATTCCAGATATTATCTGATCAGAGGGCAGTGTAGAGAAGCTTCTCACAATTATATTGAGCTCATACCATCATAGGATGTCAGTTTCAGAATGGACCTCAGGGGCCACCTTGTCCAACCTACACCTGAACATGAATCCCTTCTATGACATGCCTCAACAAGTGGTTATTCATCTTTCCTTGAAAAGCATCCTTGTAAGCTGTGTGTGGATCAAGGGAGTGATTCCTACATTTGTAGGAATTTAAGCAGATCCTTAATACCTGAGGGAGGGTGATCCTCAGAGTTCTCAATCAACTTGATGAGATTGCAGGATGTGGCCCTTTGTTTAAGAGGCTTCAGATTTGCTGGAGATGGCCCCAGATGCAGTGGGGGACCTTGGCCTTTTTAAGCAAAGGTCTTTTCCAGGTCTCAGTTTGACTGAGGTAATGGTCATTTATCCAAGACCATCTCCAGTCATCCTGATCTGTATTTTGCCACTGGACCCAGATAGCTCTGGAGAAGAGAGTGAGGCTGATGGCTTTGCACAGGGCTCCCTTACTTAAATCTAATTCACTTGCAAATCATGACATCATCTCCCTGAAGCCCAGTCCTCTTCAAGAAATGAAGGACAAACAATTGGAGAACAATTTGAAGGTCACCTCCAATCAACATTCTAACTCTTCCTTTTATTTACCTGCACCCTAGACTTTGGCTTCCTCCATCAAGGGATGGGCTGACTGTGTACACTTCTCCCCAACACTCATCACCAAAGTTTTTTGGAGTTTTGTTTCTTTTTTGAGGGCTTGAGTGCTAAACTTGCTCTTAGGAAACATACAAATATGCTATAAGGTTGATAGTTATGGTGATTTATTTTTAAGGGGAAAGAAGAAAGCACTATGCACATATAAAATTTACAAAAATCATCCATCTGCAAAGGAAAATGGTCATTTTTTTTAAATTATAAAACAGGAAAAAAAAATTGTTCACAGCAGCCAAACCCAGTATGGAAAGGGAGAATCTGATTTCTGGGAAAATATAGCTTCTTGGTACTGTCAAAGTACTGATAAGGGAACAGATGCTAAATAGCTAGCTTGCTCTACTGAGGCTGCATAAACATAGTTGGGGCCGAGAGAGTTACATAGTATACTTTTGCTCGTATATTTTAGAAAAGGATATATTTTTCTTCCTTTTTTCCTAGATCAGGTATAGACTTCCTATATTCTGGAGATGATCCAAGAATCTCACCCTCTACTTCAAAGCCATTTGTAAGGGAAGGACTCTTCCATCTACCTCAGTTGATGTTATTATAGAAAATAATCACAAATGCTGAGGGTTTAACGTGTAAACAAGATGCTTTTATACCCTGATCCCCTTATGAGGTACAAATGCTTCTCTGATTGGGTCAAGAGTGAAATGGCCAATTGACTGCATAAAAGATTAGCCATGCCTCTTGGGGTCTTAAATGTCTGGACTCTGGACAAGTTTCGTAGTTTGAGTGTTGGAGGCAATTATGGAAGAAGACTCCTGTGATTGAACAATGTTCTACCTTCTCTCTCTCTCTCTCTCTCTCTGTCTCTCTCTCTCTCTGTCTGTCTCTGTCTCTCTCTCTCTGTCTCTGTCTCTGTCTCTCTCTCTCTGTCTCTCTCTGTCTCTCTCTTTCTAATTTATGGACTAAAACAAACACTTCCATAACATAATATAATAAAAGATAATTGCACATGAGGCTGCAAATCTATTATGTACAACTTTCTATTCCTTTTAAATATAGAATAAGGTTGTTATGCACATTTCTTTTTTTCTTTTTCCTTTTTTTCTTCCCTCCTCCCCACCCTAGAGATGGCTACTATTAGACACAAATAGGCAGATATGTGTATATGTGTGTGTATGAATATTATATATATATATATATATATATATATATATATATAATTCTAGGCATACTTCTATTTATCATTTCTTTCTCTGGATGCAAATAGTGTCTTTCTTCATATGTCCTTTATTTTTCATTTTTATATTTGTAATAGTAAAAGTGACTTAGTCCCTCAAAATCTTTCTTCAAACAATATTGCTGTTATTGAATACATTGTTCTATCTTCTCTTTACCTACACCCCATTGGCCAGGTAATTAGAGCAACCAGACCAGTAGGAGTCTCTGCTTCTGATGCAGAGAGAAACAAGAAAGAGACAGAGAGAGAGACAGAGAGAGAGACAGACAGAGACAGAGACAGAGAGAGACACACACAGAGAGACATAGAGAGACAGAGACAGAAACAGAGAGAGACAGAGAGGAGAGAAAGACAGAGAGAGAGACAGAGAGAAACAGAGAGAGAGAGAAAGACAGAGAGAGACAGAGAGAGCCACTCAAGAGAAGAAACAGCTTCAATATAATAACTTGTCCATTGAAAGGTAGGCTGTGGAGAGGAAGAGACCTTGGAAATTTCACATGAGGACTCAGCAAAGAAAGAAAAACCTTCTAGATGGTCCTGCAGTCCCAGGAGCTAAAGCTGTCTTCACCACACATGTAAACTATCCATGTACCTCACTTCTATTATACTCAAAGTTAGTGCCCTCACTTTCCATGGACAATGTGCATATTTATGGGAGAGGGTGTCCCAGGATGACGGGCAGAAATGTTTTGTCACTACTGTTTTTGCTATGTCATTTGCTAAGAGCAAAGTTGATTAATAGATCAGTAGGTGAAAAGGACTAATGGGAAGGGGACATTTATCTTATTTATTTTTATGATCTGACCTAGAATCAATCAGCAAGCATTTATTAAGCACCTACCATGTTCCATTGGGACATAATACTACTATGCCATACTATATTAAGCACAGGGGATATGTAGACAAACATGAAACAATCTTTGCCCTTAGGGAACTTATGTTCTATCAGTGAAGCAACATGTAGCCATCTGAAATGTAAAAAATAAAAATTAGGTTGTTGATGATGGTTTTGCCGAGTAGCACTAGTAGGTAAGGGTGATCAGAAAAAGCTTCATAAAGAAGATGGCGGTGCTAGAGCCAAGATTTGAAGGCCACTAGGAATTATAAGAAGCAAAGATGAGTAGAGAGTGCCCTCAAGGCATGAAGTAAGGGGTAGGGAAAGAGACAACGCAAAGGCATGAAGATTAGAGAAGAGTCATATGAGAGAGACAACGTCAGTCTGGCTAGACCATAGAATAGCCAAAGGAGAGTGATATAAAACACACCAGGAAAGGTGAATTGGAATATTATGAAGGTCCTTCAATTTTAAACACAGCAGTTTATGTTTGACCCTTAGAGGCAATAGGAAATTTATTAACTAGAGTTCATTGGATAGGAGAGTGACATGGTCAGACCTGTTCTTTAGGAGAAACTATTTTGGCAGTTGAATAAAGGATCCATTTGAGCAGAGAGGGACTCAAAAACTTGCATGATGCCTCCTGATAAAGCTTGATAGGCACAAACTACTCTTTGATTGCAAAGAACAAGGACTAATACTATGATTAAGAGACCAAACTAGGACAAATTTTTATCCTTGGAAATTATTTCCTTTCTAAATTAGAACAGTCTCATTCCTTCTCTCTCTCTCTCTCTCTCTCTCTCTCTCTCTCTCTCTCTCTCTCTCTCTCCATTTGCCCTATTGAAACTTCCACAAGCTATTTTCAAAGTCTACTATGAAATGTGGAGTGGCTTTTGTGGGGATGGAGCTGGATTTGGAGTCAAGAGAGACCTGATTTTGATTCCCACCATAGACACTTATTAACTGTGTGATCATGAGAAAGGGAACAAGCATTTATTAAGCTCCTACTATTTTCTAGACACTGTACTATGAGCTTTTCAAATATTACCTCATTTGATTCCCTGTGAAGTAGTTCTATCATTATCTGCATTTTACTGTTGAGGTGGCTAAGACAGAGAGAAGTTAAATGACTTGTCCAGGGTCACACAACTAGCAAGAGACTGAAGCCAGATTTAAATTCAGGACATTCTGATTCCAGGCCAAGCATTCTATCAACTATACTACCTAGCTGCCATGATCGCTACCATTTCTGATCTTCAATTTTCTTATCTGTAAAATGAGTATACTTATATACTCACCTGACAAGGCAGCTGCAAAGGCAAACTTAATAATGTACATAAAATACTTTATAAGTTTATAAACCTATTTTCACTAAGTAAATGTCAACTATTAACACAAGCTTTCCCATTTATATAATTCACACGGATTTGGGTCCAGTTCATGGAAGTTTTTTTTTCAATTTTATAAATCTTTTCAGTAAATCAACTGTCTTGACTTCCTGAGCCCACTCAGTTAAACTGGGATGTCTAAGATTAACTAACCTTAGTTTTCCTGCACTAATAGACCAAGCAAGTAATGTTTTTTACTCCCCTGGTTTCTTTCAAGACTCAATTCAAACCCCACCTTCTGAAGAAAGCTTTTTCTGGTCCCAACTGCTACTCGTTTGTTTTTTGTTTTTTTTTTTCCCTCTGAGATTATCTTCCATCCACTAAGTATACATCTTGTGATTACCTAGTTGTTTACACGTTGTCTTCCTCATCAGAATGTAAGCTCCCTGAGGACAAAGGCTGTTTTTGCCTTTCTTTGTAGCTTCCAGGGTTTAACACCATGACTGGCCCATGGTACAGCCTTGAATCAATGCTTGTTGCCTTGACTTAACAGTCAAAACAGCAAAACATTTAATTGATACTGAAACAAATATTAAAATAACAAAGAAAGGAAAGGAAAATACACATATGTATATATATTTGTATACACACACATACATGTACAATATTCTTGAACAAGTAAAATGCCCTCCCTCCTTGACTCACCCCTGAATATTAGGGAAACAATATCTTTCAGCATTCACACTATAGCAGTGTGAATAATGCCAATGGTCTTGCCAATACAGGGTTAAGAAATCGCTGTTACCCCCCCGTAGCCCACTCTCTTATTCCATGTCTCTATACCTCACTCAGCTTGGATGGTCCAAGGCACTGCTCATCCAGGCTGTTCTCATCTCAATGTTCCCACTCTGACCTCTTTTCCCTCATATCCATTAGCCCTTGTCACAGACACTATGTTTCCTCATCACCAGTCATGATTTTTTCTATCACACTATATCATCTTGCACTCAGCCACACAATCTCATGGGAATTGAAGTCCTGGGATCTCCCCTAGTGAATGTTCCCATTCTGGGTCTATGAATGCTGAGAAATCCCATTCTCTCATCATCAAGACATGTGTTACACCATTATATACTAGTATAATTTTTATTTGTATTATCATGCCATTATAATTTTAATTATCATTATAATCCAAAACTCATCTCTAGAGCAGTGATTCTCAACCTTCCTAATGCCATGACTCTTTAATACAGTTCCTCACGTTGTGGTGACCTCCAACCATAAAATTATTTTCATTGCTACTTCGTCACTGTAATTTTGCTACTGTTATGAATCATCATGTAAATATCTGATATGCAGGATGTATTTTCATTGCTACAAATTGAACATAACCCACAGGTTGAGAACCACTGCTCTAGAGGTTCGCTAGAGACCTACAAACTTTTTAGGAAAAAGAAATAGTTGATATAAAAGTATTAATACTTAAAACTCTCCACCGAGTCTTTGTATTTTCTCTTTCTTTCCTAGAAAGTCATCTCTCCACTCCACAAGTATTTATTTGTTGAGTATCTACTATATGCAAGGCAATGTGCTGTGTGATTTCGAAGATAGAAACAAGAAAAAGACAGAGTCCCTTTCATTAGGTAGCTCCCAGCCCAGCAGGGGAGATAAGGCATGCCCATAAACAACTCCAATAAAAGGCATAATGCTAAACTTGGATAAGCAAGGTGCAAAATCCTAAGAAGTTTAGAAAGACAGCAGCTAAGAGACATTATTGACAGCCTGTCTGCCAGAGATCTAATTTGGTCATGACTGAACTAGTGAACACTTTGTTGTACCCCAGCTGCTTAGTGGAGTGCCCTTGGCGACAGGCTGGCAGGGGAAAAAGTCTCAGCATGGGGGTACTCAAGGAGTGTGACTAGACTAGAGAAACAGTTCTCTGTGTGGTGAGACTAGATATTTGCTCATCTCAATTGGTCTTGTTCCTGGAGGTAAACCTGATTGATGGACCACAAACCTAGTATAGTGATCAAGAGTTTGAGGTGAACCAAGGAAGGAAAAAGGAAAGGAAAAAAATATTTAGCACCTAATAATAATCAATTAAATCTTCACCCACATTTTGGCTTCTCCTTCCCAGTGATAACAACATGAGATGATGGAAATTGGAGCATGTGGGAAACAGTAAGTTCTGGGTCAAAAGTTTGGGGAAGCAATGAGCGTCATGTGAGTGCCAGCCTGAAAGTGTTAAAAATAAACCTGGAGAATATAAGCAAGGCCTTTTTCTTAGATAGAGACATCTCTTTGGTGTCTTCTGATATCCCTGACAACTCCTTCAGAGTTATTCCTTGAGTCAATATGGCCTTGTGATTGACTTGAGCCCATAGAAAATGCAGACCCCCCTCATCCAAGCATCCAAATGGGTCACTATAAAGGCAACATACACTTTCACTATCCTTTATAGGCAGGATTGTATGAATGGATATGGTCAGGTAAGTGGCACAGTTAGATAGAGCACTGGGCTTGGAATCAGGAAGACTCATCTTCATGAGTTCAAATCCAGCCTCAGAAACTTACTAGCTGTGTGATCCTAGGCAAGTCACTTAACCCTGTTTGCCTCAGTTTCTCCTTTGTAAAATGAGCTGGAGAAGGAAATGGCAAACCACTCCAGTATCTTTGCCAAGAAAACCCCAAAATGTGGTCATTGAGAGTTGGATACAACTGAACAACAAATGAATGGATGGCTAGAATTAACTCTCAAGAATTATATGTTAAACTTAAAATTTCCTATGCAAAGAAGTTATTTGGTAGGTTGGCATGTTTGCTTTTGAGGGTTTTTTTTTAATTAAAAAAAAATCCTATGTGTTGAATACTACCCCATCCATCTTTGGGAGAAAGGTTGTTTATGAATGATTAACTAGATGAACACAATTTGCCACAATCAGCTATTTGTTTCTGATGTCTGAAAGATCTCAGGGTTTACAAGAGTAGTCCTGCTTAAGAATTTGGAAAGGACTCTTCTGCAGATTTCTGGGAGAAAATGGTAATGTCCTTAGAAAAGCTTAGTGCTGGTACATGGGACTTCTTTAGGAAAGTGGTCTTGAACAAGGCAATATATTTCCATCTTCTCAGCCTGGAAGTTCCCATAGGATCCCCCCAGGGTCTTTTCACCCTGGAACATTCCTCTCCCCCTATTGTGCCCTTTCCCCACTGGTAAGTGTTTTCCAGAACCTCCATTTTGAGAAAGGGACCCAGGCCAGCCAGTCCTCGTTCCTCTCTGGGGTCTGATTCTGATTCTCCAGACTTTACTATCATCCCCCTGCCTGGGCACCCATCCCACCCCCACCAGTGCCCTTTATGTGTGATTTTTTTCCTATTAGAAATAAGCCCCTTGAAGACAAAGGGGGCTATCCCTTTGGCTTGTAGTTGTATCCCCAGTATGGAGCCCAGTGCCAGGCATAATAATAAACAAGTTTATTGACTTCACATACAGATTTTCTCCATTGATGAGGACAAAGTTTACATCCTCCACCAGTCCCCTTAGATTTCCTATACATATTCCACGAGCTTAGGGGAAGGCTCAGTGGGAAAATCTTACAGCTGGTGCGTAGCGAAGGAAGCATTGCAGCAGCTGGGGACTGGTGAAAATGCCAGAGGTATTTTTTAGCTGGGTTGTTTGGTCAAATGCTAAGAAGACAACTGCGTAGAGGAAAACACATTTAGCACTTTGTGGCAGATGGTGCTGGCCCAGTAACAGAAGCCCCCTAAAAAACAGGGAGCTTGGAGGTTGCCAGCTGTTTTAGGTTGATTAATTTATGCATTCCTTAAGTCAGACCAGAAAGCAAAATGCTCATTTTGGAAGGAAAATGAATCAACCAGAGGCTTTAAGAATTCTGAGTGACCTTCTCTCCTTCTACTGTAGCTCCTTGCTATGTACCCCCACCCAAAAGAATCCAACCTAGTAGGCATTTGTTAAATGTCTACTGGGTCCAGAGCAGGATGCAAAGCATTGAAAATTTAAAGACAAAATCCCTGCCCTCGGGGAGCTTTCAATTTTTCCCCACCATCACAAATCATTAACGGGGCAGTCTAGAGGCAGCTAGATAGCTCAGTGGATAGAGCATTGGATCTGGAAGGAGGAAGACCTGAGACCACATCCTGCCTTGGATAGTTATTTAGCTGTATTACCCTTAGCAAGTCATTTAATCTTGGCTTCAGTTTCTAGATTTTAAAATGGGTATAATAGTAGCACCTACATTATAGGGTTGCTGTGGGGATCAAATGAAATAATTAAAAATAATAAAAATGACTAATATTTTACAGAGCCTACTATGTGCCAGGGACCATACTAAGTTCTTAACAAGTATTATCTCATTTGGCACATGAAACACCTTTCAGATTTTAATGCACTATATAAATGCTAGTGACAATTAGTATCATCCAAAAATGGGAAAATGAATTTAGCTAGTGCCATCCAAGTAGGCAGCTCTTGGCCACAGCTGACTTCAGCTTTCATCATGGCTCCCTCTTCCGGGACCTGTACATGTTGTATATGGGCTCTGGCGCAGAAAGATCAGTACAGTATATTTCTTACACCAGGACGTAACCAGCCACTCCCTAAAACATGGGAAATCACTTCGATTCTAGTGGGTTTTGTTTTTTGGGGTTTTTTGGTTGATTTTTTGTTTTGTTTTGTTTTGCTACTACAAAGTATGTGATACTACAAAATATGAATATATTATTATAGATGGAACCTTTCTTCCTGTGACTGATCTCCAAGTGGCGGAGTTAGATCAAAGAGAGTGAATATATCAGTGGCTTTTCTTGAGCAATTCCACACTGATTGAACTAGTTAATAACACCATAAGCAGGGTATTATTATACCTAGTTATCCTCTAACATTGCCTGTTTCTATCTTTTATCATCTTTGTTTGCCAAATTAATGACTATAGGTGAAATCTCAGAGTCCTATTAATTTGCCTTTCTCTTATTAGTGATTTGGAGCATTCTTTCATATGATTGTTGGTAAATTGCAACCCTTCCTTTGAAAACTTTCATGTCTTTTGATCATTGTTCTATTGGTTCTTGTTCTTAGGCATTTTGTTAATTCCCTCAATTTCAGATATCAGACTTTTGTCAGACGTGTTTGATGGAAAGACTCTTTTCCCCTCATCTATCTTTTAGTTCCCTGATTTAGTTCATGCAAAAGTTTTTAATTTTATATAATTGAAATGGTTGGTTTTATCTTTTATGATCAACTATATCCTCTATTTGCCTAATAATTCTCCAGCTAGCAAAAAGTACCTCCTTCCATTTTCTTCTTTTTATGACATTTTATATTAAAGTTGCACATTCATTAGACTTTATTTTGATATATAGTACAAGATGCAGATTTAAACCTATTTTCTGCCAAATTGCCTTCCATTTTATGGATGATCATTTTTCAGAGAACACCATGTGAAAGACTGAATGTAATTGGACTTTTCTTTGATCATTCCAAAGGCACTTCAGGATGCCGTAGTGTCTCTTGTTCATTACAATGACCATCAATTATCACTGGGCTGGCAGAGAACCAAAATGTTGGTTAATAGAGATTTCTGTTTGATAGCACGCTTGATAAAACACTGCACTGGTCCAACTATAGATTGAACTTTTCATCCAAATCTGACTTATATGAAACTTGACTGCAGCCTATATATAACTGTACATCTAGGAAAAGAATGCCAGGGAAAACGACAAATACAAAGAGTATGGTGACAACTAAAAAAAATAGCAGAAATGCAGCCAAGTATAATGAAGCAAGCCTTGCATTAGAAATCAAAGGACCTGTGACCGATATCTACTACATTGTGACCTTGGATAAGTTATTTATCCGAGACTCAGTTTCCTCATCTATAAAGTAGCTCCAAATCCCTGATAATATAAATGAAACATTTATTTAAATTGAGAGTAATGCAAAAAAAAGTTTTCACAGTTAATATATTTTCAGTTTATGGTAAAATTACACAATTAGTGACACTTGCATAGATGATGATAATAATATAATAATTATAATTACATAATTATAAAAATATAATAATGCTATTTATAAATAATTATTAGTGCAGTCCTTTGTTTTCTGCTCCTTTCCACCTCAGCTTTCTCTCTCCATGTTCTTGCTCTACAATCATTCTCTCTCTTTTTCATGCCTTCTTCATTTCTCCCTTTTCACTGGCTCCTTCTCATTGGCTTACAAATACATTCAAGTGTCTCCAATCTTTAAAAAGCCTCCATTTCACATTCAGCTACTGTCCCACTTCTTTCCTCTACTTTATGGCCAAATTCCTTGAAAAAGTTGTCTACCCCCAAAGTCCCTACTTTCTCACTACCTACTGAGAAAAACTAAGAGTTGAGATCAATGCCCCCCAGAAACCATCAAGTCCAATCTGTGCCAGATCAGAAATCCTTTCTACAACATTCCCCCAAAGTAGTCATTCCACCTCTGCTAGAAAACTTCCAAGTAGGAGAAACCCACTGCCTCCCAAGATGGCCCATTTCACTTTTGCACAGCAAGACATTCTATGCCATAGAGCTAACTTTGGAGTCGGGAAGATCTGTGTTCAAACCCTACCTTGGGTACATACTCGTTATGAGGCTCTGAGCAAATTATTTTACATCTCAGAGCTCCCAAGCACTTATCTAAGACTATAAGTTGGAAAGCAGGTACTACTAGTCTGCATTGGTAAGAGGAGTTTTCTCACTAAGACTTCCCTAAAGCAATGAAATCACAGGCATAAACTGAAAAAATAATCATTAGGAAGCTTTTCCTCACATCAAGCTAAAATCTGTTTCCCTTCATCTTCTACCCATTTCTCCTAGTTCTGTTCTTGGGAGCCAAACAGAACATCTAATCCTCTGCCACATGACACCCCTTTAAAATACTTAATAGAGCTGTCACATCTCCGTAAGTTTTCTTTTCTCTGAGTTAAATATCCCTAGTTCCTTCCAAGTCCCCCAGTGGGATAACCTTGCTGCCCTTCACCATCCTGATTACTTTCATCAGCATGACCTCCAGATTACCTAGGGACCCCTTCTAAAAATGTTTTAAAGGCATGAAATGAAATATATAAAATCGCAGAGCAAACCAAAGTTAGTGAGACTAAAGATGTGATTTTTCTCCCCAGTTTTTTCATGAATTCTAGTAGTTCTTGGCTTATCTTTCATAATCTGTCTTGACAAGACCATTAAGATATAGACCTATCATTGACAAAAGAGTGCAAAATATATCCACAGATGTCCCTCCCTTCTTTTGGACTCCAGGTTAAAATCACTATCCTAAGGGATGGCCATTCTTAGGTGTGGTTGATGATGGGAGCTAAAGATATCAAAGAACTGGTAGGCTGGGGTGTTCAGAGAAGACAGAGATTGGAGGGGAGAAGACAGTGAGATGGGTGCTAAAATATTAGGGAGGACAGAGGGTTGACCTGGAGGCTCATAGCTGACAGAAACACAACGATCAAAATATTAAAAATAAGCAAGCTGACAGATCCTAGATTAAGGACTTTATGGATCTGAGGGGTAGCTATGTGGCACATTGGTTTAAGCACCAGGCCTGAAATCAGGAGACTCATCTTCCTGAATTTGAATCTGACCTCAGATACTTAATAGCTGTGTGACCCTCAGCAAAAATCATAGGTTCTGGAAAAATGGAAGCAAACAATTCTTTTATTAAGCCCTAAACCATTTCCTATAATTCACCAACAGAGATACAATTTTCTGTTCCCATGTCCCAATGCCTTAGTGATAAACATAATTAAAGCATGTTGAAATAATAGAAAAGAAGGTAAGAAAGTTAGATCAAAGGAGTCTCATCAACTTGAAACCTGAAAGAGAAGGGACTTCTCCTCAAATGAGAGTATTTCCTAATGATTTACATAACAGATGAAGTAGACATCAGTTCCATTCTCTGTGGCATCTATCTTAATGGATAGTCACTTCTTTGTTAACTTCAGCTTCTATACCGATAGATAAAAGTAGGATGAGATTTATTATTTTGCTCTTTACATAATAAGAAAAAAGCTATCTACCGATGCATCATTTGATCATTTATCCATTTTCATTCGTAGAACAAATATTTATGAAGCATCCACTATGTAGAAGGCCCTTTCCCCACTGCTTACAATTCAGGAACAAAAAGCCACCAAAGGATGGTGTCCCCCATGACAGGTACCTCACAAGGTAAGCTGGGGATTCAGAGCAGCAGAGAGTCAGGATTAAGGTCAACAATGGATGGAAGGGACCTCAGAGACCGTCTAGTCCCACCCCCCCTCATTTTACAGACTAGGAAACCGAAGCCCAGAGAAGCTAAGTGACTTGCCCAAGGTTACCAAGAAAAGTATCCCCGTTGAGATATGAACCTGGCTCTCCTGGCTCAAACTTTATTTCCACCATAGCATCCTCCAAGTTGACTGTAAGCTCCTTGAAAGTAAGGAACACTTTTCATTTCATCTTGGAGTCCCCAGCACCTAGAGCACAAAATAAGTACTTCATATATACTTGTCAGACCAGACTGAAAGAGGGAGGAGTTTGCTGGATGTAGAATGGGGATAGAGCGCCACTGGACTGTAGCTTCCATCTCTAGTGGCCCAATGATTAAGGAGCTAGGCTAGTTCTGCCAAGCACAAGGAGAGAGGAGAGATTGGGGCAGCCATCTGGGTCTGTAAATACCTGCTCAATGGGTCCCCAGAGGTGTCACTGACCTCACATTCAGCAACACTTCAATCTTCTCTCCCTATTGTCTGTAGCTGATGACCTCTTAGAAGACTTGGAGAAAAGGACACCGTGTCTAGAGTCAGAGAATCTGAGTTCAAATCCAGTCTCTGACACCTATTACCTGTGTGACTTTGGATAAGTCACATAACCCCTTTGGGACTCAATATCTTTCTCTGTAAAATGAAGGGATGGGACTAAGTGACCTTGATGGTCTCTTCCTCTTCCAAATCTATGACCATATTATTCTTTGGATTGTATAATAATCAATACCATAATCATAACAAAGGAATAACTAACATTTATATAAGGTAGCTAGGCAATACAGTGGATAGAGTGGGCCTAGAGCCAGGAAGACCTGAGTTCAAATCTGGCTTCAGACACTTACTAGCTGTGTGACCTTAGGCAAGTCACTTAATTCTCTTTGACTCAGTTTCCTCATTTGTAAAAAATTTGTAAAAGCCATCCTTTGGTGGCTTTTTGTTCCTGAATTGTAAGCAGTGGGGAAAGGGCCTTCTACATAGTGGATGTTTCATAAATATTTGTTCTACGAATGAAAATGGATAAGTGATCAAATGATGCATCAGTAGATAGCTTTTTTCTTATTATGTAAGCTGAAGAAGGAAATGGCAAACTATTCCAGTATCTTTGCCAAGAAGACCCCAAATGGGAGAACCAAGAGTCAGACACAACTGAAAATGACTGAACCACAACAAAAGTAACATTTGTCTGGCACTTACTATGTGTAAGCACTTCAGAGTTGTTTGCACTGGATGCTCACAATAACCCAGAGAGGGAGGTGCTGTTATCACCCCCATTTTACAGATGAGGAAACAGATCATGTGGTTGCTTTCTGGTCAAGGTTGGTGCTTAAGGCCCCACTCCTGCACAAGAGCTGAGGTCTGAGCAGGATAGTTTTAAGAGTAAAATGTATGCTTTTTTTTAAGCAAGCAGTATAAAATGGAGATTAATAGTTTCATATGTTATCATGTTCTTAGCGATGTAGAAATTTTCCTTTTTGGATGCTTAATTTTCATAATTTAAAAAATATAATTTAAAATAAAGAGAGGCCTGTTGTCTACTGAGACCTCTGGGCAGAGTCCTGTAACTAGAGGCCTTGTATCTGGGTGCTTAGTAGTTGCAGTGGGCTGAGGTATTGTTGGTTTTATTGTTTTTATTGTTGTTTTTTTGGGAATGGGTCTCCCTATCTCCCCTGGGTTGGAAGCAGAGTAGTCATTCACTGCCTTGATCCCAATAGTGATCACGGTAGCTAGGAGAGGCTGTTTTCATGACCTGGTTTGGTTCACTCCTTCTCAGGTACTCTGTTGATCCTCCTCTCCCCAGGGCTCACCACATTGGTGCTGGACTTAGTATGGAACCCTGATCAGCTTTAGCCATACTATAGCTCAAGAAGGAAGAGCTCAAACCTCCACTAGCCTCCCCCTCCCTGGTCACAGGATCACAGAAATGTCCCACCACTCCCTGTTCCAGGAATGGTTCCTGGTCAGTGGTTCCAGGAACTCACATGGTTCCAGGAATCCAGGAAAAGTAGGTAGCACCTGAATCCATAGCAATTGATTCAGCCTCCTGGAATCCAGTTCCTGAGCACCCCAGTTAGTAAGAGCAACAGTAGGCTTGTAATGAGGCAGGGGGAAAAGAGATACTGTCTCCATATTCTTCTCCATATGGCTGAATCCCTTTTCCAGCTGAAGGTTCAAGTCTGTCCATTGTGCTGTCATTCAAGTTCTGGGTATGGATGCTTCTGGGCTGTTTCTTCAGATGCAGTCCCATCACGTAGCCCTTTCATTTCTGATTCTCCTCCATCCCTCGCCCACGCATCAATGTCGCATGTAATATTGTATATCTAAGTTATCTCTGTGTCTTATCCCCTGCTTACTTTCATTGTCTGCTAGATCATTATCCATGTGAGCAGTGAGGGTGCATTTTCATCAGCATCACCTTTCCAGATAAGGAGAAGATCCTAAGTTGAATGATTCTCATTTTTTCTTTGATTTCCTGTATGACTTAGCAGAGGAAAGTGCTGGTCCCCGAGGCACACGGATGCTGTTTGGGGCAGCCCTGACAAGAGTGCCTGCTTGTGTACTTTTGGTTATGGGCTAGTCTGGCAGGATGAAAACCCAAGTTAGTGGCTTGCTGCCCTTGGTATGAATCTCCATGGGTCATCTTTGACCTTCTTATGTCTTCCTCAGCTCTAATATTCAATTAATTACAAAGTCCTATCAAATCTATATATTCTCCATCTCTTGCATCAAAACCTCTCCTCTAGTCCTGTTTTCTCTCTGCCAATATCATAATCCAGCACGTCATTAATACCCACCTGGGGAGTCTGCAAGGCACAAAGGAAAAGCCATTAGAATTGGGATCAAATCATGGCTCCTCCATAGACTATCTATATGACTTCGGGAAAGTCACCATAATTCTCTGAGCTTCCATTTCCTCATTTGTAAAATGATGGGGTTGGACTAGCTGGCCTTTAAGGTGCCTCCTGGCTTTAAATCTACAGTCCTATGACCTTACAGTAACCTCCTAGGAGATCCTGCCTCAGTCATTACTATCTCTTATCCATCCTTCGCATCCATGCTAGGCTCATCTGTGTTATGGTTTCTAGTTAATGAAACTACTTAGAAAGTTGCACTTTCTGCACAATCCTGTAAAACAGATAAAATATTATCACCGCTATTCTGCTGCCAAGAAAATTGAAGTTGAGATCATTGAAAGGGCTGGTGGCAAACAGCTGATAAATGGCAAGGGTTAAGATGTGAATCAGGTCTCTCCTAGCACCAAATCTAGTTGTCTTGTTAATAAGCCTTGATGCCAAGTTATCAGACCTATGGGTTGCCTCAAGAGGTGATGACCTCCCTGGAGGTCTGCAAAGGCTGGTTGTATGTCTGGTACGTCATGGAGGAAATCCTTTTTGGGGATATAGGTTGGACTCTTCCAACTCTGAGATTCTGTGAGTCTTCTGTGAAATACTAAAAAGCATGACATGTGATTACCCACTGAAAGTATCCCATTAGGCAGAAAGAGTAATAGTACAAGTAGCCCAGGGCTAGAGTTCTGGGAAGCCCTAACTGTATAGGACTCTTAAAGCAGAGTAGGAGACACAAGGACTTTTACAAGTCAGACCACAACCTGGAGCCATCCTGCCCAGTCTCAGAGAGGTCCCTTTCTTCTTGAACAAGCCTGACACACTTACAACTGAGTAGTCAGCCGGCTCCATGAAGTCCCACAGTCTGTGTAAAGACCAGAAGGGGAGCCACAACACAATCCCCTCTGAAGCTTTTAAGCTCTTAAACCCTGAAACATGGGGCAGAGGTTTATATCTCTCCAACCAATCCTGGATGTTTCTGTCAAGGCCATGATTAACATCCGATTATATCATCAGAATGGGTCAGCTTAAGGTAAGTAAATGGAGAGCCTGTGACCTGCTAGCCTTGTGACATCATCACGTTTTGTCTTCAGATGGGTGGATTTTTGTGATTTACATATGACCCAGAGGCCTCTGACTTCTGAGAATGGACAGCCTGGGGTGAGGCGCAGTGCTGGACAGAGGAAAGAAAAAGCATTGAATTTGGAGACAGAGGCTCTCCCACCTTCAAGCTTGGCTCCACTATTTACTAAACTAGATCATTTTGGGCACGCCATTCCATTTCTCTGGGCTTCTGCTTCCCCATATGGGAAATGAGGGATTTGGGCTAGGTGATCTGGAAAACCACTGAATCGATGATCTTATGATCTAAATTTCCAACATTCACACTTGGGACCTTCAGTTTTGCTGTCCCCTCAAACCCTGATCTCCCATTGCATCAATCTCCTTAATTCCTCTGATTCGGGAACAAATCATTTTATCCCTCAGGGCCTCAGTTTCCCCATCTGGAAAATGAAGAAATTAGACTAGATGACCTGCAAGGTCCCTTCTGACACTGAACTGATGATTTTGTGATTCTATAAACAATTAATGTCTTCAAATGTAACTATTTCCAGTAACCCCATACATATGTTTCTTCTTAAAGATCAGGTCTAATTCAGTCACCCAGAATTCCAGTCACCACTTCCTGCTGACCATTAGAGATGGCCTTGTGTTTAGAATTGCAAGGTATACAAGCTGAAACTACCCCTCCAAGTATCCAAAACCTATCTAGCCTCCCAAGTCCCAAAAGGATAAAGGCTCTAATGGTTCTTTCCCCTATCCAATGACTAGTAAATCCCAACCTTCTGCTCCATTTTCCCTGGGACTCCCAGTCATCGTCTGCTGGGTTGAAAACCCATTGTTACCATGGTCATTTGGCCCATCCTCTCATCCTCAGACACCACAACTCTGATCATCTAGCATCCTGTCATTGTGGTCTCTGGAACCCCTAAACCCTTGTTAAACTATTTCCATCTTAGATCTCTTCATCTCATTATGTTTCTGTCTTCTGGAGTTCACCAAAATCTCGTTCTTTATAGAAACAACACATCTCTAACCAGTTCCTCTTGAGCACGGATTTCTCTTTCTCTCATGGGCCTTAACACTCCAGGCCAGGTGGATGAATTATCTTACTTCTTCACCAACTCCTGCTACACCTCACCCCCAACACTTTCAGAGGTTCCTTTTATCTGCCCTGATCACTCTGCAAACTATTTCTCTTGAAGTTCATTCCAACAATCTCAACGACCCCATACAGATCCTCGTTGCTATAATATAGGTCACTAATGTAACTAACACATAGATATAGATGTATCCACACACATATTACATCTCAGGTGTTATAATATACAGACACCCATATAATACACTGTATTCATATGATTATGTATAGTTATACATGACATATGCATTGTGTATGTGTATAAGTAAATTCTATGTGTGATATGTGTTAAGTTACATTGTTATATGTAATTATAATTATATATATATTACGTGTGAGTGTGTGTATATATATAAAATATATCTGCACACATATGTGTAGGTACATATGTATGTGTGTATGTATACACACATACATATATGTATACACATGCCTATACATACATGTATTCATATGTATATACATATATACATACACACATGTGTAATATATGTGTACATGTTGTTGTCCTTACTTTGACTTCTGAGTTTCTCCTCATGTTCCCCTCCCTATGAATGTTTTTCCCTAGTGGTCTCTTTCTAATGCTACATTCCACTGTCTCCCTCTGTGTGTGTTAGTGCTGAAGTTTGTATTAATCTGTGGTGTGTGTGTGTGTGTGTGTGTGTGTGTGTGTGTCTGCCTCTCTCTTTCTGTGTCTCTCTCTCTCTGGGCTTGTTTTTATTTTCCTATGTGTCTTTAGTACTAAGTCTCTCTTTCCATGCATCTCTTTCTCCACATGTGAGTTTTCCACTTTCCCTACATGTCTCTTGTCTCCTTCTCCTCCGTGTGTGTGTGTATGTGTGTGTGTGTGTGTGTGTGTGTATGGGTTTAACTGACTCTCTGCTCGTCTTTCTGTATCCATTCCTTTCCCAATGCGTCTCACTCCCTACATGTCTCTCTCCCTGCATGGCTTCCCTTATGTTTCTGTGTGTCTCTCCCTGAGTTTGTGTGTGCATTTCTCTTCTGCTTGTGTGTCTTTCTTTCTCTTCCTGTGTGTGCATATGTCTCTATCCCTGCATTACTGGATCTCTCTCCCTGTGTTTGTGGGTCTCTTTTCCTGTGTTTCTGGGTCTCTCTTCCTGGGTTCATGTTGTGTATCTCTGCCAGTGTGTGTTTCTTTCTCTTCTCCATGTGTCTCTCTTCTCCTATTTAATGCCTCTCTCAGTCACACAGCTTCCCTATCTGCTTCCCACTTTCTTTCTCTATGTGCCCACCACCCTTGTGCTGTGTGCCTCTCTCCCTCTCTGCTTCATGGATATCTCTCTCCCAGTGGGCAGCTTTCCCTGAACATGGCTTCCTCTTGTTTCCCATGTTTCTGTTCATGAGTTTCCTCATCTCTCTCTTTCTCTCTCTCTCTCAAATTGAAGAGAATTGCAAACAGGACAGCTGGACTTTTATTTTGTACAGTATCCTTGGCTTCCCAAAATGGCAATGGCCAGAGTAAAGGGGTTCCTAATGTCAGGGGGCACAGCAGAGATGGGAAATTTGAAGTGGGTTTATTTGGGTTACTTCCCTGGTGCTAATCACCATCCATGCTCCTTCTCTCTCTCTCTCCCTCTCTCCCTCTCTCTCTCTCTCTCTTTCTCTCTCTCTCTCTCTCTCTCACTATATCTCTCTCCTCGTCTGCCTCTCCCCAATGCCTATGGTCCTCTTACTTTGTTTCTGTGTATCTCTCTTCTTGAGCTTATTGGTGGTTCCCTCATTCTCCCCCATCTGTCTTCCTGTCTCTACTTCATTCTCCCTGCATGTCTGTCCCTTTTTCTGCCCTCCTGTGTTTCCCTTTGTGTGCTTCTCTTTCCTTATACAAATGTTTCCTTCTCTCTCTGAGTATGTCTCCCTTTCCCCCTCTTTCTTACCATATTTATGTATTTCTCTCTGTCTCCCTCCCTAATTCTGTGTATCTCTCTTTCTCTATCTGCATTTCCCTTTCTCCTTCTATTTTATGGGTCTAGGTAAATATCTCTTTCCTTCCTTCCCTCCTTCCTCATGTCTGTCTTCTTCTCTCCTTGTATTCACCTCTCCTACTGTAATTGTGCAGGTCTCCTTCCCTGACTTTGTGTCTCTTTCTCTTCCTGTGTCTTTCACTGTGTTTCTATGTCTCTATAACTTTATTTCTCTCCCTCTCTGCACCTCCCTCTCTCCCTATGTTTTTATATGTCTTTATCTGTCTTCCTGCAGATTTCCCTCATTCCATAGTGTGATTCTCTGTCTCCTTTTTCTGTGTCAACCTCTCTTCCTGTGTTTGTTTGTAGGTGGCTCCTTCCCTGTCTTTATGTGTATCTCTCTCCTAGTGAGTATATCTCTCATATCTTTCAGTTTCTCCCTGGCAGACCTCCTCCCTCCCTCCCTCTCTCTCTCTCTCAAAAAATAAACTTTCATCTTTACATCCTTAGCATCAAGCACAGTACCTTGCACATAGAGATTAATGAAGGCTTGTTGATGGCTTAAGCCCTCTCTGTTTATCCAGCTTTCTTTACCTATGTTTGCTTGTATCTTTTTCCAAGTACATCTATCTTCTTCTCTCTCAGTCTCTCTCTCAGTCTCTCTCTCTCTCTCTCTCTCTCTCTCTCTCTCTCTCTCTCTCTTTCTCCCTCCCCTGTGTTACTCTATATCTCTTCTCCCTGTGTCTGTCACCTGGTTTCTTCCCTCTCCAATCCATTCTTCACCCAACTTCCAAGTTGATATTTCTAAATCAGAGCTAATCATGTCACTTCTCTGCCCAAACTTTGCTCCCAGTGGCTTTTAGGCTAAACTACAAACTCTTCTGTCCAGCATTTAAAGCCCTTCACAATCAGGCTCCCACTTGTCTTTCTAGACTGATTTTCTTCATGCCCACCATTCTTCAGCCAAACTATCTGACTTGCTCTTCCCCTTTCAAGGCCTTCCATCTCCCTTTTGCATACAGAATCCCCCATTCCCAGAACCCTCTATCTCCTCACATGTGCCTCTGGGAACCCCTAGCTCAAGTGCCCCTCTCCTTCCAGAGGCCCTTCCTTATGCCCTCCACTACTAATGTCTCCCCAATCACTCTGTGATTTTGTGTGTCTATCCTTATTTATGTATTTTGTATGTCTATCCTTTATTTAATGTATTTCCAAGCTCGACAAATACCCCTAGGAGAAGAGAAGCCCCTTGAGCTCACAGTAAATGCTTATTGATTTACTGGTCATTTGCTCGAGGGCAGGGGCAGTTTCACTCCAGCTGTGGGGTCTCCCCGGTGCCTACCACAGTGCTGGGCACTGAGCAGGGGCTGGAGAGCTGTTTGCTGATTAATTGACTCTTTGAGTCAGGAGACCTGGATTCCGATGCGACACTGACTTGTTATTTGACCTTGGGTGAATCACTTAAACTCCCTGTGTATCTTTGCTCATCAATAAAATGTGGGGGTTGAGTTAGTTGGTCCCTAAGGTCTCTTCCAGGTGAAATACGCCTTGGTTCCATGGATTTTATGATGCAGTACCACGTCCCTTTGCAGACTCATCGCCTTGGGGCTGTCATAGAAGATTTTTGGAGCATCATCGCCCCCTAGTGCACAGATCACGGAAGACTAAGCTTTTTAATCCTCCTAGCAGTTTCCCGAACAAGCCCTGGGAAAAAAGAGAATTCAGACTGCCAGCTCTCTAAGGTGGCCAGATTTCTTTTCTGCCTGAGAATTGCAAACAGGACAGCTGGACTTTTATTTTGTACAGCATCCTTGGCTTCCCAAACTGGCAATGGCCAGGGTAAAGGGGTTTCAAAGCAGGGTTCCTAATGTCGGGGGGCACAGCAGAGATGGGAAATTTGAAGTGGGTTTATTTGGGTTACTTCCCTGGTGCTAATCACCATCCATGCTCCTTCTTCATGCTCTCAGCTGCTCCCTAGTTAAGACTCATTAAGCATGCATACCATGTTTCCAACCCAGGCCATTATCTGGGTGCTAGATACCTCCAGAGCAGAGAGAAGATTGCAAAAACCCCAAATATTTTACTCCCCCAGGTCCCTAGTACCCAAAGCCACAACAATCCTATATGGGTAAGATCCCCCTAGATTTGTCCCTGTTCCCCAACTTCTCCATCTAATTCTCCATCTAAATTAAAAGCACTTCTATCCTGCCTGTTCCCCAAGATTGGCAGCCTATGACTCATCTTTGACTCACTATTTTGCATTTTGTCTCATCCAGCCAGCCACTTGTCAATCCTCTCTCTGCTCTCTGAAGGCTAGCCCTTGTGGATGGCTCCCCATCTCTGGGAATGAAGTTGTTTATGGGGTCCTAAGAGAGCCCTACTGCTTTATCCTCAACCATATCTAGCAAATTCAAACGGGCAATGAAGACGCATCTAGATTCAGCACAGCATCTGACAAAGTCTTCTATGCCATCCTTGTAAACAAGATACAGAAATCTAAGCTGGTTAGTTCTGTTCAAAAAATTCTGAAATGATTTAATGACCGAACGCAAAGCATACTGGATAAGGGGCTCTGGGTGGGCCTAGACTAGGGGCTGGTCTCTTCTGGAGGGGTCCAGGCAGCTTTCCTTTGCTTTACAACAATTTTGTCAATGGTGAGGATAAAAGAGGGCTGGAATGCTTATCTAGTCCTTGTATGACCCAAAATTGAGAGGGCTAGGGAATACCATGGACTACAGAACTGGGATCCAAAAAGGAAGAAAAGAAATAAGCATTTATTAAATGTTTACTACATGCACTACATGCACACTGTGCTAAGTGATTTACAAATGTTATCTTAATTGATCCTCACAACTCTGGGAGGTAAGCACTATTATGAGCCACATTTTACAGTGGAGCAAACTGAGGCAAACAGAAGTTTGGTGACTCACCCAGGATCACACAACTAGTGTCTGGGGTCATATCTGAGTTCAGGTCTTCCTGACTCTAGGCCCAGCTCTCTACCTAGCGGGTCAACAAGTAGCCTCTAGGCATCCAAAAGGCTTTGACAGTTGAAAAGAATAAACTCAATTGAAAACAAAATTTAAAAGGAACAAATGGAAAATATTGCTCTTGGGTTCAAGAATCCAGCTGCACAAATAATCAGTCCATCAACAAACATTTATTAAGCACCTACTGTATACTAAGGTCTGGTGATTCAAACAAAATACCATGTAGCTTGACAACACTTCATGAGAAAAAGACTGGGGAGTTTCAGTGGGCTGTAAACTCAGCATAAGAAACAGTGTGCTGAGAGGGCTGGCCTTGAAGCCAGAAAGACGAGTTCAAATCCTGCTCTACCATAAACTAATAACTGGGAGACCTTAAGTAAGTCACTAAACATCTTTCGACTCTAGGCATGACTCTAAGATTATTGTATCTCTACTAGTAGAGAAAGTTTTCTCTCAGGGAATTACTTAAAACAGTGAAATCTTGGGGACTGTCCAAAAAAAAAGCATTGTATGAGTCAAGGCCACTGAAGCCAACAGAGTTAATCCTATCATAGGCTTCATTGAGTCAAGGAATTCAGAACAAATGCAATAATAGTCCCTGCCCTGTTCTCCCATATCTGCAATCCTGTGCTTAGTGTCCACTAGAACATTTTTTGAAAGGAAATGGATAAATCAGAGGGTAACCAGGACAATCAAAGAGTTGGGAATCATATCGCAGAAGCATTCCTTGAGGAGAACTGCAGATATTTAACCTGCAGAGAGGACTAAGGAGTGACATATTTTAACTGTCTCTATGTAGCCGAAGAGCCATTGAACAGAAGAGGGATTAGCCACCATTGCCATGGTGTTAGAGGGCAGAATTAGGAACACTGGGTAAACCTTAGAGGTACAGATTTAGGTTTAATGTCAGGAAAAAATTCCCAATAATTAAACCTATCCATAAGGGAAATGGGTAGTTTGGGGAAGCAAAGAGTTCCCCATCACTGGAAGTCTTCAAGAAGTAGCAAAATGACTATTTATTAGAGGATGGTACAGAGGGTATAGGTTGGACCATGAACTCAGATGGTAACATATATAAACACTCTTTCTATCTCTCTCTCTCTCTCTCTCTCTCTC
>CM053586.1:327847961-327867005 GCA_028646515.1 Pseudochirops corinnae
TCATCATCATCACCATCACCATCATCATCACCACCACCTCTGCCATCATCATCACCATCACCATCATCATCACCACCACCTCTGCCATCATCATCACCATCACCATCATCATCACCACCACCTCTGTCATCATCATCACCATCACCATCATCATCACCACCATCATCATCACCACCACCTCTGTCATCATCATCACCATCACCATCATCATCACCACCACCTCTGTCATCATCATCACCATCACCATCATCATCACCACCATCATCACCACCACCTCTGCCATCATCATCACCATCATCATCATCATCACCACCACCTCTGTCATCATCATCATCACCACCATCATCATCACCACCACCACCACCACCACTGTCATCACATCGTCATCATCACCACCACCACCATCACCATCATCATCACCACCGTTCCATCATTTTTATGATGTTTGACACTTACCCATGTCAGGACAAACATCCTAATAATTTGATTCATCAATTATGTAATTTACATGCATTACCTCATTTGCTCCTCACAACAACCCTATAAGATTTTATAAATGAGGAAAGTGAAGCTGCACAGGGTCACATAGCTAGTCTGAGGCAGGATTCAAACTCAGATATTTCTAACTCCTAATTCTACCCTCTTGCTGCATGTCTGATCATTTTCAATCAACGCAGGACCACCTTCTCCATATTCAGTATCCTAACACCTCAGCCCTGCTTGTACCTAGATGGAGTATGTCTCAAGCTCCATCAATCCTTAATACATAAGTGAATCAATGAAAAAAATATTTATTCAGCCCTTATTACATGCCAAGCATTGTGCTGAGTGCTAGATACACAAATGCAAAAGTGCTTCAGTCCCTGACCTCGAGCAGCTTATATTCTACCAGGAGGAGACCATACATATGTGGGAGTGGTGGCGAAGCAGGGATCTTTTGGTCAGGGAAGTCATAGAGATAGTTAATAGAGCTATGGTAGTGCTGAATCAATGCTCCTTTGCTCTTAAATGAGATAAAGTATGTACAATGTTTTGCAATCTTTAAGGGACTATATAAATGTCAGCTATCATTATAAATGGATGGTTACAATTTTTAGAGTTAAAAATTCCCCATGCAAGAGGGAAAAAAAGGTATTTGGCAGATTGGCATATTTGTTTACACACCACAATTTCACCCCAAGTAATAAATGTGGGCTTTAGTCCTATGTAGTTGATAAATATATGCTTCAGTTTTCAAGGAGAAATCTGTGGCTGTGAGATTTATCAGGCTATAGTCTATCAAGATATGTGCTTTCCAGTGTCTTGGAGATCCAGAGGTTGACGCGGACTAGTTCTGCTGGAGAGTGAGGGGTCCAGTCTTTGTGATGGGGCAACTGCTGGAGCTGAACATGGATTCCTACTTGAGTCAGATTATCAGTTTCCAGAGGCTCTGGCCTCCCAATCAGGCATGCCCTTAGGGAAGTGGTTCTCAACCTGTGGGTTATATTCAGTTTGTAACAATGAAAATACATCCTGCATATCAGATATTTACATTACGATTCATAACAGTAGCAAAATAACAGTTATGAAGTAGCAACGAAAATAATTTTATGGTTGGGGGTCACCGCAACAGGAGAAACTGTATTAAAGGGTCGCGGCATTAGGAAGGTTGAGAACCATGGCCTTAGGGGAAGGCCAATAACCTCAGTACAAAGCTTCTAGCAGGATGGGCCTTCGAGCATTCATCTGGCAATTCCTACTTGCCAGTCTGCTTTGCCAGAATTCTTATAGCGATCATCCATGACCCCAGACAGGCAAGATGTGTCCCCGGCAGGGACACACAGAAAGGGACATATTTTGGCTTCAGCTAACAGGAAAGATGGGGCACAGAGAGCTAACAGGGGAGGAAGAGGCCATGGGACCTCAGGATGACTGTTACCATGGCAGCTTGCTGGGAGGGAGAATTGCTCAGCTCTCTCTCTCTCACAGTGAATGACATTGTCCTTCATTCCAGAGATGGAAAGATAGCAACCAATTTAGAAAGGGAGTGTCAGGTGGGTGATCACTGCTGTGTGCCTCAGAATCATAGCATTGAAGAGTTGGATGGGACCCCAGAGACTCACCCTGGCCTACCCTGTACCAGAGAAAAACAAATCACCTTTATAATGTACCTGGCAGGTGATCATTGGGGGGCTGGAGCGGGGGGTGTGGAAGGATTTGCCCAAGGTCACACAGCAGAAATGGTAGACACCAGGATGACTCCAGATCTAGCACCCTATCCACTGAACTTCCTTGCCTGCCAACAACTGATAAGTCTACCCTTTGTTTACAGACCTCCAGTGAGGGGGTGGAGGTGGGGTTACACTTTGGGATAGCTCTAAATGTCAAAAGGACCTTCCTTCCAGCAAACCAAAGTCATTTTCTTGGAGATTTCTGTCCATTGCTCCTGATTCTATTCCCACCACAAGATTGCTATTGATTACAGCCCCCAGCCTGAACACTGCAGGTACTTAATGAATATTTTTGGAATTGAATTTGGTGAATTGGTGAAGGAATAAAAGCTCATTGAGAACAAATGCTGTTTCATTCTTTGCACTCGGATCATGGGAATTAAGATTAACAGTCTTTTTGGTCAGGTGGGGCTCAAAGCTCAGAGCTCATACCAAGCCAGCCCACAGATAACTGGTTGCTAAAACAGCCAACATGTTGTTGTTGTCTTTTTTTCTTATCTGTTTAAGAAATAGCACAGCCATCAAAAGATACAAGGCACTGCCCTCCATGGTCTGACTGTTCAGAAAGACCCATGTTTCCCAAAACATCAACTGAAAGGCAAAGAGCCAAATTTGTGGTTGAGAAGAACTAGGTTCAGGTCCCAACTCTGGGCAAGTCCATCAATCAAATCAACCCAGCCAACCAATAACCATTTACTAACCACCTACTATGTGCCAGACATTGAACAAGGAGGTAATACTTTAAAGATAAAAATGTAACCCTCAAGTCTCATCAGAAGAAACAATATGTACACACATGAATGTATAAAAAATGAATTCAAGGTAGTTAGGAGGCATCAGGAGCTTGTGGACCCTGAGCTGAGTCTTGAAAGAAATACTTGACCCTTTCCTGTCTCTAGGAGAGCCATTACCCGCAATGCCAGTGGGCTCTCATTCTTGGTCAGGTGTTGAATAGCGATTAGTTAGATTTCCTATCCTGCTGGTCACATTTACATCACATAACCATGCACTGCGCTACACCAAATACATCCTCCCTTTCTATCTGTTCACAGCTATGATTTCCACCCCTCCAGAGGTTGCTTCACAGTCAACTCCCACTACAATTTCCTCCTTACACCAATAACCTCATGACCGTTTGCTGATGTGCAAAGATTGTCCACCCTGGAGATAAAAACATCCTTGTGAATTCTGAACAAGGAAATGGCTTCTTCACCAGATGCTGCTCCTTTGACTTTTTTTTTTTTGCTTGATCTCTGCTCTCTGTTCAGGCTCGCAGGGCCCAGGTGTTCAGTTATAATATTGAAAAGGACTTACCCAGCATGAGCATTTGGAGAAACCAGGGGCTCTTCAGAGGAGCAATGAAACAAATCACCGGAGGAAGACCCTGTGATTCTTGAATGGGCAGCTTTAATTGCTATGAGTCCAATTCCCTACCTCTCAGGATTTAATGGGGCATGTGAAATTCAAAAGCCTGGGGAATCAGTGCCAGGCTATCTATTTGGACATGGTGGATGGGTCAGAAGACCTCTCAAATCCAAGGAATTTAGAATTGGAAGGGGCTCCTTCAAACCTGTACCTGAAAAAGATTCCTCTCTACAAAATCCCTCACAAATAGCCATTTCAGTCTTCCCCTGAAAACCTCCACTGAGGCCAAGCCCCTCACTCCCAATGCAGTCCATTCTATTACCAGCCAGCTATCATGGTTAGGAAGCCTGCTCTTGTGCCAAATTGAACTTTGCCTCTTTGCAAATATTTCCTCTTACTCCTGGTACTGTCTTCTAAGGCCAGGTGCATCTAATCCTTCCTCTATATGACAGTTCTACATTTATTTGAAGATAGTCACCAGCTAGGTGGTAAAATGTATAGAATGCCAGGCCTAGAGTCAGGAAGACCTGAGTTCAAATGTGGCCTTAAGATGCTTACTAGCTGTGTGACTCTGGACAAGTCACTTATCCCTTATTGCCTCAGTTTCCTCACCTGTAAAATGAGCTGGTTAGAAGGAAATGTCAAACCATTCAAGTATCCTTGACAAAAAAAAAAAAATCCAAAAGAAGTCACAAAGAGTCAAACACAATTGTTGTCTAAACAATAAAATTATTATTGTCCCACCCTTCCAAGCATCTCTTCCCCAGATTAAAAATCCCCAAGTCCTCCAATCATTTGGGTATATACTTGTAAACCCTTCTATTTGGGGAAGCTGAAGTTGGTGGATAATGAGTTCCCAAGTTCTGAGCTGCAGGGCTAAAGTCAATTAGGCATCCACACTAAATCTGGCATGAATATGGTGAGCCCCAGGAGCAGCTCCAGTAGACTTCCTAAAGAAAGGAGAACCAACCAAGCCTCTGTGCAGATCATCAGTGGGGTTGGGCTTTTGAATATCTAGCTGGTCACTGTATATCCAGCCTAGATGAAGTAGACAAAACCTAGTCTCTTCCAGAACAATGATAACAATAGCAAACCAAACACCCCCAGTTACTTTAATCAATCCTCTTGGCATGAACTCTAAACCCTTCACCATCTTGGTAAACCACCTCTGGTTGGTTTCCAGTTAATCAATAATCTTCCTAAACTGCAACACCTGGGACTGAACCCAATCCTACTGATGTAGCATGACCAAGGCATAGTCTTCAACACCTGGGACTGAACCCAATCCTACTGATGTAGCATGACCAAGGCATAGTCTTCCTTACTCCTAGAGGTTATGCCCCTCAAGGCAGCCTATTATCACCTTAGCTTCTTTGTCTTCCATGTTAAACTATTGACTTCATATTGAGTTTGCAGTCACCTAAAACCCCCAGTTTTTCCCCAGGAACTTCCGTCTGGCCACATCTAGTACAGTGCCTAGTGGACAGTAAGTACTTAATAAATGTTGACTGACCCACTAACTCAAAAGCCACCTTTTGCATTAAGGTTGTCTTGATAACTCCCTGCTACTACTGCCTCCCTCTCCAAAAAGTGACATCATATTTATTTTATATATGTTTATATATCTTCACTGCCTTTCCTGATACAATGTCATCTCCCTGAGGATAGGGATTGTTTCATTTTTGTCTTTGCATGCCTAATTCCAGCACAATGCCTGGCACACATTAACAATGTAGTAAATGCATGATGATTGTGCCTTGATGTAGGAAGAAAATTCCTAACAATTAGAGCAAAGCCAAAGTGGAATGGGCTGCCCTAGGAAGTGTTGGGCTCCCTCTCCCCTCAGGACAGGGATTGATAAAGGTTGGGTGATCATTTGTCAGAGATGGTTTAAAGGTAAATTCTTATTTCTGGTGTGAGTCAGATTAAAAAATGGTCTCTAAAGTTCTCCTACAAAAGATTCTGTGAATTGGAAAAAGAAGAGACCAGACTTTTCATGAGGGTTTGGGTGGCGGGGGAGAACAAGACACGGGCCAGCTTCTTGTTAGAAGCTTCACTGGGTAACTCTGAAGATGAAGAGGAGGGAGAAATATTACCCAGCTTTTGGCAGGCTTTGGTTTTTCTCATTTCCAGTATTAGAGGGCAGGAGGGGCAGGGAGGCACCCAGCCATGCTGCATTGCAGGTAATCAATTTCTCAAGGACTGCAATAATTAGGAGATGTATTCATAAGCTTGAGCTTCCCTTTCTTTTGAAAGGATGAATAGTAAGTACCAGAGCTCTAAAAAGACTAGAGTATGTAAGGGCTTCTGGAGAAAAAGAAGAAAACTCTGGTTAAAAAAAAAAACAAGCATCACAAATAAAACAAAACAAAACAAAAAGAAAAACCCCAACGCAGTAGGGGTTTCTTTAATCACATGGAAGAGTGACTCCGTCTCGAGCAGCTACAGAGCTCCCTGTGGCTTTTCAAAATATTATCATCTGGACATGGGTTTTGTGATTTCCTTGCCTAATATGTAAAGAGGACACAGACCATGTTTCTATGGATCCCCCAGAGAGCTGAACTTGGCAAACCCGTCCTAAGACTAGTGCTGGTGGTTTGCAGTGCAGGAAGCATTGATAACCAGAGAGGAAAAGTGAAAGACCTGTCCAGTGGCTGCCTGCCAAAGGTTACTTTGTTTTACTCCTAGACAGTGAGGCCATGGCCACTGGGGTGAGTGACTGTGGTGAGGTCTGTAGCTTCTCTAACTGCAAAATGGCAGCTTTGAGATGACATGCTCTCTTTACCTTGGCCACCCACCAACAAGAACAACTGGCAGAAATAAGTCCAATTCTTCTTACTCCACTCTGACCCTGTAAAATGCTGTCTCAAAGGCAGCCTCTCTCAGAAACTGACCCATTCTCTCCCTCCCATTACAGTCAAATACTAACAGATTAAATGGGTTTTTCAGTTGGATCCATGGGATTGTCTAACCATCATCATTGTTAGTATGTCATGCAACACATGGTCAGCCAGACCAGGCTGTCTCTGACCGGGACTCTATCTCAACTCACTACAAGAATAATAGCTAACACTTATGTAGCACATCCTCATGAAAACCCTAGGAGATAGTTGCTATAATTATCAATTTACAGATGAGGAAACTGAGGCAAACAGAACTTGAGTGATTTACTCAAGAGTTAGTGAGTACCTGAGGCCAGATTTGAACTCAGATCTTCCCAATTCCAGGCCAGGCACTCTATCCACTGTACTAAGCACTAGGGAAAGAAGTGAAGACTAACTTTGAATACAGGAGGACCTAAAGGGATAAGAATCAGGTAGCAACAATAATTACAACAACAATTATCATTATTGATTATAACAGGGCTTTAAAGTTTGCAAAATATACATGTTAACCCATCTGATATTTGCCGCAACTTGGAGGTAAGCATGATTATTAATCCCATTTTACTGATGAGGAAGCTGAGTCACAGAGGTTTAGTGACTTGCCCAGAGACACACAGCTAGTAAATGTCTGAGGCACGATTTGAACTCAGACCTATGTAATTAGAAGCCTCATATTCTATCCACGTATTTGGATATGCAAGAAAGCCCATGGAAAGAGTGGATATTAGCTTAGAGTACAATGTCAGTGAAGCACAAATAGAGGCAAGATATGTGGTCAAGGGAATTCCCTCCTCTGGTATCACAGGGCCTCCATATCTTCCTCCTCCTCGTGGAGTCATCAGGTCATTTCTATGCCCCATTAGATGAAGCCTCTCTCCTGCACAAGATGCTCATTTGGGATCCCAGGTTCTATTACTCTCTGCAGGTTAACTAGACATTACCAGGGCTTGCATTCCTCAAAGCTGCTGTCTCCCTAAAAATATCGCCTCTGGGTGTCCATATATGTCTAGAGCAGTGTTTCTCAACCTTCCTAATGCCGCGACCCTTTAATACCCATATATGGGCGTATCTGCATGTAGGAAGATCTGCCTGGAGACAGATAGAGGAGCAGTGTCTCAGTTCCTAAGCCCATCGGAAATATGTGTTTTCCAATGGCCCTAGGCGACCCCTGTGAAAGGGTCATTCAACCCCAAAGGGGTCACAACCCACAGGTTGAGAACTGCTGGTCTCGAGAGTATCTCTACCTTGTCAGAGGCTGGGCTCTTCCTTAACTATTGGTTCTCATGTCCAGAGCAGGTAAACTCAACTCTTTAAAGGCCAGCAGTAGCATAGGCAATCAACCCAGGAAAGCTTGGAATGACAAACTACTAACATCTTTACAGTTAGGTAACATTAAGACTTAATTATATCCTTTATCTGTTCCTTGCTTTCTGTGATTATATCAACTGTATTTGGTTTGAAGGAGGGAGCACAGGAAGGATTAACTGGTCAGAGAAAAATAATCACACATTCTCTCTCTCTCCATACACACATACATACATACATACATACATACATACATGCATATAGATAGATATGTTTGTATACACACTCCTATGTGTGTATGTGTATATGTACATGTGCATTTATATATGTATGTGTGTATGTATATATTATATAATATATATATGGATATATAATAAAAAGTTTTTCAGCATTGAAACTGACACAAACAACTTGGAAAGTCAGGAGAAACTTCCTGGAGGAGGCAGCATTTGAGCGGAGCCTGGGAGGGAGTTAGGAGTTTGTAGACACAGAGGTGTGATGGAGAATATTGCACCCCTCTCCACAAGGCATTCCAAGTGTAGAGGTAGGAGACAGAATGTCAGATAAAGAGAATGAGAACTGGATACTTGGGGTCATGGAAGCAATAAAATAGGGGACTAGAATTTAACCTTTCACATCTCTCCAAAACATAAATTGTTCACCAAAGAAAAAGCAAATTCATCTGCTTCCATGGTCTAAGGCACCTGGAATTGAGAAGATAACCCCATCCCGCTGCAAAACTCAGGAACTGACCCTGAGCTCACCCAAAACCCTCCCTCACCTGCCTCCAGCAGAGGCTATACTAGAAGACCCAAGGACACAGCATGGGTTTAAATCAAAATCCTACATAGAATTCCCTCCTCTCTCTTTCTAGTGCCATAAGGATCATGACTCTAGGATGGGAAATTTTGCTCAGGCCACAACAATCATCTTGACCACAGCCATTTAGAAACAAAAGCCCACAGGGAGCTGAAATGCCTATGCTGGGGAATGCTGGCTCTGAACTGCAGGTACCTGGCCAGAGAACTAAGGAACAGGGGAAGTTAAAAATACAGGACACCCTCTGTGTGGAGAGTTGAGAAGTGTAAAAGATCATACTGATCTTTTTTAGTGTATTGAGCTGGCTCTAGCACAGCCTTGGCAAAGACAATTTCATATTTGGTTTTTCCCATCACTATAAAGATAGTGCAATAGAGAGCCAGCCTCACAGTCAGGGAGATTTGAGTCCAGCATCCAACTGGAACTATTTATAACCATCCAAAAGTCAGTTGGGATAGAGACTTAGGCTTGGGAGCAAGGAATTGACACAATGTGGGAGGAAGCTAAGATGCTTTCAGATCCAACCCCTAAGAAAACCACAATCAGAGGGTCAAGAGTTAAGGAAGTAAGTGATAATAAAAATAAAGGGGGTGGAGAGGAGAGAGAAAATTTAGAAAGTACCAAAAGATTTTAGGAAGAAGAAATCTCAAAAACATTGAACATAAACAAATTAACTAACAGTAAAAATAGAAGGAAATACGGACTCCAGATCTAATAAATTAGTTTAGGCAGCTATGACTAAATACTGCAAAATGAAGGAAAAAGATTCAAGATTTGATGAAATAGAGCACTCTGTGAAATTTGAAGAGAACATGGAACCACAACACATTGTTTCTGAGTGTTTTGAAAGAGAGATGAGAATTATGAAAGCTGAATTTATGTCCTAAACATCAAAAATAATGAGCAGAATAGAACCACTTGAATCTGCAATGGCAAAGACACAAAAGACAGAATAATAGATCAGGAATACAAATGTGCAGAAGTAAAAGAACCTAGAAGAGAAACAAAAAAACAAAAATATTAAAGAAAAATATACTTGCTATCCTAACAAAACATATGGATCGCTAAGATAGAATGCATAGAGACCACCTAAGGATAACAGACCTATAAAAACTACTCAGAAAACTAGAATGCAATCTGGCAGAAATTAATCTTAGATCAACCCCTAACATGGTATTCCACAACACATTCTGAATGGTTGTGTGACCTTAATATTAAAGATCAGACAATAAAAAATAGAAAAGAAATAAAACATATACCTCTCACAGGTATAGGTAAGAGATACATTCTTAACAAAAAAGAGATAGAGGCAATTTACTGAAGATGAAAAAGATAACTTTGTTTACTTGAAACTGAAAAGCAGACAACATTAATGAATCTAGGATAAAAAAGAAGTAGTTGAAAGGGGGAAAATCTTTGTATCAAATTTCTCTGATAAGGGTTCAGTATACAGTATACCACAACTAGGTGGCCCTGTGGTTAGAGCTCTGTACCTGGAGTCAGGAAGATCCAAGTTCAAATTCAGGCTCAAACACTGTGTGACCCTAATTAAGTCACTTAACCCTTTGTGCCTCAGTTTTCTCAATTGTAAAATGAGGGTCATAATAACACTGCCCTCAGAGGGTTTTTGTAAGGATCAAAGGTCACATTTGTAACATGTTTAGCACAGTGCTGGGCACATAATAAGTGCTTAATAAATATTTGTTCCCTTTTCTACTCTTTCCTCTCACCTCTCATATCCAATCTGTTGCCAAGTCACATTAACTTTAACTTTGTAATATTTCTCATACACCCCCTTATCTCCTCTGACACTACCACCTCTCTGGTTCAGTCTAATGACTCTTGAGTTTTTCCACACTGCAATTCATCCTCCATTCAGCTATCAAGGTGATCTTCCTAAAACATGGATCTAACCATGTCATTCTCCACTTCAATAAATTCTAGTGGCTCTAGATCATCTCCAGGATCCAATATAAAATCTTCTGTCTGATCTTCAAAGTTTTTCCTAAACTGGCCTTGTCCTGCCTTTCTAATCTTCTTATGCCTTATCCCCATGTCCTCTAGGATCTAGTGATCCTCCTTGCTGTTCTTCAAACAGAACACTCCATCTCCCACCTCAGTCACCTCTCCATAAAACCTTCTTTGGTTCCATCTTAACTCCTACCCCCAGGAAACAATGAAGGTCTGTAGCAGCAACCACACTGGCATATCCAGGATGGCTGCTAGCACAAGTTCTTAAATCTGCCTTACTAGGAAAGATAGCTGTTCATGGGGTCAACAATCTTTCTTAGTTACATTTATTAGTTCAGGTGGAAAATCAGCACCCTGAACTTCAGAGAAAATGCAAAGAAAATACAAGCAGAGAAATGAAGACCAACAGACAGGGTTTCTAACTGTCTGAGAAATTAGCACAGATCACCAGACAGATCCAAGGCAATACATACATAGTTACCAGAGAGAGAAGCACCAGCATCTGGGTTTTTCAAAGCCAGGGGTGCTCCTTAACAGCTACCCAGAGTCTCATCTGGTCATATCACAAGAACACTCTTCGAATGAGTGAGCCTCAAAGCAAAGTGCTAACCTCAGAGTACACACACACACACACACACACACATTTATATATACATATACATACATATATAAGTATATATACATATATGTGTGTGTGTGTGTGTGTATATATATATATATATATCCACATATATATCCACATATATATATATATATATATATATACACACATATATATCCAGAGAGTATTACAACCCCTGTGACTCAGTGCCTAATTAGAAATTAACAAAAGGTGTGAAAGCCTTCCTACAAGCAAGCCTCCCCTAAACAAGCTTCTCTTAATGGACTCCACATGAGGCCTATTAATGGGCAGGGAAGATCTTATAGCCGTTAACATTACAAGGTCTGAGCTTTATTATTCTGAATCTGCATTCTAGTCAGTAGGGGAAACAAGACACGTAGGTGGATAATTATCATACAAATTGGAAGATGAAATGGTCCAAGATGTAAAGAATGTGTTATTAGAGATTTGAAGGGAGAGGCTTCTCTTTTAGTTTGGGAGGGGGGGAGGGAGAGAGTTACCAGGAGATGCTTTAAAGTAGGGTGACTGAATTGAATTACGAAGGAAGAGAAGGTTTTGTGTCTAATGTTAGCCACCTCAAAGTGAGGAAGAGGAAGGAGAAGGAAGAAAAAAAATTTACATGATAACTTTGTTGCATATTTAAAAGGAATAGTAAATAATGCATAGTAGATTTGCAGTTTCATGTATAATCATTTTTTTATTATATCATGTTATGAAAATGCTTATTGTATTCCATAAATTAAAAATAAAATAAATAAATTAAAACAATTAATGGGGACTGGCAATAGAGGAGTGGGGAGGGCATTCCATATGGCCAGTGAAAAAAGCAGAGTGGCTGGAGGAGATGAAGAGATTATAGCATAACTCATTAAGTTCAGTTCATCTCAGCACATATTGCCTTGTGAGACCAAAGGGGGCATTATGAGGAAGAGGAACAACTTCACAATTGTTCATCCAACTTGGATGCTAGAATGGGCTTAGGGTATCATGGAGGACATTGGATCTGCAAACAGAACACCCGGGTTTGAATCTCAGCTCTGTTCCTTGTGATTTGTGTGTCTTTGAGCAGGTTACTTATTTTCCTCACCTATCAAACAAAGTTGTTGGAATGGATGGCCCTTTCTAGCTCCAAATCCTACTGAAACCTGTTTTCATTCACTTCCACCTTCATATGCACAAAGGATTCAGTAATGGGGCACTGATGATGATTAATTATAATTCTATTCTCCTGGACAAACCCTTCCCTCCACCTTAAAATGTAACCTCTGTTCCACTCAATTCTGGATTCACATGGATTAAAGTTCAACATGAAGGAAATAGGGCTGATTATATTTACCTAATCTTGATCAAGTCCCAGTTCAGTTTTCAGAGAGCTTCTAAAAGTAATCTAAATTCAGCTTGCACTTTACTAACATACCAAGCAGGAAACATAGGTTGAAATAATAACATATTTAATCGTCATAGAATTGCAAAGTAAAGCAACAGAAACACTTCTCAACGTCCATTCCTGAAAAAGCCCTACCTCTTCCCTGATTCCTGATAAGAAGAGATCATATTTGGAAAGCATTTAACATAGTTGGCTTTTTAAAATGTTTGTTCCTTCCCTCCCCTTTATACTCACCAGATTTTCCTAGGAATAAAAGTACTCAAGACTATGAATTGATGAAGGAAGGTATGACACTAATTTTGTGTGGCTCAACCCACACAATGCCTGTATTTTGACTCAGATCGTCAGTCTCCAAAATTCTGCCAAGCTTTCTTTCCTTGTATTTTGGGATCTCAAGAACGTCTAAGACTCCTGATTTCTTGAACATTGTCATTGGAGCTTGGTTCTTTTTTCTTTCTGTAAGACCTTCTCTCATCATTATCTTCCTATGACAAAATTATCCCATACCACAGATACATGGACTCATGGGAAATGGAGTCTTTGGATCACTTTCTAGAGCTAGGAATTCTTAGAAACATAACCCAGTCCCAAGAGATATGGCTGCCTTATACTGTGAACTATGTCTAATGTTTAATTAGAGCTGATGCCTCTTGAATTATCTTTAATGGTACCATTTTGCTTACACAGACCCCTTCATTTCACATTTATATGACATGCACCTCTGGCACATTTATAACATAATACTGAAAACCTCTGACATGCTGTCCATAGAGTCAGGAAGATCTAGGTTAACTACCCAGTCTTCTAAGACTTTACAATCTTTGTGCCCTTCCAGGGAGTCACTTTTACCTATCTGGATGGGATAACTCCATAGGAACCTAGGGGTTTAGATTTAGAGCTGTAAGGGAACATAAAAACTGCTTAGCCCAACTCCCTCATTTTAGGAGATGGCTTAGAGATGATTTAGCTAGTAAACCTTAGATGGCTATAAACTGAGCTGAAATCCGCATCAGTCAAGGATTTTCTCACCAATGTGAATCCACCGACTCTACTTTGAGATTGTCTGCTAAAGTTCCATCCAAGCAAGTACTTTGTCTTCTCTAAACTTTGGAGCTCTCCCAACACTTGTAACAGTATGTTGAATTGAATTTCATAAGTTTTATACCTTATCTCTCCAATCAGAGTGTGAGCTTGAAGGCAGAGGTCAAATATCACCCCCCCCCCCACACACACACCCCTTATGCCTTGCACATAGGAAATGTTCAATACATGTTTCGTTTTTCATTGAAGGCACCACATTTGTTCGGCTGACATATTAATAACTGCTATATCAATGATCAAATTCATCTTTCCCCCTTGGAGCTGTGGCCCCACCAACCAAAAGGAGAGAAATTCAAGGATGCACCCTCCCACCCTCCTTGGTTCTCTTCTCTCTGGCATCTAGCATAGGAAGGGAATGTCACATGAAGGGCCATTGTGAAGACATAGCCTCTGTAAAGAGTTAAGGTACTTTAAAGGGCCATGAGCCCCATATTTAATCCCACCAGCCCTTGTGGGATGATCTGGTTCATCTTTTACATTATTTTCCTTTCTCTTTCTCCCTTTCCACTCCTAACCCCCAAATCTGTTTTGAACCTCCATGGACTGCATCCTAGAACTAGATACAACATGGACTGCCTTGAGCTGTTTATTGACAGCAAAATCCAAACCACTCCAAAGTTCAGGTAAGGAACTTCTATAGTATTCCCATCATTCCCCAACATGTCAGTACAGCAATGGGCTGGCTCCATTCTACCTTTCAAATAATATCTTATTCAGACTGGGGAAAGGAATGAATCAGGGTTCCTTCAGGGCAATTTCAGAACCCAGCACATCTGCCAGCTGGGCAACCCATTTCAAAGAACCAATTAGTATGAGCCCCACAAAATGATCAGAGCCAGTTCCAGCACCTGCCCCCACAGGAGCCAGAGGGGCAAGCATGTCTACATGGCAAGTGGGCTTGTTTTCCTGCGGCAGCTTTGTTCCACTCCAAGGAACACACTTTGTTTCTTCCCTCCCAAAACTTGGCTTCGCTTGACTTGATGAAAATGATTTGGAATTATAGAAACCAACTGCAGAGGGGAGAATGAATCCACTTTGGTGCCTGTGAGGAAACAGGATGGTGGTAGGAGAGATGGAGGGTGCTTGGTGTACAGGAGTTTTGCTACTTTTTTTGAAGCAGATCACTCAGCCTACTTGACATGCAAAGTAGACTCTTCTTCTGGAATAAGACAATCATCATTTCCCAGGAGCACTGGTATTAGGTGTAGAAAAGAGTAATTCTGAAGCCTGCCCTATGATTCACTGCACCTTGCTAAGCCTCTCGTTCTTTTTGTAGCTAAGATAGAGAAATTCGAGAATGAGACACAGTGCCGCTCCTGGGACAATGCATTGTTTGAAGCACAGTGTAATTTTTTTTAAGTGTAGTTGAGTGATCGTGGGTGAGTTACTGAATCATCATGAATCACTCACTCCCTGAGCAAGAAGCAACGTGACCCAAGGAGGAAAAAAAGACCTTTAATTTATTATTTTGAATCTGCCTCCTAGCAATACTATGGCCCCATAATGTGGTCTATACATGGTTCTTCCTGTTGCTATCTTGAAATATGGGGAGACTGCAATGCATTTTGAGGAGTACTGGGAATTTGCGGGGAAACATATTAGAGAATTTTATTCATTTTCTTTTCTTAAAAATAAAAAAGAAATCTCAAGGAGTATATTTTTATTCTGTCTAGCATCATATATAGGGGACTGGCCCTAGATTCAGGAAAATCTGAGTTGAAGTCTATCTCTGGTACATTCTACATGTGACCATGAACAAGTCACTCAGTGGCTCAATGATCTAGAGAACTGTCAGAGACTAATTCACAATGGAGTTGCCAGTCTACATCCAACTCCTTTCGAGGTTCTACTTAAGTGTTACCTTCAAGAGGACTTTCCTAATCCCCCCAGTTATTAAGGCATCATTCCTCCCAAAACACTCAAAAAATCATTGTGTACTTTTAAAAAATCCTACATTTACTTATCTGTTACTTCCCTTGCAAAATGTAAGCACTAAGGACAAGGATTCTCACACTTTTGTATTTGTATGGCAACTACCACAGTGCTAGGAACATTGTAGGCATTTAACAAATACCTGTTGATTGATCTGTTGACTGATCCATGGTGGAAGTCCCACATTAGAGTTTCCCTACACTAAGGAAATCATAGACTTTGACAAAATTTTCAAACTTCTCACACACCTATTTTCTTCATACTTTATTTTGATATTTGCCTATACCTTTACTTAAATTCTTTAAAGATTTATGCTTTCATCAGTATGGGGATTCCCCTTATACCAATGCAGATCTCCATCCTTCCAAATTTTGTAAATGATGTTAAAGAGTCTCTGGGGCTGAAGAATTCGTGTGACTAACCTGGTGAGGAGTCTACACAGCACAGTCCAGTGAAAGGAGTCAGGTAATTTGTGTTCATACTCCTGCTATGTAATTGTGGGAAAGTCACTAGACCTCTCTAGCCCCCTCTGTTCCTTCATCTGTAAAATAAGGGGTTGGGCAAGATGACTTCTGAGCTCCTTATGATCATCAAACTTAGCTAGACTGGTTCCCAGATGATAAACATACAGCCCATCGCTGGGCCCAAAATACAAATCTTTATAGTGGGTTTAGTGACTTCCTATTAACCTTGTCTAGAATAAAATAAAAACCATTCAGCCCAGTATTTAAGGCTCTACACAGTTTGGATCCAGCCTACATTCCCATTTTTATTTCATTTTATTTCTCTTAAAGAATTCTAAATTCTAGTCAAACCAGACTGCCATTTACTACCCAAATATGTCAATCTAATTCCTACCACCATGCTTGGGAACAGGCTGTCCCTGTGCAAGGAACATTTTCAGTCTTCATCTCTATCTCTCAGAATCCCTATCTTACTTCAAGGTACCTCTTATTATCCATAGAGGCAGGGTGCTAGAAGTGAACAGAGAACTAGATGGGTCTTAGTAGTAGGAAAATGTGGCTTCAAGTACCTTTTCCGAAACACAATGGCTAGGTAGGTAGCACCATAGTGCACAGAGCACCATGCCTGCAGCCAGCAGGACCAGTGTTCAAATTTGGCCTCAGACACTTACTATCTATGTGACCTTGGACAAGTTACTTAATCTGTTTGCCTCAGTTTTCTCAATTGTGAAATGGAGATCATAGTAGTACCTATCTCCCAGGGGTGTCATGAGGACCAAATGAGACATTTGTAAAGGGCTTAGCATACTGCCTGGCACATAGTAGGTTCTATAGAAATACTAGACATTCTTGTTACTTCTAGACAACTGTCTTGACTATAATTTATAGAGAAAGTGCTGATCTAAATTGGTAGAGGAAGTCATTCTCAAGCTTCATGTATCAACAAAATCACAAGAATAGGGCTTGACCTTACATTTACACATGCTATATCCTACCAGGAGAGGGTAAATTCCTTGAGAGAAGGGCCTTTTTTGTGTTTGTTCAGTAATTTCAGTCCTGTCTGACTCTTCATGATTCCCTTTGGTGTTTTCTTGGCAAAGTACTGGAATGCTTTGCCGTTTCCTCCTCCATACCATTTTAAAGATGCAGAAACTGAGGCAAATAGGGTTAAGTGACTTGCCTAGGGTCACACAGCTAGTGCTCATCTGAGGCTGGATTTGAACTCAGGAGTCCAGACCCACCACCTGTAAGCACTTAATAAATGTTTGTCAATTTTGCTATGCAATTATGAGCCAGGCCAGTCCATCAAGGGCCAGATGGTCCTCAATCAGTCATGGTTAGATCTATTTGTTTCAAATAGTGCTTTCTTCTTAAAGCTTTCTCCTATTCTCTTTGCTAGTAACTGGTTCATGTTTACTTACTCTACAGGAGCCGTCTGAGTATTCTACAGTAATCTACTCTACGCCCAGTCAGGTCTGGGCAGAGATCTGCTACGCACCAATACCTTGTCCTTGTGAATCACTTTTTATGATACACAGGGATACAATAAGGAGGTGAAAAGCAAGCTGGAAAGCAGTGTTAAAGATCATAAAGTCTTGGGTGAAATGCTAAAAAAAAAATCTAGGGGCACAAAGGCCATTACAGTTACCATTCAAAGGTGAGGGCTTCTGAAAAGAAGGGAAGACTTGGAAGATGAAAAGCAGGTTGAGACATTATTATATGGAAACTAACTTTGGATTCCTAGACTATGACTTAAAATAGAAGAATAAGAGGCTCCTGTGCAGAGATACAGTGCTCCTAATAAAGGTTTCTTAGAATGTATCTACAGTACACTCAGAAGGAAGGAGAAGTCCTTAAGATTAAAATCCTGAAAACCCAAAAAGAAACCATTTCAGTCAGGAAGAAAAGAAGGATATGGCTAAAGAGATTGATGTGGATGCATAGGGAGCTCATGAACCACCTTAGATTTTTTAAAAGACCTGTACAGAAGACAAAAGCAAGAGCAATTAATGGAATAAATAAGTGTGACACACCCTATAGGCATAATGTTGGGAGGTTAGAACTCAGAACAAGTTGAGGCTGGCAAGAAGTCTTTGTTGATTTTTTTAAAAGTTGTGTTGGAGAAGATATGGTACCCAAACCTAACCTGGCATGTCTAAATAAGCAATAACTTGTTGTTATTATTTTTATTATTAAAGAGAAGGGTTATTTTGTAGAAATAAATGAACTTCATTCTGGGTGGTCCCCCCAAAATACAACAAACATAATGGAGAGAAGTTTCAGAAAAGCAAATTTAGACTTGATATAAGAAAAAACATCTAATATTTGAACCAGCTAATTCTGATGAGTATCTGAGCAAGTCAATTCACTATCCTAAGTCTATCACCTCAACTATAAAATGGGGGGTAACATCCTCAATCCACCCTTTTGTGGAGATGGGAAGTCCACAGACGCTGCATATTTTCAGACTTTTTGAAAGTATTGATTGCTTGGTGATGATTTTTTCCCTCATTTTCCTTTTTTGCCTCTTAAAATATTGTTTATTAAAAATAAATATTTGTTATGTTTAAATAAACATTTGTTATATTTAAATATTTTGTTTCAAAATATTATGTTTATTAAAAATAGATATTTGTTATATGGGATGGTGTCAGGGTTCTCTTTTAGAGTACCCTAACTTACCAGCAGAGGCAACTGGTTACACACCCAACTAGTTGATGCTAGCATACCTTTTAGAACAGAAGAGTTCATGGCTCTGAGGTCCAAACAGAAAAGTTTATTAAGGTCTTTCTATGGGGAAGCCTTAAAGCCATATACTAAGGCAGGCTTCAAAGATATCTCCAAGGCTTAGATCTTACATAACCCCCAGATCCACTTACCACAGGTGACAGAGCCCAGCTGAACAGAATTGTGATAGGGGGAGTGCAATTCCATGGGTATGAAGGCCCCAGAGTGTGGAGACACCAATCAGTAACAGCAGGTA
>CM053586.1:327867505-327904957 GCA_028646515.1 Pseudochirops corinnae
GTATATGGAGGTGAGGTCTTATTTACTGATCCAAAGCAGCTCTGCCTTCAACTCTAGCACGTCACATTGGAGCTATTACATGCACTTCTGGCTGCCCCATATTGGGAAGGGCATTGATATGATAGAGCAGGTTTAGAGTATAATGATCAAAACAAGGGAGCTCAAAACCACTGAATTGCAGGAATTTGGGGTCGCGACCCACGGGTTGAGAACTGCTGATCTAGATGCTTATGTTGCCCTACATTCATTCATACAAATCTTCCCAAGTTTCTCTGAATTCTTTATATTTGTTATTTTCTTATGGCTCAATAATATTCCATTATATTTGTATATTCTACAAATATGTTCATTCTTTGAATAGATGGACATTCATTTTCCATGCAGTTCTTTTGTTACTACAAAAAAATGCTGCTATGAATATTTTTATATAAATAGTGTCTGTCCTGGAATGTGATGCCTCAGTGTTGTGGTTTGTCATCCTTCTCAAGAATACACTGGTTTTCTTGATGGCTTCTATTTTTTTGTTAATTAGACAACAGGCTGCCAAAAAAGCATAATTCTATCACAGTTTCCAGTTTTGTGATAAAAACCATAGACTATTACACTACTGGCTCATATCTAATATACTCTACACAGAGAGCAAACAGTGGGATGAAACCCTCAATAAAATAATTTCACATGTATACAGCATCCCTCCTCCCAAGTAAAGTAGAGTAGGAAAATGGTAGTAACCTGAGAATATGCATTCCTAAAAAAAAATGCTAAGGACATAGATGCTTTAACCTGAGATGAGACAAATATCTTATGTAGGTGACCAATAGCCTTGAGTACCTTACATAATCTCACTCAAGTGCTAGATCTCCCTTATACTTTTAAATTATTGAACCATACATACCCACAAAGCACTTTTATTTATGTGGATTACATCTATTCATGTTTTATTTTTTTATATTTTATTATATCTTCTCAGTTAAAATATCTTGTTACCGTTTTTATTTGTACTTTGTTCTCAAAGAGGACCATGCAATATTATGAAAAGTTTTGACCTCATGGAACCCCTGAAAGGGTACTGGGAATACCCAGGGTTTCCCCAGACCACACTGAGAATTACCAAGCTAGAGAATGTCTGGAGGGAGTAAGGAAAAGGAGGATAGGTTATGAGCCTTGGGCAAGTTGGCTGTGTTCCCCTTATATGAGGAATGCTGACCAGTAGTGCCAGAGGGATGGAATTAAATACTTAAGAATTGGAAGGAGCCTCGGAAGTTATCTAAGCCCCACATTAATTATGAATCCCTCTACAAAATCTACAAAAGTGCTCATCCAGCCTCTCAAAGACTAATGATAGTGAGCTCATTAACTAACCAAGCCACACATACCATTTTTTGGACACTTCTAACCGTTAGGACATATTTCCTTATGTTGAAAATCTGGTTTAACTTCAATCCTTTAAGATCAATAACATCAAATGTCCCTAGTCTTCTCCATGACAATTCTTCAAACATATATCCCCAATTGTCCTAATTTGTTCTAAATTCATGGTCCTATGAACCTAACTTTCAAGTTCTCTGTGTCTTCTCTTCTCCAGGCTAAGTCAACACTCCAAATTCCTGCACCTCAATGGTTTTGAGCTCCCTTGTTTTGATCATTATACTCTAGACCTGCTCCATCATGTCAATGCCCTTCCCAATATAGGGCATCCAGAAGTGCATGTAATAGCTCCAATGTGACGTGCTAGAGTTGAAGCCAGAGTTGCTTTGGATCAGTAAATAAGACAGACAGTGACTTGGTGGGGAGTGGGGTAGGGTGGATAGACTAAGAACTGAGGGAAATCTGTGAGGCCAAACATTGGGGGTAGGTGGTGCTAGGGGTCTGTAGCTGGAGACAGAAGGAATTAAGGACAGAAATCCACCTTACATTCCAGACAAACTGAACTACTAGTTATTCCCATTGTACGATTTGTGCCTTCAAAGAGGCCTTTCTCCATTGTCTGGAATACCATCCCTCCTCACCTCCATATACTCACCTTTTAAATTTTGTGGTTTTCTACAGGTTTGACTCAGGCACCATGGCCTATGTGATGCCTTCCTTAATTATCTTCTCCCACCCAAATGCTTGTTCTGTCTCTCAAATAATGCTACAATGAATATTTTTGAATATGTTTGTAATGGTTATGGGATTTCAAGATCTTCCATGCCCCTTGAACTTGCTGCTGTAGCAAGAAGGGGTAGAGCAAGAGGAAGCCGGAGCCAACATAGAGTCAGTGCGGTGGAAGCGGAAGCAGAGGCAGTGGCTGCGGCTGAGGCATAAACTCCCTTTTTTTGAGCCAGCTAGAATTTCTGCTAAGGACTCCTGCTGAGGACTGCCAGGGACAGGAACTGCAGGGAGGGGCGGGGCAGAGCTGCTGGGAGCAAACTGCGTGGACTCTGAGCAGTTGCCGTGAGTGAGGAAAGGAGGATCTTTGCCTGAGGTAGCCTGTCCTGTTTAGAAGGCTTGAGAATGTGGGTGTTTACTACATTAACTACATGTGCCAACATCATAACTACTATGATGGCTTTGACTTTCTGGTTTGGGACTCAGGGTTTTGTTTTTGAATAAATGTTCTAGGTATATTTCCCATGTAGAGAGCCTGTTGCATTTTGTGATAAATAACCATATCAGCATATTTATAGTTACTGTAGGCATTGTGAATACTGCATTGTTGATATAACATTTCACTCGTGCCCCCTTTTATACATGGGGTCCCCTAAATGCTATACTGACTTTGAGAAATATTCTGGATATGTGTCAACATCCACTCAAAACCATGGTTCATAAGCCCCTGTTGATGTGCAGCTAGCCAGAAGTCATATTAGTTCAAAGTAAAAAATATTATAGTAAAATACATGATAAGAATGATCCCCCATACATCATGGGACCCACTTTTTCAGAGGTTAACACACTTCCAGTTGGAAAGGTCCACATAAGATGAAAAAAGACACATGGAAGAGGATTGTTCATTCATTATTTGTCCTTTGTTCTGGAAGAGGACTGTGACATCAGTAAGGTGGTGTCATGACATGCAGCTGAATTGGATGTAAGTGAGGGAGGGCTGTGCAAAGTCACCAGCCCCACTGTTTCCTCCACATCTATCTGGGTCCAGTGGCAAGATGTAGATCAGGACAACTGGAGATACTCCCCTGCCCCACCATAGAAGAGCACACATATAAGGAAGATATATAACTAGGACAACTCAACTCCTTATGTGGTCAGGTCAACCCATATCACTGACACTTCAGAGCTGATCTCACCAGATGAACTGCTTTCTCCACTGAGCACCTCCCTTGGGCATTTATGCTCCCACCTTCCACTACCATCTGCTGGTCTTTGGTCTTTCAGCCTGCTCATTAGAGGGAATAGCCTGCCACTCTTTCATTTGATATTCTCAGGGGCTGTCTTTAGCTCTTCTATGATGAAAGTCTGACCATATGCACCTAGCTAGCTAGTTAGCCAGGGAAACACTTCAGAATTTTAAAGATGTCTTTTGAACTGGTTTTGGGATTCCTGATCTCAGCCTCCTCTGTGATTTGGGGTTAGAAAATTCCTTTGAAATATAATCATACCCCCGGTGGTTTACTCTGTATCACTTCAAAATAGCCCAAGGTCTCCATTTAACAAAAATGTAATGGAACCATGTGAAGCTGGGACGATAAGGTGGTTTTTAACTCCTATAATGCCCATCTTTTCCATGCAAATGAATGAAGAAAAACCAAAACTGATCAGAAGCCAGTAGATCTGTCAATTTCAATCTTATTTACATTCCTGCTTTGTTCTGTATTCTTGCTGGGAATAAAATGACTGGAATCCCTCTATAGAAATGATGTTATTCTTGCTATCAAGGACCTTCTTAGGGTGTAGTTCCAATAACTACGGTATAGTTTTGATAGCAGTATTTGAGTCAAAGTAGGTGAACAATTTAGGAACCTTTTTGCATAAATCTAAATGTTTTTATTCTGAATTTAAATACCACGGAAGAGAATTTCCATTTGCATAGTGGTACACAAGAGGATTATGTATGAAGCTACCAATCTGTATCATATTTTCTTTATAGTTCCTAATTTTATTTCTTTTTCATTTGTTGTGATTATTCCTTTTTCCCTCTTTTTTTTGGAACAGGGCAATTGGGGTTAAGTGACTTGCCCTAGGTCATACGGCTAGTAAGCATCAAGTGTCTGAGGTCATATTTGAACTCAAGTCCTTCTGACTCTAGTGCTGATGCTCTATTCACTGTGTCATCTAGCTACCCCCCACAAATTTTCTTTTAAAAAAAAAATAATTCTACTTTCAAAATTGTCCTACTTTGTCTGTGTTTCCTTCAAGGCTTCCTTATATTCCCTTATTTGTTTTTCTAAAAATGTTTCAAAGACCTTTTTTAGTTTGGCAATACTAATACCTCCCCTTCCTCCCCCAGTACCTAAATTCATCCCCCCCCCCAAAAAAAAACAAACAAAAGAAGGAGAGAAGTTGTGAAAAAATAAGCCTAGTTAATCGCAATGAATCCAAATAATGGCCATATATGAAAATAAATGTCCTTTTTGCACCGTGAAGCCATGTCCTTTGGAGGCATTGTCAGTCATAGCATTGATCAGAGTTAAGTCTTTCCACATTGTTTTTCTTACAATGTTGTTGTCCTTTTATTAATTATGCCCTTGGTCCACTCACTCCACTCGGCATCCATTCATATTACCCAGGATCCTTTGAAAACAGCATTTCCTATGGCATAATAGTATTCCATTACACTCATATACCCCAATTTGTTTATCTGCTCCCCAGGTGAAGGGTACTCCCCACCCCACCCCACCCCACCCCTTTGATTCTAGTTCTTTGTTTTTCTCTTTTTCCCTTCTAATCCTCTCTTCAGGATCAGGACGTTTGTTTTGCTCCCAATTGTTCCTTCTCTAATCAATCATCCTTTTTCTTAATCCTGCCCCTCATTCCTGTTTCTTTACCTGTTGAATGTAATAAATTCCCATAGCAAACTATGTATGTGTCTCTTTACACATGTTCATTTCTCTTTTGTCCCATTCAGATAGGAGTGAGATTCATCTAATGACCCTTTCCCTCACTGCTTCCCCTGCTCTTTGTATACTCTTATTCTCAGTTACAGCGACAGCGAGGTGGCACCATAGTGCATAGAGCACCAGATCTGGAGTCAGGAAGACTAATCTTCCTGAGTTCAAATCTGATCTCAGATACTTCCTAGCTGTGTGACCTTGGGCAAGTCACTTAATCCTATTTCCCTCAGTTTACTTATCTCAAAATGGTAGGGAGAAGGAAATGGCAAACCACTCCAGTATCTTTATCAAGAAAATCCCAAATGGGGTCATGGAAAGTCAGATAGGACTGAAAATCGACTGAACAACAATTCTCAATTATGAGAAACAGCAAAATCCAACTCCTTCCTCTTGTCTTCATTAATATATTTCTTCTACTCTCCCATCTCCTTCCATTCTTAAAGCTCTCAGAAAGAACAATGTACCCCAGGTGCTGGTTTTTGTTTGTTTGATTTCCAGCATTTAATACAGTACCTGGTAAACAGCAGATGATTAACAAATAATTTTGACTTTACTTCTTATTTAACTCCCTCAATATCCTTTAAAGACATTAAAGTTCTAAAGGGACTCCCTCATTAGAATATAAGGGGCCTTTGACCCAACAACACCACTTCTACGACTGTATCCCAAAGAGATCACACAAGTGGGAAAAGGATCTACATTTACAAAAATATTTATAGCAGCTCTTTTTTTTTGTGGTGGCAAAGAATTGGAAATTGAGGGGATGCCCATCAATTGGAGAATGGCTGAACAAGTTGTGGTATATGAATGTAATGGATGATGGATAATGATGAGCAGGCTGACTTCAGAAAAACCTGGAAAGACTTATATGAACTGATGCTGAGTGAAGTGAACAGAACCAGAAGAACATTGTACACAGTAACGGCAACAGTGTGTGATAATGAACTTTGATAGACTTGACTCTTCCCAGCAATGCAAGGTTCTAAGACAACTCCAAAAGGTTCATGATGGAAAATGCTATCCACATCCAGAAAAAGATTTATGGAGTCTGAATGCAGATTGAAGCAAACTATTTACTCTCTCTTTTTCGTTTTGTTTTGTTTCTTCTTTCTCATGGTTCATTCCATCGATTATAATTCTTCTTTACAACATGACTATTGTGAAAATATGTTTAATATGAATATATATGTAGAGCCTATATCAGATTATACTCCCCTTCTTGGGGAAGGTGGAGAGGAGGGAAAGGGAGGAAATTAAAAACTCAAAAGTTTGTGGAACTGAATGTCATAAACTAAAAATAAATAAATTTTAAAATAAAATAAAAAAAAGAATAATAAGGGCAGCCAAGTGGTACAGTAAATGGAGCATGCACTAGTCCTGGAATCAGAAGAACTTGAGTTCAAATCCAGCCTCAGACACTTACTGGCTGTGTGACCTTGGGCAAGTCACTTAACTCCCTTTTGCCTACCAAAAAATCCAAAGACAAACAAAAAAAGAATATTTATACTTGCCAAATTACATTTATTTTTCAAGATATTTTTATTCTACCATTTATATTCTAAAGTTCCTACTCTGTTATAGCCTTTTCCTCCAAAACACTGGGAAATCTACTGTTCCATTAAAGTTAAATTTTCCCCTTATAAGGTTATGCTCAAATTTGCAGAATAAATAGTAAATTATTACTAAACTTATAATTTTGCCTTTTAGAATATTGAATTCCAGGATATCTTTTTACTAACCGTAGAAGCTACCAGGTCATATGTAATCCTGACTCTGGTTTTTTGGTACTTGAACTCCTTTCTAGATGTTTGCATTTTTTTTTCCTTTGATGTGGAAATTTTGGATTTTGTCTAGAATTTCCCTGGGACTTTTGCTTTTGGAGTTTCTTTAAGAAGTGATCAGTGGAAAATATTGATAATATTTTTTCTTTCCTCCTGGTCCTAATCAATCTGGGCAGTTTTCATTTCTTGAAATATAATGAATGTCCAGCTTTTCATAAATCATGGTTTTCTGGGAGTCCAATAGTTTTTAAATGATTTCTCCTTTACTTGTTTTCCAAGTCAGTTGTTTCTCTATCAAATATCTTACATTTTATTCTTTTTTTTGAAATCTTTTGATTGTGTCCTAATATTCATTGCTGTCTTATAATTTATTTAGCATATTCTAGTTTTGGAAGTCCATTATTTGGATATAGTTTGTCACTTTATCTTTCAAACTATTTATTCTCCTTCCAATTTTTTCTTTCAGAGATTTTCCCTTATTTTTCTAAACACTTGCTTCTTTTCTTCTAGGTATTTGTGTATTCCTTATGGAAAATCTATTTTTCCCTTTAAGTTGCTGCTTGCATTTATTATGGAATTTCTTGCTCCTTCCTTTTGGAGATCTGTAGACCTACAATATTTTTATAGTGGTTGGTGTTTTCTTTACTTTATTCCTGTTTCCAGCTTTAGTTCCTGAATTGGAGCATCATGATGAGGCCAAGCTCCATCCTTACTGTACTCCCAGTTTTATAGAACTTTTTCATTTCCCCATTGATTATGAACATCAGACTTTTATCAGAGATTGTTGATACAAAAATTATCTTTCCTATTCTGTTTCTTTTCTTCTGATGGCAGCTGCATTGATATTATTTGTAAAATACTTTTAAAACTAGAGAATTTAGAGGTTAAGTGATGCACCTGGGGACACACAGTCATTGTGTGTCACAGCTGCTGGTGCCGTCTACCTGCTGGCGCAAGACAGCTAAGTGGCACAGTGGATAGAGTGTGGGACATGGGGTCAGGAAGACTCATCTCCCTGAGTTCAAAGCTGGCCTCAGACACTTACTAGCTGTGTGACCCTGGGCAAGTCACTTTAACCCTGTTTACCTCAATATCCACATTTGTAAAATGGGCTGGAGAAGGAAATGGAAAATTACCCTATATCTTTGCCAAGAAAACCCCAAATGGGGTCATGAAGAGTCAGACATGATTGAAACAATTAAAAAAAAAGAGCAACATGCCCTGGTGTCCCAACCTCCCACTTTTCTGTCTTCTTTTGTGTGCTGTCTCCCCCTTTAGATTATAGATTATTAAAAGTTTAAAATTTTATGTTGTAGAGAAGGTGATGACTTCCCCTGACAAAGAGAGTTTCTTTTCCGTGGGGCTCCTCTTTTTACTAATAATATCATAGGGCTAGTGCCTGTCACTATTGAGTCTATATCTTTAAATTTTATCATTATATTATTATCCGATAGAACACAAACTCCTTAAGGGCAGGGATTGTTTTCTTTTTATCTTTATATCTGTAAAACCTAGCATGATGTCTGGAACAGAGAATATAACTAATAAATGCTTATTGACTGAAAAAAAAACTTTTTAAACTTTATATTATAATTTCTTCTATTTTATATTTGATTATGAATTTTCACCCTTTCTATAGGTGTGAAACATAAAGCCTTACATTTGTTTCTATTTTTTAATAGCATGACATTATATTTGAATAGTTCATAGGCTTTTGAGATGATCTATCTAGTGCTAGAGGAGGCCATCTTTTTATAGATGAGAAATGTGGGGTCTAGAAAGGTTATGTGATTTGCCCAAGGCAACTACACAGAGACTAAGTATAAGGGGTGGATTTGAACTCAGGTTCTCTAATCCCAGAGCTAGCACACTGCCTTCCATTTGGCAATTTTTGTTAAAAATTATTTTATTTTTTTAATTTAATTTTTAATCTAATTTTTTTGTTAAAAATTATTTTCCCCCAGTCTGTTTTCTAGTTTTCCCAGTGATTTTTGCAAATTATTCTTTCCCCCAGTCGTTTGTGTTCCTGAGTTCATCAGACACTAGACTGCTTCATGTGTTTCTTTCTAGGTCTTATATACCTAGTCTATTCCATTGATCTGCTTTTCTAATTTTGATAAGGTAACAGATCTGCTTTATTATATAGTTTGAGATGTGGTCATGCCAAGGTCTCCTTCCTTCATACTTTTTTTCATTATCTCTATGACATCCTTGACCTTTCATTCCTTTGATCCTGCCAACTTTGCTATTAGTTGTCTAATTCCATTAAGTATTATTAGTCATTTATCAGTAAGTTGATCAGTATACATGAAATATCTTAAAAATTGGAACAGTGTTAACATTTTTACAATATCAAAACTTTCTCCTGGATCTCTTCCTTCCTACCTATATAACCGATCTTCCTAGATCCATTTCCCACTTCCTAAGAATGTGTCCCCCAAAACTCAGTCCTTGTCACTCTTTTCTCTCTACACTCCTTCAATGAATGCACCTGTTCCCGTGGATTCAATTACCTCTATTTTCAGATGGCTCCAAAATCTATATGTGTTCCTCCAATCCCTCCTCTGATTTCTACTCACACACCACAAACATCCTGCTAGACGGCTCCACCTGGGTATCTAGTTGGCTTCCCAATTTTAACAAGTCTAAAACAGAATTAATCATTTTCCCCTTCTAACTCCCAACCCATATTTACCTTTTATCAAATTTTTCTATTTATCATACTCCCAAGTCACTCAAGTTTATAGCTTCAGACTCTTCTCTCCATGGTCACCCTCTTCCCACCTCCACCCTCATAGCAAATCAGTTGCCAGGTCCTATAGATTCTACCACCATATTTGTCATCTATCTTCTTTCTACTCACAATGTCATCACCATCCTGGTTCACACCTTCTCACCCTAACTCCTAGAATAGCCTCCTAATTGGCTCCCTAACTCCAATTTCTCCTTTATCTAATCCATCTTCCACACAACTGCAAAAATGATTTTTACTAAGATGGAGGTTGGACCACATCACTCTCCCTGGTTAGACATCAGTTAGTGACTCACTGCTGCCTCAATGATAAAATGCAAACTCCTTAGGCTGGCAATTAAGGGAAGCCTCCATGATCTGTCGCCATCTTGTCTTTCCTGCTTTGTTGCATATTACTCTCATTTTCACCTTCTCAGTTGCAGCAAGCTGATCTAGTAGGTTTTCTCCAAATTCAAAATGTTATTTCCTAACACTAGACTAGACCCCCATTCCACCTCCAATCCATGCCCAGAATGTATTTCTTTTTCAGCTGTGCCTTTCAAAATATTTATCTCTCTTCAAAGCTAATTGTGGGTACTAGCTCTGCCATGAATTCTTTCCTCATCCTCTTCCCCCAATTATCTTGTACATTCTGTTATTATTCTTGTTTAGTCATTTTCAGTTATGTTTTAGTTATTTTCAGTTATGCCATTTAGGATTTTCTTGGCTAAGATACTGGAGTGTTTGCCATTTCCTTCTCCAGCTCATTTTACAGATAAAGAAACTGAGACAAACAAGGTTAAGTGACTTGACCAAGGTCATACAGCTGGTAAGTGTCTGAGGCCACAAATGAACTCAGGCCTTCCTGACTCCAGGTCTGGTAGTCTATCCACTGAGCAACTTAGCTGCCCTTGAAACTGGCTATCTGTGCTCTGATCCTGTACACAGTCATAATAAATGCTTGCTAAATGTATTCTTTAACTTTTCATTGTTTTCTTTTTCACCCTCTATAGTTTAGAAGTAGAAATGATCATGCCTCATATGTGGCTCTACTCTTCTAAATGGGGCTTTGTCCCTTGGACCTGACTAACCCGCCAAACCTGGAACAAACAGATATTATATGACTAATAGCATTACATTAATTTTAAACTAGCCACATAAAAGAAAATCCATTGGCATACCGGTAGTAAAACACCTTGGCCATTGGTTCTAAATGACCAAAATGAAATTACTCTCCACCACCTCCACATCTCAGGGGGAGTAATCATTACCTACTCTGGTCTCAAAATGCTTGTACCTTTCTTACTGCTCCTTTACATTCTGCCCTTTCTTAGTCAACAAATTTAACATTTACAATATGCGGAACACTGGACTAAGTGCTGGGGGAGGTCTAAATAAATAAGATATGTCCCTCCCTTCCAGGCACTTACAATGGCCATTTACATCTTACTAGGCAATAATAATAATTGACATTTATATTGAGCTTTAAAATTCCCAAACTACTTTACATACATTATCTCATTTGAGCATCATAACAATCTGGTGAGACAGGTACTATAGTAAATACTATGTGCCACATTGCTGCCTGGCACAGTGGATAGAGGCTCCAGCTGAAAGTCAGACCTTTAACCAGGTCTAAGGCACTTACTTTCTGGATAAATTAATCTTTGTTAGCCTCAGTTTCCTCATCTGTAAATTAAAGCACCAACTTCATAAGGTTGTGGTGAGGATCAAATGGCATGCTATATATAAAATGGCATATATAAATATATATATATATACAAAAATTTTATATTGTGTGTGTCTGTGTGTGTATACTGTCACTGGTCCTATTTTACAGGTAAGGAGACAGGATCAGAGAGGCAAAGTGGTAACATACCTACTAAGTGTTGGAGGCAGAATATGAATACAACTCTTCTCTGACTACAGATGCAGCACTCTAGCCATTAACATCATGCTCTTCACGTTCCCCAAACACATAAACACAGGCTTTGTATATAGTACAAGGACATTCAGCAAATATTTGTGGGAGGAGGGAAGAAAGAAGAAAGGGAGAGAGGGAGAGGAAAGTAAAGAAAGGGAGGGAAGGAAGAAGGAAAAAAGGAATGAAGGAAGGAGAGGAGGGAAGGAAGGAGAGGAAGGAAGGAAGGAGAGGAGGGAAGGAAGGAAGGAAGGAAGGAAGGAAGCAAGGAAGGAAGGAAGGAAGGAAGGGAGGGAGGGAGGGAGAAAGGAAGGGAGGGAGGAAAAGAAAAGAGTTAAACTAGAAATTGTTACTGTACTCTTGTACAGTAAAAAGAGTACTAGATTTGGAGTGAAGAGAGACTTTGGTTTCAATCCCAGATCACTTAGCCTCTCTGAACTTCAGTTTTCTCATCTGGAAAACAGGAATAATAATGGTTATAGTCCCTACCTCAAAGGGTTGTTGCAAGAAAAATGCTTTGTAAATGTTAAAGCAACATATAAGTGTGAGTTATTATATTTCCTTTTTTTAAGGCAAGAGATTTTGTTCTTATTTCCGCTTTAAAAATTTTTTTATTTGTTTAAAATTGTGAACTAAAGCTCTTATTAAGTACCACACAAGGTAGCCTATCTTTTGGAACTGTGTAGATGATCATGAGGACAGAAGGAATGACCAGCATAGAGTTGTCAATCTGTAATCTTGTTGTCTCTTTGTCACCAATGACTCTATGGATCTCATGGACCTATCTGTCACAAGAAGTTAACTTTGAATCATAAGTCTTCACTTGCCAATGAATTTCATGATCTTCAGTACACAGCACAATTTATCTCCACACATTTTGGGAACTGATCCATCTCTGACTTAGCATCCAAAGTCCTGGATCAGCACACAGAATGTAGAGAAGAAATTCTCTTAGGATTTAGGACCAGCTACCTCAGAAATAGTTTCTCAAGAAGTCAGGAGTGTAGCAGCCAAGAATTCTCTAAGTCTGTGTGTGTGGTGAGTCACAACACAGAACCAGTGGTGCTTTTGTGAATGACATATGCCTTGTCAAGACATCTTAGTAGAGTGTTCACAATTCCCTTCAAGAGGAAAGGTTTTTCTTTTACTTTTTAGAGGTCTAAAGATGCTCACTTATTAGGGAATGGCTAAAAATTATGTTAGTGTAATGGAATATTAATTGTGCTCTAAGAAATAATGAACTTGAAGAATTTGAAAAAGCCTAGGAAGATTAATCTGAACAGATACTGAAGTATGGAGATTCATGAGAACAATAGATACAACTAAAGAAATGTAAGTGGGAAGAATAAAAAACATGAAACAAAGGTGTGAAATTATATTGGCTTTAGGAAAGAGCTGAGAAAATGCACTCTCCTCCTTTTTTTGCAGAAATGAGAGACCGTGGGTATGGGATGCTGCTTCTACTGTCAAACATGGTCAATGTGTTGGTTTTGCCAAACTGCTTGCTTTCTCATTCTTTTCTTTCTTTTCTAGTCTTTTTGATGAGAAATAACTTAATGAGAAATAACTTATTAGGCAGGGGAGGGAGGTTACAATATATTCAAAAATGTAAAATAATGAAGTAAAAACAAGATGTAAAATAACATTTTAAAGAGATTACCACAATCTGCATTCTATTTCAGATTTGTGTTGTCCAAAATGTGGCCCATGGGCCATTAGTGGTCCAGAAAATGGCTGTTGTGACTCATCTCATTACCACTGAAATTTCTTCAGTTCTGCTATTCTTGCCTTTCTGGTATGTATTTAAGCTATAAAAAAAAGTTTGGATGGATTTTAAAGCAAAAAGAATAGAATCATAGAGTTGGAAAAGACCTTAGAGTCATATAATCCAATCCCAACCTTTTACAAAAGTATATTTAACTGAACTTTAAAAAGTATATATTTCTAATCAAATATTTCATTTTTTCCAATTATACATAAAAACAATTTTTAATATTCATTTTTCAAAATTTTGAATTTCAAATTCTTTCTCCCTACTTTGCCTTCCTCTCCCTGAGAAGGTTAACAATCTTATGTAGGTTGTACATGTGCAGTCATGCAAAACACATTTCCATATTCATCATGTTGTTAAAGTAAACACAAACAGAAAAAAAACACAAAAAATAAGGAAAGTTTTTAGAAAGCATGTGTTCATCTGCATTCAGACTCCATCAGTTCTTCCTCTGGAAGTAGATAGCATTTTTTTTAATCATAAGTCCTTCAGAATTGTCTCAAATCATTGCATTGCTGAGAAAAGCTGTCATTCACAGTTGATTGTCATACAATACTACTAATACTGCATACAATGTTCCCCTGATGCTGCTCACTTCACTTTGCATCAGTTCATGTAAGTCTCCCAGGCTTTTCCAAAAGCATCCTGCTTGTCATTTCTTATAACACAATAGCATTCCATCACAATCCTATATCACAACTTGCTCGACCAATTAATGGGCATCCCTTTAATTTTCAATTCTTTGCTACTAAGAAAAGAGCTGCTACAAATATTTTTGTACAAAAAGGTTCTGTTCTTTTTTATTTTTATTTTTTTGGGATTCAGTGGTGGTATGTGTTAGTGGTATTGCTGGATCAAACACAGTTTGGATTTTTTTTTCAATCTTCTTTAGAGAATGTTTCATGCTCTTTAATAAGTTGGAGGCTAGGGAGAGGTGTTCCTCAAATCTTTTCATCTTTTCTTCAAGCAAGGAGGCTGTCTCATATTTAAAACAAACATAATTGTTGAATGCTTCCAGTAGAAAGACAACTTTTAAATATGCCTTGCAAGTCACTGAAAAATTTGGTTCTATGATTATTATTATTAAATGTCTATCATATATATTATGTGTGTGTATAGTACTTCTACATACATTATGTAATTTGATCCTTGTAACAGCCTTCTGAAAGTAGATGCAGTGTCAGAATCACTGCATAGAAGAATGCATATTGGCTCTAGAGTTAGAGGACCTGGGTTTAAATCCCTCCTCTGACATTTATAGCCTGTATGACCTTGGACAAGTCACTTAAATTCTTTGGGCTTAAGTTTTCTCATCTGTAAAGTGAGGGGATTAGTCTAGATGCCCTCTGAGGTCCATAAGAGGTCTAAGTCAGGAGTTCTTCACCTTTTTTGTGTCAAGGATTCCTTGGGAAGTCTGGTGAAACATATGAAACCCCTTATCAAAATAATGTTTTTTAAGTGCATAAAATGAAATAAACAGGATTAGAAAGAAAATAATGAAATTGATATTTCACTTTTTTCCCCCATACCTATTCAAGGATACCCATTAAATCTATTCATGGACCTCAGGCTAAGAAGCTCTGCTCTATATCTATGATCCTTGCTCTACCCCTTCATTTTACAGATGAGCAACTGAGTCCCAGAAAAATGACTTGCCTGAGGTCACCCAGGTAATGTGGCAGAGTCTGGATTTGAACTCAAGTCCTCCTCCTCCAAGTTCAGTCCTCTCCATTGTGATGCAGAGTCTCAGAATTTTGTGAGTGCCTCCACAACATCTCCCAATTAACTAACTGTTCTCTAGCCTTTATTTATTTATTTATATCTTAAGATACCGTTGTTAAGCCTAACTGTGGGCTCCCTTCTCTTACTGGTTCCAGTTTTCTTGCATTTATTTACCCAAGTGAGAGTCATGAGTAATTAGCACTCCTCTTCTAACCACACTCATCACAAACACCCCACACATTTAGCAAACACCAGCTAAAATTTCTGAGAACCATGGACAGCTTCCTGCCTCTTCTCTTATTGTTACCCCCTCGTCCTTGGCTCCTGATCCACAAAAGAAATAGCAAAAATGATAGAGAAAAAAAACAGAAACAGCAAAGCTCGTATGTAGCAATAAAAATAATATAAAATTCAATATATATAAATATATATATAAATAATAATAATAAATATATTAACATAATAAAAATTTTTAATAGATAAATGACTTGTGAATAATGTGCACCATTTACAGGGAAAGACGGCAATCTCCTGTGAACACCCTTGCATCCCACCTAACTTTGTTTGTGGTTTCTGGGAAAATGTTAATAAGCGTCCCTGCTCTGCTGTTTCACGGTTTTGCCCAAAGCAGTGCAGATCATTCATTCATCAAGCCTTTATTAGCCATCCCTTTGCTCAAAGCCTCTTTATAGTCAATAGTCCAGAAATATTTATCAAGTGCCTACTTTGTTCCAGGAACTGGGCTAAATTCTTTATTGTATTGTCTCATACCTAATGAAATGATACTTTGATGGATCCATGACATGGATATTCCTTCCAAAGGTGTCATTTGCAACCTCTCCACACCTCATCCTGTTTAGGTCTAATCCATGTCCTCCCTTAAATCTTCCATACGGGATACATCAAACACACTGAGGGACTTGCTCTACATCAGGCAGAGATTTTTAATTTAGGCGTTCACAGCTCCCCAAGAGGTCTACGAATCAATTTCAGAAGGTTCATGAATTCGAATGTGAAAAAATATATCTTTCTTTATATCACACTAATCTCTAACTGAAATTTTGCATGTCCTTCAATTACTTAAAAACATTATTCTGAGAAGGGCTCCATACCAGATTGTCAAAAGGGTCAAGGACACAAAAACATTTAAAGACGGGTGGTGGTTGTAGTGGTAGTGTCATTTCAATCATATCCAATTCTTGGGAAAGATACTGAAGGGGTTTGCCATTTCCTTCTCCAGCTCACTTTACAGATAAGGAAACTGAGGCAAACAAGGTTAACTTGCCCAGGGACACACAGCTAATAAGTTATCTGAAATCAGATTTGAACTCAAGAAGATGTCTTCCTGGTTACAAACCCATTGCACTGTCCTCTATGGCACCATCTAGCAGCCCTCAAAGACACCCCCCACACACACCTCAGTCTATATCTTTTTAAATCACGTGAATTCAGGGTGGCTAGGTGGCACAGTGGATAGAGCACCAGCCTTGGAGTCAGGAGGACTTGAGTTCAAATACAGCTTCAGACACTTAACACTTATTAGCTGTGTGACATCGGACAAATCACTTAACCCCAGTAGCCCTGCCCTCTCTCCTCCAAAAAGCAAAAAAAAAAAAAAAAATTAGAGAAAATAAGAAGTGAAAAAAATTACATTAAACTGCATGAACTCCAAAGTTGTACACAGGCTGTCCATTCCTTATTCCTTAATTTCACTACATTCCTAATTTTAAAAAGGAAGATTTTCTTGCTCATGAAGCAGAGAGTAAAATTATGATTGACATTTGTTTAGGGTAGTTATAGCTTTTTAAAAAATTAGTCTTTTGTTTTTATGTCACCTTCATTTAAAAATATATCTCTTCTTCATCCTTTCATAAAGTCATCCTTTATATTAAAAAAGGTTAAAAAGGAATGGGGAGAAAAAGTAAGGCTAACGAAAATGATAAAAATATCTGACACTGTATGGAGTGCTCCACACCCTCAGCCACCCATCTATGCAAAGAAGTAGAGGAGGAACCTTTATGTATTTCTTCTTTGAGGCCAATCTTGGTCATTACCACTTTATAGCATTCAGTTTGGATCATTTCGTTATTGTTGCTTTTTCCATTCACATAATTAAAATCGTTATTTATATTATTTTCTTAGTTCTTACTTCACTGTGTCATTTCATAGAAATCTTCTCATGCTTCTCTGTATTCATCATATTTATTTTATCTTTTCATTTTTGTTCAGTCTTATCTGACTCCTCGTGACACCATTTGGGGTTTTCTTGCAAAAATACTAGAGGGGGTCGCCATTTCCTTCTCCAGCTCATTTTACTGATGAGGAAACTGATGCAAAGAGGGTGAAGTGATTTACCCAGGGTCACACAGCTAGTAAGCATCTGAGGCTGGATTTGAACTCAGGAAGATGACTCTTCCTGATTCCAGTTTTAATTCTGTCTACTTCACCACCCAGGTGTCCAGTTTTTTTTTCTTACAGAGTAGCAATATTCTATTACATTCATGTACTACAACTTGTTTAGCCATTTCCCAGCTGATGAACACCTACTTTGTTTCTACTCCTTTGCTCCTATGTAACATACTGCCACATTTTCATGAAGATGGGACCTTTCTTCCTCTCCTTAGCCTCCTTGGGGCACATGCCCAGCAGAGAGATCTCTGGGCCAGAGTGTCAACATTTTAATCACTTTCTTAGCTTAATTCCAAACTGCTGTGGTTGGCTTCAATCTTGAAGAACAAAGTTGGTTTTGATTGGGAATGTTATCTTTTTAAAATGAAAATAAAGTTGGATATAAGTGCATAGGAGTTACAAACAAAAAACAATCAATGAGAGTTTATGGGAGTATTAAGCTTGTATCTAAGGAAAGGTATAGTATCAGTCCTAACTAAATATACATTAAAAAGAATAGCTATGGGCAAGAGGGGAGCAAAGGGGAGGGAAAGTTTTCCAATCAGCAATGGTGGTCCAGACAGATGGGACTTATTCATCCTTTATCATTCATTATTTCTTTCATTGCTGTTGCCATGGCTACAGAAATTAACATTTTCTGTACTGGAAGAGTAAAATAAACCCAGGAAGCATGGAAATGAAACAAATTTCATGATAGAGCATGCTATCCAGGTACACAGGTAGGAAAAGATGCATCCCATTGGCCAAGGGGCGTAAAACAGAGCTGTCATGGTACGCAAATCAAAATGCCTATTTCCAAGAGGGACCAACTTATGAGGTGTGAACCATCAACATTCCAGTCTCTTTCTGAGAAAAGAGCAAAGAGGACACAAATTAATTCTGTTGGAGTGTTCCATTTTTCCGCATGTATCTTAACTATCTGCAGTAATTTTTCAATGCTCAAATAGACAGCTGTAAAATCGATTGGGTTGGACGCCAAATAAAATATAGCAGCACACTTCATCACTTAATACTGACTATTTATTTCCAGGCAGCCCGGTGTTGGGATATCGACCTTGAGATTAATGCCAGAGAAATATATATTCTGAGCTACTATAGACACATAAACACCACTAGCCATGGTGACAGATGATAATGAGCTTGCATTCAGAGGCCATCTTTTATCTCAATGGATCCCAACAGTGATCATTTTTTTAAAAAAGAAATAATGAATTGTGCAAACATTGCACAGATCATTTTGCCCAGCATTTCTCAGCACAGTATCACAGCCTTAGCAAGAAGTAGAAATGGCCTCTCACCCAGAGTTATTATTTATTTCCTTTTTTAATAATCAGTTCACATGGTGGGTGGGAGTGGGCTGCTGCACATTCCTGGTGACAGTTTGTGCATTGGGAGTGGGGTGAAAGAAAAGGAAATATACGATCAGAAAGGGAGGTTGGAAAGTCATGTAGTGAGAGCAAGGAATAATAGATGGGCGTCTTGAGTATTGCCTGGGTACCCACAGAATGTTAAAAGACGTAGAGGAAAGTTTCCATCATGGTGAATAGATGCTCCAAGAAGAATTTGTGGGAGGACATGGACAAGAATCACACAGTATAAGAACATCTGGTTGGGTTGAAACCTGCATTAGCGAAGGGAAATTCATATTAATGAGCTTTGGGGCCCACTCAAGTGTTTCCTGTAAAAGGTAGTCTTTTTGTGTTTGTTTCTTTGTTCAGTCATTTTCTAGTCACGTCTGATTCTTCATGACCCCACATTAGGGGTTGCCTTGGTAAAGATACTGGAGTGGTTTGCCATTTCCTTCTCTAGCCCATTTCACAGATGAGGAAATTAAAGCAGAGTTAAGTGACCTAGTAAGTTAGTAAGTGTCTCAGGTTGCATTTGAACTCACAAAGACAAGTCTTCCTGACTCCAGGCCAGGCTCTATCTATCTGCCCTGCACCACTTTGCTGCCCCCACATCCTCCATTTCTTCATTCTCTATCCTCTGCCCTCCAAAGCCCTCACCACCTTCTCTAGCAAATCAATTTTTACACACAGTCGGTGTTTAATAAATGTTTGTGGAATTGAACTGAATTCCTTCAATGCTTGGCCAGGTCAAACCTTTTCCATAAAGCTACCAGTGACTACTTGTACTCATAAGGAAAATTCATACCCTATAAAAAGGCATGTTTTGCGGAGGGAGTCCTGGATACTTTTAGATCCTGTGGACCCTTTCTCAGAATCATGAGTTGCTTTTTTTAACATACAAAATAAAATACATAGGAAACCAATAAAGGAAACCAATTATATTTAAATACAATTATCAAATATTTTTTAAAAGTTCACGAACATCAGGTTAAGAACACTCACTTCTGTCACTTAATTTACTACATTACTGTAATCTGTACTGGTTTAACATATTATATTATTCCTCCATTGCAGGAAGAGACCATATCTTCCCCTTCTTTCATAAATGTCCACTAACTTGCGCAGTAAGTGCTTAATAAACACTTGTTACAAAGGTAAACTCCAGATGGAGACCTTGATATAAAAGATCACATCACAAACAAATTGGAGAAACATGGCAAGAAAAGCTACTTATCAAGTACATGGATAGGAAGGAAGGATAAAAGCATGCATTAAGCACCTACTCTATGCCAAACAGTGAGCTAAGCCTTTTACAAATACTCCCTCATGTGTCCTCACAATAATCCTGGGAGGCAGGTGCTATTATAATCCTCCTTTCATAGCTGAGGAAACTGAGTCAAACACAAGTCAGGTGATTTGCCCAAGCCTAAGTGTCTGAGGCTGAATTTGAACTCAGACCTTTCTAGCTTCAGGCCCACTGCTCTATCGACTATGCTATTTACCTGCCTAAAGGAAAAATCATGAACAAGAAATAGAGCTAGCCAATAAAAATAATGATAGCTAGCCTTTATATAGTGCCTACTCTCTACCAGACAGCGTAGTACGCACTTTACAAATATTGTCTCATTTAGTACTCACAACAACCCTGGAGTGCAGGTGCTATATTATTATGTCCATTTTACAGTTAAGGAAACTAAGTCAGACAGAGATTAAGTGACTTGTCCCAACCTCGCAACTAATAACACTGAATTTGAATTCAGGTTTTCCTGACTCCAGGCCCAGTCCCTCTAATCACTGTGCTACCTATATCTAGAACATGTAAGACAAAATGGATCATTTTGATTATATAAAATTTTAAAAGGTTTTGAAAAAAATCTTATAAAGCTAAGGGAAACAATTAATTGGGAAAAAATCTTTGTAGCAAATTTCTCTGGTAAAGGTCTCATTTCTAAGACATAAGGAACTGTTTCAAATTTATAAGAAAGAGTCACTTCCCAATTGATAAATGGTCTAAGGAGATAAACAGTTTTCAAGTGAAGAAACCCAGGCTATTTATAGCATATGAATCATTACTAATTAGATGAATGTAAATTAAAGAAATTCTGAGACTGATTTAATACCTCAGAGTGGCAAAGATGACCCCCCAAAAGTAACATGATAAACATTGGTGAAGCTGATGGAAAATAGGCACATTATTAAACTGTTGGTGAACCTGTGAATGGGTACAGTTCTTCTGGAAAGCAATTTGGAATTATCCCCCAAATACTATGCCCCAGCTAGGTCCATACCCAAAAGAGATCAAAGAAAAAAGAAAAGTCCTATGTGTACCAGATAGATAGGTAGATAGGTAGATAGATAGATTAGATAGATAGATGGGTAGACGGGTAGATGGGTAGATGGATGGATGGATGGATGAATGGATGGATGGATGGATGGATAGATGGATAGATGGCTAGCTAGCTAGCTAGCTAGCTAGATAGATGGATAGATAGATAGATGATGGATAGATGGATAGATGAATGGATGGATGGATAGATGGATAGACAGATAGATAGATAGATAGATAGATAGATAGATACACAGGTATATATATATGTATGTATATACACACACACACACACACACACACACACACACACACACACACATAGCAGTTCTTTTTATGGTGACAGAAAACTGGAAACCAATGGGAAATCCATCAATTGAGGAATGGCTAAATAAGTTGTGGTTATGGGAATGTGATGGAGTACTACCATGCTGTAAGAAATGGCTTCAAAAAAGTCATAGAAAGACTTATATAAACTGATGTAGAATGAAGTGAACAGAAACAGAACAATTTGTGCTATTAATATCAATACTATAAAAATGAACAACTTTGAGGACTTCTATAAACCAATGAAGAATGAAACTAGGAGAACAATCTGTATAGCCATAACAAACTGCTTTGAAAGCTGTAAGAACTATGATCAATACAATGACCATTCATGATTCTGATGATGAAGCATGCCCTCTATTATAGAGAGATGATGGATTCAGGGTGTAGAATGAGACAGAGAGTTTTACGTACAGTTATTGGGGGAAATTTGTTTTGTTTGGCTAGGGATTTTTATTACAAAATTTTGCTTTATTTTTTTATTTTTCAATGTTATTGGAATGTGGAGAGAAAATGAATTTCTGTTCGTTTTCTTTTTTTAATTGAGGGGGTGCAAGAGATGTGAAATGCTGAATGAATGAACTTTCAGATGAAGTCGCTGTATTATTAGTTCTACTTAATTGTTTTACTTTGATATAAAAGACTACTTATGAGGTAGGAATGATCTGTAAACATTTGTAATAGAAAAACCAAAACATATCAATAAAACTAAATGTATAAAAGTGAAAATATTGAATGCTTTATATACCCTAAAAATAAAATAAATGAATGAATAAAAAAAAGGAAGTAAATGAAATCTATATTTTTATCCCTACTAATTGGAGACAGGAGAGGCAACATTGCATAATGTTTAGAAAACTAAGCTCTAAGCCAGGAAAATTTGGGTTTAAGTCTTATCACTGACATATACTTGCTGTATGACCCTAGATTTAAACTCAACCTTTCAATATCTCAGGGTATGACTCAAAATGGCAAAGTAGGTGCCAATATGTATTGAGAGTGAAAGATCCCTCCTTAGAAATTTCCTTTACCAATAACATCACAAGCTGATTCCTCCCTTTCCTCTCGCCCCCAAAATTGGACATAGAGTTACTTTGAACAAATGGACAAGAGGCTATAGCAAGGACTTCTCCTTAATAATTTAATGGGATAAGAGGAATATCATTTCTTGATTCATTCAATATCATTCATTCCCAAATTCCAGGGAAAGGATGTGACATTATCATTCAGTGCCCCCCATCTTATTCCAACACTAGGCTAGGACTTTTGCCAACAGAGAGAAAGAAGATCATATAGATGTTAAACAGCTTAGATTTCAGTCTTGGATTTACCCTGTTATAACCAAGGTTTCGGCCACTGCCCTCCCACCTCAACTGACCTGGAACTATGCTGTTCTACACTGACCCTCTCTAGACTTCTAGAAAAGACATCATTTTCAGACTAAGGAAAGTATTTTTCACTACTTCCAAATGTACCGCCTTGGCTTGGGAGCTTTGACAAGGGCATGGCCCAAGTACATTTTTAATCTTTAAGGAAGCTCACTTCTGGTGAATACTAATGGGAAGCGAGTTGCAATAATTAATTAAGAAGCTGACACAGTTACCTTTCTGTTATTCCCTTTATATGGCACAAGCCATATTGGAATAAATGTAGGCTCTCCCCCTATACTGAGATTTCTTTGAAAGGGAAACAAAATGCAAAAGCATACACTGAAAAATAATTACACAAAATTGCTGCGTAGCTAAACACTGATCTACTTGGAAGAACCCTATTTTTTAATAAAAGTAAAATAAGAAAATTAATAATAGCTGGCATTTATACTAGAGTGCTTTACATATATTATCTCATTTAATTCTTACAACCTTGTGGGATGGTACTATTATCTCATTTTACAGATAAGGGAAAAGAGGCTGAGATTCAGTGATTTGTCCACATTCACACAGCTAGGAAAGTATCTGAAGCAGGATTTGAATTCATGTCTTGCGTCTTGCTGACCCTAAGTCTTCTAGACTTTGAGTTGTCTTGACCCAAAGTGGAACATTCTATCCACTGAGACACCTAGCAACCTCAACAAGTCATTAAGCATTTATTAAGCACCGTACTAAACTCTGGTAATAGGAATACAAGCAGAAAGGTCCCACCCTCAAAGAACTTACATTCTAATGGGGGAAGATAACATATGTTGTTGCTTGTCTTTCCTTCTCTGAAGAGGACCATGGAGGCAGAGAGGTGGTGCCATGACATGCAAGTGAATTGGATTTAAACGAGGGAGGGCTGGGCAAAGTCAGCAACCATACTTTCAGGAACTCTGGAGTCATCTGGGTCCAGTGGTGGGGAAGATCACCTATAAAGAGTCCTGAAATGTGTGGTGGTGGGGACAGGGAAAATAAAGATACCCAACCCATGGGTGACATTATAGAGAAAGTCTAGGAGCATTATCTAAAGAGTTATAAACACATGGCTGGCCTTCAAATGGAGGTACTGGAGAGACTGCAGGGGTAGAGAATACTTTCAAGGTGTGAAGTCCAGGAATGGTAACTGAGGAGGGGTCCCTTCTATGGTTTGGTTTGGTGGTTAAACATTCTGGTTGTGCTGCCCTCCAGTTGGCTAGCTATTGTGATCCTGTCTGATCAAGATGGATAGTTAGGTATTGCGGTCTTGTCTTGGGCTAAATGGATGATGTGATTGTGGTTGAATACAAGAATACACCTGTTTCTGTGGGAAGGGGTCTGGGGGCTGGGATCTCATCATATAGACATGCCTGTTGTTTCTGTGGGAACTAAAAGTTCATGGACACACCTGTTGTTCCATTGAACATGGAATGGACCAATGTCTTCAACAGACTAGGGAATTCCTGAGGAAATTAACTCTATAACTTACCAGACGAAGTCAACAAGCTTATATTAAAAACTTTGTTCGAAGCACTGTGCTATGCTGAAAATACAAATACAAGCAAAAAAAAAAGAAAGACAGTGCCTTCCCTCAAGGAGTTTACATTCTAATAGGAGAAAATAACTAACATTGGGAAGGGGGAGGAAGGAGAAGGTACTTGGATAGGAGCATGATGGAGAAAGTCCAGGAACAGGGTTTAGAGAAGAATGCATTGAAAAGTTATTATAGAATCATTTCCCCTGTCCATAAATGGATTCACTTGAATCCAATTCACTTGCATGTCATGGCACCACCTCCAGTCATCAGTTGACAGAATCTCCAAGTTGGAAGGGACCTCAAAGTTCATTTACTACAATCCATATCTAAACAAGAATTTCCCCACCTACAAAATATTTCACAAGGGATCATCTCCTGACACCACTCTGGGTCAGCCCTAATTCACACATTCACTAAATCGCAGAGTGATAAGAGGTGTCAAAGGACATTTTTTTCCAAGGTATACCTGATCAGGAATCCCCCTGTCAAATGTTCAGATAAGCTTTGCTTCTACATCTACAATGACAGGAAACTGGCTACCTCCCAAGGCAGCCCATTCCATTTTTAAACAGCTGTTTGGAAGTCTGTCTATTTCTCTTCAAACTCTACACATAATTCTGCCTTCTGGGGTCAAGCAGGATGTCTAATCACTCTTCCACTTGAAAGTCTTTCAAGTATTTGAAGACAGCTAGCCTGCCCTCCTTTACCTCCAGTCTTCTCTTGTCCAGTCTAAAACATCTCCAGGTCTTTCAAATAATTCCCATATTTCACTGTTTCCAGCTCTCTCAGCAATATATCATGTGGCTCCCCAAAGTGAAAATAAATATACTTTATGTAGGGTATAAGCAGGGCAAGTTATCATTGGATAACTTTTTTATCTTCCCCTGGATTCTATGGCTCTCTTAACACAGCCTAAAATGGTGGCAGCTTCTGGGGTGGAAGCCACACAGCTTAGACCCTATAACATGTCATACTCTTGACTCATTGGGCGTGAAGTCCACTAAAATCACAGTTCACTTTCACATGAACATCAGTCATCTAGGCTGACCAGATGATTCTTTGACCCAAAATATGGGTCTACATTTAGACCTATTAAAATATATTGTATTAGATTTGGCCCATCTTTTCTACTTGGTCTTAATCTGTTCCCACAACTCCCATTAACATCACTCTTGGGACACAATTTATCAAGAAAAATACAATCCTCACCCCAAATGTTGGAAGATTACTCAGTATTATTCTTTCCATTTCTGAATCAGGAAAATGAAACTGTCCCTAAATCAAGTTGGAAGACCAAGGATCCAAGAAGCTCTCATCACATTCCCTCTTCCTCCTTTTGTAACCCTTCTTATACAGTTTTGCAATTTTTTGTTCAGGAATCTTACTTCACAGAAGAAATGAAATGCCAAAGTGATAAGACCAGCATATCACCTCTGTCTCATAAGTCATAAATTGATGCCAGTGAAGATTCTAATCCAAAAGTTTTCTTTCTCCCATACGACATCCAATATGCATCTCTCTCTCTCTCTCTCTCTCTCTCTCTCTCTCTCTCTCTCTCTTTCAGAACTAACAGCTATTAGATTTCAATCTGTAGTATCCTCTTAGACAACCCTCTGAGGTCAGTTATCTTCTTAATGTTTAATGATCAAGGTAGACAGGCAAAAGAAAATTTCAAGAATGATGAGAGATTTTATCTACCTTGATCAGTGAAATATGGGAATCAAAAAGTGACAAAAAAAAGGTACAAACATCCACCCTTACACAATCTTGGTATATGGGAGAGAGGACTCAGACATCACACTTTTTCCCAAGTTCACATCCAAAGGTATCTTTGCTACCAGACTAGTCCTCATCTCAACTGTTGCTGGGAATGTCCCCCTAAAATCAATTCTTAGGGCATAGAGGCTGGGCTGGCTACAGAATCCAGGATAGACTAGCCTCTCAGATCTGCTGGATCTCAATTGTCTTACTCTTGACCTTTGGAAACTCACAAAGTCACAGCTTCCAAAATAATCTCCTTCACCTAAAACAAAAGAACAAACCCCAAGGAGAAAGACCAAGCCTTGTATTCAGAGGGCCACATATCAGAGTGCCCAAGTCTTCTCTCTTTATAGAACATCTCTCATTGAACATAGTCAGCAGGAAAAAGTCACCCAGAAAAAAAGAAACTAAACCAGGAGAGAGAAACCAAGACTGTGCTTGAAAATGTAACTGAGTTCTGCCTCAAAACTACACTTAATCAGAGGGACTCCTATTCACCATGTGGTTAGCTGACCAGAACCAGTTATACTGTGTCTCCATCTGCTCCAGAATCTCTCTTCTGGGTACTTCCTTTATATATCCTCACAATTCTCTCAGAAACAGGCTCTCCAGCATCACCCACGGGTGAAAGGCATCAATAGCATTATGTGTCTCCTCATTAGGCCTAGGTTTAGTGGCTAGTCCCCCATTACAGAGGCGATTGGACCATGAAGCCAGCAGAGCACTGCCCAGCAGAGGACATGGACAACGGAACAGTGGAAAACTGCACTATGGTCTCACCAAAGGGCATTAGCAGCTTTGAAGTGTCAAAGGTGGGAGTTGTCCTTGCCATGCATACATGCATGAATATGTATACCATCAATGTGTGGCCTTGCTCATGTATGTTCTCTGTTTATGTATTCTCATATAACAAAAAAGGGATAATTAATGGGAGAACCATACCCCGTGTGTATAATAGTCAATAAATACTGTATCTATAATCTATAACTGCCAGGCACAGTCTTAAATGCTAGGGATACAAATGAACAAAATAAAGACAGTGCCTGCCCTCAAGGGGCTTACAACTGTGGGGAAGGGAGAGAGAAAAAAGAGAAAACTAAAGAAAACTAGAAAGCTTCCTAGTAGGAATTTGCCTTGTTTGCTTCCGCATGTTATAAGGATTTTCTCTCTTTCTTTTTTCCAGTGGGGGAGGAGGATGTGGTCTTAATTGAAAGAAAAAGCAACAACATTAAATTATGTGAATCCAGTGCAGAAAAAAAAAAAAAAAGAAATGATTCTTGCCTTCATGGAGCTTACAGTCAAGTTGTGAGACAAGTATGCAAATGTAATCACAGATGTAGCAGAGAAAGGAAAAGCCATGTTCTATGTGAAGTCTGAAAGGAGAGGGCAATTCAGGTTTAAAGGACGGGTAGAAATTCAAGAGCAATTAGGTGGTGCAGTCCATAGAATGCTGGGCCTGGAGTCAGGAAAAGTCACCTGGCCTAAGTTCAAATCTAGCCTAAGATACTTACTAGCTACGTGACCCTGGGCAAGTCACTTAACACTCTTTCTCTCAGGTTCCTCATCTGTAAAATGAACTGGTGAAAGAAATGGCAAACCACTCCATTATCTTTGCTAAGAAAATGCCAGATGGGATTGGGAAGAATTGGACGTGATTGAAAACTAACAAAATATTTTATCTCCTTTGAATAAAGATGCATTGTGGATAATCCCTCCCAACGCGCGCACACGCGCGCACACACACACGCACACACACACACACATACACACACAACTTAATTGCTATCCAGATTGATAAATTCTTTGCTTTACTCGGAATTTCAGCAAGTTCCTAATGACTAGTTGTCTTAAGTCTTTACTTTCAATTAGCCATATACTATGGCTAATTTGGTCCATATACTATGGACCAAATTGTACTTCTCAGTAAACGTTTATAGGAATTCTCCTATACAGTTCTCAAAATTCCAAACAGAAGAGAACCAATCCCCAGGCTTGAATGAGGAGTAATAGGTCTTTTGGATTATGAACTACTAGGGTTTGAATAATAATATCATCTTGAAAGCTTCAAAGCTGGTTAAGAATCCTGAGGGCTGAAAGGAATAAACCTTCCTTTATTCTTGTGCCTCTACATGGAAAAATGCTTATTGGTTGGTTTCTTGAATTTTCCTAGTGGTTCATCAGATGTTTGAACAAAATGAATGCTGGATGGATTTGGAATCAGAGGACCTGGATTCAAATACTGTCTCTCTCACTACCTGTGAGACTTTGGGCAAGTCACCAACTTTCTCAAACGTAAGTTTCCTCATCTGTAAAGTTGGAGTGATGGGCAATTAGACTAGCCAGCCTCTGAGATTTCTGTCAGTCCTAAATCTAGGCACTTACAATCCTAACACACACACACACACACACACACACACACACACACACACACACACACACACACACACACACACACAGAAACACAAACAAGATCGTTCCAGTTCAAGCCACCATGCTTTGAATCCTCTCCAGACACCAGCCTAAATATGACATGGCTGCTGCTGGAGAGGGGGGGAAATAGTTGTTTCCTTGAAATAAAACATTTAAAGATCCCTTAGTGGCTATTCAGGGACTGGAATTCAATTTCCATTCTCCACCCTCTGGCCAGCTGCAGCTCTGAAACGCCAACATAAAACATCCTGAGATTGCACTTTGTGGTAAGGTTGGATTTTTCTTATGCAACAGAAACGTGCTGTCATTAACACTGATACATTCCCATTTCAAAAACAGACAGAAAAACAACAATGAATGTTAACAAAAGAGAATGAAATCTGGCTTTGAAGAAGTTACATTTTATTAGGGGGTGGGAGGGGAGAGAGGGAAGGGTAGGTTTGTAAATGATTTCACAAACTCTTTGTATCTGCTGGGGTTTTCTTGGGGGGGGCAGAGTGGTAAGATTAGATGGTGGTCTACACCTTGGGATCAGAACATTCTATTAGATAATCTAAGAATGTCTCTTTTCAAATCTTCTCATTCCAAGAAGTTTTTGCTCATTCATGCCACACAAAAAAATGTAAACCTCTTATGCAAACCGCATAAATACTTATGATGACTAAGACAACTAACTATATTACACTTTTTAAAAATCAGAATGCTTTATATCTATAAAAATTGTGCCTATGGCCTATGGCCTACTGTGTTTTAAATGCTCTAGACTTTGTAACAAACTGACTTGGTACAGGACATACTGGGCTCATCAAAGGAAAAAAAGCTCAGAATCTATCTCTGATTGGAATTCAGACCACAGGTAAAGGAACCACTGCCTGTCTGCAGTCTACTGCAAAAAGGGAGGGGTAAAGAAGTATCCTGAGAGATTCAGGTAAGATGGTAATCTCAAAATCACCATTTGGAAACAGGGCTTTCAGTTGAGGGAACACACCAGACCCAAGGCCTTGATTCAGAGGGGACCCTGCGAGAAATGGATTCCTCTTGATTTCCAAGGTCACTAATTCTCCTTTCCTGATTCCACACTGTTGGGGGGGTCTGCTGGTTACAATCCTTGTTTCTTAGACCACCAAGGGTGAATCATGCTGCAGAATGTATAGGGCCCCTTAAACTGGGTGGCCTGGGAATGCATCCTGGTGGTTAGATTAGAAAATCTAAATGCATACACATACATGCGCAAACACACACGTGCATGCTAACTGAAGATAATTTCTATTGTAAAAGATTTACGATTTCAGTTAAGCAATCCATAGGTATCCAGCAATTATATTTGATTTTAATTAAAACAAAGAAAAAGAAGCTTGTACCTGGGGTCTACATTGATTCTCACAGCAGGTAGGGTTCCTATTAAAAGTTCAGCTGCTGGTACTAGTTTCATTTGTAGAATTATGTTTCAGCACTAAAGCATTTTTTTAAAATGTTAAATACATGCATTTACATAGGTTTGGCAAGCGGATAGAGAAAATGGGTCAAGAATCATCCTTCGGCCTGAAGAATGGATTCTTCATTTTGTCCACACGTGGGCCCTGAATGCCTTTGACAGTCGCTAATACTTCTAGATCCCTTCTCAGAATCTTCTTTTTAAATGCAAAAATCAAAATACGTAGGATTACAAAGAAATGAGTAATATGGAAATAAAGATGTAATTTTTTTGCCATCCAAGTTCACGCCCCATGCCCCAGCTGAAATGGAAGGCCCATGGACCCTAGAAAAAGAATTCCTAGCCTAATGTCTCTTGATTCCAGACTTGGAAAACATAAAAGAAAGTAGTTAAAAAGCACGACTTCCCAGGACACAAGAATGCACTAGAGGAGAAGACACAATAAAAAACATGATTCTGCTATGTTGTTGGCTCCTCTTTGGGCGTTTTCTAAATGGCTTATGTCCTCTTTATGGCACACTTTGTATGCTTTTAAAACTACACTGATTTATTAGGACTTCAAATGATATTGTGCTTGGTCTCTATTAAAGACAAATAACCACTTTTAAAATCTATTTTTCTAAGGGATTTCCTCTGTGTGGTGACTATCATTCATACGTTAGAGAGAAACAGAGAGGAGGATGTCGCTGGAGCCTGGGTGGTGAGAATTTCCTCACACGCGGCGGGCTCAAGGTGAGTCCCAAGCTCAGGAGTGCCCTTTGTTACATATCGTCCCTTGGTTAATGCCATCTTCCATATACTGACTCGAGGTGTCGGTGCTCCTGCTCAAGACTGTGGATGGGATCCTGGAAGACCGCCTCTCCGGGCTCTCACCATGAGAACAACAGCAGATCATCCGTCTCATGGAGCTGTACATCTCTTCATCTTTGTAGGAGTAAATGATCGGATTCATGACGGAGTTGAGTAGGGCCAGCAGCAGGAACCACCTTTTGACATGCTGTACGCCACAGCGAGTACAGTTTAGACCATCCAGGAGCAAGACTACTAACCCCGGAGTCCAGCACACAACAAAAGCTCCTAAAGGCAGAGAAGAAGAAATGGTAAGATTGGAAAATCCAGGGGTTCCTGGCTACTTCTCTCCAGGGTCACACTTTAAATCACACTGGATCACAGTGTCCAAATAGATCTGGACAGGTGAGAACTTTGGGTTGAATCTTACAAAGAAAAAAAGCCAGAATAAATATTAAGTCTTACACTTGTATGCCAAAAATTGACTTTGCAAGTGAGTATAATTTAGGAGAGGTATGGTCAGGCAGTACTTTCTCTGAGAAGATTCAGGGGTATGGAAAAAGGGTAAGAGGAATAAAATAGAGGAGAAGGTTAGGGAATCTTATCTCATCTAATTAGAGTACATAAGTAATTATCTATCTATACAAACAAGGAGGAAGGGGTGGGAATGGAGGTGGGGGAAGCTGACACCTTGACCTCATTCTCATCTGAACTGATCAAAGGAGAGATGTATATGTACACACATATACAGTTGGATACAGAAATACATTGAGTAACAACAGGGAAATAGGAGAAAAAGGAGAGGAGGGAAGTGGGAAATAGACAGGGGGTAAGTTAATGGAGGGAATAGTTCTAAGTAAAATAAACTCTGGGGTACTGAATAGACCACTGGGCTTGGAATCAGGAAGACTCATCTTCCTGAGTTCAAATCTGGCCTTAGACACTCACTAGCTGTATGACTCTGGGCAAGTCACTTACTCCTGTTTGCCTCAGTTTCCTCATCCATAAAATGAGCTGGAGAAGGAAATGTCAAACCACTCCCGTATCTTTGCCAAGAAAACCCTAAATGGGCTCAGGAAGAATCAGACACTACAGGAAAATGACAGAACAACAACAAAATAAACTCTAAGGATGTATAAAAATATTTATAGCACCTCTTTTTGAGGTGGCAAAGAATGGGAATCTGAGGAGATGCCCGTCAACTGGGAATGTCTGAACAAGTTATGGTATATAAATGTGATAGAACACTATCACGCTCTAAGAAATGATGAAGGAGGTGGTTTCAGAAAAACCAGGAAAGACTTAGATGAACTGATACAAATAGAAGTGAGCAGAACCAAGAGAACAATGTATACAATGACAGCTATATGGTAAAGATAAACAACTCTGAATGAATTAGGAACTCTGATCAGCTTAATGACCAACCACAACTCCAGAAGACTCATGATGAAACATGCTACCTACCTTCTAATAGAGAGGTGAAGTAAGGATTCAGAGTACCAGATGAAACATACTGTTTTTAACATGGCCAATGCAGAAATGTGTTTTCTTGACTTTATGTATTTGTGATAGAGGTTTTATTTTTCTTTCATTCTTAATTGGGGAGGGGGATGGAAAGTTGAGATGGGAGGGAAAGGCAGAATTTTGCTGATGAAAAACTTATGTAATTTTTTTAAAAGGATCTGGAGGGTTTTAGTAGGCTACTAACTCAATATATATACAAAAACAGAACAGAAGATTTCCGACTTTGAAGGGGCTGACATTCCATTTAAGAACAGCATGAACATGGCTAAGTCAATACTAAATATATAAAAAGTAATTTGGGGGAAAGGGAAGAAAACACTAACAACAACACAAATACACACAATGTGTACATAAATAATTAAAATGTAAATTAGAATGAGATCAGGACATAAGTGAGATCAAAAAGAATGGTATGAGGAGAGAAAAGGGTTTTGCCCAACTGGGAGGAATCAGGAAAAACACCATGGACAAGGTAGCACAAGAGCTGGTAAAGAATATATAGTCAGAAATAGGGGAGGAGAGAGAGATTCTTCCAGGCCATGACGTATGGTGCCAGCAAATGCACCAAGGCAGAATGTAGAGGGTGAAACTCAGAAAGAGCTTCAGGTCAAATCAATAAGCCTTTATTATGGGGTTTTTTTCCGTATGTACCAAGCACTATGCATACAAATATAAGAAAAAAGAAAAAAACAATCTCTACCCTTAAGGAGCTTATATTCTAACGGGGAAAAGACCAAACCCAGAACAGAGCTGAAAAGGGGGAAGAGTCACTGATAGAGCATTATGGTGGCAAAGATTGGAGGATAAACAATGGTAGATCTGGACACTTCCTCAAAAATGGAGGTTTTGAGAATTCACCAATGACAGAAGGGGCCCAAAGGGGCAGATGGCAAATGCCTGTCTGTAATTTAGAAACCTCCAAGGGGGTAGAATCCCATGAAATATGAGTAAGAAGGTAGGCTACATATAGAATAGGACAGGCAGTGACAGTCAAGTCAAAGAGTTCATTTTTTGTTCAGCAAGAACAATAACAACTCACATTTTCAGAGTACTTCAAGGTTTAGGGATCTTTTATAATCAGTAGACAATTGGGAGCTATGGAAGGTTTCTGAGCAGGGAAGTGACACAATCATACCTGAGCATTAGGAAAGCTGCCTTGGCAGTAGCATGATGGACAGCTTCAAGGAACAAGACATTTAGGTAGAAGGACTAATTAACAGGCTATTTTAACAGAGAAATGAAAGAGCCCTCATACACCAGCTAAGCCAACTTCTGCTTGACCAACACTAGACCCTTGCTCAAGGCCATACAGCTCATTTAGAGGAAGGAGCTGAGATTCTTTTCCTAACACCAAGTCTAACACATTTTCTGCTCTGCAACACTGACTCCCCGACACAGAGCAAGACCAATGTCATACTTTTCTGCATCACTCATAACATCTCAATCAATACCTTTGTCCACAGTTGGAATTCAATAAATATTTGACTTTCTGATTAATATTCAAATAGGCAGAAAGTCAAACTCATCAAAGTGCCCCACTTCCCAAATATTCTGCTTTGCTGAAGTTTTACTTCAGCTCATTAGCACAAGAAAAAACAACCATATTTCATCTACAAATACCAAGCAAAAGCCACTGTTGTTGAGAAATGGTTTTGTTTTGTTTTTCCACAGGGTGACACCCAGGAAAGGGGTATTATTTATGTTGTCCGGAGATTAAAAGAACTAGATGAGTCAGACTTTAAAAGCTATGGTTACTGCAGCTGATGTTAAGGGTCCTTCACCCCCACTACCCCCTTAGAAATGAAATAATTCCTCAAAATCCCTGCGGGAAAAAGAGTGCATTCCCTGTGCACACAGTTACTTTGCAGATGTCAAAATGTCAGACCATTGTCTGGAGACAGGGTTTTTACTAAAGTTACCAAACTTGGAAAAATTAAAATGTTACATAAGGACATACAACTAACTCTGAATTGCCCAGTAATGGATTGTACCACTTTTGAATTACCAGGGGGTCCCTGTTTTCTGCTTCTGCTTCCTACTTTCAACCAGTTGATCCATCCATCCATCTGGACACATTGAGTGTCCCCTAACTGTACAAAAATAGTCACAGTTGTAGCTTCATTTGTGATAGCAAAAGAAAATCAGGAATAACAACAACTGGAAACAACCCATATGTCCAACAATTGGAGAATGGGTAAATAAATTATGATATATTGATGCAATGGAATGTTACAGTGCTGGAACACACACACACACACACACAAAGCATATAAGTATATATGGAACAACTCCCATGAAATGATGAAAAATAAGAATAGCAGAACCTAAAGAGAATAACCATATAATATATAATTATATGTATGTATGTAAGTGTATATATACATATAAATATGTAAACAAAGTTGGAGGTAATGGAAGTAAAGGAGGGTTTAGAAAGGTACAAAGCAGATGTAATTTTGTTATTTCGCTTTTTTAAAACATTCAGTAAAATTCTGCCACGTTTTTTTCTTTTTCTTTGATCAGGATGCAATTGGGAGGTTTTGTTGGACAGTTAGGGTATAAGCTCCCTGAGGACAAGGGCTTCTGTATTTTTATCTTTATAACCTCAGCACCTGAGCACAGTTCTTTTCCCATAGTGGGTGCTTAAGAGAAGCTTGTTAATAGGAAAATTACTCCATGTTTACCCCAAGATTTACCTCCTGTTATGTTTGCTTGCTCATTGATTGGTGTTGCAAATTTTGTAACATATTTGCAAATATTTTTATAGAGCCTCATTGATACGTCTAGCCGTGTCCACTTTTAACCATCTTAACTGCAATTTAATACTTAGACCAACATATGGGTAGGTTTAAGAAGATATCAAAGTTGAACTTTCAGTACTGATTTCCATTAATCTCACCATCACATTGAGCCAGGAATATGTAGTCTGGAGCCAAGAGAAGCAATAAAATGAAGACCTGCTGTCTATCAGTGAACTTCTACCAGGGATGGGGAACCTGCAGCCCCGAGGCCATATGTGGCCCTCTAGGTCCTCAAGCATGGCCCTTTGACTGAATCCAAACTTCACATTTATGGTTAGGGTTAGACTCAGTCCAAGGGCTGTACTTGAGGACCCTAGAGGGCTACATGTGGCCTCAAAGTTGTAAGTTCTCCACCCTGTCTACTCTATAATAATGACTGTAAAACCCTAATTTTAGGTAATAGTATTTTATGGGAAATGATTACAAACTGAAAATGACAAGGGCAACAATGAGTCTAAGCCTTCTCTGGAATTTTCAAATTGAGCTGCTATGTATTCTAATTCTTAAATATGAGTCTGCCTAAATGAATATGTACTCTCCTTGATCTGGAATATGTTCCCTCCAACATTCAGATCTCAATCCCTTTACACTCATTCATCTTGAAAACTCTTGTCTGTAGCCTTGTATACATTTGCCACGGGGTGCCACTCAGAGTGCCCGGTGCCTTCTTTGCTTTCTCTTAATATAGCATAGATACAAATGGTGTTGTCTACTTGTTATTCCCTCATCTTCTCCAAAGTGGTGCAGTGGATAGAGTGCCTAAAGTCAGAAAGATCTGAGTTCAAATCCAGCTTCACATCCTTTCCAGCTGGGTAACTCTGGGTAAATGATTTAACCTCTGTTTGCCTCAGTTTCCTCAATTGAAAATGGAACTAATGACAGCACCTACTTTGCAGGGCTGTTGTAATGAGATCTGTAAAGGGCTAAGCACAGAGCCTAGCACACAGGAGGTACTTTTGAAAGCTCATTCCCTTCCATATGATCAGGCCATCTTTTTATACCATAGATTTCCCTAATATCCTTTTCCCCAATTCTTCAAAGTTCTTCATTTGTTATATGTTACAGTCAGTAGCACATCCTTTATATCCCTCTCCATGTGATACCCATTTTCAGTTCATTTTAGAAACTATAATTATTTATTTGGAAAGGCTTTGTTTTCATCAAAATCCCAGTTTCCAGTAAAAAAAGTGATTTTCAGGAGCAGTGCAGATAGCAGTCAGAAAAACCTGGGTTCATATCCTGCTTCAAACACTTACTAGCTGTGTAACAATGGGAAAGTCACTTAACCCTGTTTGCCTCAGTTTCCTCATCTGTAAAATGATGGAGTTGATTGGTCACTGCAGCCATTTTCAGTTCTAAATCTATTACCCTATGAGATATTTAAAATAAATCAACAAAACACAGAATGATCTTGGAATGACCTGACCCATTCTCAAAATAAAATTTTACCGGAAAATCAGTTTTAATGGCTAGAGCCCTTTGGAAAATAATTTACACAAATGATAACTTTTTCCTCTGCTAACTTTATAGAGTCTATTAGTTTCAGCAGGGATCCTAATAAGTGCTAAATGGTGAAGTCTAAATTTAGCATCATCTCACAATTCTCTGTTTAGAGAAATCCATAGAGGTTTTTTTCTTTTCCTCTTTACCCTGAAAAAACAAAGGGTTGACTAGAGTTCTGGTGATCAATGAAAGTTCTTGTTAATGAAGCTTTTTATGGTTTGTTCTTCCAGAGGATATCAATCAATACTGTTTGAACAAAAAACTGGATCCTGGCCTGTTCATTCCCCGAGTGATATTTGTGTATTCCAAACCCGCTCTTGAGAAACGATTCTTAAGTCAGGTTAAAGGAAGAGTTCGTCCAGTCTGAAAAGGAAGAAGGTGTTTGTCCTGCCCGACTGTCCCACCTACATCCCACCCAAGCCAAAAGTGGGCCTTGGAGTGAGACCAGACTGACAAAGTGTTGACCTTATCCCTTCAAGTACAGCATCATAGGACTTTGAACTGGAAAGTCCCTAAGATAATACAAACCCTTCTTCCAATGAGAAACAAAAGGCCATGCTGACTGTACAGAACAACAAACTGCCCTATCAAACAAATGAGCAAAACTCTTTGGGAATACTGACTTTGGATGATGTGTGCACTTCACAGCAGAGACAGTCATGTTCTCCTGTGCTGCATTACCTTTGAGACACATCTCCAAATGAATGGGCCTATTTACCTGATAGGCCATCCTTTTGGTGTTTTCATTATGTGTTAGTACGTAGCTATGGGATGTATAGCTCTGAGTCCCCTATCCTTCAACACAAGAGGGAGGAAGGAAAAGAAGGGAAGAAGGGAAGGGAAGCAGAGAGGGAGGAAAGGAAGGAAGGAAGGAAGGAAGGAAGGAAGGAAGG
>CM053586.1:327905457-327934454 GCA_028646515.1 Pseudochirops corinnae
AAGGAAGGAAGGAAGGAAGGAAGGAAGGAAGGAAGGAAGGAAGGAAGGAAAGAGAGAGAATCATGATCATAATTCCATGGTATTCTTTAAAAATCTTTCCCCACCATTACACCATTATCTCCCCACAAAAATTTTATCAATGGGCATTTTGACTCCACCCCACTCCCCAGGTATCCCACAGCCTAATCAGAAAAGGATAAGCCTGCTGTAGAATGAAAAGTCTGAACTCATCTCTAAATCTTTGTCTGGAGCCAGCTCAGACTTTAATGGTTTATGTATTTTGTAGATGATAAAAAAAAAATTTTGGAGATACAAAGTAATTTGTTCATGGTCAAAAGCTGCCAAGGATTGGACCTGGAATTAGAATCAAGGGCTATCTTGATTTTACATTCAGAATACTTTCTGATAAGTCATGCCCTTCTTGAGCTTGGACATATTTGGTCCTGGTAGATCAAGGGGGATGCCAGAGACGTGGTGTATATTGATTTCAGCTAAGCCTTTGAAAAGTTTGCCATAATAGTCCATAGACAAAAGTGTGAAATGTAAGCTGTGTCATGGTACATTTAGAAGATTCATAGAAAATAGGACAACTGTATTCAACAAATATGGATTTATGGGAAGATGGGGGTGGGGGTGGGGTGTAAGCAATGTCTTGAGTAGATTGCCACAGGACCTCTGTGCTTGATTTCATATTGTTTAATATTTTTATCAACTTTGAATGAAAACTAGAAATTAGACTTCTCAAAGTTACAGATAATACAATAAATATGATAATCAGTTATTAAGCACCTTTATTTTATTGTTAGGCTCAGTACTCTGCCTTCAGAGAGCCTACAATCTAAATGAGGAAAGATAACACAAGAAAGGCAGCTTAATGGAGGTGGGAGTGGGGGACTAGAAGGTACCTGGAGCACCCTAACAATTTTGAAATTAGAACCAAGCAGAGCAGTTGATGGCAAATAAAGAGATAGCCAGGTTTTTTTTGTTGTTGGTTGTTGGTTTTTGATATTTTGCACCATCTATGAAAAGAGGTTATGGGAGGAATTTTTTTACTCTACCCTCCAGTCCTCTAATTACAGGGACAGAAGTCAGCATTTCTATAGCTCTTCAAAGTATGCAAACAGATGTTGTTTCATTTGGTCTTTACAACAAAACTGTGAGCCTAGATGCTATCATTAAAAGTATTAACCTAACCCAATGCCTCGAACATTAGGCCCTACTAGGCACTTAAGAAATGTCATTTGATCCTCACAACTACCCTGTCATATCAGCCCTACAAGAATTCCCATTTTACAGATGGGGAAGCTGAGGCATGGAGAACTTAGTGACATTCCCATGGTCACATAGCTAGTAGGTATCTAAGGAGGGATTTGAACCCAGGTCACGGATGTTCTTCTCATGTCAGTATTGTGGTCTCTCCTCATCTTTACCTCTTGGAATTCATAGCTCCCTTCCAAACACCACTCAGTTATCCCCTCCTACAGGTCTATCTTGATGTTCATCACCATCATCACCCCATTTGTTAATGCTCTTTCTCCCCTTTAAACTGTTTTATTACTTATATATTACTTGATATTTACTTAGTTGTGTATATAGAATCAAAAGATCATAGATTTATGATCCCCTTCATTTGGCAGATGAAAAAACTCAGAAGCCACAGATTAAGTGACCCGCCAGGCTCATATAACCAGACAGCGTATGGGGCGGGACTTGAACCCAGATCTTCCTGACCTCAAATCCAGAACACCATCTACTATGTCCCTCTGTACCTAATCTATCTCAGCCTCCGTTTCCTTAACTGTAAAATGAGAGAGTTGAACTAGATCAAGAGTTCTTATCTTTTTTTTTATGTAATGGGCCCTAACCCTTTGGTTGTCTAGACCTGTTTTCAAAATAATATTTTTAAATGCCTAAAATAAAACATATAATATTTGAAGTAGTCAAATATATTGAAATATACTTATCAAAATATGTGTTTTTTAAAGTTCATAGACCCCTGCAATCACTTCACAAGAAGGAGTCATGGGCCACAAGTTAAGAACCCCTAGACTAAATGACTCGAAGATACCCTCTAGTTTGAAATCCCAAGAAATGTCTGAATAATTGTCATCCAGACAAAGGAAAAGACTCATTCTTAGCACAAAAGGGTATAAGTTACTAAAGGCAAAGGCAAAGGAAATAATCCCTATTGAGTTCAGATGCCAAACAGTGGGATAGAATGCCCTGGTACAGAGCTCCCTCCCCTTGTCTGGGAGAATTTAGGTAGGAGATAGATGGCTATCTGTCAAGGACACAGTAAATGTGCTTCCTTCTCAGGTGGGATGTGGGATTAGATGACTTTTAACAAGTCTTCCAAGTGTAAAATTGGACAATTCTATTAATCTATGAATTTCAACCCCCACACACAACTCAGATCCTTTTGAGTTATTCCTCTCCCAGTCACAGGGTATATTTGGAGGAAGATTTATAAGGTGCTAAAAAGCCAGAATTGATTAGAACAAAATCTCTACAGCCATCCAAAACTGCCTAATGCAGCTGGCCCTGATTACTGATACCCTGGAGTCCTTACTGAACAGACTGAAGAGCTTCTGGTTATTTCTATGAACTCAAGAAAAGAGGATGTAGGTGCTGGGAGACTTTTAAAAAGATAAAATAAGCAACCCGAGAAATTACAGCCAATGCGGGAACAAATTATCCCAATCAATGTAATGGATACCAGGAGCCAAGCTTGACTATTCACTGTAACTGAAACATGCTGTAACCACTTTTGCCTGTTTTTTTGCTCAGACCTTGAATGTCCTTCATTCTTATCTCTATTCATCTAAGTCCCCTCCTTCTTTCTGTAACCAGACCATGTCCCATGTCCTCTACATAAAACCCTTCCTTATTGCCCCAGCATTCTGTAGTTAGTCTTGAGATATGAACTCCCACAGAACTTATAAGGTAGAAAGACCTGGGGAGGGGGTTATTGTAATCAGCCAGCAAAGTGATAACAGGGGCCTGCAGTGGGGTTCACTCCTCCCATCAGGAATGGAGGAACATAGCTGCAGAGAGGGAAGTGTTAGATCTTGGTAACAAACTCAATGTGAGAGTGAGAGAAAAGAGTTTAAAAATAACTAACAATCAGGTAATGAACTTTGGAGACTAGGGCAATGGTGGCACCATGACAGAAACAATAAGGTAAAGAGAAGAAATGCATTTAGGAGAAGATAGGCATATATTAGATTTGAGGTTTGATAGGTTTGAGGGTCTCAGGCTAGGATATCTGGATGGAGATATCTAGGAGATAATTCAAAATGTGAACCTAGAGTTCAGAAGGGGAATTGGGTCTACAGATGCAGAGCTGGAGTCCTAGTTATGTTCGGTGGCTAAATCTGTGGGTGACAAAAACTGACAAGGGAATGACAGTTGAGAGAGGAGAAAAAAAGGACAAAGACACTTGGGTGACATCCACATGGAAGAGTTGGGGGAAAGATGAAAAGTGATCAAGGAAGATAGAAAAGGAATAGCTGGAAAGTTAATAAAAGAACCATGAAGAGGAGAGACTATCCAACAAGCAGGGTTGGTTAGCATCAGAACTCCATCAAAAATCCTCAAAGAAGTCTGCATAAAAAAAATTTAAGGACATTGGACTGGTGATGAGGAGATCACTAGCAAGCTTTGAGAGAGCATTTCAATAGAGTGTGTTTGCAAATTATCTCTCTACTGAGCAGACTGGAGTGGATGTTAAATTATAAGGGCCTGAGAAGAAAGTGACTATGGAAGAAACAAAAGCATTTGGTGTGGACAACTTTTCCTTGAAGTTTAGCTGTGAAAGGCAGGAGAGATGTAGAACGGTAACTAGGTAGGGTAGAAGGGTCAAGAGAAGGCTTAGGAAAAGTCGATAAACCTAGTGAATATATAAGTGGTTCAAGAACCATACTCAGCCAAGTTATCTAGGCTTCAAGGTCTATGAAGTAGTATTATTACTAGCAATCATGAGAATTCAATAGTCTCCATTTAAACAGCACTTTACAGAAACCAAAGCATTTTCAGGTTTGTTACTATTTGACTATCCATGGTATCAATCAATCAACAAGCCTTGATTGATGGTATAATAATAATGAACACAGAACCTTTTGATTAAGTTGCTCAAAACAATCAGGAGATGGTTAGTATTTGAGAAAGACTTGACTCAGAAAGATGTGCACTTTTGTTTCCCTCACTTGTCATGTATAATAATAATAATAATAATAATAATAATATTATAGCTAACATATATATACCACTTGCTGTGTGCCAGACACAATTCACAATTATTATCTCATTTGGTCCCCACAACAATCCTGGGAAATAAGGATTATTATTATCCCCACTTTACAGATGAGGAAATTGAAGTAAACAGAGGGTAAGTGACTTGCCCTAGGTCACACAGCTAGTAAGCAACTGAGAACAGATTTGAACTCAGGTCTTCCTGATTCAAGCCCCAGTGCTTTATCCACTGAGTGCTTTCTTATGCCTCAGCTATACTGTAAACTCCATGAGGATTGGGATGGGTCTTACCTAAATTTTCAATTTCCCTCAGGGCCTAACGGAGTCCTTTGTACATAGTAAGGATTTAAGAAATGCCACTTGAATTGAGGCTGTTGAACGTTTAAAAATTAAAATTACATTGACAAGAGAAATGGAAAAAGGGAGGACAAGAGGCATCATATCCTGAGAGTTCCAGATGAGTAGTTAGGCCATCTGGATTTGAATCCTAGGTCTTCCTTACTTTTTACTCATGAATCTGAAGGAAATTTAAGGAAAATATTTTTGTGGTACAGTAGAAAGAACACTGGGTTCAGAATGAAAAAACCTAGATTCAACTCACATGATTGTGGTCAAGGCCTTTAACCTCTCTGGCCTCAGTTTCCCCATCTGTGAAATGTAGGGATTGGACTACAGTACTTCTAAGACCCCTTCCAGCTCTATCTATGATCGTTTAAGTCTGGAAAAACAACGTTAGAATCTCTTGCACCCTACTCACTAGTTTGTAATACCACAAACAAGTTCCTTAACTTCTTTTAACTTCCATTTCCACATCTGTGAAATGGGAATGATAAGATCATACAATTGCTAGGAGGTTCAAATGACAAGAAGTATATAAAACACCTTATACATCTTAAAACACTACATGTGTCAACTAATATTATTCTCCTCCTCATGGTCCTATAGTTAGACCATCAATAAATGCTTGCTGGAAGTCATCACAATGCCCAAGTTAACATTTTACCTACATCCTATGAAAATTGTGAAGACTCTTTCCATGTGGAAATAAGGATGAGTTCATTGAATTTGATCAAATTTCAGAATTCACATGGTGATGACCTAGATTTATATCTGACACTTTAAATCCTACAATTGGCCTTATCCCTTTCAATTTCACTTAGAAAATCTTGAAACAAAATTTTTTTCCATAGGATTCATTATGCAATTTGGGGCATATAATTAAAAAACCCCATCTCTGAGCAACACAATGACCAACCAGGATTCCAGAAGGCCAATGATGATACATCTTCTTCCTATCCATCACCTTTCAGAGAGAGGTGACTGACTTAGGGGGGCAGAATTACATACACGTACACACTTGTGCATGTGTATGTGTATATGCATGTACACATATAAAATATGTACATGTATGCATGTGTGTGTATCTGTGTGTACATAATAAGTATATGTCGTGTGTATGTGTATATGTATCTGTATGGGGGGCTGACCTAGGCAATAGGGAAACATGCTTTGCTATGTATATATATATATTTTTTTTACAAAAGAATTTGTTTTTCTTTTCTTTTTCACTAGGATAGGGTGGTAGGGATGGGAGGGAGAAAATACAGATTTCTATTTTTTTTTTTAAAAACCAAATCTAGTCATGTGACATGTAAGACATTTTTAACAATTTTTTTAAAAAAGGTTTTGTGCATACTATAGACCTTGTATCAGATTGACTCTGACCAAAACACATCAAAGAGGACACCCTTTAAATAAGGTCAGTCTGGTTTCCTTTGTTTCTTAACCCGAGGAAAAGCAAAAGGTCCCTTGTGATAATGCCAGCCTCCCAAGCCGCAAAGGCTGTCTGATGCCCTAAAATAGAAAATTATAACTCTCCATAAAAATCCAGTTGTAGACTCCATCTCAAGAAGCTCTCTCCTTATTTGAAAAGGAATTTTCCCATGATTGTTTTCAAAATCCTACCTATCCTAAATTCCATCCAGTAATGCAGAATAAATCATGCACTAACTGTGACAATATTCTTGTTAAAGTACTCACCCATTGCTCAGGAACTCGTGTACAGCTAAAAAGCTTTTCAAAGTGGTTTGTTTAAAAAATGTTGTGTAAGCTCAACACCTCTGTAAGTGGGCGGCTTGATATTTATGCAGAAGGTAATTAAAGGATGTACACTGAACGAACACAATTGTTATTTACAAGCATACTCAGTAAGACAAAAAGCAAGCTGAGATTCTATTAGAAAAGGCATGATTGGGAGATGAAAGATTTCATAAATGATGCATTTGCCATTACTTAACTCGGCTGTTTGTACAGTCAGATCCTTCAACACTAACTGCTAGTTTCATGTACTTGTTTTGAATTTGTGGTTAGCGCTTGGAAAATTGAAAATCTCTGTGCCAAGGGCTTCTGGGCGAAGATTTAAAGCAGAGGTGTACAGTGTGGCGAGGGCTTAATTCTAGCTATTTAACTTGGGCCTGAGTTGGAAATCATAAGCTGTGTAAATAGCCAAACCCCAGGATCTATCTTCTCCACCTCCCTCTTTAAGAATCACTCATAAGGAAACATTGCAAGCTTGGGATCAAACATTAGTTACTATACTGAAGGCTTTAACAGCTGGAAGAAAGAACAGGGCATTCCAATATGGAAGAAGAGTAAGACTGTCAATATGGTGGGAACTGAATGATCACTGCCAGGACCCTATGAGCTACAAGATAGGGCAGACAAGGCATGAACAGGGCCCAAAGATTAGATATATCCACCAGGGTGGGCAATCCAAGTAGATCCTAGCAGTGCATCCCGGGAAGAGGCAATTGTTTCAGAGGTCTAGGCAGCTCAATGGTTGATAGGGAAGGGAAGTCCAGCATTAAGAGTGGTAGGAATATGGTTTCCCAATCAGTCACTTATTAAGCACCATGTACTTAGATTCTGTTCTAGTGCTGGTGATAGGAAGATAAAATGGGATAGTGATCTGCCCTTGAAGAGCTTATATTCTATGAGACAAAATGTACAAAAATAGAGAAGAATAAGACCTGGACTGGTAATTTCATTAGCTTAGGGAGCTTCCTCTGAGAAACTTCAGTCAGTGCTGGTCAGCACTTTCAGCTTATACAGAGCTGCATACAGCGCTGAGAGTGAAGTGACTTACTCAAGACCACAAAGTCAGTGTGTGTCAGAGGTAAGACTTGCTCAGGTCTTCCAATTTTGAAGGATAAAAGGAATTCTAAAAGGTAGAGTTGAGATGGGAGCTCACATGCCAGGGACAGCCAGGACAAATAAGCAGAGATGGGAGAGGAAGTGCCATGTGTGAGCTGATCATTTTGGCTGGGCATGAGTTTGGAAAGGTTGATGGGTAGTCAATTGTGAAGGGTTTCAAAATAAAACTAAAAAGAGTTTATGTTTTGTCCCAGATGCAATACAGAGCCATGGGGGGAGTGATACAGTCTGACCCGTATTTTAGAAAAGTCATTTTGGAAGTTTGTGGAGGAAGGATTGGGGAGGAGAGGGGTTTGAGATAGGAGACTATTCAAATACTTCATGTTAGGGGTGATCCCAGGTCCTGAAGAGGCCCAGCAAGCATGAGGTTAGGATTGTGTGGGCAGCGGTAGCTAGGGATGTTCAAGGTAAACATAGAGTCAGGGAAGTCTGAGACAAGAGAAGGAAGGTTATGGTTTGAGAGTTGGGATTTCTATCTCAAGTAATGCTTGCAAAAACACAGTAAGATCCTAGTTCTGGAAGAACTGAAGTGTAGGGAGGGACATCAGGATGCTGATTTGAGAATAAAGATACAAAATAGGGAGCTACTTATTAGATTGGCATGAGTGGTGAAAGATTTGGTTACAACAAATAAAGGAAGAATCCAGTTGTTCCTTAGAAGTGAGATGAAGGTACCTTGATGCTGACTCTCTAGAGTAGGGGTAGGGAACCTATGGCCTCAGGGCCACATGTGGCCTTCACTTGGAAATTTGGATTCAGTCAAAGGGCTGCACTTGAGGACCGACAGGCCACAGGTTCCCCATCCCTGCAGTATAAAGCTATAAGTCCTTATATCTGCCTCCCTAAGAGTCAGATTGGTTCTAGATTCTGGGGGAGGGTTAAGAGTATAGGTGGAAGTTAAAGGATATAAGAAGGCATATAGTTATTATAGGAGGCTTATCTTTGTGGGAGGTTTTTGTTTCTAAGACTTACAGTTTCCTCGTAGTAGGGAATTTCCAGTGGGGAAAATTCCTTTCCCAATGCAGATTGGCAACTGGTACATATCTTATAGTCATAAAAAGTAAGTAGGCTGGGATGCTGAGAGGTTAAGTGATTTGCCCAGAATCGCTCCAGCAATGATTGCGTGAGATAAGACTTGAACACAGGTCTTCTTGACTCCAAGGTCAGCTTTCTATCTATCCTGCCATAGTAACTGAAACTCCTGCCTATTTAATCTAAGTCCTCTAGCTTAAAGTTTTGTGTCCAGGCCTTCATTGCAGCTGGGAGGAAGGACACAAGGAAGGTCAGATGCTACACAGAACAAGATATTATCACTTAGGGCCATACAGGGACTGACCACAGACCACAGACCAGGTATGGAAACTTTTCATGAATAGCTGACAGTGTCTAGAGTCATAGTTTTGGAGTTACAGAAAATCTGGGGGTATATAAGGACAAAAAAAGGTTCTTCTAGTACTGCTCTTCCAATCTCACATCCAGTGCTAACATTCATTTCATAAAACATGACAGACAATGAATTATGAAGGAGAAGCAGAGTAGAGTTCTTTGTCCTCAAAGAAATATATGATCAAAAAAAAAGATGCAGTGGATGCAGGGAGAAAGGCAAGGAATGACAATTGGACAGCTTGTATGCCCAGTTGGCATCCTCATGATGCCAAGAGAAAGCAAAGAAGACCCTCCTGCCCAAAAGGCAAGCCCCTCTGTGACATGTGAGAACATGGGCAAAAGTTTCAAGGGATGGGTAGGTCTGAATGGACTGCAATGTGAGTGACTGAAGGAAATGTTCATATTGATGGCAGCTACGTGGCTCAGTGGATAGAAAGACCCAAGTTCAAATCCAGCCTCAAACACTTATTAGCTAGACAAACCACCTGATCTCTGTTTGTTTAAGTCTGGGAAACTATCAAATGGAGATAATAACAGCATTTTCCTACCAGAGTTATTGTAAAGATAAAATGAAATATTTGTAAAGTACATAGTGCCTGATATACAGTAGGTGTTTAATGAATGCTCATTTCTTTCTTTTCTTGATGAGAATACAGAACCACTGTGAATACCATGGGACCAGAAGTCAAGAACACTAGATTTCCCTCTAGCTTTTTTCACAATTTGATGCTTGCCAAGTGATTTACCCCTTCTATGTTTCAGTTTTCTGACCTGTGGAGAGTGAGCCACTGTGGTTAAGAGTTTTTCTTCCTAGTTCCAGTGTTGAATGATTCTGAGCTTCCCGGTAGCTCTGTATAGAGAGACTTTAAACCTATTATATTATGAAGGTTACCATGATCACAGTCAACAGATAAAGCCAGTTTTGAAAAGTGAAAGGAAAATATAGATTCCAATTTAGTTTTGCAGACAATTACTAAGTACAAGTAACTTGGGAGAAAAGCAAACATACTTGTTTTACTTTGTGCCAAGCAAGAGATCTAGCTTAATAGAATTAAAAACACAAGTTCCATTTCACATATTCCAGTAGAGGCCAGAGGCTAGATAAGGTCCTCAGAAGTTCCCCACAATCCTCAACATTCTACTATGGTCCAATAAAGAAAAATCACTAAATGATGTCCAGAAACTGATTCAATCCAATGACCCATCTTGATTATAGAAGGCTATAGTAATCTATAGCCCTAGAGCTTGAAGGGTCTTCCAAAGTCATCTACTCCAACCCCCTCATCATGGAGATGAGGACGCTGTAGGCAAGATAGATGGCTTGTCTAAGGTCACTCGGGCAGAAGCAGGATTGAGCTCAGGTCCTCAGAACCACTGTTTCTCCTTGTCATGCCAAACTACCTCTGGTGATGAAGCAAACCTTGTTCCTCTTAATAGAGAGGCAGTAGGCTATAGATACAGAATATTTCATATACTGTCACATGTGGTTGTGGGTTGGTTAATTTTGTTCCATTGGTTGGTTTTGGGGACATAAGGGAGGATTCTATGGAATGGGGTGGTTACTGGTCAGTGACTATGATCTAAAAACAAAAACAAAAATTAAAAAGAACCAATATAACTTTTTTAAAAAATCTCATCATCGTACTTTACTAAACAACCACATATAGATGGAATCAAAAGATGTTCAGCTGCTCTTCTTTGCCCAGCAATTAAGAGAAATCCTTGTTGTTAAATGGAAATACAAAGACTTCTAGAAACATGTACCATGGGTAAAGATGATGGAAAAGAAAATAGGTCATGGTTCCTCCTTTCTTCAAGGTCCCCAACTCTAAATCCCCCACTCCATAGTCACACATCTCTAGAAGAAAGTCCCTCAAGCTGGCACTGAGTGCCTTGATGTAGCCTGTATCACTCAAGATGAGGAATAAAGTCTCTTCTCTTTAAAAGTAGGACATTAAACAAAGTACCCTGCTTCCAAATGGGTCCTCTCTGTGGTTACTTAAATCAACAAACCCAAAGGGATGTTTTAGAATTAGTATTCAAAAGCTGTGTAGGAGCCAGATTAGAACATGGCGAGAAGAAATGAGAAAGCCCATAAAAAGACTGACACACCACTTGGAGGGCACAAAGGCAATTTATCAGTATAATAGGGCTGCATTTCCCAAATGGTGAACTGCAGACCCCTGCCATTCTGTACACTATGAAGAGGACTCAGGGAGGAAATTGTGGCACTGGCAATATTCAATGTGAAGCTATGTGTACATCAAAAAATATTAAGTGTGGCAATTTTTCAGTATGAAAATAGGCTTAATTTCCTCTCATTCGCTCTGAAATGTTCCTGACCTTCCTTTACCCATACCATCAGACCTACTCCCACTCCCAGTACCAATGATTATGGGGTCCACCAATATAATTCAAGCCCCCAGAGAGTTTTGTGGCCAAATTAGTTCGGAAAATTCTCCAATATAGTCTAGGTCATTGCAAGCAGAGCTTAGTTGACAGTGTCCCATAATGACCCTTGAGCCCTAGTGCTTTTATCAAAAGTAAAGCACAAGCAACCAGAATGAAGACATATTTATCAAGCTAGCATTCTCCATTTAGATTAAAATGCAGAGCAAAAAAAAATATTCCAGAGAACTGCGGCTCTTCCCTATCTATTTTCTATTTTAGATTTGTTTTCATTGGTTTCTGCTTCAGACCTTTGCTCATGCCATGGCCTATGTCTCAAATGCCCTCCATTTAATGAAGGTCAACTTATTCTTCTAGACTAAGCTAAAATGTCACCAGAATTCTCTAATGAAGGGGCCATGATCACTTAACTTCCTCTCTCCCAAAAGATCTTTCCCTTTTGGACCTTGCAGGTAACCTTAACCATACAACTTGATCTAGCATGTTGGGTGGATTACCTATGGCAAATTTATGGAAGCTCATGGACAAGAATCACACAGGATGAGAAAAAAAAACATGGCCTAGATATAGATTAGGATGAAAAGGGAGGGCGCAAGCAGATGGAATCACAGACCCATCAAAGCTAGATGAGTGGATGGAAGGATCCTCTGTTTAGCAAGGGAGGGATATTGGAGAAAGATTTCAGTAAAAATAAAAGGTATACAATTTTTAAAATTAAATATCAGAGGGAAGTATGAGAAAAGTATGGCTAAACTTTCAAGTACTACAAAGCAGTAATTATTAAGATTATCTGGGGCTGGGTTAAGAAAAATAGGTAAATGTGACAGAATAGAAATTTCCAAAATTTAGCTTATAATGGATGAGTGTTTGATAAGTCCCAAATAATCAGACTGTTAGAATTGTATGTCAAATAAAAGTCAATAGAGTTTTAAGTAAAGGTTTCAAGAGTAAATTTTATAGTTTAAGATTCATTTTCATTCTGGTTGCAGATCCACATTCTATCCCTCTCACTTCTAACACCTTGCCCCCTCCCCACAACTGAGAAAGCAAGAAAAACAAAACGCCCGTTTCCATGTTACAAAACACAGAGTGAAGCAAAACAAATTCAGGCATTTGCTACATGCCAAAAAATGTTTCAGTCTGTACTCTGAGTCTATCAGTTGTCTATCAAGAGATGGGCAGCAAATTTCATCATGAGTCCTTGGGAATTGTGGTTAGTCATATTTTTGATCAGCATTCCTAGGTCTTTGAAAAGTGTTTGTCTTTACCAAATCGTTGTTACCATATAAAATGTTCTCTTGGTTCTACTCACATCACTTTGCATCAACTCATACAAGTCTTCCCAGGTTTCTCTGAAACCATCCTACTATGGGTATTTTATGATAACTACTTTTACTTAGGGACTCTTTCCAGCTTAGGGTTAACACTGAAGCTACTTTGAAAGAATAAGCTTTTTCAATCAGTGGAACATCACCATCTATAGACATGTACACTAAATAAATTTAAAGGAGTTGATAAAAGATAATCCATATCTACTTGAGCTAATGTGAACGGACTTTCACTCTCCATGAAAGATGGCAGTATTGATTCAACACCATTATTTCAGGGGGAAAAAATAGAAATCAGTGATTCTATAATGTTCCAAATTTCTGAGTTATTTCCAAGGTCAGGTAACTAGAACTAAGGAGAAGAAAAAAGAAAATATATATAAAAAAAGAATAACTAAAATAAAAATTAAAAATAAAATAAAAATGAAAAGTGGAGGAAAAATTCATCTCTCTATTTCTGTTCTAGACTCAGAATAGAGACTTAATAACTTAAATTCAGACACTGAATTAAGAAGGGGAAAAAAATCTGTGAATAAGTTTTGATGACATTTTAACAACATTGCCCTGCAGGAAAACACATTTTAATATTTTTAGAAGTCCTGTAGCCAAAAGGGGGAAAAAAAATGGATTCCAAATTAGAAAAACATGTACAGTTGTAACTTGGGGGTGAGTATGAATCAGAGCACTCGGCAAATTCTAACAAAATACCTCCTGCTCCTTACTTATATCTCATTTCTCCCCCAAGCAAGCCAGTTAACATCGACATTTGCCACAGTTTCCTGAAAAGGCATAAACATGACACACCTCATTTGGCAGCCAAGGATGTCGTAGGTATATGTGTCGTGTACAGAACGGGGATAGCAAAGACCTATTGTCTGATCAAATCATACAAATTGGACCAAAATAAAAAATGTGTTTGTGATACTTGAATCAAAGGACCAGGCTCTCATCATTTCCTGAATTGCTGTCATATCCTCCTACTGGCAGCCTTTGTCTTGTCTTTTCCCACTTTTATCTATCCTACAAGATGCCAGATTGACCTTCCTGATGCACAGTTTCAACCGTGTCATTTGTTGGTTCAAAAGTCATGAAGAGCTCCCCACTGCCTTCTAAATAATGCCTAAACTCCTTAGCACTATTCAAGGCCATCTGCAATAAGGTTCCAAATTGATCTTTCACATTGCAGTCTATAGCAGAGGCGTCAAGCACACAGCCCGCTGGCTGCATTGAGGCAGCCTGAATACAGTCCAAAACAAATTAAATGTAATTGGGAAATATTTAACAAAATAAATAATACAATAAAATATTGCTGAGATTATATTGTTTAATAAGCGTTCAATTGAGCTGAGTTCCCAATAAAACCCTTCCTCATTTCTATTCTAAGTTTGGAAACACCACTGATACCCCATGACCTGTGATCACTCTGATTTAAAGTCTTAATCTCTCATCAGAAATGTCTCTATTCACATACCATTAGTTCTATTCTAGGTAACACATAAGCAGGCTAGACTAAGGGCATCCTTTGCCCTCAGACTAGGAGGATGCCCAGATGTTTCTTTTGCTATAAAAGAGAAGTTGTTGAATTGTCACCTGCCTTGGAACACCTCTACAGAGTTCTAGAAACAGGAAAGGTGAGATTCAGCAACCCATGAATGGCATCACATCCATAGATTCAAATACATTGCCATTTATCAATCAAGGTCATGCAAAAGATAAGAGGTCTACCTAGAAAGTATAGCCCAGATAAATAAGCATAACAAAAGCCTGAAAGGGGCAAGGGAGGAGAGGAGAGGAGAGGAGAGAGAGAAAAGGGAAGGGAAACAGGGAGGGAGGAAAGAAGGGAAGAGAGGAAAGAAGGAAGGCAGGAAGGAAGGCAGGAAGAAAGGAAGGAAGGAAGGAAGGAAGGAAGGAAGGAAAGAAGGAAGAAAGGATGGGAAGATGAGAGGAAGGAAGAAAAGAAAAGATTAAATGATGAAAAATTAAGTTTGCTCTCTGCTGGGTCTTACCAATGGCTCACTTCCGAGGTCCAGTTTCCAAGCTGAGTGCTTTTAAAGCAATCAGTCATCATTATCCTTCTGTAGCATTGGGTTATGTTTATGACCACATTACCAGAAGCAGTCTTTAATTTACAAACTTATTCAAAAACAGGCTGAGTTCCAAAAAGTGCTTTTGTTAGTTGATTGTTTAGCACTCAGAACTCATTTCCCATTAGAAACAACAGTAAAGTAGCTCCCAAACCATCACGGAAAAGCTTATTTAACTGATATATAGCTGAACTTTGTCTTTGAGAATGATTATCTTGAAGCATTGCAGAGCACTAGGAAAAGTCAGGCTGCGGATTGGACAGTGAGTCAGGAGACCAAAGCCACAGCCCTGGCTGATCCCCCAATGAATGAATAAATTATTTACCTTCTTTTGGCTCCAGTGCCTTCATCTGTAAAATGAGAAGTTGGAAATTTGGGGTGTTGCGGTATAATCTAAGGAATGGCAGGTGTAGAGTTGGAAAACCTGGTTCCAAAACTAACTATCCCATGTGTGTGACCCTGCACAAGTCAAATGACCTTTATAGCCCTTAGTTTTGTTTGTTTGTTTTTATCATCTAGATTGGATGATCTTTAAGAAATCTTCTGGCTACACATTTTTATGACTTGGTGACTACCAGATTGTCTTAGAGCAACTAAGTACATAGTGGATAGACCACCACGGCTGGAATCAGGAAGACTCATCTTTCCTGGGTTCGAATTTAATCTCAGACACTTACCAACTTTGTGATGGGACAGGTGACCTAACAGTGCCTGCCTCAGTTTCCTCAAGTGTAAAATGAACTGGAGAAGGAAAGGGCAAACCACTCCAGTATCTCAGCCAAGAAAACTCCAAATGGGGTCATGAAGAGTCCAACACAACTGAAAAATGACTGAACAACAACAGATGGTTTCCCCCATTAGAATGTAAGCCTCTTAAGGACAAGGACCGTCTTTGCTTTTGCATTTTGTATTCTCAGAACTTAGCTCAATATTTTTCACATTGTAAGCATTTAACAAATGCTTTTTCATTCATTCATCTGTAAGCATCAAAGACTAGGTAGAACCCTTGTTTACAGGTAAGGCTTAGGGTTGGATGAAACAAATAGACCAGAGAGATGGCTGACCTACTCAATATTTATTTAGCTTTTATTTTTCATTTTTTATTTTCAATGCCAAGTTTTAGATAAGCCTTTGGATCTGAAAGAACAAAGCAAATAAAAAATTGCTAAGAGGGAACTGAAACCCAAGAAAAGCAAAAAAATGCTAGGAAAACACCAGACAGCCTCTAATGAGTTTAAAGTTACTAGGTCCAGACGGTCCAGACAAACTAGATTCCAGAGTCCAGAAAGAACTGTTGTTACTAATCCACCACTGATGACCTCTTACAGATCATGGGGAAGAGGAGAGGTGCTATTGGAGAAATGTAAATAGTACTTAAAAAAAAAAAAAGTGAAACCTACAAGTCAGCCACTACCAAGTACTAGAACATATGGAGCAGTAGATAGAGATCCTGCCATGGAGTCAGGATGTTCTGAGTTCAAGTCCCACCTTTGACCCAAGCTACCTAAGTGATGTCAAAAGTTACTTAACCTGGCAGTAAGTGTTACAGGCAGATCTCTCAAACCACCATACACTACAGAACAATTGCTGATTTGTAATGGTAGAAGGAAGGAGATTCCTTTTTCAAGAAGTTTCGAACAGAGATGAAACAACAGATCAAGACCACCACCTTCCCCTCCCCCCCCAAAAAAAGTTTAGAAACTTAGCATAGTACCTGACATAGTCTAGCTTCTTAATAGATGCTAAGTGAGGGATTGGCTGAGATATAGTTGACCCATATTTTGGCAAAGCCCACAATAAAGTCTCTGGTGCTATTCTCATGGAAAAGAAGACACATCCCAGATGGATCTGGGTCTGGTTTTATGGCCAGACCTAAAGAGCAGTTATTAATGATTCAATATTAACCTGCAAAAAAGTCTCTAGGAAACAGCCCCAGGGATTTGGACTTGGCCTTGTATTACTGAATACTTTTCTCAGTGATTGGGATAAAAGCAGAGATGTCACACTCATCAAATCTGTAAGTAACACAAAACTGGGAGAGTGAGCTAACACAAAGAGCTCTCAATGCACTTGAACACTGGGCTAAACCTAATAGGAAGAAACTAATAGGGGGAAGTGTAGTGTCCTTATGGATAGGTTCAAAGAATCATTTTCACAAGTACAAGATGGAAAGGGAAGTATGGCCAGATAAGGTGTTCATGTTCTGGTAGTGACAAAGTGGGGAAGGTTTAGGAATAAAGAAGGAGGATATGATGAAAATATGACCACCTTCCTAATCCTGCGACCCTTTAATACAGTTCCTCATGCTGTGGTGACTCCCAACCATAAAATTATTTTCGTTGCTACTTCATAACTGTAATTTTGCTACTGTTATGAATCATAATGTAAATATCTGAAATGCAGGATGTATTTTCATTGTTACAAATTGAACAAAACCCACAGGTTGAGAACCACTGTCCTAAAGGAAAAGAGGTGGACAAAAGACATTCCAGGCAGGGGGCTCTTGATGATCACCACTATTCTTACAACATACAGATTTACCAATTTTTTTTTTAATCCTGTATTATACCCGACTATTAAAATACAGACAGGTCAGGACAATTCACTGTGTACATTTCACCCAAAGGGATTATAGATCTTGTCCTAACTTGTACATCTGGGGCCTGTTTCTCTTACCTTGACATTTGCATGTTTGATTTTAAACAGTGCCCCAAAACAAAGATGTTTATGTTCCCTTTCCAGTCTCTCTTTCTTCCCTCTTTGGAGAAATGAGACTCACTGAAAACACAGACGATCACAGTTTAAAATTACCTTCTTCTGAAAAGTTCCTTTTGCCATGCTGGTTCTCAAATAAGATGAAGAAATCAAAATGTACAAAGCATAACCAGATAGTCTGTAAACTTGGAATCAGGGAGACAAACACACTGAGCCACGGAGAACAGAAATTGCATAAATATTGATGCTAACAGCCCTTTCCAAACTTAAGAGAAAGAAACGGAGATTACCTTAGTACCAGAGACCATATTACTTATCTACCTACCCCTGCAAAGCTACAAGACAAACTATAGACTATAGCAACCAGAAAGGCACTTTGGGAGAAAAATTCTAACTAAAGAGACTTCCAAGTCAGAGGATCATAGAATTTAGAGTAGGAAGGGGGCCTCAGAGACCATCTAATCCAACCCCTTCATTTTTGAGATGAGTCCCATAGTGGAAACTGATTTGCTCCAGGTCACATAGGAAGCTGGGTAGCTGAGCTGGGATTTCAACTCTGGCTGTCTAATCGGAAAGCCAGCTTTCTTTCCCCTCCACAATGCTTCAAGCATAAACACAAACAACCAAAGACCATCCTCTTCTAGCTCGAGGCTTTTATTATTTTTTTCTTCCTGTAATGGAAACATTAAAAACTTCTTCCCTCAAAGAGAGATTAATGAGGGAATTGGATGAAGTGCCCAATGCTCTCTCACCTCCCGGGCTTCTAGTTACAAATGCAATTTGAACTGGCAGAGTTAAGTTGAGTTTATACTTGGCAAACCAGGCAGATGTTGCTGGTAAATAGGAAGGAAGGAGAGGAGACATTCTTGTTGTCTGGGCCCTTGACTTACGGTTCCTTTGCACCTATTTTTATTTTTTTAAGGCACTGCGGCAACCTTGAGATGAATGATCTTATTGGCACAGCACTTCAAATGAAGAGAGCTGGGGCAAATGAATTTTGTAGCTACTCTGGCAAGATCATTTTGCTTCAGAGAGATGCCGCATGTGTCCTAATACTGCAATGCCTCTTCCCCTGAAGAACAAACATTGTCTCAACTGATGTCTCTCAACTGATGCCCCAAACCCCATATCTGTAACTATATCCCAAGGTAATGAATGAAATGTAAAAACTAACCCTGGAGAATGTCAGAAATCATCAAATTTTAGATTTGGAAAGGAAACTAGGCATTGTCTCATCAAGTCTCCTACCTCAGACAAAAAAATCCTCCTCTGAAACATTCCTAGAAGACTGGTCATCACTTCTAGTAATGGGGAGCTCACCACCTAATCTCAGTAGTCAACTGCTTTCTTTCTTGGACAGCTCCAGTGAAGAAGTTCAAAATTAACTTCCCTACACCTTCTGCTCTTTGTTACCCACTGAGGTTCCATAGAACAAGTGGGACCTCTCTCCTACAGGACAATCCTGCAGGGATTTGAAGATCTTTCTTATTTACTTGTCAATATAGGAAGGAGCAGGGATTTCTTCAATATGGAAACTCCCTTCGATGACACAAGTCCCATCTTGTCTGTGATTTGGTGAATAAGTCCTGAGCACAAAGAACTAAAACAATTTAGCAGGAAAGGCCACAGGCAGTAAGAGTTAGAGGTAGGGGTGTGAATCCACATCTTAACTCCAAACCCACTACTCTACCCATTAGGCTGGAATGTTCTTTCATTCATTCATTTATGTCCAGACCTATGATTTCACTTGTGTAAGAAATTTCTGATAAGAATAGGGTGAGGACCAACAACTATTCATTCATTCATTCATTTAACAAACATTTATTAAGTACCTACTACATGCCAGGAGCTGGGGATACAATGACCTAAGTAAAACTGCCCATGCCTTCATGGAGTTTATACTCTCCTGAGGAGAGATAACAAATACATGGGAAGGCAAATATAAAACATTCGCCATGTACTTTTGGGTGGCACACTGGCGATGGGGATAGGCAGTTAGACTTCACGCAGGAGGCAGAGCTTGGAAGGAAGTGAAGAATGCTAACATTCTACAGTTTACAGTCAGAGTTGTCTGGGAGGAGTCACTGGGAGGTTAAATGATGTATGTTAACCCAGGGCCAGGGCAACACAGCTGATAGGCATCAGAGATGGGACTAGAACTCAGGTCTTCCAACACTGACACTTGTTTTTTGTCCACTCCCTCATAGCAGTCACTTATATTCCAAACCAAATACATCCCAATCCCTCTCTAGACTTCTTACCATCCTGGTCATTATCCTCTGGACAAGCTCTAGCACCTCAATGTCTTTCTTAAAATGGGGCTCCAGGAACTAAATACAATCACTCAGATGAGGCAAGACATCTGGAACCAACCCCTGCCTTGATCTGTCCTACCACATAAGATGTCATTGCAGCCTAAGACCATGTTGTTTGTTTGTTTTTCAACCAACATGGCACCTTCTTAGCTGATTATCAGGTTGTCTGCAAGGACTTAAAAGAGGCTAGGTTCTGTGTCAGCTGAAATTGAAATCCACAAAGCATTGAAATATATCATATTCTGGTCTACTATTGAACCAGAAAATCTTGGAAGGGATCTCAGGGTTCCTTTAGCCCAAGCCATGTCCAAACAAGGATCTCCTCAAAATAACAAAATAACATCCCTGAAAGCTAAGGGGTCACCAACTTCTGCCTGAAGATCTCCAGTGACCAAAAGGAGGCATTATCATCATCATCATCATCACTGCTAGCATCTATATAGTGCTTTAAGATTTGCAAAGCTCTTCACAGACATTATTTCATTTGAAGCTCACAACAACCTTGGGACATTGGGGGCTATTACTAATACTGTCCTACAGATGAGGAAACTGAGTCTGAGAGACATTAAATGGTTGCTACACATCCCTGATGCCATATCCAGCACTCCCCATCCACTGCCCCACCTAAACCATTCCACTTTTCAATAGCTCTAACAGCTAGCAAAGTTCTCCTTCTATCAAATAAAAACAGGCAGTGGATAGAGCTCTGAACCTGAAGACGGGAAGACCTAAGTTCAAATCCTGCCTCAGACACTTACTAGCTGTGTGGCCCTTGGCAAGTCCCTTACTAAATCTTATCCTCAGTTTCCTCATCTGTGGAATGGGATAATAACACCTACCTCCCAGGGTTATTGTAAGGATCAAATGAGATAACACGCTGGGTGGTTTGCAAACCTTAAAGTGCTATATAAAGATAACTATTATTATTATCATTGTTATTTTAAAAATCTATCTCCCTCCAATTCTACCAATTAATTGTGCCTAGATCTTGCCCTCTGGACACAGCAAGCCAAATCTAATCGCTCTTGAACATGACAGTTGTTCAAAAAGTTGAAAACGACTATCATGTCTTCCCCTAATTCTTTTCTTCTCCAGAATAAATGTCCCAAATTGCCTTCACTGATCCTCCTATGATATAGTAATAACAATGATGATGATGATAACATTTATATAGAGCCTACTATGGGCTAAGCATTATACTAAGAGATTTACAAATATGATTTGATCCTCATAATAACCCTGGAAGGTAGGTGCAACAATTATATCCATTTTACAGATAAGAAAATTGAATCGCCTCACCATCATGCTTGCCCTCAAGTCAATTAAGCATTTCTTAAGTATCATTTATGTTCCAGGCACTGGGGATGACCTGCCCTCAAGGACTTTGTGTTCTACTTGGGGGAGATAGCATGTTTACACAAAATTATATGCAGAACATACACCAAATAAATACAAGGTAATTCAGAGAAGGAAGTTGAGGGTCAGGAAAGGATCAATGTGGTTGTACTTACATTGAATGTTGATGGAAGGGAAGAGTCTAGATGGTATGTGGACATGCTTCACTTTATGAATGTCCATCCTAAAATGCTGTGCCCAGAACTGAATTTGATATTCAAGATGGTCTTTTTCACAAAAGTTTATTTTTCATATGAACTATTACCAAGACAGGTCTCCCCCATTTTGTGCTTTTACAATTGAGTATTTGAACTTAAAATACAGGAAGCATTTGTGGTCTATTTCTTCTCACCTTCACTTTGCCTTCTCTAGACCGTTGTCCCACTTGTATCAATCTTTGTGAATTCTGATTCTGTCTCCTAGCATCTTCCCTACTCCTCCCAGCATGGTGTCAATTGCGAATTGGATAAGCATGCCTTCTCTATCTCCATCTGAGTCATTGATAAAAACGTTGAACAGCACAGGGCAGAACCCCATGGGATGCCAATAGAGGAAACCCTCCAACTTGACATCTATCCAAATAATCATCGCTCTTTGGGTTCAATCAGCTAATGGAACAATCCACCACCCATTTCTCCATTTTGTTTACAAGGAGATCATGAGAGATGGCCAAATTCCTTGTTGAAATTCAGAAACAAGGTGTCGGCAGAAATGGCAAACCCAACCCTAGTGCCTAGCATACAGAGGGCATTTAATAGATAATTGTTGAATGGATAAATGAATTTTCCTAACTAAAAAAATGGTAACAAATTGGTTTGTCTTAGAGAAATCGTACTGCAGCTTGGGGATCATTCTTCCCTTTTTTAGGCACTCATATACCATGCTTAATAAGCTGAGGTAGAATTTGCCAAGAATTCAAGTCAATTCTCTTCATCATAGGCTCAATAGAGAATATAGTTTACAGCTTAAGTTAAGGCCTTTCTTTACTGATTTATTTCAAAATCTCCAATCAATTTTATGTTTGTTAAATGTACAAATCCTCCAAGGTGGGTATAAACAATTAGATGTAATGTCACTCTGTTTTAAAAACAAGTATATTATGATGTTTTCATGTTAAGTACACTGTGTCCTGGAAGCCTTTGAGGGGAAAGAGGATGAAAATGGAGGAGATGAGGGAGAGAGAGATGGAGGGAGAATTTCTTTTAGGTTTTTATTTTCAGATAGTAACAATAAATTAAGTGAAATTTACTTTAGAATGAATTCCTAAAACTATTTGTCTCAACCTTTAATTCGATAGAATTCTACAAACATTTATTAAACTCCTGCTATGTGCCAGGCACTGGGAATATACAGGTCAAAATAAGACAGTCTCTGTGCTCAAGAAGCCTACATGCAGGGGGAAGAAGGGAGAGATACCCCATGAACACAATTAGATAAGTAGACAATGTGTGCAAAGTAATATACCATAATTTCAACAGAGAGTCGGTCAATAACATTCATTAGAGCCTACTATGTGCCAGGGCACTGTGCTAAGTACTAAGGATACAAAAAGAGGCAAAAGTTAGTCCCTGCCCTCAAGGAGCTTACAGTCTATCAGGGAGACAACAAGTATGTACAGAGATCACTAATAAATGGATTGTTGAGGGGATTGGGGGAAGGGTCAGGAAAAGATCTTGTGTAGGAACTGGCACGTCAGCTGAGCTCTGTAGGAAGTTAGAGAGAGATTCTAAGAGTTTGAGAGGAAGAGGGAGTGCATTCCTGGCATGGGACACTGCCTATACAAAGAAGCTAGAGACAGTGTCATCGAAGGGGGAAAATTTGATAGGAATAGAGAAAGCACAAAGGTGGGCAGGAGTTGAACGATTCAAGACTGAAAAGACAAGAAACCAGACTGTGGAGGGCATTAAATGGAAGGCCAAAGAATTCATGTTTTTGAACTTGGGAGTTTGTTAAAATGCTTGATTGGCAGACCAAAAACCGCAAACCCATAGTTTTAAAATTATATAATAATAATCATTAGAATTTATATAGTTGTTTAAGTTTGCAAGGGACTTCAAAAGTTATCTCATTTAATCTTCACAATATCCCTGTGCTGCTGTTACCCCCATTTTACAGATGAAGATGCTATAGCAGTGAGAACTTACATGATTTGCCCAAGGTTCCTTACCTAGTGTCTAAGGCTGGATTTGATCTCAGGTCTTCCTGACTCCAACTCCAATAATCTATTCACTGCATCACCTAGGTACCTTTATATCACACACAGCAGTAGTCCTCAAACTTTTTAGTCTCATCATCACCTTTTTAAAAATTGATTTGTTTATTTACTTTTAGTTTACAAGATTCAGTTCCACAATCCCTTGAGTTTCAGATTTTCTCCCTTCCCTCTCCCCCAGCCCCACTCCCCCCCTCCCCCTGCCATGGCAGCTTGCAATTAGGTATAGGATCTGCAAACACTTTCACACTGGACATTAGTCTGATTGTATAGAAGGGTTGTAACCAATGGAGTGAACAATGGGAAAGAGGAAACAAAACCAAACATGGAAAAGAAAGAGAGCATGTAGTTTGCTTCAGTCTCCATTTAAACTCTTTTTGGATCTTTCTCTGAATGTAGACATCTCCTACCATCTTGAGACTTTCTTAAAAAGTATTGAGGACCATAAGGAGCTTTTGCTTATATGATATCTTTTTGCTTATAGATATTTATTTTGTGATATATACTGCTTATGTAATATATATTTTGCTTATAGATATCGATTTACAACTACCATATTCAAAATTAAAATGTCTTAATATCATTATATAAAGAATTTTAACCTCATGTATCCCCTAAAAAGGTCTCTAGGATTACTCCTTAAACCATCCTGAGAACTGCAGGTATTTTATATCTTGCATACATGTTTTCTCATCTGTAAAATGGAAATAACCTTCCAGGGTTGTTGTGAAGATAAAATGAGATATTTATACAGTGCCTAGCAGGGTACTTGGGGCATAGACAGTACTTAGATAAATGTTAGCAAGGATGATGATGATGGTGGTGGTGGTGGTGGTGGTGGTGGTGGTGGTGGTGGTGGTGGTGGTGAGGATGATAATGATGTCCGGGAAGATGGGAAGTTGCTACTATCTGCTCTACAGAAATGCCATGGTCACCAAAACAACTGCAGTAGAAGGGAAGGCACAGGAGCTCCAAGCCCCAAGACCTGACTTCAAGACTTGCCTCTTCCAGTCATTAGCACAGTGCCTCAGGCATGTTATTCAGTCTCTGTGAACTTCAGCATCCTTATTTAAGAAACGAGGCTGATAATGATACTTGTCCTGCCTCCCTTACGGGGCTGTTCTGAAAATTAAATGAGGTAATGTATGTAAAATACCATATAAACAGAAGCTATTATCATCCTCAAAGTCAGCATTACTTGACCTCAACTAGACAAGCTGTGTGAACCAGACAGAGAACTCTAGGCACAGCTTAGTCACTGCTAACTACCTTAAGTTGGTCCCACCCTACTTAATGGTTTTTCTCCCTTGCTACACCTCTGTTGACAAAGCCTGTGGTCCTGCCCTCTCCAGTCTCAGTCTTCATGCAGGCACCAATACATCATCATTTCTTCTTCTCCTTCTCCTTCACCCTGCCAACTCTACTCCCCCTTCCACTAAGACCCAGTCAAAAGCCATTTTTTTTCCCCAAATTATAGTAAACCAGTAAAACTTAGAGAAGCATCATGGACAATGGGGAAAAGGTTGTCTTTGGGACTCAGGGGATCTGGGTTGAAATTCTGGATCTCTCACATACTCCCTATGTAAGCTTGGGTGGATCATTTAACATCTTTAAGCCTCAGTTTCTTTTTTTGACAGAATTACCAATCTAGCATGTGAGAGAAATATTGAGGATACTAGATTTTAGCAAATCTTGTGATAGTGTATCTCATGCTCTTTGTTTGGAGAAGATAGAGAAAGATGGTGGAGATCATAATATAATTAGTTTTTTTCTTCTGTAAAATGAGAGGGTTGAACCAGATGGTCTCCATTGTCCCATCTGAGCCCATGATTCTGTTTCTCACCCCACCCCCAACTTGGTATCACAGGACCCATGTTTTATTTTGTTCTATTTATTTTTTGATGGAGTCATGATTTCATTAGACTGCGTATTCCATCTATAGCCCCAACACATCTCATCTTGTGTGATTCTTCTTCATGTTTTCCCATTAATTCTCCATAGACATGACCTTCTTGTGCTAGCAATGCCTCCACCTCTACATACTTCTTCAGTTGGTGAGCTTGTCCTTGGAACTCCCATTTGAGAAAATGCCTATACTGGCCATTCCCACTTCAAATCCAATCCAGCTGATTCTCCAGACTTTTCAACTTCTGCCTCTGCCTTTCCACCTCTGTGACTTTTCAGCTTCCATATATGTATTACCTCTCCCCATTAGAATCTAAGTTCCTCAATGGCAGGAATGGTCTTTTGTTTTGCTTATATTTCTATTCCCAGTGCCTAGCATGGAGCTTGGGGAGTCACTTAATCTATCTATCTATTTGTATCAATGTATCCATCTATCTATTCCTACTCATCTATCTGTTATCATATACTTACCTATCCATCTCTATCTACCCATCTATTTCTATCCATCTAGCTACCTATTAATCCCTTTCTTTACTTCTATTGATCTATTTATATCTGGCTACCTATTTTTTTTCTATTTCTATCCACCTATCCATTCATTTATCAATCTCTCTATTTCTGTCCATCGATCTATTTCTATATACTTACCTATCTCTAACCACCCATCCATCTATTTCTATCCATTTAGCTACCTGTTTTTCTATTTCTATCTACCTACTCATCCCTCCCTCTACTTCTATCCATCTGTCAATCTATTTCTCTCCATCTAGCTACTATTTTTTCTCTTTCTATCCACCTATCCATCCATTTATCAATCTTTCTATTTCTATCCAACCTTCGATCTCTATTTCTTTGTACTTTCTTACCTCTATCCCCCATCCATCTATTTCTATCCATCTATTTTTCTATTTCTATTCACCTATTCAACCCTTTCTCTACTTCTATCCATTTATCAATCTATTTCTACCATCTATCTACCTATTTTTCTATATCTATCCATCTATCCATCCATTTATCAATCTATTTCTATTCATCCATCTACCTGTATCTATCCATTTGTCTACTTCTGTCTATCAATCAGGTCCTCCCCACATGCCAGAGGACTTCTTCTGGTTCTTTAATAATTATACTACTAATAATAACAACAAGATCACAGCTCACATTTACACAACATTTAAAGCCTCCAAATTCTTAACATCCATTCTCTAGTCTGACCCTTGTCAGATAATAACACTTGTCTTGCTTCTGCTTGCTCTTCCAAGGAAAATGAACTTTGTACTAAAGATGACAGAATAAGATGACTAATAGGAAGTTGGGATCCAAGATAAGTAAGAAGATAGGGAGAGAGTACCTAGCCACCCCTGCTAAATTAATGTCACCTGACCTAAATGAATTCTAGCCTTTGTTGCTGAAAGAACTGACAGCTGTGATTATTGAGCTACTTTCTGTGATATTGGAAAGATCACAGAAAATGGGACGTGTACCACAAGACTGGAAAAGGACAAATGCCCCAATGTTCAGAAATAAAGTGAAGAAAACAGAGCTGGGAGAAACTATGGGCCAGTGAGTTTGATTTCAATTCTAGGAAAATTCTAGAATAAATCAGAAAAGAGATGATTGATGAACTCCATAGAAAAGGTAGCAGTGACTGCCAAGAACCAGCCAGCATGACTCCATCCAGAACAGGTTATGCCAGACTGACTTCATTTCCTTTTTTGTCAGTATTGTTAATCTAGTAGATGAGGAAAATGCAGGGGATATTGTGTCCCTAGATTTTCAGCAAAACTTTTGATCAAACAGCCCATCCTGTTCTTTGAGAGAAGATGGATAAATATGGAGTAAATTAGAATACAATCAAATGAATTCAATCAATCAATATTTTTAAGTGCCTACTATGTGCCTGTACCTGTGCTGAGCTTTGGGGATACAGGAATAGACAAAAGATAATCTGGTGAAGGCGTTTTATGATCTAATGGGAAAGAAAATATGCAAATTCGTGGATTCAGTAAAATATTTTGATTTCCAGATTAGTTTCTAACACTTCAGTGTCAACATAGCAGGAGATGTCTAGTAGAAGACCACAAGGATCATTGCTTAACTTGTTCTAACATTTTTTTGATCAAGGACTTAATCCAGGCACATATGGAATGATCTCTAAGATACCTAATGACAGAGTGAGGAACTTCATCTCTAGTGAGATAAAATGTCAAAGGTGTAAATGTAATATCTTACACTTGGTAACAAAACACTACCTTCCTGTACCCTAAGCACAAGAAAGGAGAATTCTACTAGACAGTAATTGTTTTGACAGAGATCTGGGGGTTTTAGTGGACAGAAAGCTTCCCATGAGTCAACAGTGGGATAGGGCTGCCAAAATGTGATCTTGGACTATAATAAGAATGGTATAATTTATAGGAACAGAGAAATGAACTGCACTCTCCCCTAATCTGACTTCAGCTAAAATCCTGTATTTGGTTCTGGGATCCAAGGTTCAAGGAAGATATTGACAAGTTGGAGAAATGTTCTGAGGATGGAACTCTGGTTGGTGATAAAGATTGGTGTCCATGTTAAATAATAATCAATTGAAAGAACTGGGAGTATTTAGCCTGGAAAGGGGAAGATTTAAGACATGGTAACTGTCTTCAATTCTTTTTGGATTATATAACCATTATATATATAATTATTATATAACCAAAAAGGATTATATAACCAAAAAGGATTCTTTTTGCACATGAGTTGGACCAGACAGCCACAAAGGCCCTTTCAGTGGTCAAATGCTATGATTCCATGAATGGCCCCTTGAGGAAAGAAAGTCCTGTTATCATCTCCATTTTATAGACTAAGAATCTGAGTTTCAGAGCAGTCCTGGGACCATAAAATCATAGAATTGGAGCTGGAAGGGCCTTAAGAGACCATTTGATTCAACCATTTCATTTTACCAATGGAACCTGAGTAAGTGACTTGCCCAATGTCATACCACTAATAAGTGTCAAAGGTAGGGTTTGACTCAGTTATCCTAGTTCTAAATCTAACACTCTATGATATAGATATAGATAGATACATATATAACATAAGATATGATGATGTATAAGAATATAATTTTAGTGTAATATATAATATGAGATGATGCGATATTTGTAATGTGATATATGATATAATATAAATTGTAATATATTAGTATATCTTAAGCACTCCAGTGTATGGCTTGGGATATTCAATTGTTTGTTATTCTCAGCAAATGACCGTTTCATCTCTTTTTCTGGTCAAGCCTGTATTTGATCATGTCTTTTAAGTTGTCACATCACAGATTTAGAGCTGAAAGGCACCCAAGAAGCAATTCAGTCCAAATCACTGATGCTCCATTTTACAGATGAAGAAACTGAATCTTAGAAAGGTTATATAAGCAGTAGTACCATGATTTGAACCAAGGACCCCTGATTGAAAATCTAGCACTCTTTCTATTAAGATACTACAGCTACTTGGCTCACCAGGCATCTCTGCTTTGCCTTTAGGGTTGTTTGTAATTTTGATTCTTCCAAAAGCATGGCATTCAAGCACTCATGACCATTGACATATATGAATATATCCTTGTCCATGCACCACCAATGGCCCTGAGGGGATGAAGACGGGCCAATAGTAATGCTTTTCTAGGCAGTGCAGCCTCTTTTATTCATATTTATTCATGTATATGTGTGTATACATGTGTACATATATATGTATGTACCTATATAATATAGAATAATACATAACACAATATAAGATATTATATCTGCACATCTATACA
>CM053586.1:327934954-327982835 GCA_028646515.1 Pseudochirops corinnae
GAAGGGAAGGGAAGGGAAGGGAAGGGAAGGGAAGGGGAGGGGAGGGAAGGGGAGGGAAAGGCTGGGTTTAGAACCAAGATAACTGGTTCAGACTCTATCCTTGAGACTTATGAGTTGCATGACACTGGCAAATCATTTAACTGGGTCCCATCTGCAGAATGAGGAGATTGGGTTAAATGGCCTTTAGGATCTCTTCCTGCTCTAGTTCTATGATTTTATTATCCCATGACCTCTCAGAAACTCAGCTTCCTCTTCTATAAAATGGGATTGATAATAGCATCTAGTTCAAGGGATTATTCACGGAACTGAAATATTTGACAGCTGAAAGGGACCTCTGTGGCCATCTGGTCCCACCTATATCCAAAAGGAATCTTCATTGTAACATGTCCATCAAATGCTCATCAGTGTTCTCTGTTTGAAGACCTGTAAGGATGAGGAACAACCCCCCCAAAAAAAATCTCCCAAAGCAGCTCTTTTCTATATATACACACATATATGGAGAGAGAGAAATAAAGCGAGGAAAGAAAGGAAGATAGAGAGGAGAGAGACAGGAAGGGAGAGAGAGAGAGACAGAGAGAGAGACAGAGAGAGACAGAGACAGAGACAGAGAGACAGAGAGACAGAGACAGAGAGAGAGAGAGAGACAGAGACAGAGAGAGACAGAGAGAGAAAGAGAGAGGAGAGACAGGAAGGGAGAGAGAGAGAGAAACTGTATTACACTTAAAAAACAGTCCAAAAAACCTTGGCTATTGTCCTCAGCAAGGAAGAACAATTACCAAATTAAGACGGACAGCTATGCAAGGGAGCCACAATTGGCACAGCTGTCTATAATCTCTAATTATTCTCTAGATTATTTAAAGAGTATTAATATGTTCCTTTTTTGCTAGTGATCTTTATTTATAACATATTTATGTACATGGCTTGTAGTCTACCAGGAGTATATATTTTGCCTTCCCTACCAGCCTGGAAGTTCATCCAGCTCAAAAACGTATTCTAATTACATTCATCCATCTACATGGCATCTATAGAGGGGCTATCTACACAGTGAATGTTCATGAATATTTTTTGAGTGTGATGATGAATACAAATGATTCATAAATGATTCGTGAGTGATTTTTTTCCCTTTTCTCACCACCATATTATTAAGATGATGGGGATAACATAATAATAATGATCACACATCACAACTACAGAACATTTTTTCAACCCATTTCAACAAATATGTATTGAAAAATCTAGACAAAGAAGTAGCCTCTGGCCTCGAGAAGCTTCTGCTCTACAGGACACACCATAAACACGGAGGAAGTATGGCTCAGAATAGGGAACAGAGGGGCAAAAGAAGAAACCATATTGCCTGAGGACTAGTTGAGGGAAAAAAGCATGAATCATTGGGAATTTGTGTATCATTCGGGAAGGCAGTAGCACCTGAAGCCTTGAAAGAAGATAAAGATTCTGAAAGCAGAGATTTAGTGAGAATGAATTCCATGTGGATGAGAATGCATTGAACCCAACGATGATCTATCAGATTCAGGGTTCATCCAATTTGGATGGAACACTGGGGAGCAATGTGACCAAAAGCTACAGGTAGGCTGATGCCAGACTGTGACATGCCCAGCAAAGGCATGTATTTCAGGCCATCTAGGTGGCACAGTGGATAGAACACAGGGCCTGAAGTCAGAAGACCCAAGTTCTAATGCAGCCTCAGACTAGCTGTGGGACCCTGGGCAAGTCAACTAAACCTCTGTCTGTTTCATATAAAATGGAAATAAAAATAGCAGCCACCTTCCAGGGTTGTTGTGAGGATTAAACGAGCCAATAATTGTAAAGCACTTAGCACAGAGCCCGGAACAAGTAAATGTTACATAAATGTTAACTATTATCACTATTGCTTTTTTTTTTTTTATTTAAAAGGGAGTCACTAAAAGTTTTGGGAAAAGATGACATATATTCAGACTGGTGACTTAGAAAAATTATGTTGTCAGCAGTGTACAGGTTAGTTAAAAAGGGAAAGTGACTGGTGGTAAGGATACCAGTTAGAATGCTATTCACAGTAGTGCAGGTAACAGATAAGGGTTTGAAATAGGGTGGTAGCAGTGAGAGTGAAGTGGATGGTGGTAAAAGTTATCGCTTTTCTGGCGGTGAAGATCTCCCTGTGCCAACATGCCCCTCGTGAAAGACCTCCTGCACCCCTCTCCTGAGGAGGAGAAGCGGGAACACAAGAAGAAGCACCTGGTACAGAGTCTGAACTTGTATTTCATGGACGTGAAGTGCTGGGGTGCTATAAAATCACCACTGTCTTCAGCCACGCACAAACAGTGATCTCTGTGTCGGACGCTCCACTGTACTCTGTCAGCCTCCTGGAGGCAAGGCGAGACTTACAGAAGGATGTTCCTTCCGACGGAAGCAGCACTAATGACTGAATCAAGATGAATGAGAAACTGTAAAGAATAAAACAAATTTGATACAAAAAAAAAAGTTACCTAAACTTTAGAACTTCGCCATGGATTATTCATGGGGATTGAAGGAAAATCAAGAGTCAGTCAATATTAAGAATCTGAATGACAGGGAGGAGGATGGTGTCTGGGGTAGGGAACCTACGGCCTTGAGGCCACATGTGGCCTTCTAGGTCCTTGGGTGCAGCCTTTCGACTGAGTCTAAGTTTTCCAGAACAGATCCTTTTATTAAGAGGATTTGTTCTGTGAAGTTTGGATTCAGTCAAAGGGCCGTACTTGAAGTCCTACAGGGCCACATGTGGCCTCCAGGCTGTAGGTTCCCCACCCCTAGTCTAGTCAAAGGAAAGAGGGAAATTGAAGGAGGAGTTAGTTGGCAGCAGGGTCATGGAATATGATTAAGCTCATTTTGGGACACAATGGCTTTGGCATGAAGTCAGAAATCCAAGAAAAAAGTGTTAGCAAATGTCTAGAAATGTAGGAGTACAGATCAAGGAAGAGATTATGCCTGGAAATATCCGTCTGGGACACTTATATAGAAATAATAACTGAACCCAAGTTTATACACTCAGAGCAATTTTAAGCCAAAGGCACCATGACATAGCAGGTAGAGCTGGCCTCAGAGTCAAGAAAATCTGGCTTCAAGTCCCACCTTTAACATATACTGGCTGCATGACCCTATGCAGGTCATTTAACTTTTCTAGATGCCAAGTACCTTCCTAAGTCAAGGAATTGCGAAACAGGCACCAATCTGCATTGGTGGAGAGAGTTTCCCCACTGTGAGTTCCTTACACAAGACAATCACTGGGTTGGTCCAATTTCAAACCAAAAACTCAAATCACTTATAAAACTGAATGATGATTTTTAAGTTCATTTTACAGGCAACGAAAACTGATACCAAGAAAATGACTATACCCAATATTTTTATATCAGAGCCAAAATTAACATATCCTATCCCGAAACTATCTCAATAAGCATTCACTTATTGTGAATATACTCATTCAAGGGCCACAAAGCACACATATCCCCATGCACACATACTCATAATGAATTTCCCCCAAAGAAATATGAGAAAAATAGTAAGTTTCCTCCCTTATCCTCTAAAGAGAAAATTATTAAGAAGTATCCTTCTGAGCATAGCAGTTGTCCTGTGCAAAGGTGGAGTTCTGATATATAAGTATCTAAGGCCCAAATAAAACCAACAGTTTTACAAACATACACTGTTTTTGCTCAGTCATTTCAATCATGTCTGACTCTTTGTGACCCGTTTGGGGTTTTCTTGATGAACATACTGGAGTGGTTTGCCATTTCCTTCTCCAGCTGATTTTACAGATGAGGAAACTGAGGCAAACAGGGCTAAGTGACTTGCCCAAGGTCCCATAGCTAGTGTAGGAGGCCAGGTTTGAACTAAGAAAAATAAGTCTTCCTGACTCCAGACCCAGCACCCTATCCACTCCATCACCTAGCTGTCCTATAAACATACATATACAACTTCTAATATATTAACATTCTAACACCATTAGAAAAACCAAAAAGGTTACATTTAGCATGAAAATTCCCCAAGCTCAACTTGCCTCATTAGCCATGGAAGAATTCCACCACCATGACCACAGGCCAGTGGCTTTCATTGGGTCTTCTCCAAAGCAAAGCAGATGTTGCTAAAACAAGAATTTTGTTTGAGAACAGATGTAACCAAACAATTCCACACGGTGCCTGGAGTTTGCGGTGTAGTCACAGCATGGCTTGCCAAGGTGCTGGGCTCATGCTCCAAGGCTTCTTGGAGTAGTAGCTTTGTTTGCTGAAGACAGTAGTAGCTAATTCTTCCCCAGGGAGCCAGAGAAATGGTGCTAAGACTGATCCAGCTCCCCCATTAAACAATCCAAAGACGGCCCAATAAAAGACTTTGAACGTTCTCATTGGAACTTCCAAGGGAGGAAGTAACACCCTGAATTGTTACTCCAATCCAATAAACATTTATTTCTTCAGCATTTACTGGGTGCAAGGCACTGGGCACAGCTTTAAAGACAGGACAAAATGAAAAGCAGCCCCTGCTCACTAGTAGCTTGCATGTTATGGAGATATAACAGGGAAACAGGTAGGTATATTCATGATAAGCACATACAATTTTAAGCCGCAAACTTTTGTTTAATTAGGTATTTTCCAGAGATATGGAAATACTTATTTCTTTCCATTTAAAATAATAAGTATCAAAACTGACCTTGCACATAATAGATAACAATTGTCTGTCAGGACACCTAGGGGGGCAAAGTGGATAGAGTATCGGACACAGAGTCAGGGAAGACCTAAATTCAAATCCAGCCTCAGACACTTACTAGCTGTGTGACCCTGGGCAAATCACTTAGCCTTGTTTGCCTCAGTTTCCTCATCTGTAAAATGAGTTGGAAAAGGAAATGGCAAACCCTTCAAGTATCTCAGCCCAGAAAACCCCAAATGGGGGTCACAAAGAGAGGGACTTGACTGAAATGACTGAACATTGTTAAGAAGGATTATTATACAATGAATTCAAATCACCCTCCTATGTTTATTGGTTGTATAGGCCAGTCAGTTAAACAGTGAGTCAGTCACAAAACATTAGGAAGCATAGACAATGGGCCCATACTATGCTAACGACTGCAAGACAGTCCCTGGTCTCCAGGAGCTTACAGTCTCATGGAGGAGACCACTTGCAAATAACTATGTACTAACAAGATAAATTGAAGACAACGAATCCATTTTTATTAAGTGCCTACTATGTGCCAAGACACTGGGCTAAGCTTTGGGATACAAAGAGGCAAAAGTCCCTGCCCTCAAGGAGCTTACAATCTAACGGAGACAATGTGCAAACAAAATACATACAAAGCAAGCTGGATACCGAATAAATGGGGATTAATTAACAGAGGAAAGGCACTAGAATTAAGAAGGAACTTTCAGTAAAAGATGGGATTTAGTTTGGTCTTAAAAGAAAGCCAGGGAAGTCAGCAGGTAGAAGAGGGAGAGCATTCCCTGCACCGGGACAGCCAGAGAAAATGCCTGGAGCCAAAAGATAGAGTGTCTTGTTCGTTGAAAAGTCAGGAGGCCAACGTCACCGGGTCAAAGAGTGTGTTGGGGAAGAAGTTTTAAGAAGAGTGGAAAAGTAGGAGGCCGGCTAGGTTATGAAGGCCCTTGAAAGCCAACAGAGCATTTTGTGTTTGATCACAGAAGCAACAGAGAACCACTTGAGTTTAATGAGCGCTGCTGTTCAGTTTTTTCCAACTCATTGTGACCCCATTTGGGATTTTCTTGGCAGAGATACTTGGGTGGTTTGCCAGATCATTTTACAGATGAAGAAAGTGAAGGAAACAGGGTTCAGTGACTTGACCAGGGTCACACAGCTAGTAAGTGTCTGATGCCAGCTTTGAACTCACAAAGATGAGCCTTCTTGACTTCACACCCAGGGCTCTATGCACTATGGCACCACCTAGCTGCCCATTTAATGAGCAGAGGAGAGATATAGTCAGACCTATGCTTTAGGAAAATAATCACTTTGGCGGCAGAATGGAAGACAGATTGAAATGGAGAGAGACTTGAGGAGGGCAAACCCAACCAGAAGATTAGCACAACAGTCCGGGCATGAGGTGATGTCTGTACCATGGCAGTATCAACGTCAGAGGAGAGAAAGGGGCACAGGTATGTGAGATACTATAAAGGCAAAATCAAAAGGACTTGGCAGCAGATTGGACACACCATTTAGTATGCCACTAGTATTTGCCAGTCACTTAGGTTCTCTGTGACTTGGTTTCCTCATGTGTAAAATGGGGTAATAATACCTGAAGCACCCCAACAAAGTCGCTGGGATGGTCAAATGATCAAGTAACAGAGGGTGTCCCAAAAGTCTCAGTGCAGTCCCAACCTAACTATTAAAGCTTGGATAAAATAGTCAGGTGCTTTAAAAACCTCTAAGAGGCTTCTCTATCTAAAGCAAATATCATGGCTAAAATGTTTTGCATGATTTCATATATATTACTTCCAACTGCTTGCCTTCTGAAGGAGGGGAAAGGAGGGAGGGAGGGAGGAAGAGAATTTGGAACTCCAAATTTTAAAAAAACAAATGTTAAGGAATGGGGGGGGGGAATAAAATATTATATTAAAAAAATTCCTACATGTAATTGAGAAAAATAAAAGGTGAAAAGGGAAATAGAAGGAAGAGAAAAGGAAATCAGTAAAATTAATCAATACATTTTGAAAAAGTCAGCATTGGTTATTATCACTATTGACCAAAAGCTGACGTGAAGTAAAAGCTTGATTTGGCCCATTTGATTACAGTTATTCTCATACAGCTTTATTCAATTTTTTTTAGCCGTTTTCTATGCCAAGTCCTGTTTCAGTCTCTGGGAATACAATGACAGAAGAAAATAAGCCCTGCTCAAGGAACTTCTGAGACAAAAGCAAACACTCAAATGGATCTCATTATGAAAAAAACTGTTAAGATCAAAATCTCTAACTTTCAGTTTCTATGTTCTTTTCTTTTCTTTTCGGTTCTTATCCATGATTTCATCAGTGCAAAGAGCTCCATTTACTGATCTATATCGGCATCTCATCTGTAACATATAATCAGCTGCCTGGAGCGCTGAGAGGTGAAATGATTTGCTGATGGTTACACAGCTGTTATGTGTCAGAGACACAGGTCTTCATGATTCCAAGGCCAGCCCCCTAGTCATTATGCCAGGCTACTCTCATTACTATAGATATGAAATATAAATAATAAATTTTCATACATATGAAACACACACAAGGCTTGCAAGCCTCAGGCAATGAATGACCCATTTATTCCAAGCAATATTTGAGACAATCATTACGATGAAGGAATTTGGACATTTCCTTAGCGTTCATTGTAATGAGATGCTAATACGTGTAGGACCTGTGATTTCATCAACTTACAAAACTGTCTGTATGGAAACTCCTTCTACCAGGAAATTTAGACTTACAGAGCTTCCCAAACTCTGCCCTGGGCCCCCTTCTCTTCACTCTCTTGGTTACCTCATCGGCATAACATTATCTCTATGAAGATAACGCCCAGGTCCGGGGAGCCAACCCCTCAATCACTAACACAATTTCAAACCAGATGTCCCATAGAAATCTCAAACGTGTCCAAAACTAAACTCATTATCTTTTCTCCAAAACCCACCCCTAATCAGAACTCCATTTTTGTGAAAAGCATCATCATTCTTCCAGTTCCCCAGGTTCCTAAGTTCAGCATTATCCTTGACTTCTCATTATCCATCATCTTACACATCCAATCCGTTGTCAAATTTTGCCACTTTTTTATCCACATCTGTTACATCTGACCTTCTCTCTAATCACACTATCACCTTAGCTTTGGACCTAGTCACCTCTCATGTGGACTACTGTAATATCCTCTCAATTAGCTTCCCTCCCTCAAATCTTTCCCCACTCCAATTCATTCTCCACACAGCCAAAGGGATTTTCCTTAATTTCCTTACATTTTCCTTAATATGATCACATCACTTTGCTAATGAACAAACTCCAATAGCTGCTTACAGCCACTAGGTTGGATAAATTATAAACACCTCTGTTTGACTCTGAAAGCCCTTCACAACCTGACCCTAACTAATCAATCCAGCCTCATCTTACATTCACCCCACTTCCTGTACTTTATAACCAAGTTTAAGACCAACTGGTCTTCTCTCTGTTCCTCCAATATGGCACTCCATCACCCAATGGTCATCCCCCATGCCTGGAATGCACTCCCAACTCATCTCAGCTTCATAATATTCATCATTCACTAAGATTAACTCAAGTACAGCCTTCTCCATGAAGCTTTTCAACTGTTGAAACCTTCCCTGATGAACTTGCATTTATTTTGTATTTATTCTGCATATATTTAAATAGGCATGTGTTTCCCTTATTAGAACATGAGCCCCTAGAGCAGTGGTTCTCAACCTTCCTAATGTCGTGACCCTTTTATATAGTTCCTCATGTTGTGGTGACACCCAACCATAAAATTATTTTCATTGCTACTTCATAACTGTAATTTTGCTACTGTTATGAATCATAATGTAAATATCTGATATGCAGGATGTATTTTCATTGTTAAAAATTGAACATAACCCACAGGTTGAGAACCGCTGCCCTAGAGGGAAAGGATAATATTGCTTTTTGTCTTAGTATCACTAACACCTAGCACTATACCTGGAACCCAGTAGGTTCTTGATAAATGCTTATTAACTGATTGTCTAAGGCACAGGGGAAACGAAATAGGAAGGAAAGAAACGAGCCTTTATTGAGCACTTACAAGATGCCAGGTCCTGTCCTGAGTTCTTTAGAAACAGCATTTCATCCACATCCAGAGAAAGAACTAGAATCTGAATGCAGACTGTAGCAAACTACTTGGCTCTCTCTCTTTTGTGGTTTGTTTTGTTTCATTCCTTCTTTCTCATTCACTCCATTGGTTATAATTCTTCTTTACAACTTGACTAATATTTAATGTGAAGGTATTTGTAGAACCTATATCGGATTCCATGACACCATGGTGGGGGGAGAGCAGAAGGGAGAAGGAGAGAAAATTAGAAACTCAAGAGACTGTGGAACTGAATGTTGTAAACTAAAAGTAAATAAATAATTTTTTTTAATTTTAAAAGCAAAAGAAATTTTTAAAAAAGTAATAGAATTTTATTTTATCCTCATACAATCACCTTTGGAGGTAGTTGCTATTATAATCTCTAACAGTTGAGGAAATTGAGGCAGAGGTTAAGTGACTCGGGGTTACACAGGTATTAACTGTCTGAGACTGGATTTGAACTCAGTTTTTGGTTCAACTAGGTGGAGAGAGCCCCATTGTGGGATTATAGAGTCCTGGAGTCAAGGAGACTCATCTTCCTGAGTTCAAATTTGACCTCAGACACATACTAACTGTGTGACCCTGGGTAAGTCACTTAACCTTGTTTGCCTCAGTTTCCTTATGGAGAAGAAAATGGCAAACCACTCTGGTATCTTTGCAAGAAAACCCCAAAATGGGGTCACAAAGAGTTCGACCACAATATAACAACCACAACCCAATAAACTGAAAACAAAAGCTAAGTCACTGGTCAAAGACCTGCCATTTCCAAACAGTTTTGATCAATTCTTCAAGAAATATCTGTTACCTTCCATGTGTGAGTCATGTTATGTGCTGGGGGAGACACAGTTAAATCAAGTGATCAAGGGATAAACAAGCATTAAGTGCCTGCCAAGTTCCAGGCACTGCGCTAAGACCCGGGGGATGTAAGAAGAGGAGAAAGAGAGGCGCTGCCCATAAGAAGCTTAAACGATGAACGAATATGAGTAAATAGAAGGTATGAGTGGTGGGAGAAGGGGGGGCAGCAGCAGTAAAAGAAGGTAGTGCTTGGACTGAGCTTTGGGAGAAGCTAGAGATTCTAAAAGTCAGAGAGGCCAAGAGGGAGTGTGATTCAGGCATGGGGGACAGCCTAGAAAAAAAGCACCAACGTGGAAGACAGACTGCTATCTATGAGGAATGTCAAGCATGTCACACCCAGGGAAGTGGGAGCTCCCTTCAATTCTCTGTATCTAAAAATGCGATTTGATTATTATGCAAACCATAAAAATGGGCTGAATCACATTTGGGAAACTGCCTGGTATTTTCAGTGATCCCCAGCTGCTCTCTGCCAACATCAACATTCTCTCGGTAAGGAGAATTCCAAAACAGAAGGCTCAGACCTGAAGGTGACCCAATGGTCAGTGGAAAGAGAGAGAGAGTCTGTGAGAAGGCAGTCATCTGTTATCCACGTTGACTAGTATGCAAGAAATGGTGTGGAAGGCACTGTGGCAACTCTGAACTTAGGATCTTCCATCTAGAATCGGAAAGAGCCTTCTAGCAATTGTGGAATCATAGATGTATGCTAAGAGGAGACCTCAGAGGTCAGCTAGACCAAATGCCTCATTTAATAGAAAACTGAGGCCTCAGAGGTCAAATGACTTTCCCCAGGAAATCACCCATCAGAGCTAGGATTTGAAGCCAGGTCCTCTGAAAATGGAAACTCTGTTGTACAAAATATTTTCCTTAAATTTCACTCATATGTAGGAATAAAAATTTTACAGTCAGATCATGGTACAGCAAAAAGGACATAAGAGTTTATAGTTAGAGGACCAGGATCGAACTCCCAACACTGCTTCTTATGACTTGTGGGACTCAGTTCATTCACTGGACCTTACTGTTCTCATCTATAAGATGAGTGGGCTAGATTCAATGGCCCTTACAGCTTTATAGCTATGACCCAATGATTTTTGTTATTGAGTCATTTCAGTCATTGTCCAATTCTTTGTGACTCCATTTGGAGCTTTATTAGCAGAGACACTAAAGTAGTTTGCCATTTCCTTCTCCAGTTCATTTTACAGATCAGGAAACTGGGGCAGAGTTAAGTGACTTGCCCAGGGTCACACAGCTAGTAAGTGTCTAAGGCCAGATTTGAACTCATGAAGTTGACTTTTCCTGGTTCCAAGTCCAGTACTCTATCCACTATGCCACCTAGCAACTGTATCTTAATAAAAGAGAGAGGGTACATGGTATGGTGGAGCTTTTTGAGGGCATGGACTGTCTTTCTTCTTCATGTTTATATTATCAGAGCTTAGCACAATGCTTGGCACATACTAGGTGATTAATAAATGTTTATTGACTGACTGATGGATGGATGGAGAGGTGGACTTGGAGTCAAGAAGATCAGGGTTCATGACATAACTCTGTCACTGTCTATGTGACCATGGGCAAGTCATTTAACATCTCTGAATCTCAGGCAATTCTCTAAGATGGAGTTCACTCCATGGATGTGCATTAAGAAGAGCACACTTAAATTGTAAAACCCCTGAGGCTGGATGGGCGCCACTTCCTTCCTGTAGGATTGCACCTACGCCTGTCCCCAATTGTGGTGTGATGCTCCTTGAAACAGGAATCATTAGCCAAAAACCAACTTTTTTTTTGCAATTTACTTTCTATTAAAAGTGAAGCAGTGTTAATGACCTGCATTGGTGAAGGGAGTTTAGTTCACTGTGTCAGTGAAATAACAAGACCAGCCCCTATCCCCTTTCTTGAACGGTTGTTGATTTATACATGGTGGATGAATAAGGGATTTGTTTTCAGGTGGGTGTGAGGAAGAAGCTCCTTCTAAAAGGTAACATCAATTATAACCCATCCCACCAATTAAAGTCAACATCACACTTGCCACAGATTTCGGAGTCCAACAGCGGGGGCCGCTTTGTTCTCAAGGAGGTTTTTCTTGTTTGGACCCTATTGCGTAAGAAATTTGGAGTAAAGAGAAGGGGGAAAAAATGAGGATTCCAATCAACTCTCAAAACATGTTAGGACACAAAGGAGTCTGGTGCACAAAAGAAAAAGCAACCGTCCAAGAGTCAGTGACTAAACATTCATACAAAGCTTAAAAAGCCATCCTTTCTAAAAAAGGCAAAAGGTCCAACAGTCAACATACCAAATAGGATTTTTTCAAGACAGAAAGTTTAGTTTGCATCGGCTGTGTTTGGTTTCTGCTTTGTGTGCCTGAGGAACCAAATCCCCATGGGGAGCAAGGAGGAAGGGGCTAATTAGGTCCCCATCGTCACAGGTCTTCAAGCAGGTTGGATGTGTTCAGTTTGGGGTTGAACTAGTTGGCCTCTGATGTCCCATCCAGCTTGGGATTTCTGTGCTTCAAAACCCAGTCCTCCAGTGGGTCCACTTCACTCCTCCTTTACACCATCATTACTCATCCACGGCTTCCATTGTCGCAATTCTTCATCTCCATACCAATTCCCACCTCCTCCCTGCCCCCACTCCACAGAATGTAAATTCTTGAAGAGCAAAGCATTGTTTTGTTTTGTCTTTGTGTACCCAACAGGTAGCGCAGTTACTGGGACATGTTATTGTTCAGTCGATTCCGTCATATCCAACTCTTCATGACCCCATTTGGGGTTTTCTTGGCAAAGATACTGGAGTGGTTTGTCATTTCCTCCTCCGGTTCATTTTACAGAAGAGGGTTAAGGGACTTGCCCATGGTCATACAGCTAACAAGTATTTATTCAGGAAAACTCCAAACCCAGGGCTCTATCTACTTCAACACCTACCTGGCACTTAATAAATAATTGTTGATTACCACCATTCTTACACCCTTAGCCCCAGTCTCTAATAGCTATTTAGCCCCTGGGTGTCCCTGGTACCCGCAGGGCAGGCAGATAATAAGCATTTATTAAGCACCTACTATATTCTAGGCATTAAGCCCATTTTACAAACAGTCATCCCATTTTGTCCTGACAACAACCCTGGGAGGTAGATTCTATTATTGGTCCCATTTTATGGCTGAGGAGACAGATCCAGGCAGATGTTAAGTGACTCTTTCAAGGTCACAGAGTTAACATGTGCCTTCCTGACTGCAAGGCCAGCTCCATAGCCATGAGTGACACAGAGTCTCAGCAGGTAGAACTCAAAAGAAATTTCTGCTTTTGCAAAAAAAAAAAAAAAAAGTGGTTTTTGGCTAATGGTTCCTGTCTGAAGGAGCATCACAGCACAATTGGGGACAGGTGTAGGTGCTATCCTGCAGGAAGGAAGTGGTGCCCATCCAGCCTCAGGGGCCTTATTAGCCTTACCTCCTGTGTCCTACTTTATAACACATTTTACACGCTTCATGAACCTAATTCTGATTCAAGATTGACAATACTGCCGGGTATAGGGATTCTGCAAAAACAGGATCTGTCTGGACTTCTGAAGAAGCTCATTGATTGATTTTGATCACTGCTAATTCCTTTTGACTTTTAACAGAGTCCTTCTGAAAAGATCAAAGCCTTTTATGAAGTCATTCATACAAACTGAGAGCAAGTTGGAGAGACAGAGGTGTTAAGTGTCCTGAAGAGCAACTTCTACCAAGTCAGATACAAAACTTCAGGAAGAAAAATAAAAATCACTAAGCATCTCAACCTCTGAGAAGTAAAATGCCATAGCAGCTAGAGAGAGCTGACTTTGGAGACAGGAAGATCTGTATTCAAGTCTTGCTTCTGACCAATAGTGGTCATGTGACTATGGGCAAGACTCTTCTCTTATTGGTCCAGGAAACTCAAACACTCTTAATATTTGAAGGAATTACTGGTCTGCATGCCAGAAAGGAAGCCCCACACCAGGAAGTCCCCAAACAGATGAAACCTTCCCCAGTACAATGACCAACCTCAGTCTCCTGCCTTGTGTCCAAACTACTATTCCCAAAGCAGACATCCACAGGTATTATATTAAAGAAAACAAACGAAAAGCCCCAAATCATTTTATTTAATGTTATTTACTCTCTAGAGGTAAAAATTGTTTATAGAAAAAGGCTTAGGTTCATGTGTCCCCCTACATGGAACGCCTTCCTTGCCTTACCTCCTAAGCATAATCCTCAGTTTCCTTCCAAACAGCCCAAACGCCTTTCACCAGGCAACACCTTCCCTGACTTCCTCCAGGGAAGGAAGTGTCTTAAACTTAATCCATAAAAGAAAGAGGCAGCTTCTAACCCCTACTGAATTTATTATATAGTGAAATTGAGACACTATATTTGAAATGTCTTGAAAATGTTGGGGGGAAAAAACACATACTAAGCAACTGGAAGACACTGTTACCACACATTTATGAAAAGTACAATGCTCCTGCCTGCGATCAGATGCAGTAACAAGCCATGGAAATGTAAGCAACCATAAGATTAAAAAAGAAGGAGAAAATATGAAAAGGTCTTTTCCTTTGTACTGCAAAAATGTCATTAAAGGATACAATAAGTATGATTTAATTGTAATCAAATTAAATGATTTTATGAGCTGATTATTATAGCAAAAATAAGGTTTACCAGAGAAGGGAATAAACATGTAGACTCTGGAGGACAGATCGAGGCTGAAGATTTTGACTTTTCTCAGCTTTGCTTTATTCAAATGCAGTTCAAGACATCATGCTTGTGATGTCATTGGTCCTCTTAGGAAATAGAACAACTATGTGCCAGGCATTATATTAAGTACTTTCACAGATATTATCTCACATGCTATTATTATCCCCAATTTATAGTTGAGGAAACTGAAACAGAAAGAGGTGAAGTGATTTGCCCAGGGTCACACAGATGGTAAGTTTCTGAAGCTGGATTTGAACTCAGATCTTCCTGATTCCAGGCCCAGCACTTTATTTACTGCATTACCAGCTGTCCCACTGGCGCTACCAACTGCCAAGATACCAGATAATCAGGACGCTGTGAAATATTAAGGGACCTAGAAAAAGACCTGTAGCACATTGGATAAGATCCCTTAGGAAGGATTGTCATAAAATCACATGATTTGAGATTTGCAAGGGACCTCAGTGTCAATTAGTCAACCAGTAATCAAAGAAATCCCCAGTATCCTTAAGGAAGCACAGATCATTGTTGAGAATGAGAAGGCACAGATAGGTTGTGGATTCTCAATGGTGGAGGGAGCTCTCCCTCTCCATCTACCACTCAAAGAAAAACCACACAGACCCAGCAATGCAGCCAGAAATCATATTGTTTTATCTTGAATCAAGACCAGAAACTGGAAGAAACTAAGGAAATTCCCTCAAAATAAACATAACAAAAGCCCTATGATTTCATCAGTGTGGGAATTTCCACAATAAACACAGACTGCCACCTATTTATAACTTAGTCTTAGAAGGTTGTTTGAGACTCAGACTTGTTCTGGGTCACATAGCCATTGAGAGTCGTTCATAAGACTAGAACCCAAGACTCCTTAATGTTAAGTCTGACACACTATTCCATCCTGTCTCCCAGCACATAAGACTTCAGAAAAAAGAAAAGACAAATCTAAATGTTAATGAGGCAAACGTGTTCGATCTTCGGAGGGACGGCAGGGGAATGAGCCCTTTGTAAAAAAATATGAACTGAACATCCATCGAACCATAGAAATCGAAACTTGTCTTTCACAGTTATTGGTGATAGTTGTTTCACAGTCAGCCAAAGTATTTGCCCTGGATAACATAGTACAAACAGGAAGAGTTCATTGCCAACAGAATCATTCAGTCGTGATCTCGAAAGCAATTTTTCGTTAATATTCTCTCTGTCAAAGCTTCAAACAAAAGAACTCATTTGTATAGGGGCAGGTGGGCTCCAGTTCTCTCAGACAAAAACTATGTATTTTGCTATAAGCTAGACCGAAAAGTTCTATAAACTCCTGAAAGCCACATGCCTAGGCAGTGAAATCATTAAAATGGTTTGCATGATGGTAGGTGGGGAACTGATCATAAAGATCCATTGGAAAGATTGCTCTGAATAATTTCCTTAAGTATCAACAGATGCTCTTAAATTTAAAAAGAAAAAAAATTAAACCCTTTCCAGATCAACAAGGAGATGATGGAGTCCCATCAACCACAATACCCTTAGAAATTATTTTAAAGGGGCAGCTAGGAGGTGCAGTGAATAGAGCATCAGCCCTGGAGTCAGGAGGACCTGTGTTCAAATTTAACCTCAGACACTTGACACACTTACTAGCTGTGTGACCTTGGGCAAGTCACTTAACCCCAATTGCCTTGCCTTCCCCCCTCCAAAAAAAAAAAGAAATTATTTTAAAATAATAATTGCATTCCTCTCCACCCATTCTCAACTGTTCCCATTGAAAGCTTAGGGATAATTACAAAGTGCATATTGGCTAAAAAAAGTTGCTCTAGAGCCAGAAAAGACCTTATCATCAGCATAGCACACCCAGTCTTTGTATGCTTATAAAGAGACCACTGAGGCCATGTAGCCTAACCCTCTTGGGTTAATGGACTTGCCAAGTCACTCACTCACTCACTCATAGTAAATAGTGAAGCAGGACTTGAACCCAGGTATTTTGAATAAAGAAACAGCACTTTCCAATCAACTCATGGCCTCTAGTAATGCTAACTTTTCGGTCTCAACACAGACCCAGAGTTAACTTGATTCTCTTTTAAATTTTAATTGCAAGAAGAACACGGACTCCATCCTGTTGAAAAGGAAGATAATACATGTGTGTGTGTGTGTGTGCGTGCGCACGCGCGCACGCTCATGCTTAGGTCCTCTATTCAAGACCTTCACAAACCTCATCATGGGATGGAGGTGTAATAACAATGGAAATTTGAAGATCTTCCCTGCCCCTTAATAGACCAAGGGGGGAGTTTGAAGACCTGTTTTAAAAGTAAACTCTGCCCCCTAATAGGCTGAATGTAATCACGTGGAGCCTGTGATGGAGGGAATGTGCTAAAGGGTGCAGCAGAGGCCACAGGAAGCTAGTCAGAGCTAGCCAGATGGTGGAAGAGAGAGAGCTCAGCAAGGAGATAGAGAGGTTTGTGAGTAGATATTGATCTCATATTGGTTTGTGGGAAGGCTGAAGGTTTGGTACTATGATGGAATCACCTTACTAGTTTGGTAACATTCAGTTTTCTGGTGTCTAAATAAATGCTTCAGTTCTATCCTCTATCTGGAGAGACTGGTATATTTTGTGATCAAACATCATGCAATATTTATAGTCACAGTCTTTATCATGATCGTGGGTGCTGTAAATATTGCATTGGTGCTACAGGAGATAACCATGGCTTCCCCAAATATTGGCAGGTAGGACACAAGATCTGAAAGATGCAATCAAAGCTGGAAGAGTTTTGAGCATAGGCCCAGCTAGAGTACCCCTCTGTCTACCATCCAAGGTCCACCCTAGCCCAAGGGGAGAGAAGGATGAAGTTACTAGAGTGGTCACAATCAACCTCTGTGGAGGGAGTGACCCATAGCAAGAAATTAGAGCTTCTTAAAGTATTTAAGTGAGAAGATAAGGCCATATGTATTTTTATCCATTTCAGAGACACTGGTGTTTAAGGCAGGATGCCCCAAATTATTACCAAAAAAAATCTTTATCTAATTAATTTGAGGAATCACTGTTTTCCATTTAAATACCCCTACTTAAATTTCCTTGCTTATCTTTATGCATTCTTCACAAGTCTCTAAAACCATCCCAGGCAAGGGTTTTTTCATTCCTGGCCTTCTCAAGAGTATAATAACATGAGATGCTTGTAGCTTATGGGGTCACCAGGAGGGTTTTGTAAGTTGTTCCCTGGAATTAATCGTCTCACATAATAAATATCATTTTCACTTTCAGCCCACAACATTAAATTGTTTTACATGGACCACATAGGGTTTGTTTGTGCCCCAAGTAAATAAGATTTGATACAAATTTAGGCTAATTTCATGCCTTAGAGAAGTATATTTGTTAACTAAAAATAGAACTATGTGATAAAAATGTTTAAGGTGAAAAAATGCCAAGAAACGGGGGGAGGGGGGGGTGGGAAGAGAAGAGGATAGGAGAGACAGAGAAGAAGTAGAGGAGGGGGAGAGGAGAGGAGAAGATGATTGATTAAGATAGTGAAGAGAATACTGGATATGGATGTGGGAGGCAGTAGAAGACCTAGGTTCTGATCCTAGTTCTCGTACTAATTAACTTGTGTCACCCTGGGCACAACTCAGTGATAAAACTAGGTTTTTATTTAACTGGGTTAAATTATCCCTAAAACTCACCATCTAATGTACAAGCCTGAACAGTTTACTCGCTTACTCAAGAAGGTCCAGTGGTTTCCTAATGCCCTCGAGATAAACAAAAATCTCTTCTGGTTAGCATTTAAAGCCCTTTCAGGATCCAGCCCCAGCCTATATTTCTAGATTCATCTCTTACAGCTCCTCTCCACACACTCTACATTTTAACTAAACTAGTCAATTTGCTGTTCCCAGGACGTAACATTCTCTATCGCACCTTGTTGCCTTTGACTTGCCTGGAATGTTCTCTCTCTCTTTATCTGGGCCTCCTGGAATCCCTACCTCTCTTTGGGGCTCAGGTGCCACTTTCTACCTGCAGCCCTTCCTGTTCCCCTTCCTACTCCCCACCCCTTATTGTACTGTGTCTATTTTTCACATTTTTAAGTCTACGTACACAATAGAACGTAAGCTTCTTGAGGATGAAACTTTTCATTTTTGCCTTTCTATTCTCAGATGGTGTCCAGCACATAGCAGGTGCCTTAGTCAGGTCACAAACATTTATTAAGAAAAGTTTCATGAATTGAATGATCTAATATCCTCCATATTTATCAAACATAAGTGTCTTTACCTCAAACAAACTGAAGAAAACCATCCATCTAGAAAACATCTGAAATTGATTTTGATCCCACCTACTGCGTATCTTCCTGATGTAAACAAGAAATGTGTTAAAAAGCTTATGAAGGTTTTAAATGGATTTTTCTGTTTCCTAATTATATCTTAACTTGTTCCTGTTCTGCCCTCCCTGAATCCTAGAAATTATTCTCACAACCCCCCAGGCTCAAGAACTGGAAAATCATCCTTCATCTTCTGCCTGTCTTTCTCCCCAAGTCATCCTACATATTTCCATCTGTATCGTCATTTCTGTTCCCCCAGTTTAGGTCCATATTAATTCATACCAATAATACGACAGGGCTCTTAACTTCTCTACCTGCCCTTCATGTCTTGACATCCACAGCATCCTCTCATTACCCGACTGTTGAGCACAAGCTCCAGGATGATCAATAATCAAACATTCATCAAACACTTATTATGTACCAAGCATTGTGCTAAGCTGGAAGGGGATTCAGAAGTCATTTTGCCCAGACCCTTCATTCTCCAGATAGGGAAACTGAGGCCTCCAAAGGTTGTGACATTCCCAAGGTTACAAAGGTCCTAAATGGCAGCAGCATGATGGAACCTGTCAGGGGATTGTAGTAACAGCTGGCTAGAGCTTCAGGGGCCATCTGGTCTGACCAATTCATTTTACAAATAGGGAAACTGAGGCCTACAGAGGGAAAATTAATTCCCCAAGATTAGACAAGTAGCAAGAGACAGAGCCAATATTTGAACCTATGTCCACTAACTCTAAATCTAATTGCATCTCCATCTTTGCTTCATCCCCCACAGACAGACTCAGTGACATAAACCATGACTCATAAACCATGGTCTTTCTGCCCCAAAATTGCCTTCAGTACTTCCCCACTGCCTATAGTTTAATGTCCAAAGAGCTTAACATTCAAAGCAAAATTTGGTCCTTATGCGCCATTAGACAGTGAGGTGAACAAATAGATATAGTTCTGGACCTGAGGTCAAAAGACCTGAGTTCAAATCCAATCACAAACATTTCCTAGCTGTGTGACCCTGGACAAGTCACTTAACCTCCATTTGCCTCAGTTTCTTCAACTGCAAAATGAGGGTTTTTTTTTTTAATAGCTTCTACTTCCCAGAGTTGTGGTAAGGACCTAATAAGCTCTTTGCACAGAGCCTGGCACATAGTGGGTCTTATATAAATGCTTATCTCCTCCTTCCTTACTATCCAACCTCATTTCTCACTACAGCTAGGTCCAGATTAGTGTGAATAATGAATAAAGTGTCTTCATTATTTGAATCTGCATGGCATGTTTCTACTGAGTTGGAACCAATTACCATATTTTATAATTATATTTATAATTACACCTTCATAGAGTGAGAATTCTAATACATGCAACTTGTTCAAAGAATTTTTTTTTTATTCACCCTAATGTGGTCCTGGCTGTATTAGTATCCAATTTGCTTATATAGCTTGTACCCCTCTTCTACGTCGCAGCTCAAATTCCACTTTCTCTATAATGGAGTGGCAAGGAAGAGGTTTTCCCTGCTCCAGATCCTATGAATGAAATCAGGACTAGAGGCTAGAAACTTACCTTGCCTTACTCTTCTTTCCCAAACTCTCCGAGATAGCCTGATATAGACACAGAACCAAGCAGCTTGCCTCTGTCTTGAGTTCTCTTTTCCCAAAGGGATAAAGGTACTTCCAAACTCATCTCTGGAAGGTAATAGGAAGTCAGAAGCTACGCTGGGTAAAATTTTGAAGAAGCTTTGGTTGGACATACTAGATGTGGGGCACCATGCTAGGCATAGAGTATATAGGAAACAGCCTCTTGAAAGGTACAGCCTAACTGGGGAGATTAATCAATTCATCAAACAGAATTTATTAAGCACCTACTTTGGGAATAGTAACTGAAAAAAGGAAACAAGTTGCAAGGCAGGCAGGCAGTCAGAGAATATCTATTAATGCCTTCCAAGTGGCCAGGCATTGAGTTAAGCGCTGAGGATGCACAGAAAGGCAAAAGACAGCCCCTGCCCTCAAGGAGCTTACAGTCTAACAGGAGAGACAAACATGCACGTGAGTACATACAAACAAACTACAGGACAGAATAAACAGGAAATGAATGGTGGGAAGGCACTAAAATTAAGAGGGACTGTGAAAGGCTTCCAGTAGAAGGAGGGAATTTAGCTAGGACGTGATGTAAGTAGGGGAAGCCAGAAAATAAAGGTGAGGAAGGAGAGCATTCCAGGTGTGGGGGACAGCCAGGGAAAAAACACCCAAAGTAAGAAGATGGGGTACCTAGTTCCAGGTATATAAGGAGGCCAGGGCCACTAGACTGAAAGGGAGGTAGGAGGGGGTAAAAAGGTTTAAGATGACTGGAAAGGTAGGAGGGGAAAGGATTAGGTTAAGAATGGCTTTGAAGATACCAGATAAGATTTTTTATTTGATCTTGGATGTGATGGGGAGTTACTGGAATTTATTAAGTAAGGGGATCTACAGGGACAGGCTGAAACTTTAGGACAAATCATAGTGGGAAGAGACTTCAGGTAGGCAGACCCATCAGCAGTCTATTGCAACAGTCCAGTGTGAGGAGATAAGGGCCAGCACCAATATGGTGGCAGCATCAGGAGACAGAAGAAGACAAGATGTGACGAAGGTGAAGTTGACAGGCCTTGACAATAGATTAAATATGGGGGTGAGAGACATTGAGGAGTAGAGGGTGACACCTAGGCTGTAAGTCTGAGTCCTTGAGGGTAATAGGGAATTTTGGAAGGTGGGAGTATTTGGGAGAAAGGTGATGAGTTCAATTTTAGACATGTTGAGCTTAAGATGTCTACTCAACATCCAATTCAAGATATCTAAGAAGCAGGTGGAGTTGCAAGACTAGATGTCAGCAAAGAGTTAGGGCTGGAATAGGATGATTTGAAAATCAATAGCACAGGGATGATAATTAAATCCATAGCAGCTAATGAGATCACCAAGTGAAGCGGAATAGAGGAAGAAGAGGACCCAGGGCAGAACCCTGTGGGACACCTACGGTTAGTGGGTGTGACCTGGATATGTTGTTCAGTCATGTCCCACTCTTTGTGACCCCATTTGGGCTTTTCTTGGCACAGATACTGGAGTGGCTTGCCATTTCCTTCTAAAGCTTATTTTACAGATGAAGAAACTGAGGCAGACAGGTTTAAGTGACTTGCCCAGGGTCCTACAGCTAGTAAGTATCTGAGGCCTGACTTGAACTCAGGAAGATGAGTGTTTCTGACTTCAGATCTGGCATTCTATTCACTGTACCATCTAGCTACCCAATAGATCTCTAAATGATGCAATTTGGGCTGGTATGGAAGAAATATTTTGGAGGTAAAGGGGGTTAGAGGGGTAGAACGGGGGAGACAGTATTGACAAAAAGTGAAGACATTCAGATGTCTCGGTGTCTGTTCCTCATGACAACTAAAAAAGTTTTTGTTTTTGTTTTTGTTTTGCTTTTTGGAGGGCAATTGAGGTTAAGTGACTTGCCCAAGGTCACAAGGTTACTGTGTCAAGCGTCTGAGGTCAGATTTGAACTCAGGTCCTCCTGACTCCAGGGCTGGTGCTCACTGCACCACCTAGCCGCCCCTTGAAAAAGTTTCAAACAGAAATTAGAGAAACTTAGAATTGTAGAATGTTATGAGTTGGAAGGGATAGTTCCAGATGTCATCTGGTCCAACCTTTTCATTCTATACATAAGGACACTGATGTTCAGAGCAGGGGAAAAAGGGTTTTGCAGATTTTAAGCCTTCTCCTGTGCATAGAAGCCACTAGTATTAACTCTTCTCTCTGTCTTGGAAAAAAAGGTGCTCATTTAGATCAAGAAGCCAACGATTTAGAGTAAGCAGATTTTAATTTTAGGAAAATGTTTTACCTTACCATTGTGTTTCTTCTGTGATGACTTAGTAGTGTTTAATTACCTAGGTAAATTAGAAGCCAAGTCACCTAAAAGGAATTGGAAATAGACTAGGCTTTTTAAGCTCTTTAAAAAAAAAAAATTGGAATTATTTTTTCTGACAATATAAAAAACCATCTGCAAACCTTGAAGCTTACATTTTGAACAGGAAAAAGTAAAAGTTTTGCAATTAATTTGGTATTGTATCAGAAAATGTGTTCATTTTCAAAGGCGAGATTAGGTGGAGTGAATGAAACCAGGTCGGAGGATAGACTTGGGATATGATTGGGAAAAAATAAAGCTGTAAGAGACAGAAGTAGTGAAGGCAAGTGAAACATTAAATGAGAATATGGAAAGTGAGGTCTGAGGAGGTTTGGGGATCTCACTGATATAAGAGGAATATGGAAAGATTTTAAAACCTATAGACCAGTGAGCACAATTTGGAAACACACCCATTAGAATTGGTTTTTGAGATTTTTCATGATCTCTGAGTTTTAGTTGAACAATTTGGATAATTCTGTGGATGTGAAAAAAAATACCTAGAATCATAGAGGAGTATTTAAAACTGATAGTTTTCTATCCAATTACATTTACCAAATTGAAAATATGGAAATAAATTTGTAGCATGGAATTATTTGACTATAGTACGCTAGAATTCTGTCCTTGAGGGACCATTAGAAAGGTATATTCTGGGGTAGCTACGTGGCACAGTGAATAAAGCACCAGCCCTAGAGCCAAGAGGATCTGACTTCAAATGTGACTTTAGACACTTGACACTTACTAGCTATTTGACCTTGGACAAGTCACTTAACCCCAATTGTCTTGCCCTCACAACTCTAAAAAAAAAAAAGTATGTTCTAATCTTTATGAGGAAAACTTTTATTCAGTTGTTTTTCCAGTCACGTCTGACTCTTTGTGACCCCATTTGGGGTCTTCTTGGCAAAGATACTGGAGTAGTTTGCCATTTCCTTCTCCAGCTCATTTTATAGATGAGGAAGATGAGGAAAACAGGGTTAAGTGACTTGCCCAAGGTCACACAGTTAGCAAGTGTCTCAGGCCAGATTTGAACTAAGGTAGATGAGTCTTCTTGACTCCAGGGACAGTATTCTATTCACTGTACCACCTAGCTGTGGAAGTAGAGAACATATATATTTATAATTTCATTGCTATATAACAGGTTATATTTGCAATTTGCACATTTCAGAATAACCTCATGGACCCTCAAAGGAGGAAATGAGAAGGCAAGACTGTCATGTTAATCTTTGGCAACATACTTATTGAAAAGAGAAGGTCTTGTAATTTGAAAGGCTGGCAATAACGACCCTTGGGAAAACTCAGATTTTGTATGGTACCACGGAACTGTAGGATGACCAAAACAATTGTAATGCTACCATATTTAAAGTGAAATGTGCTTTTCCTATTAGGAAAATGTTGATATTTGACCTTCTATAAGAAAATCAAACCTTGATAGAAAATACACTTAAAATCTGACACTAAGCAAATATGTTTAGACACTGTAAAAGTTAGAATTATAAGTGTAATTGGATCAAAATCACTCTATTTTGGTCTCTGAATGCAACCTGTGCCAAAATTGATAGATGGGTAAAATGATTTTTCATTAAGATAATTTTTAAAAATGCGTTCAACTGAATTGATGTCATTTAACTGGCCAATAAGTTTTGTCTCATCTTTTTAAGTCCATCCTATCATTTATGTTATTATTAATTTTTTCTTGCATTTTGAACTTTGGGAAATCATGGTATAGGAAATGCTTTTAATAGGATGATACAACGACATCATTAGAAAGTTAACTACTCTTTTGATCTGAATGCTGCGAAATTATGAATTTGAATTATCACTTATCAGAGACTTAGTGTGGTATATTTTGACTAAAATGAATAGTAATTCATTAGTAATAGCAATTTGAATAATAAATTAATAAGTAATACTAATTCAATAAAAATGAATACTTAGTGTTGGGGAAAAGACCTTGTAAATTCTCATCTGTAAAGTTTTGGGGGGACTTATCAGATCTAGCCTTAGCAAGGTCATAAAACTTAAGCAATATGGAAATAAGGGTTTTTGCAAATTCTACCCTGAAACTAGAATTAATTTAAATTATTGTCTTACAGAAGTAAGTCCTTCCCCACAAATATGCACAGCCTAAAGTGGGGAACAACTTGTTTTCTATTTATGTGATGAATTATCTAACCACTAATTCCTAAAATTATGAAATTACATTTGGAACAGTGTGCATTATAGTTATGTCTTTGAGCCAACATAGTTTAAAAGGATGTTGTTTTTAGGGATTATCTAAATACCTTAATACATCCAAGCTAACAGTGGCCAGTGGTTGTTGGGTTTTTGGCGGGGAAGGTGGGGGGTATATCTATTCACCTTATGCATAAAACTCCAAAATGTAAATGTTTTCTTAATTTCTTCTTAATTGATTTTTACCTCAGAATGTGTTGGGGCGGCTAGGTGGCACAGTGAATATAGCACCAGCCCTGGAGTCAGGAGGACCTGAGTTCAAATCTGACGTCAGACACTTAACACTTACTAGCCATGTGACCTTGGACAAGTCACTTAACTCCAATTACCCTGCCTTTCCCCCTCCAAAAAAAAAAAAAAAAAGCAAAATAAACTAAAAACTAAAAGAAAAAGAACATGTTTAAACTAGGGAAGTAGAATAATGACTGAATATAATTGGCTTTCAAATGTTTCATTCAACTTTCAGATGAGTTACAGGTAGCTTAATTTGATATTCTCCTTATAGCTCTGGGGTGTATAAGGTTAACTCCAAAAGGTTTAACCTGGCTTTCACCAGATGAACTAATTACTCAAAGGCCAATGTGATTTGATTTTGTTAAGGCCCTACTAAATTATACTCAGTCATATTGCTAGCAGGTTTAAGGAACAATCACCTAGGAAACCTCCACAATTGACCTGGAATCTGGAAAGTTGATCTGGTGGAAGGAATCCCTCTATAAATATTCCCTAGAAATGAGATCCATTCCAGGTACCGTTAACAGCTAGCACCCCAGTTAAAGACGCTGATATGCTGATTCAGGGATACATGTCTCTGAGTTTGAATGGACCAAATTGGACAACTGGTGTACAGTGGTCAAGGGTGTATAACTTTGAGACAGAATTTCTAAGGAAAAATGTTTTCCAGAAGCAGATGACTTCATGACAAAAACATCTAACCCCAAGACAATAAAATAAGAAATCTGCTATTTAAGTAGGCATGAACTAAATTGTTGCACACATGTATTTGACCAAATCCTTAATATTTGGAAGTACCTAAATTGCATTGGGAAATTAGGGTAAGGTCTGGACATATTAAACACAAAGAATTTTTAATATAATTTAATATAAATATGCCACAACAACTGGGACATTTGGGATTGGTTAAAAAGTTCTGAAAAACCCTGTATCTTCTGATACAAATAATTATTGTATTAATTTGCTTTATTGTGATTTTCAGAGCTTCCCAATACTTGTATCTGCCTATGAAAATACCTGCCAGAAAATTTATATAAAGATATTCCAAAAAGAAAATGATAGGCTATATAAGAATGTGTTTGCAGATAGACATGTCATCTTCAACCAAATGGGGGAACCATACATAGCAAAAGAATTTCTGGCTCAGGATTCTTCCTGCCACTGTGATAAAGAAGAAAGATGTGATAGGAAAGACTCTCAGGCCCAGTCTTCTTGATAAGAAGACACTGCCCCAGGTCTCTATTTTGAGTTTCCAGACATTGTTCCTGGAAGCCCGAAGGTCACAACTCAGGCAGAATCAAGGCTGGGAAAGAAATCATAGCTCCTGTTTTGACAAGTTGGCAGGTATCTTTATCTTCTCCCTTCTGTTACTTGTTTCCAGACATGTCTACCCTTATCTTCTTGCTTTCTGTAAAATTCCATTTTTCTATGCTGCTTACTGATTCATTTTATATAAGGTTCCCTACTGCCTACAAACATGCCCATATCTCCCTCATCCTGAACAAACCCTCACTTGATCCTTCCATCCCTGCTGACTATCAGCCTATGTGCCTTCTGTCCTTTGTGGCCACACTTCTCAAAAAGGACATTTACAATAGGTGCCTCCACTTTCTCTCCTCTCACTATTTTCTGAACCCCTCACAATCTGCTTTCTGACTTTGTCATTCCACTGAATCTGCTCTCTCCAGAGTTACCAATGACTTCTTAGTTGCCAAATCCAATGTCTTTTTCTCAGTTCTCATTCTCCTTTATTTCTCTGCATCCACTGACCCCTTTGATTATCCTCTCCTCAATTCTTTTTTTTCTTTCTAGGTTCTTGAGACATCACATTCTCCTTGTTCTCATCCTACATATCTGACCACTCTTTCTTAATCTCCTTTGCTGGATCTTCATTCAGATCACTGGAGGTATCCCTCAGGGATCTGTGCTGTCTCCTCTTCTCCCTCTGTCCTATTTCACTTGGTCATCTCCCCAGCCCCCATAGATTTGATGACCGTCTTTATGCTGATTATTCTCATCTACCTATCCTTCCCCAGTGCCTCTGCTGACCTTCGGTTTAGCATCTCCAAAGGCCTTTCAGACATGCCAAGTTGGATGTTTAGTAGATATCCTAAAACTAAGCACATCCAAAACAGAACTCATCTTTCCCCCCCCCCCCCACTGCAAACTCTACCCCATACCCACCTTCCCTACTACTGTAGTAGGCAACACCATCTTTCCAGTTCCTCAAGCTCAAAACCTAGGCATCATCCTGGACTCCTCATTATTTCTCACCTTATATACCCAATCTGTCGTCAAAGCTTATCAATTTCACCTTTGCAACATCTCTCAGAAACATCCCATTCTCTGCTCTGACACCACCACCCATCCAGTACAGGCTCTCCTCACCTCATGCCTAGACTATTGCAATAGCCTGCTGGTGGGTCAGCCTGACTCAAGTCTCTCCCCACTCCTATCCATCCTCCATTCAGCCACCAAAGAGATTTTCCTAGAGTACAAGTCTGATCACGTCACCCCTCTACAACTCCAGTGACTTCCTATCATTTGCAGGATTTAATACAAAATTTTCTGTTTGGCATTCAAAGACCCTTATAACCTTGCCCCCCTACCCTCCTACCCCCTACTCCCTATCATGGACTGTTCAGTCCAGTAGCTCTGGCCTTCTGCTGTTCCACAAGCAAGACACTCCCTATCTCATCTCTAGACATTTTCTCTGATTGTGCCTCATGCCTAGAACTTTCTCTCTTTTCTCTGATTGTGCCCCACGCCCAGAACTTTCTCCCTCAACTCCATCTACTGACTTCCCTGGCTTCCTCCAAGCCCCAACTAACATCTTCTGTGGAAAGTCTTTCTCAACTCTTCTTAACTCTACTGCCTTCCCTATGTTAGTCATTTCCTATTCATCCTGTTTATAGCTTGTACATGTCGTCTCTTCCATTATACCGTAAGGTCCTTGAGAGCAAGAACTGTCTTTTGCCTCTTTTTTTTTTTCACCCCCAGAGCTTACTTAGCACAATGCCTAGCACATAGTAGGTACTTTGTTGATAAATGTTGATTGATTGATCAATTAAAGTTGATGCTCTGGGGGGCTCTCTCACTTTTTTTCCCCATAAAGAAGGGTCTATGCTCGGAGAATAAACTCTGCAGATAATTATTTCAGGGTCATTGATTCAGTGATTGACAGCAGTAACTAATCAATTGGACCCTCAGATAGTTTCTATCTCAAGTGGCATAGAAGGAAAGAACCTGAATAAAAGGGTAGTTAGGGCCAGCAGGAGATCCAAAATCATCAATAGTTCTAAAATGGCCTGGCCTCCTGTGATCAGATATTTAGTTAATATCAATACTGCTACTTGCCCCCCTCCCCAGACTCCCTCCTCCTCAGTTCCCCCTCAGCAAGTGAAAGAGAAAGCCTATATAAACAGTGTCCTTGGGGGGCAGCAAAAAGGAGATAATTATACTTTTTGCACTTAGTCATAAACATCTTGTCCTGGAGAGAAATGCCTCCTTCCCCCAGAAAGCTGCTATCTCAGGAATTAAACAGAGTGTCTCAAACAAAGGACCTCCTTCATCAATGAGCTGCTTAAAGACAAATGGACTCAATGCTATTGTACTAAATGTACCAAATCTCCTGGCTTGGACAGATTGGCGAGGAGAGAGAGGAATCAGGCATTCTTTGTCTGATAAGGCTATCAGTACTAGCAGCCAGGAGAGCCTGCCTGCTTGCTCTCGAGTCTTTTGGATGGCTGAGCTCAGAGCCCACACTCCCGCTTTTAAACATCTTAAGTGCTGTTTGATTATTAAAGGCTCTACAGAAGCAAGCACAGTTTGTACCAAACCCAAGAAAGCCTGATCCTTAAGAGTTGCAGGGTCTTGGGCTGGTTTCCATAGCACCCAGTAGCCAAGCTCAAACATTTTCAGAGTTTTCCGAAGAGCACCTAAGGGCAAGGATAGTATGGGAGGCAAAGGGCTGGATTTGGAGTCCAGGGGCCTAAGGTACAAATTCTGGCTGGTTCTGCTGCCTGCTTTCATATGACCTTGTGCAAGACAAAGGCTAAATCATTTCCTCTCTCTGGGTCTTAGCTATAAAAACAAAGGGATGGACTTCTGGTAGATCTGTGAAGCAGTCCAGTCATTATGGAAAGCAATTTGGAACTATGCCCAAAAGCACTCATTAGTCCATACCAGCTGATCCATGATAATACCACTAAGCCTATATTCCAAATACATCAAAGTAAGAGGTAAGGAACCTATATGTACAAAAAATATTTAGAGTACCTCTCTTTGCAGTGGCAAACACTGGAAACTAATGGGGCACCTATCAACTGAAGGAATGGATAAACAAATTAAATCTAATGGAACGTTTTTACACCATGAGAAATAATAAAAAAATAGTTTCAAAAAAACCAGGGAAGATCAGATGAACTGAGTAGAATCAGGAAAACAATTTATCCATTAACAACACTGTAAAGACAAAAAACTCTGAAAGACCAAAGACCTCTGATCAGTGCAAAGACCAAAAATTGCAGAGGACCAATATAGACCAAGTTACTCATCTCCTGATGGCAAGATGAAAGATCCAAGACACAAAATGACTCGAATTCTTTGGATATGGCCAATGCAAGATTTTGCTTTTTCTTGTGTATGTTTGTTACAATGACTGTTTTTTCTTTTTTTCTTTTCCAAAAGAGGTAGAGGCAGGAGGGAAAGAAAATAAATGCTTGTTTGGTGAAAAAAATTAAAACTGGAAAAAATAAAGTGATCTCTTAATTGCTAAATCAAATGGCCTTTTCTCAGTCCTCATTCTTCTTGACCTCTCTGCAGCCTCTGGTATTATTACTCTATTTTCCTCGATACTCTCTTCTCTCTAGGTTTTCACTTTTTCCTGATTCTCCTCCTACTTATCAGATTGCTTCTTCTCAATCTATTTTGTTGGATTTTCATCCAGGTCACACCCTCTAAGCTGTAGGTGTCCCACAGGGTTCTGTCCTTGGTCCTCCTCTCATCTCCCTCCAAACTACTTCACTTTAGTGACCTCTTCAGCCCTTATGGATTTAATTATCTTCTATCTGCTGGTGATTCTCAAACCTGACTATGAAGCCTTAACCTTCCTGCTGGACTTTAGTCTTGCAATTGCCTTTCAGCCATCTCAAACTGCTTGTCCAATAGACATCTTAAACTTAACATGTCCAAAATGGAAACCTCCAAACTCTCCCCCCTTCCAAACTTTTCTGTTATTGTCAAAGGTGTCACCATCCTTCCAGTCCCCTAGGCTTATGATGAATCTCCTATATCCAACCTGTTTCCAAAGTCTGTCAATTTCATCTTTACAATACATCTAGAATAAACCCTCTTCTCCCCTCTGATACTGCAACCACTCTGATGTAGACCCTCATCTCCTCACACTTGGATTATTGCAACAGTTGGCCAGTAGGTCTGCCTGTTTCAAGTCTTTACCCACTCCAATCCATCCTCTAGCCATCAAAATAATTTTCCTAAAGCACAGGTCTGATCATGTGTCACAAATACATACACACACACACACACACACACATACACACACACACACATACACACACACTCTACTCCCTAAACTCCAGTGACTCCCTATCACCTCCAGAATCAAATACAAAATTGTCATTCAAAGCATTCACAACTCTTCATCACTGACTCCACCTCTATCTTCCAGTTGTCTTACTACCATTCACATACTCTTCAATCCAGTGACACTGGTCTCTGCTGTTCCACATGTTTGTGGAACCTGCATCTCTCAGCTCTAGGCATTTTCTCTGGATGTCTCCCATGCGTGGAATTCTGTTTCCTCATCTGTGCCTACTGTTCTTTTTGGTTTCCCTGAGTCTCATCTAAAAGCCCCTCTTCTACAGGAAGCCTTTCCTAATTCTAGAGCAATGGTTCTCAACCTGTGGGTCATGACCCCTTTGGGGCTTGAATGACCCTTTCACAGGGGTCACCTAAGACCATCAGAAAACACATATTTCCCATGGTCTTAGGAACCAAGACAATGCTCCTCTATCCGTCTCCACGTGGGTCCGCCCACATGCAGATACACCTACATACCAGTATTAAAGGGTTGTGGCATTAGGAAGGTTAAGAACCACTGTTCTAGAGTCTTCCTTCTATTAAATGTTTCCTATTTATCCTATATATAGATTGTTTTTATATATCTGTTTGTTGTTTTCCCCATTAGATTGCTAGCTCCTTTAGGGCATGGATTGTCTCTTGTCTGCTTTTATCATACTCAGAGCTTATTTAGCACAGTGTCTGGAACATCTTAGGCACTTAATAAATGCTTATTGACTGATTGACTGGATGTCCTCTGGAGTTTCTTCTGAGCCTAAACCAATGATTCTATGATGTTCCCATTTGGACTGGGCATTTGCTATCAGCATGCATAGGACAGGCAGCAAGGCATGTCTAAGTCCAAAAGAGCTAGTCCCAGATTCTGCTTGACACACTACCTGTGAAACTCTAGACAAGTTACAACCTTTCAGTGCTCCTGAGGCAACTTCAGCTAACTGTAAATTAATCTTCGGTCCAGGTAGCCTTTCTTCCCCCACCTTCATCCACAGCTTCTCCCCTGCCACACAAGTCTTACATGAAGGAAGTATTTTTAGTCAGATAGCCAGCAAACACACCTACTATGTGTCAGGCACCAATCAATTGATTTCACTGGTAGAGTCCTCAGCCAATGTCAACAGGCTTGATTTTAACACAAGATAAATCACTTAACCTTCTAATTATCCCTTTCCTGAAACTCATCACAATAATTACAGAACCAGAGAATGTCTTGGTTGGAAAGGACCTCAAAAACCACCTAGTCCAATTTGTACCCTGAGCAAGAACTTCAGCTGGCATATATGAGGTCTTGCCTACCTACCCAGAATCAAAGCCGCAGGTTCTTGTTTGTTGCTGATGATTAAATGGTTCTTTATGGAAGCCTGTGGGTAATTCAGCATTGTAGTTCTTTTCCTTGGTAGACACTGGACCAGACAAAGAGATGTCATATACATCCACCTTATAACTGTCATTTCTGTCATAACAGAGGCTATTTTTCACAGTAGGACTTATTCATACCAAGGCCCCTCTGAGTCCCAATGTCCTTGGATGAAGTGGCCCCAATCAGACACCCAGAGGGCAGATTTTCTCTCTTGAATCAAATCTGTAAATCCATAAATAGGACTGGCTCCCCCAGTGTGGAGTGATTTTTGAGGGCAGGAGAGCTTTCATTTTTTGTCTCTGTAGCCCCAGCATTGAGCATGGTGCTTTGAGTTTGACATCTACAAGCATGACACCATGCTGGCTCTTTCCACATCAAATTTTTGATAGTGATTAAGATAGTTCACTGAAGAGCCAATCATCCATCCAGGTCTCCACAATAATATTGCCCCAGGGAAAAGGGAAATGGTCATAGAATCATAATTTGAGAGCTAGAAGGGATGTTCAATGCCTTCTAGTTCAGATTCCTCACTGTACAGAAGAGCAAAATAAAAGCCAGAGAAATGAGGTGACCCAAGGTTATATGGGTAGTAAATGATAGAGGCCATATTTGAACTCAGGTCTTATAACCTGAAATTCAATTATCTTTTCCCTTGTACCACTGGTCCACAGACATTGTGGTGGTCATCAAAGATGAGCCTAATGTTGGGAGACAGTTCTATCTAGAATGGTCACTTCCATGCCAACTGGTGGATATACAGGTTCTCTCTAGTGGAAGAGTGACCAAGGCTATAGTAAGAACTCATCTGGAGAATTCTGAAGGCTGAAGGAATGGGAGTATCCTATCTTCAGACAGGCCACTAAAGACACCATTTGCCAGCCATTCAAGGACCAGACGAGTTTATTTTCTGAAAAGTTCATCACCAAGATGACCACAGAACTCTTTTTCCTCTCCCTTTCCCTCCACCTCCCCCTGGCTATAGCAACTGTCTACCAAGTAGGAGAGAAACTGTGATCTGTGTTGATGGAAGAAGTACCCTCCCCAGGGCAGATGAAAGTGAGGCTCTTTCAAATCCTAAAGTATAATTTCTTATAAAGAAAGTGCTACTGATATGTTTGTATATTTTTATGGCCCCATTATTCTATGCTAATGCTATTGCATAAGCGGCCAGTGTCTTTACTTCTGATGTTTTATTCCTAAGTGCTCCAAGAGTGAATTGAATTATTAATGCAGAGACTATCTATCACTAAGAGGATTCATTAAAAGGATTTCAGGGGAAATGGGGTAATTTATTGGACTGGCAATGAAATGCAGACTCTTTCTCCCTAGATTAGATCATTGATGCTGGTCTGGCTTGAGTCCTTGGTATTTAAGACTTGACAGCTTTGTTGGATGGCCTGCGCAAAGGAAGTTTGGTCAGCTTCTTTGGGGCCAGATATCCACTCCACAATTTGGCACCAACTTTCCTTTTCAGCCTTATGTCATACCACTACCCTTCATAGCCTCTACGTGCCTTCCAAATTGAATGGCTAGCTATTCCCTGAACTCAAACCTCCTACTCTCATCTCCATGCCTTCACTCAGGCTTGTCTCCAATGCCTGAAAAATGGCATCCCTTCCTCAACTGTCCCTCTCAGAATCCTTCTTTCTCCAATCCTCATTCAGGCATAACCCTCTTTAGTGAACCTCATCATTAAGATCTCTCTCACTCTCTGGTGCCATATTTATCTATCTATGTGCATTAGAAAGACTGTGGAGAAATGCATCAAGTCTGTTGCATGTGGAAGTCAAGAAGCCTGAGGTTTGAATCCCTCTTCAGACACTTATTATCTAGGTGAACCTGGGCAAATCAGTCTCTATCTGCCTCAGTGTTCTCATCAGTTAAATGAGGATGATACCAATAGCCACCTTACAAAGTCATTGTAAGGATCTAATGAAATAATCTAAAAGTAAAGAGTTAACCATAAAGTGCTATGGATGGATGGATGGATGGATGGATAAACAGATATAGAGAGATACAGATAAATGATGGAGATAGGCTGATATAGATAGATGTGGATTAATAGATAAATACAATTAGACATATAGACATAGCTAGATACGAAAAGAAATTTAGAGATAGAAATAGAAGATAGAAATTGGTAGAATAATAGAGATAGATCGATAGATGAGCTATGGTGTATCTCCCTATCCCCTCCCCCACCCCTCAACATATATTCCTAGAAGGCAGTACCTGTTTTTGTTTTAATTCCCATATCTCCAGTGTCTGGTATATAGGGTTAGGCATAGGAACTAAACCTATGATTTCATGGGAATTCTTGGAAATGAAATTTCCTCTACCCATGCAGGTCAGTACCTTCACTACAATTCATTGTTTCCGAGTTTCCTTGAGCACCGAGAAATTAAGTTGCTTGCCCAGGGTCACATAGTCAGGATATAACAGGGCTCGATTTGAACTCAGATCCACCTAACTGCAAGGCCAGCTTTCTATATAGTACACCAGGGCTGCCTCTCACTGTAGCATACAATAGGCACTCTGCCGAACTGAAATTAAGTGAATTACAAAGAATGAACTGAATTGTCCATATTGGCCCTGATTGCAATTCCAACAGCTCTATCTGTGGTGCCATGACCTGCCCTAACTGGTATGAATTGGGGTGGGGTAAGGGAAGCTGGAGGAGCATGTTTCATTAATATTCCCTGTGTGTGTGTTGAAGGCATTAGTTTTTCTGTTTCAGGTCTCTTCTGAAGAAGTCTGGCAAACAACATCCTTGCAGAAAGGAAAGGGCTTCTGAGGATAACTCCTCTGTCCCAGAACAGGTGGAACAGACAGCTGGGTTGGCGGATCGATCAATCTATTAATCAATAAGGCATTTATTAAGCACCAAAGAGCCAAATGCTCACCGGCCCCAGAGAGCCAGTTACTTGCATCAGTGCCAAAGAGCTGGTAGCCAGGAGATGTCCACAGAGGGCTATAAGTTTCAAACAGGAGGAAACGAGTTTTCTTGGGTAATTGGAGGGTTAGAGGAGAGAAGAACCTCTGCTAGGCCATTTTGATAGAGTGGAAAAAGCACTGACTGGAATCAGAAGACACGGATTCAGATCCTGCCTCTAATCTTTAATATGATCACTTAACCTGCCTGAATCTCAGGTAACAAGAGGAAGGGGGTAGAACTAGGTGACCTCTGGGGTTCCTTACAGCTTAAGATCGAGGATCCGATAAGGATGGCCACTTGTAGTCCAGGGAATGGGACCTAGTTCGAATCTTCAACAACTTAAGCCACATAGTCTCCAGAGAACATGGAAGCCAGGTACAAGTCAAGAACTCCTTTCCATACTTTCTCAAACTATTACCACTGCTCTGGCTTCACTTTCCTCCCTTCCCTACCATGAATCTACAGTGAACCACTTCCACTCCACACTGTACTGTTCTTGAAGCTCTTGTTCCATCACCGTCCATGCCGTGCCAAATCCTACCTCTGGATGCCTCACATCATCCCCCTCCCTCCACACCCTACTCTCATGCTACTCTGCTCCTCTTGAAGAAGTTACACAAACCAAGTGGATCCACTACAAAATCATGTCACTTAATCTCAACTAGGCCCTCATATAAAAACCAATCCCTTCACTCCTCCCCAGTCAATTTCCTATCTCACAGAGGCTGCTCCAAACCTTCCCTCGTCCTCTAACCTTCTGGATCTCTCTCTCTCCTTCTACCCTCCCAGCTGTTGATCTCACTTCTTCCTTTCATGAGAACAAGAGAGGTCATTCACCATGAGATCCCTCTTCTCTTTTTCCTTCATCTCAAAAAGTGGAGAGATCTTCCACTCTCTCTTCCTTTACCCCAGTCTGTGATAACGATGTGTCCTTTCTCTGTACCAAGGCCAACCCCTCTACATATGCCCTTGAGCCAATCCCTTCTTATCTTCTCCAAAAGATTGCCTCCTCAATCTCTCTCTCTCTCTCTCTCTCTCTCTCTCTCTCTCTCTCTCACACACACACACACACACACACACACACACGCATGCACGCACACACACACATGCACACGCACATGCGCACACACACACACTCCAATCTTCAGTCTCAGGGAGTTGTCAAACAACCAGCATGGGCAAAAGAAAGGGAAATTGACGCTAAAAAGCATCTAGTTCTGGGGTTCTTAACCATTTTTGTGTTTTGGAGTCCTAAAGATCCCTTCTCAGAATAAGGTATTTACATACATAAAAAGAAAAACAATGGATTAGAAAGGAAGCTAATGGGGTTGAAACACAGTTACCAAAATATTGTCCACGTACATAGGACTGGGATGAATTATTAAGATTCCTTTGTTTCTTAACTAAACCTCTTGTATGTGTTCATATAATGCTTAGTAGTAAAACGCTTAAAAAAATTTTTTTTAATAAACTAAAGAAGGGAAAGGAGCTGATTTCAGGGAATGGAGGGAAGGTGAAAGCCTGGACCCTCTCTAGCAGGCAAAGTTGAGTCCAACTGAATTCAATTCAACCATTTATTAGGTACTTATCATGGTGCAACCAGATGGTGAAGTGGAGAGAGTGCCAGGCTGGAGTCAGGAAGACTCATCTTCCCGAGTTCCAATCTGACCTCAGACACTTACTGGCTATGTGGCCCTGGGCCCCTCTTTGCCTCAGTTTCTCATCTGTAAAATGAGCTGGAGAAGGAAATGGCAAACGCCTCCAGTATCTTTGCTAAGAAAACCTTGATACACTTTGGATTATAAGCTCCTCGAGCCCAGGAGCTTTTATTCTTTCTTTATATATTGTTTTCTCCATTTGAGTGAGAACTTCTGAAGACCAAGAACTATCTTTCACCTATTTTTTATCCCCAGGGCCTAGCGCAGGTACCTGGAACATGGTAGTTGCTTAACAAACACTTATGGACTGAATGGCCTAGCCCAGTGCCTGGCACATTGTAGTGGTGAGCCAAATCCTACATTTCTCAGTGGGAAAACAGTGGGGCTCTCAGGGATTGAGTTCTTTAGCACCAAAGTGGCTAATCATATTCCCAGGGATCAAATAAGGCTAAAGTAGGAATTTTTCTTGAATACAGAGTGAGGCTTTTCAGATCCACTGGAGGAAGAGCAGCACGACACAGTTATGCAGAGAATATTCATACAGGGAAGAGAAGATGTTAGAGCCTTCTACTTAAAAAACAGTCAACAGCCCTGAGGACACATTGGAGTCGCTGCAAGTGATGTAGGTTCTATAAACCTCACAGAAACAAGTTTCCCCTAATCAGACTGAAGTTAAAACGCTTGCCCTGTTACTGATTAGTCTAAGATCACCCAACTGCTTAATCTCAGTTTCCTCATTTGTAAAATAATTGATAATGTATCTACCTCATAGGATCACTGAGAGGACCAATGTGATTGTTAAATGCTTTAAAGAGAAGCATTGTGGAAATTTGGAGCACCATATTATTAAACAGAGGTAGTGCAGAGAACTAGCTAGATAGCTGGCCATGGGGCTGGCAAAATCTCTGACCCATATTGACAGTGTGACCCTGGGCAAGTCACTATTCCCTGAGTCCCCCTAAACAACTCCCTAAGACAGGGATGGGGAGTCTGTGGCCTCCAGGTCACATGTGGCTCTCAAGGTCCTCAAGTGCCGCCCTTTGACTGAATCCAAACTTCACAGAACAAATCCTCTTAATAAAAGGATTTGTTCTGTAAAACTTGGACTCACTCAAAAAGCTGCAACTAAGGACCCAGAAGGCCACACGTGGCCTCAAGGCTGAAGGTTCCCTACCCCTGGTAAGCAGTGTTATACAGGTAATAGTATCAGATGTAAAATTTGAACCCAAGGCCTTGTTCCAGGGCCAGCAATCTTTCCTTACTATTCCACAAATGATAAGAAGGAATCAAGATTAATCTGAGTAGGGAGACAGGAGAAAGAAGATTCCAACTCCTTTATTTTTTTAAATCACTTAAGTCCTGAATGTCTATAAAGTAAATTTCTCATTTTAAAATGTTTCCCTTTTAAGATAATAAGCCTTTATTCTAAAGGGGAGGAGGGAAAGAGATAAAGAGGGTAAATGGGGGGAGGGAATTAACCCACAAGCCATAAATCTTTTCAATTTTTTTTCTCTAACATTTCAAACTAGAAACATGTCCCGCCCATTTCAGGTATGGAAACAAGAAACCTCCCTGTGAGCACTGTTCACAGTTGTCTGACAATAAGGAAGGCATTTCCACTCTGGTCAAGTTGTGTGTTTTGTGACTTAATTTATTTAACTAAAGGATATCAAAAGTGCAAGCCTCTTCATGATGAGCGAAGGACCCTTTGGAAGGCAAGATCAGATGCTTGGCCTTGACTTCCAGACAAGGATATTCCCAGAATCACATGAGGTCCAGGAAGAAAGAAACCAAAGAAGCTACCTTGCCTAGACTGTTCTTTCACAGCATTTCCCTCTTTGAGAATTTCATTGCTGGAAGGAACCTTGGAAGTGACTTTGGAAGCCAACTCTTATCCCCAAAAAAGAATCCTCGTTAAAATATACCAAGAAGTGGTCATATATAGCCTTTATCTGAAGGCTTCTAATAAGGAGAAATCTGCTTCCTCCTGAGGCAGCTCCCATTTGGGAATGGCCAAGGGGCAACCCCGCAGAGGACAGAGTGGCTCGGCAAGGCAGTAAACACCTATAATGATCTTGACCTCTTGCCCCAGCTGCAGCCAAATACTGAGAGACCAACAGTTGTTGACCATAGTGCCCCAACCTGATCACCCTTTCCCAAGCTTTGAGGCATTCTCCAACAAAAAGTAAGCTCCTTGAGGGCAAGGCTAGGTCGAATTTTTACCCCTAGCAATTAGCATGGACTCAGACAAGTGGCAGGCCCTTAATAATTGCTTTTTCCTTCCTTCATTCACACCACTCCTCCACCGCCATCTTCTTCAACTCCTTCCCATTTCGGAACCTTGGACTCTACCTCTGATAGTTGACTTTTTAGGATTAGCCTAGCCTGAAAGAGGCCTCCAGTCTACTACACAGACTCCCACCTAGATTTCCAGCTCTTCCCTCATTAAAATTTAAGTTTCTAGGAAACAGGGATTATCTTGCTTGATCATCATGTGTACTTGCTCAGCACAGCACCTAGAACATGTTAAGTGCTTAATAAATGTTCTAGCTACCTATTTATGTTGGCATATTGGCTCCCAACTCTCACAGAGAGCTATATCAGCTACTTAGTCTGAAAAAAAATCATAAGTCATTCATTTGTGTAACATGTGTTCAACTAACACTATCGCACTTGAACTTTGAAACTGCACACAGTGAGGTAAGTACTATTATTATTGCCATATTGCACACAAGGAAACAAAAAGTGAAAGAATGACTTACGCTCCTAGAAAACGTAGGAGACAGGATGTGAGTTCAGGCCTCTCTTGACTCCACCCAATGCCACAAAGTTAGGCTAAGTGCCGGGTTTACAAACAAAAAAGCAAAAAACAGGCCTTGCCTTCAAGGAGTTTACAATCTAATTTGGGAGACAACATATAGAAGTTAGAACATACAAAATAAGTATGGAACAGAAACAGGGGTCCTTGAGGACAGGAGCTTTTCTGCCCTCCTTTGTATCTCCAGTGCTTAGCAGGGAGAAGATGCTCTGGACCTTTCCCAGTCACCAGTGGAGTGAAGCAAGGCTGTGTGCTTGCTCCCATACTTTTTTATCATGACGTTTTCATCCATGTTGCCAGACAACAAGGACAAAAACATCATCAAGGTCAGCTACCAAACTGATGGTAAATTGTTTAACTTGAAAAAGGTACAAGCCAAGTGCAACGTACCTGGTACATTTCAGGGACTTGTTGACTGACAGGTAACCCCATAAGGATTTTGTCTTCCCAAGATGGCACCAAACACCTAAGAGAAAGACCCCCACAAACTGAGTGAACTACTTGTGCTGGAGGACACAGAAAAAAGTTATACGAGATTAGATGGGTCACAGAAAAAATAGATGGGTCAAATCCGCCTGGCTAAAGAGAATGCTGATATTGATGAGATCACAGGGTCACTGGAATGTATCAGCACATTATTCAAGGTCTGTTGTTCTTAGTAAAGGTAAACATATTGTATTCAATCGATCAAGATGTGGCCTTCTACTCCTGCATACCTTCAGCCAGAAACTATGGGTCTTGAATATTTTGACAGTCTTGGACATTTTGTGTTGGCGGCTTCCCCAGTAACACATCATGCACAGACATATTTTACTTCCCACCCACTCTCTTTAATTGCCTGGAGTAGAAACATCGAGTTTAGAAGCTGAAAAGGAGAGAAAAAATCATCTTGTTCGGCCCCCTCATTTTACAGGTGAAGATACTGAGGCTTAAGGTCACACAGCTCATTAGTAAGAGCACTGGGAGTAGAATCCAGGTCTAATTTCTAGTCATATAGGTTTGATCTTACAACACAGAGGGAGACAGTAAAAGAGAGACTAGCTGATGAGTTCAAATTAACAAACCCAGACAAACTGTATCCCAGGGTACTGAAAGAAGGGGCTGATACAATTGCTGAGTCACTGTCTGTGACTATCTTTGAAAGGTCAAAGAATGGGAAGGGGCTGCAGAAAGGCGAATGCTGTCCTGACTTTTTCAAAAAAAGAATCACAGAATCATAATTTAGAATCAGAAGAGCCATTCAAGGTCACCTAGTTTGATTTTCTCATTTTAAAGGCAAGGAAACTGAGGCCCAGGAAACATGAGACTTGCCCAAAATCTCTCAGATGAACAACAGTAAGAGGATTTGAACTCAAGACTTTTTGCTCTAGACCTAATGTTTGTTCTACTGTGTCATGCAGTAAAATCTAAAAATGATAAAACTATTAAAGTAAACTTGCTGCCTGGGAAAATTCTAAAATCTATTATTTAAGTGATGGTGAGCAAACATCTTAAGAAGGAAAACCAATATGGCTTCACCAAGGACAAGTCATGCCAGGGCATCTAGGTGCCATGGTGGATAGAGAAGTGGCCCTGAAGTCACTAGGACCTGAATTCAAATCTGGCCTCAGATACTTATTATCTGTATGACCCTGGGCAAGTCATTTAACCCTGACTGCCCCCCATAAAAAAAAAAAACAGGTCACACCAAGGTCCTAGGCTAATCAAGGGGATTCCATAGTCAAATATTACCTAGATTCAGCAAAGTATTTCACAAAGTCTCAGGTGCTAGCCTTCTGGTAAAGATGGAGAGATGGGAGCTGATATCTGACTCACTTTCCCTCTGCATTTCTGACTCCTTGATTTCTTGGATTCCTTCAAGTCTTAGCTAAAATCCTATATTCTGCAGGAAACCTTACCTTCAAGAAGTTTACAATCTAATTTGCTTTTCTGCATTGCCAGTACCTAGCAATCAGTCAGTCAATCAATTAGCATTTATTACACCCCTACAAATGTTCAAGGTACTGTACTAAACATGCATGACAGAAAAAAAGGCAAAAGACAGTTCTTGCTCTCAAGAGTTTATAATCTAATGGAAGAACAGTGCCTGGGACATTGTAGGCACTTAATAAATGCTTGTTGACTTGACTAGCTAATAACATCACTTAGTGAAGCCAAATGGCCAAATCCAAAGAGAAGTCATTAATGGTTCCACAACAATAGGAAAGACAGTCTCTGGTGGAGGACCCCAGGGATCTGAGCTTGCACCTACACTGCTTCCCATTTTTATCAGTGATTTAGACAAATACATAGACATTATGCTCATAAGATGCAGAAATGATGCAAAGCCAGGAAGGAGAACTGAACTGGATGATGGAGTCAGAATCCCGAAAGCTCTTCATAGTCTTCTCATTAAACCAAATCCAATAAGACTATAAATGGCCTCTGACATCCCTTCCAGCTCTCAGTCCAGGCTCCCAAGATGAAAGTAATAGTTTTAAATGTAAAGTCTTACATTTTGGTTCAAAGAATCAACTTCCCAAGTACAAGAAAGAAACTTGGCTTGAGAGTAGTTCATCTGGAAAAGAGCTGGAAGTTAGTAGACAGTAGATACAATAACCCAAAAAGTCAACTTGATCTTGGGCCACATGAAGAGGTGATCATCTCTGACCTGGTCCAACCACACGACTGGGACTATATTTAGTTCTGGGTAGTACATTTTAAGAAGGGTGTTGATAAGCTTGAAGGTATTCAGAAGAGAATAACCAGGATGGTGAAGCTTATGGCATATGAGGTTTCATTAAAGGATTGGCTGACCTGAAGAGGAAAATGGTGGAATATAGTAGTTATATTCAAATATCTGAAGGGTTGTCATTTAAAAGTAGGATTAGATTTTTTTTTCGCTTGGGCCCAGAAAGCAGAATTAGGAGTCAAATGTCACATGAGAGCTTTATGAGAGAACAAACTTCCTGTAATTAGAGTTACTCCACAGTGGCATGAGTTTCCTTGGAAAGTGGGGGGGGGGGGTCGCCCCCTCAGTGGTGATTTTCAAGCAAGTGATCAATCACCCATTGAAAAGCACATTCAGGCAGTCTGGTGTGGTAGACATCAGGCTGGACTTGGAAACCTGAGGTTTGAATTACATCTCCCAATTGTGCCAGCTCATTAAAAGAGCCAACTCACTAAATGTCCCTAAAATTCAGTTTTTTTCATCTACAAAATGTCAATCAAAACCAATAATGTCTCCCTCCTTGTGAGGTTCCAATGAGATGACAGCTACAGGAACTCTGTAAACCACAAACACTACATAAACATCAACAAATAATAGTTTGGCAGAGAATGTCCTTGTTCATGTAAAGTCTGGATTAGCCAGACTTTGAAGGCTCTGACAACACCTGCCATGATCCCATGGAGTTGGAAAAGGAGAGAGAAATCTGAAGGATCCAGATGAAATGGCTCCTCAATTTCATTTCCTCCATTCTTTTGTGACTCATCCTTTGCCAGATTCCTCTGTGCAACCGCTGGAAAATTTCCGCTGTTCCTCCAAAAACCAGACTTCTCCCATCATCACCCAGTTTTCCCCCACTTCCTCCTACTTCCATCCCACAGTTTCTCTAATCTCATTCACCAACTTTTTTGTTTATTCTGATTAGTCCCTTCCCCAATAAAACACACACTAGGACTAGAGATCTTTTTTCCCCTTTCCCAGATTCATTTAAATGAGAAATTGAGGATAGAGATAAGCTTTCCCCCACAGAGGAACTCTGGAATGTTTAATAAGCCTTCTAATTCCCTTATCTCTAGCTCTCCTTTATGTTTACTCTATCTCTACTTCATTGAATATGATGAGGCTTAATGTTAGAGTATAGATGGGATATTGGAAAATAAATCACCCCACAGTCAATGTTCACTTGTCCATGGAGCCCTGACGAGGATTGGACAACCAGAACTTCGTCCCAGGATGCCAAATTCAGAGGATGCTGATAGTGTTTTTATACCTTCATCCAGGTTCCAAAAGCTGTTTTCCTCCTCCAACAGCAAGAAACTTCCAAAATCTTTCTCCACAAGGATCCTCAAGCCTTGGGGTTCTCCTCTGAGGTCTCTCTTACATCTAGCCTATAGAACATTTTGTGATGCTTGTCTTAGATCCCAGAACTGATTATCCATGCTAATTAGTGCCTGAAATTTACCAGTCATCCCCAAACCTCACTTAAAAAAAAAAAAACTTCAACCTCCCCTAAGGAAAAATCTTCTAAAATCATGGGGAAAATAATTTTAATCTTATATTTTTCACTTGTTCCTACCCATCTTCTGGTGATGTTTCTAATGGATAGTGAGAAGCTCTATTGAGGAATAGCAATAGAGATCTTCCATATCCAATCCTTTCTCATCTACAGATGAGAAAACTAGCATACCTGAGTTGAAGGGCTAGTTAATGACAGAATTGGGACTAGAGCCCAGGAATCTTAGTTTGAGCATGGGAAAGAATAAAGGCCTGGATAAATCACCAACTGCATCAGCATCTCCTAAATGTGCAGTGTTTTTACAACAATTATATTCTGAAGTCCCTGACTCCAAAACAATGCCAGCTGGATACCAAAGAAAACATTAATCAGAATGCTAGCAAACATTTATGTTGCACTTGAAGGTTTACAAAGTGCTTTACAATATCATCTCACTTTTATTCTCATACAACAACCCTGAGAGGTAGGTGCTATAATTATCCCCATTTTGCAGATGAAGAAACCAAGGCAGGTAGAGGTTAAGTGATTTACCCACAGTCACACAGCTAGTAAGTGTCCGGAGCTGGATTCAACCTTAGGTCTTCCTGACCCCAGCTCTATCCAGAGCACTACCTAGCTGCCTCTTAGCATTCTTCTTATGGCCTATACACCACTCCATACAACCCATGGGTTCTCCAGGAAGCATTTCCTAGGCTAAAATACAAGGTGGTATAGTAGACAGAGTGCTGGTCTTGGAGTGAGGAAAACCTGAGTTCAAATCCAGCTTCGGTCATTTATTGACTATATAATACTGGGCAAGTCACTTAAGCTTTCTGAGTCTCAGTTTCCTTGCCTGTGAAAGGGGCATAAAACTATTTGTGGTATCTACTTCTCAAGAGTATTTGTAAGGATCAAGTGAGGAAATGTATGTAAAGCGCTTTAAAAACTTTATAGTGCTACTTAAATGTAAGTTATTATTAATGTCTTTGTAATAATTCCCTAGCCATTCTTGGCATCTGTCACCATTACGTTCTTGAGAAATGGCCCATGTATTATGGAATATTAAGGCCCAGAGTAACAACAAAAATGGATGCTTGTATGCACATCTCATGTAACAACAAACCCATTTCTATTACTTGTGGGCAGAAATTTCTGCAATTCTGTAACCAAGAGAGAGGTGTTCCTTCACAGGACCTCCTATCCCAGTAAAATTAGTGATAGCAGACTTGACTTTGGCCTCTTTTCTTACCTAAGACAGTCATAACTGTCTTCATGAGCTTCATGGGTATCCTTCGGTGGCTGATGGACCCACTTGTGTGTGGAGACAAGACATTGGTTTTCCTCTTCACATACATGTAGATACGCAAGTACACCACCACCATGATGAAGAAGGCCACAAGGTTGGACACTGTCCAGAAAATGAGGTAGCTCCTGCTATAAATGGGAGCCAATGAAGAGCAGGTAGAGATGTCACACAGGCAGTTCCAGCCAAGCGTGGGAACCGCCCCCATGAATATGGCAATAGCCCAAATGAGTAGGATCAGCAGGGTCACCCTCTTCTTGGTCAGATTGCTATGGACTCTCATTCTCATGATGGACATGTGCCTTTCCACTGCAATGACCAGCAGATTAGTTAGAGAGGCTGTCAAACTGGTGTCCAGGAGCCCCTGGCGCAGAAACCAACGGTTGACAGTCAATGTTTTAGAGACAGGACCAGTGTTGAACATGAGGAACACGTAGGCGATGCCAGCAAAGAAGTCTGCAGCAGCAAGGTTAGCCAGCAGGTAGTAGAAGGGGAAATGAAACTTTCTGTTCTTGATTACAGCTGCTATGACAAGAGAATTAGAAATAAAGATAAACAGGCAGAAGAAGGTCCCAAAGCAGAGAACAATCACAAGCTTGGTCCCTGTCCATTCATCTGCAGTATCAGTGTTGCTCATGTTATAGAAAAAGTCCATGTGTTTATCATAGTGGCACTCATTCATTATGGAAGCGGGCTGAAGAGCCTAGGAAGGAAAACAAAGAAAAAAAATAGAATATATCAGTATGGAAAAATGGATAAATGAATGAACAAATTACAAAGCATTGTATGAAACACTTTGTACAAAGGAGGATACAAACAGAAAAGCAAGATTAGACTGTAAACTCCTTGAGGGCAGGGACTCTTTTGCCTCTTTTTGTATCCCCAGCGCACACAATAAGTGTGTAACAAATGTTTCTTGTTTGATATTGATTGATTGAGATAATCCCTGCTCTTAAGGAGCTCACATTCTAATAGGGAGAGTATACATTTCAACTCTATATCAGACGAAAAGGTCTAGTGGTCAATCAATAAGTATGTATTAAATGGCTACTGTGTGCCAGGGAAAGGTCTACCTTGGCAATTTATGTGCTTTTGGATAAAGAGAGAGATACTAACCCTCTGTGATTCTACTAATAAGTGCAATGAATAAACTCAAGTTACAATGATTTTGAGCAGGAATTAAGGAGAGCCAAAGATTATTGCAGATAGCAATTGCAGCCACAAAATTATAAGATGCTTGCTCCTTGGAAGGAAAGCTATGGCAAATCTGGACAGCATACTAAAAGACAGAGTTATCACCTTGCTTACAAAGGTCTATATAGTCAAAGATATGGTTCTTGCAGTAGTAACCGTGGCTGTGAGAGTTGGATTACAAGGAAAGCCAGGCATCACAGAATCGATGCTTTGGAACTGTGGTGCTGGAGAAGACTTTTAACTACTCAAAACTACTATCAACTACTCAAAAACAAAGGATGCTGTTTTTATTCATCAAACTAAAGAAACTAAAACAATTCAACTTAATTATTTAATTGAAAACTAAATTTTCCATGAAAACTACAAAGGGAGTTACAAAATACCAAAATTTTTGAGATGGGGCAGCTACCTGAATAGAGCAACAACCCTGAATTCAGGAGGACTTGAGTTCAAATGACCTTGGGCAAGTCACTTAACTCCAATTGCCCCTGCCTTCCCCGGTCCAAAAGAAGCGAAAAAACACATTTTTTTTGGAGACATTAGGGTACACCTAGGAACATGCAGCACACCCAGCACTTATGCCTGTGTTTCTACCGCTTCCCTTCGTTTGGGGAGATGATATTATTCGTCATCTTCCCCCACACTCCTTTATGATTTGCAAGAGATTACCCATCCTAAAAAGTGTTGATCCGGGCTTTGATGTTCCTCTACTTGTCAAGGTCAAGCTTTTGCTGACTGCAGCAATTTCTGGGCTCTTTCCACTCCTGCATTGTGGCAATCATTTTATAATGGTTATACGTCTCAAAGAGATGGCAATAATGAAAAGTCTATGTTATTGCTTTTAACCATTTGCCATTTGTCACAGTCCACAGGTTATTTAAATAGGTCAGGTTGGAGCTATTGAAAGTGCAGGCTGTAACTTATCATCATTATACTTTCTTCTAATTTGATGTTAATTTTGACCTTCTCTCCAACCAGCCAGTGATCTGACTGCACATAGACAGACGTTCTGACATAACTCCCACATGAATAAACAGTTATTTCCGGTCTGTTAAGATATAGTCATTTTTAGTAGGGGGGGAGGGAGGAGGAGGAGGAGGAAGAGAGTAAGACAGAGACAGAGAGAGAGTCAGAGACAGTGAGAGAGACACAGGAAGAGAGAGGGAGAGTGGGAGAGACAAGAGAAAAAGAGAGAGAAGGAAAGAAAAAGAAGGAAGGAAAGGAGAGAGAGAGAAAGAAAGAGAAAAAGAAAGAAAAAAGAAAGAAAGAAAGAGAGAGAAAGAAAGAGAAAGAGAGAAAGAAAGAATGAGAGAAAGAGAGAGAGAAAGAAAGAGAGAAAGAGAGAAAGAAAGAAGAATCTGGTACCTGTAAGATATCATCACAAAGGAAGTAAAATGAATAAAGGAAATTCCTATGACCCGGGCTTCTAATTTTTCCTTCATACTCTACTCTGCTGGATGTCAAACACATTTGTTAGAGTACTAAGTAAATATTAACAATAATGACAGGCTTTGTTCACCCAAAAATTATCAAGGCAGAGAGTTTCCATAGAATCAGCCATTTACGACAAATAAATGACTTTTGGTGTACATAGACCTCTTTCCTCCACTGTACTGAAAACATATTTTAAGAGCTTTTTGTGTGTCTGTGACTTAAAAGACAATTAAATACCTCTATTGAGAGTGAAGTATTTGTTAAGCACTTTCAAACTTAAGCACAAATCCAAAACTTAGAACATGTTCCCCAAGAAAAAGGATGAAAATGATCACAATGACAATGAAAAGGTATCAACAATGATCTGAGAATTAAATTATCTACTACAA
>CM053586.1:327983335-328013445 GCA_028646515.1 Pseudochirops corinnae
GTTGTAAGGGAAAGGTCCTTACCAAGAAGGGGGAATGGGGAGAATCACAGAAAACTTCATGTACAAGTGTTATTTTCATTGGATTTTAACCAATGGGTAGAATTCAGGAAGCAAAGAAAGGGAAGGAAGACATTTCAAGTACTGACATGTTCAGAGCCGATGGAGTAGGCCAGTTCAGCTTGTTTTAAGTACATAGATAACAGGATCGTGAGTCAAATCAAATTGTTTTGTTGTTGTTCAGTCATTTTTCAATCATGTCTGACTCCTTTTGACCCCATTTGGGGTCAAGATACTGGAGTGACTTGCCGTTTCCTTCCCCAGTTCATTTTACAGATAAGGAAACTGAGGCAAAGACGATTAAGTGACTTACCTAGGGTCACATAGCTAGGAAGTATCCAAGGCCAGATGTGAACTCACAAAGATGAGTCTTCCTGATTCTAGGGCTGGTGTTCTATCACTGTGCCACCAAGTTGCCTCAAGTCAAATGAACAAGTATGTATTAAGTGCTACTATGTTCCAGTCACCATATTATATACAAAAGTCAAAAAACAGTCCCTGCCCTCAAGGATCTCACAGTGTAATGGAGGAGACAAATATGGAAATAACAATGTTCAAAACAAGGTATACAGAAGATAAATTGGAGATGAAAATCACTAGCATTAAGGAGGACAGGAAACAGATTCTCCTAGATGATGGGATTTTAGATGGGTCTTGAAGGAAACCAAAGAAACCAGGAGATAGACATGAGGAAGGAGAGAATTCCAGACATGGGGGAGAATCAGAGCAAATCCCTATGGTCAGAAGGTCTGTTGGAGGAACAGCAAGGAGGACCAAGTTACTGAAATGAAGAAGAGGAAGAAGATTAGAGAGGAGCATTCTATTGAGGAAGACCTTGAATGCCAGGTAAAAACAAGTCAGCTTTACTGGAGCAGGTAATAGAGGATCTTCGCACAAACAGGTGACATGACTGTTAGATAACCAAGGTTAGGTTTTTGGCTGTATATAAAAGATGGACTGAAGGTGGAAGAGAAAGGAATCATAGAATCTGAGAGTTGGGGGGACCTCATCAGTTACCCATTCCTTTATGTATCTGGAAGGAATCACTTTCCACCCATAAGTAGACATCCAACCTCTCCTTGAACACTTTTAAGGAGGGGGAAACTGAGAGTTCTAGAAGCTACCCTTGATACTTTTAGACAGTTCTGAAAGGTAGAGGTTGCAGCAGTAAGATAGGTGAGTGGTTATGGGGGCTTGTATGGTAGCAGTGGAAATAGAAAGGAGACAGGTTTAAGAGAGAATACAAAAGTGTAATGAAGAGGACATGCTGATTGCTCAGTTGTGAGGTGAGACAGGACCAAAGACAACACCAGTTTCACACAGGGAAAAAATCAATGAGTGAGTTATGCCACTGAGAGAACTCCTGGGGTCAGAAGGATCAAGTTTAAGGGGAAAGATAAACTCCATTTTGGACCTGCTGAGTTTGAGGTTGTGATTCAAATCTAGGGGGCCATCGCCAGTCATCCTTGACCTATGTCTCGCTATTGGACTCCGATAATTCCGCATGAGAGAGTGAGGCTGATGACTTTGCACATCTCTGCCTCATTTAAATCCAACTCATATACAAGTCAAGACATTACCTCATTGATGTCCCTGGTCCTCTTTGAGAATGAAGGACAAACGACAATTCAAATTTAAAAGATAAAAACATTCTCCTCATTCAAGTGGGAAAAGGATCCGTGTGTACAAAAAAAAAATGTTTATAGCAGTTCTTTTTGTTGTGACAAAGAATTGGAAATCAAGAGGATGTCCATTAACTGGAGAATGACTAAACAAGATGTGGTATATGAATATAATGGAATATTATTGTGTTATAAGAAATAAGGAGCAGACAGACTTCAGAAAAACCTGGAGAGATTTATATAAACTGATGCTGAGTGACGGGAGCAGAACCAGGGCAACATTGTACACAATTACAAACACATCGTATCTGTGATGACTAACTTTGATAGACTGGGTTCCTCTCAGCAATGCAAGGCTATAAGACAATTCCAAAGGACTCATGATGGAAAGGGCCATCCACATCCAGAGAAAGAACTACATAGTCTGAATGCAGATTGAAGCAAACTACTTGGTCTCTCTCTTTTTTGTTTTGTTTTGTTCCTTCTTTCTCATTGTTCATTCCATTGGTTATAATCCTTCTTTACAACTTGACTAATATTTAATGTGAAGGAATTTGTAGAACCTATTGCATGCTGCCATGGGAGCGGGGAGAAAATTTAGAACTCAAAAGTTTGTGGAACTGAATGTTGTAAACTAAAAGTAAGTAAATAAATAAATCAATAAATGGATAATTTTTTTAAAAAAGAAATATCAATGTCTCTAGTATTAAAAAAAATTTCCAATTGATAAATGATCAAAGGATAGAAATAGGCAGTTTTCTGATGAAGAAATCAAAGCATAAAAAAATTCCAAAACCTTAATAGAGAAATACACATTTAAATCAACTCTCAGAAAACAGCAATCATTTTGGCAAAGTTAACTAGAAAGAGAGAGGGGGGGGAAAGAGTTTGAAACATCTCTAGAATGTCCAGGTGGAGATACCTAGAAGGCAGACAGAGAGAGGTACAGGACTGAGACTAATGAGAAATCAGGAAACACAAATTTTGAATTTCAGGTAGTAGTTGGAGTAATGGTAGTGGATGAGAGTGCCAAGGGAGGGCCCAAGGCCAGGACCTTGAAGAATATCCACAATATAGCCTAGGGGAGAGGACCAGGGGGAAAGAGAGGAAGAGGGGAAGAGGGAGAGGGGGAGAAGAAGAGAGAACAATGAGGCCAGTGTCACAGGATGGCACATCCTCAAATCCCTTCATTTTTTCTGAGGAAGCACTGAGAATTTCAAACACTTACCCAATGTCACATAGCTAAATAAGTATCTGAGTAAGGATGTGAACCCAGATACTCTGACTTCAAGCCTGACATTTCTAAACACTAGCAGCATGCTGTCTAAAGCAGAAATATCATATGAAGAAGGTTTTTTTAAAAAAAGAACTTTGGCAATGAAGGAGAGGAGAAAATTGGGATGTTAAATTGAAAGAGGGCTGAAAAAATGAGATGGGGGTGGGGGTTGGTTTTGAGGATTGGAAATATGTGAGCAACAGGAAGGGGTCATTGGGAGGGACAGACATGGAAGATGGAAGATGAGTGAGAATGAATCTAGCATAGCAAAGTCTTGGGAAAAGAGAATGATTGAGGTCAATGACAAAAGTAGGATTAGTCTTAGTCAATAGTGCATAGACCTTGTCTTACTGTGTCAAGAGAAATGGATTATGATGTAGAAAAATTTGGAGGATTAGGGAAAGGGAATAGAGGAAGTTCATTTGAATGCTCCCAGTGTCCATTCCCCACTTCCTACCCCACCCCCAGAGATCTGATTTCATCTACGTAGGGAACTCCCAGTGTGGAGCATCCATTGATATAAATCAATAATTCAATTTCAATTTATAGTCTTAGAGAAATGACTAGGGGCACTGAGAGCTTCAGAAATTTGCCAGTGGTTACAGGGGTAGCATGCAGCACTTATACTCAGGTCAGGTCTTCCTGCCTCCAACATCAGCTCTCTATAAGCTGTGCCCAGTGATCTCTGCCCCAATATCTACCTGACTAGGGAAAGAAAGTACCTTCAGCGCTAATTTTGTTCAATGCCTTCATTTTACAAATGATGACTATAATATCTAGACTAGAGGGTTATGTGAGTTAAGATCACAGATGGATAGGAGAGGGAAACATAGATGGATGGATAGATAGAATGATGATGGACAGACAGACAGATGAATGATAGAATGCTGCATAGATAATATAGATGGGATATGAGGGGGGGGGAGAGGGAGAGGGAGAGAGAAAGAAAGAATTTATCAAATGCTCACCATGTGCTAGGTATTGTCCTAAAGATACAAATGCATGCAAACAAGACAGCACATGGGACGAGGGTCTTGTAGTGCAGCCATTGAGAAGGAAGAGAGTGAAGGTGAAGCATAGGGACCTATCTAAAATGGTGGCCTCAAAGGAAAAGACATCTATGAGGAGAGAAGGTCCTTGGAAGCCATCTAGTCACAGGACAATAGATTCAAAGCTAGAAGAGACACCAGAGGTCCCTGAGACCAACCCCCTCATTTTACAGAAAAGTAACTGAGGAGCAGAGAAGTTCAATGACTTAGCCTAGGATTACACATCTAGTTAAATGGCTGGAGCAATATTCAAACACAGACCTTCCTGAACTGAGCTCAGGCTTCCACCTACTCCACTCTATCTTCTATGGATAAGGAAACAAAAGTCCCCAGAGGTTGTGACCTGCCAAATGGTCACACTAACAGTAACAAAAGCAGGATCTGAACCCTAGTACTCTGACTCCAAAGTGAGTTTCTTTAATAGCTAAGATGTATAATAACAGCTAACATTTATATATCATTTTAAGGTTTGCAAAGCATTTTATATATGTCATTTCATTTCAGCATCACAACAATCCTGAGTGGTAGGTGCTATTAGCATCCCCCTTTTGCAGTTGAGAAAATTGAGGCACACAGAGGTTAAGTGACCTGCCCAGGGTCACACAGCTAGTAAGCATCTGAGTTGAAAGATTCAAACTTAGATCTTCTTGACTCCAAGTCCAATACCCTATCCACCACTCCACCTAGCTGCCTAATTCATCTTGCCTCTTAAGAAGTGAGTAGTAGAGTGGGGATTTGAATCTAGGTCCTCTCTCTATCAAGTCTACTGAAGTCTTCCTGCTATACAGAGAGGGAGAAAGCCATACTTACCAGCTGTAAGTCTGGTATATGATGGGAGAGAGAAGGAAGAAAGAAGAACAGAGGGCATGTATAATTAGGGATTTTTTAGGAAAGAAGAAAAAACTCATACAGTCATGTGGGGAATGAGTTAGACAATCAATAAAAATAGAACTAATAAATTGTCCAGCCACAGCAAAGGCACAGAAATTCGTGGTCATTGAGACTAGATTGTACTGCCTAATATCTGTCCCAGGACTTCTAGAAGGATGGAATGAGATGATAGCTATACTTTAATGCACTGGGTGAATATTAGCCATTATAATTATGACCCCATGCAAGAAAGCTTTCTTTCCATGTTCATTCTCTGGGAGGAACCTCATTCATCAACAATCATTCCTCTCGGGGAACATATAGAAATGTTTTTGTTCCTTCACCCACCGGGAACCAAGCTGACCAGGTGATTGAGGTATTTATGATCTCATGCTTGAGAGCACAGGCATAAAGCAATCTCAGTTGTGCATTTATCACCTCTTATGTTCTCCACACAGTAATGTCTCTTCACCTTAGCCAGGAGTCCAGTAGAGAAAGGAGGGAGAGGCCCAGGACATTGGCAACACCGCATGCAACAATAAACCTCTTATCCAATCTACCCTGTATATATCTTGCTTCTGTCTAGAGGTTGTTTGTCCTGTTAGAATGTAAACTCCTTTTGGGCAGGAATTGTGTTTTTACCCATTTTCTGTACCCCCAGAGTTTAGCATAGTTTCTTCAATATAGTAAAATCCTCGACAAGTATTTGCTGAGCCAATCAATTTCTCTTATAAAATTGCTGAAAATAAGTGAATATGGGCAGGGAATAGGGGGCATCACATATATAGAAATGCCCCAATGTTATAGAAAAAGTTTAGGGGCACCTTTAAAATAGGAAACTTCATTGCCAAACTTCTTGAAGAGGTTGTCTATACCTGGTATCAGCACTTCCTCATCAGCCTCCCTCTCCTGGACCCTTTCCCATCAACTATCGGCCTGACATCTGCTAACCTCATCTCAAATGTCTTTTCTTCAGACCTTCCAGAGCAACAGCTGCTCCTATATGTGAAGAAAGCAGAGAACCATAAAACCAGGAGAGCAAAACAGACACACTTGAGGCTGGAGGAATGAACAAGCTGAAAGGAAACAAAGCCAAGAAAGCAGTAACTAGCAAGAAAAACAATTAGCCCCATCAAGATCCTGTATGCTTGGGGATTTCTAAAAAGATGACAATTCTCACTAACTCCAGATTCTTAACTGTGTAAATATGTTTTTGCACCCTCTCAAATGAAGGCATATTTTGCACACAGCAGGTACAGAATAAATGCTTGTTCCCTCCCATTCCCTTCTCCAAAGATAATTTAAGTACTTTGATCCATTTAAAGAAAAGGTTTCTAACTTTTTTTTTTTTAATATCCTGGTATCTTTGCAGTATGGCAAAGTTTGAGCACTCCTCAGAATAATGGCTTTAAATGCATAAAATAAAATACATGGGACTACAAAGGAACCAATCCCACCGAAATAAAGGATTCAAGCCATTATAAAGAAAAAAGACAAGTTCACCCGAACCTGGGTTAAGAACTCATCCATAAATATTTGTGCAGTTTACTTTTTTGTAAGTTTGTTTACCCTTGGAACCATGGGCAAGTCCCTGGTAACTTCTCAGAACTTTTGTCTCTTCTTCTGCAAAATGGGGTAGTGACATCTATACTACAAGGTTATCAAGGTGAAAGCATTTTGTAAATCTTTCGAATAGGGCTGTATCATCACATTGCCTGTCAGACTGTAGGCCTCACCTTTTAGAAAGTTAGCCTTTTTTTTTTTTTTTGCTTTTTGGAGGGGGAAGGGCAGGGCAATTGGAGGTAAGTGACTTGCCCAAGGTCATACAGCTACTAAGTGTTATGTGTCTGAGGCCAGATTTGAATCAGGTCCTCTTGACTCCAGGGCCAGTGTTCTATTCACTGCACCACCTAACCGCCCCTAGAAACTTATCTATATGTCTCTACTTTCTTTCCCAATTCCCTCAAATTTTCCCCCCTCAAAAAAATTACTTTGTGTTATTTTATATATTTGAAACACACTTAAACAGATAAATGTTGTCCTCCCCAATAAAATGTGGAATCCTTGCTGAGGGCGGGTATTTCATTTTTGTCTTTGCATTTTTTCCCAGTGCCTGACTCACAGTAGGGCTTGACAAATGCTTTTTGACTGATTGGGATAAAAATAGCCCCACCACACAGGGTTGGTCCGAATGAGATAAAATGTGGAAACTTTGACAACTTTGAAAACTCTTAAATTGCTATATAGATGTCAGCTTTTTAATTTTAATTATTATTATTATTTTTGTTTTTAATTATTTTAATTATTATTACTGCTATTTTCTTGTCTTTGTCATGACATTACAGAATGGTGACTTGGTACAGAGACAAAAAAACGAAATGTCTTCGTTCTCTCCTTTAAACGGCAGAATCTGAACAACAATACTCCCCGCTCACTCAGGTTGCAGGACCAAGCCAACTTCAGAAACGCAACACCAAAAAACCAATGATTCGAAAAGCAGATGATTTCATTAGAGGCTTATACTAAAGTCTGGTTTTCTTGAAATCAAAATCTATTTAAAGAAGTTCTAGAAAAACATAGCACTTTTGTTATACTCACAATCACAAAAGAACCCGAGGATGTATGATTTTTCTTTGATCTACATAAAACTGGACCAAACAACAAGAACAAGTCACATAAGTCCCCATCCGCCAGCATATGAAACCTGCAGATGGTAGGAATATATTTAAGCCTGATCACCATATTATACATAAGCTACAACAGCTAATTCATCCTAGCCCAGAACTCATTTCAAACCAATACCCCAACAGCAGCTGAATGAGTAATGGACAATTACACTAGTCCCCTACACTTACAGTAGGCCACTCTCAAGACAAATGCTAAAAAACCAAGAGAGAGAAAGGAAAAAAAAAACCCCAGCATGTTGTCCTCCTCAGTACATTATATGGAACACACACAAAGCATAATCACGCCTGTTTTGTTTGATCTTTATTCTGTGTTCCTAGAAAATGTATGTAAATTGATACTAGCAACTATCTGCTGAGACAGCTAGCCACCTAAAATAGGCAAGGTGCATTCAAAAGAACACAGTCTTTATACTTGGATTTATTTAATTTGTCTGATTTGGAACAGATGATTAGTCCATTGTAATTAGTTTGAGGTTTTACAAAGTTAGCAATGCGAAAGACATAAAAGAGGGGGGGAAGGCAAAATAGTCTCTGTTTCTAGTGATACATTAGGTGACAATATAAATACTATCTTTACAGCTGGATAATTCTCTGTAATAGCATATCTTCATAAACAGATGCATGGTACAACAAACAGTCCTGTCAACTAAGCTTTTGCACACAGCCATTACCAGTAAGCCCAGATTGCTGATCTCTTTTAAGACCAACCCAGTTAAGCACTGGGCTGACGAAGGCAAGGCTCTTCCATGTATCTCTCTGAGCTTCATACAAGGAAACAACCTGCAGAGCAGCCCCATAAATATTACCACACACACACACAAACACACACACACAGCCTTTCCAATTCCACCAATTTGGATCCTTTATCAGCATATCTATCCCACAGATTTGTACCCTCAGTCCCAGTGGAATTGGTTTGGAGAGAGTCCAGGTGGATCAGTTCTACTCTTGGCAAAAGTAACAGTGCCTCCAGAATAGTAGGACTTCTGCAGAGGGTGGGGGGGGGAAATCTACTTATAAGCTGTGTTTAGGGCAGATGTTACTTTATTCTTTAATTGTCATCCTGCCCCTTACTTTACCAGTAAACAGTACTGGATTGCAATGGGTTCTTTTACATACATATATACGTACGTACATATGTACATATGTATTTGCAAAAGGTGAAACAGAAGAGACATGAAAACATCAACAAATTATAGAGAGAACATTTTATGGAAATTCGTTAAAAATTTAGTAACAGGGGTGGCTAGGTGGCACAGTGAATAGAGCATAGGCCCTGGAGTCAGGAGGACCTGAGTTCAAATTTGACCTCAGACACTTAACACTTACTAGCCATGTGACGTTGGGCAAGTCACTTAACCCCAATTGCTCTGCCTTCCCAAAAAGAAAAAAAAAATTACTAACATATCACTATGTATTTGGTTTTAAATGACTGCCTTTATATGACTAAATCTTTTCTGCTCTTCCCAATCACTTCTTCTCAAATAACATGCTGGAAGATAGTCTGACTTTGTACTTGTCCTGGACATGGGACAGCCATAAAGTTATATTACTAGAATATGAAACAGCATTTTCTGACATTTTCAAAGGCAGTGTTTATGGAAGTAGATTTCACTGAGAAGTTGGCAGCGCATAGAAGGCTGCCCATGGAGCCAGAAAGGCCTGAGTTCAAATCCAGCTTCTAATTCATGCTGGAAGATCAACCCTGGGTAAATGTTTTAACCTTTTAGTTCCCAGAACATAGTTGCCAAGCAGTAACCACCATAATAAATGCTATCCAGACCCTATTAGCTGTGTATTGCGTGGTGTGACATGACACCTACTCCTTTAAGATGAATTGAGGTAGGGAAGAGAATCCTATCTCTTTCCCCATAATTTCTCTCTCGGGCATTAAGTGGTGCAGTGGTTAGAGGGCTGACCTTGGAATCAGATAGACCCGGGCTCAAGGCCGCCTCAGACAGATACAAACTAGTCGTGAGAGCAAAGCCAAGACCTCAACCTCTCTGTGCGCTCCCCCCACCCCCATCCCCGGCAACTCTCTGAGACGAAGTTACAGAGTAGCCAAGCTCTACCGAGGGAGGGAGTTTCCATACTTATGAATCTTCCCCCACGCTAATGAAATCCCAGATCCTAACAAAAAGAATAAGAGTCAGGGCAATAACCTGGGGGAAGAGTAGGCTGAGAAGAAGTAAGACAGGCGGAGCCTTGGTCTTTTCCGGGAGAGGCTGAGGCTAGAACCTGTGAGAAGAACTTTAGGTCCCGACTCCTTTCGCTCCTGGGAAATGTGAGTCAGAGGACAAGGTACATTAGCCACTTTACCGACCTGCGTTAACACAATCCGCACTTTGTGTTTGGCTTCTTTCCCTCTTTTTTTCTGGACTCCTGAAAATCGTGCTGCCCAGAACCAATTATGGCCAAATTACCTACAGACTCAGAGAGGAACCCAGGGCCGGTCACAGGGCTGTGGGACCTACAGACCTAACCACCATGCAGACTGGAAGGCAGGCTGGCAAGCGCCCTGGGACACTCTGATCATCAGTTTCCTCCTCTGGGAAATCGGGAGATTGGACTTTATACCCTGTAAGAATTGTTCCACCTCTAAAACTTAGCATTCCGTAGGTATTTCTTCGCCACTCGTGAGCTGGGACAGCTCTCTCCCCTTTGGCCACCAAGCGGGAGCTCCAGGGGCCAGGGACTGGAAGCTCAGGACAGGGAGTGGGAGCCCTGGAGCCGCCAAGGTTGCCCAGGAGAAACATACACATGCCGCATCTTGCCACTCCACAGGACCTCTGCGCCCTAGCAGAGTTTCCCAACTTCTCAGCAGAGGACTTGGGGCTTCCCTGGAAATCCCCAGCCCTTCCCAGGAGGGTGCTCTGTGTGGGCACCTGCCCGTCCACCAAGGGGCGGTGTAACCTCACAAGTCCACTTCAAGCACAGGCTGCCTGCCCTCCTGGACCCCGCACCCAACTCACCGCTCACGCTTGCCCCCGCCCGTCTTGGGGCGCTCCGCTCCCTGTCCCGGACCCCGGGAACCGGGTGCCCGCAGCCTGGCCCAAGGACTGCTGCATGCCCGTGTGTGAGTGAGGGTGAATGTGTGTGAAGGTGCCCGTGTCCCCCGCCCTCCCTCCGGGTGGAGGAGAGAAGAAGAGGACAGGGAGAGAAGGAGTAGGAGTAAGTCTACTGCAGAGGAGAGTCGGACTGGAGAAAAAGTTTGGCCCAGCCGAGGGCGGGGAGCTGCCGGAGTAGAAAGGGCTGGGCCCCGCCTCCCTGCCCTCCCCGTCCCGCCCCACCCCAGCTTCTAGGCTGGCCTGGCGCCCAGGAGCGTCTAGCCGGTTCCCACGGGATAAAAAGAACTCCCTCTCTCCCCACCTCACCTCCTAGAAAGAGGCTGGGCCAAGCCAGCGGGCAGTGCTGGGGCAGCCAGCGGTGTGATCCAGCTGCTGCCACCTCTGCTTTTCCGTCCACCTCCCCTAAGGCATGCAAGCATATATAACTTCTTCCTGATATCCCGACCCCCCTGCACAGCCCCACTCACACCTTATGGTTGTCCCATTCTGTGCCTGAAGGAGAGAGCTCAGGACTAATTGGACAAGAAGATCCTGAGGAAACAATAGTCCGGACCTGCAGTCACACTGAGGAGGAAGTTGCTTAGCCAGCCTTCCCAAACTCAGAAGTTGGATCCTAACTAGCTCCAAACTCATGCATCAAAATTTCAGTGGCTCTGTGTCTAACGACACGGATACAGACTCTAAAGCCTCAGATGGCAATTCATCTATGCCCTTATAACTCTTGTCTAGTGTCCTTCCATGAGTTTGCCTTAGAACATCTACTCAGACTCTGGCGTCTTCTAGGTTTTCAAACATTCCCTCCCCCAGTTCCAAGACCAACCTAAAACCTGAGGACTTAACATAAGCAGCAGGCATGACCTAAAAAGGAAGGGTCTGGGGGAGTATGGCATGCAGAGTAGAGTAGTTTAAACGTTTAACCTAGAATACGATCCAAGCTTACATCCTACTGCCCCCTTCCTCCTCTGCCGTCTGAGAAGCCACTTAAAAAAAAAAAAGTTAGCACTTTCGAGATTTTTTTTTAACAGCTGGCATAGAAAGTCTCCAGTGACCCACCATCCAAACAGAGGAATAACTAATGAAAAGAATTGGCAAGGCGGTTGTTCTCTCTGAGCTCTGAAAATCAAAAACAGGGTGATAAAGACGCGAAAGAGGGGGGGAAAGAAAGAAATTCCCCTCAGTACCTCAAGGGGACATTATATCAGAGGAGAGAGAGCAAGATCATTCTGGGAGGTGCAGGAGGAGAAAGGTCACCTATGAACCGAATAATCTAAATTAGATCCTTCAAAACCTTGAAAGGATTAAAGAATATGGAATTTATGGTGCTTCAAATTCATTTTGAAAATAAAAAAAATGGAAATCTTCAGTCTAAGGTATAACAACATCATCCTCCTGACTTGGTCCAGACCATGGGATCAAAAAAATTCAGTTCTCCAAAAATGCATCAAGAATTATCTGACATTCATTGATAAAGCTCTCCTGCCTTATCTCATATTACTCTTCTTGCAGTCTACACTCAAGCCAAATTCCATCACTCTCCCTCCAGCACAAGTTACTTTCAGTAACTTAATGCTGACTTTTCTCTGTTCTCTTGACTTTAAATGTCTCCCATCCCACCTTCAGCTGATGAATTACTGCTCATCCTTCAAAAGTTCAAGTTGAATGCTATCTTCTCCCAGGAGCCTTCCCTAATTCTTCCCCACCACTACATCCCTTCTTCTCTCTTTAGAGAGATAACTGATATGTATCTTTTCTCACCTGGTACTTCATTTTGCAATTCTCTAATGCACTTATCTTGTGGTTCCATGTTATACAGTGGTTGTCTGTGTTTCTATCTTTTGCCTCTACTAGACTATAAACTTCACAAGGTCAAAGACTTGGATCTAATCTAAATTTATAAGTTCCCCCTGAATCTAGCATAGAATTCAGCATGCAGGTGGTACTTAACCAATATCCCTTGAATCAATGGACTTATCTTCATAGAGAAATGTATTTGATATAAGTCAAAGTCTACATATATCAAATGAATGTATATAGAACAACAAAGAAGTCTACATATATCAAATGTATGTGTATGAAACAACAAAGAATGCCCAGCTTAAAAGAAGCCAGACATAACACATTGATTGGATGAATTCCTAATACTGTAAAATACATTGGAGAGGGGGCAACTAGGGGGCACAGTGAATAGAGCCCTGGCCCTGGAGTTCAAAATCAACCTCAGACACTTAATACTTAACTAGATGTGTGACCTTGGGCAAGTTACTTAACCCCAATTGCCCTGTCTTCCCCCTTCAAAAAAAAAAAAGACATAGGAAATCTAATATGGAAGGAGTCAAGAAATGAAGTGACATCAATAATTGGACTCTAAAATATGCAATAGACACTTTCCCTAAGGGTTATAATTCAAAATAATTATTTGTAGAGCAGAAATTCTGTGTTCATCACCGCTTGATCATTGAATCACAGGACTGAACACTCGAGTAGATTTTATAGTTTTATCAAGTTGAATCCCATCATTTTGCAGAGGAGGAAACCAAGTACCAAAGAGGTTAAATGTTGTTCCCAAGGTGATGAAATGGGGGGATACATTCCTTTTTGGACCAAAAGGGAATGTGAATCGAGTTGTGGTCCCAGACAGAGCCAAAGTGAAGATCCTATATAAAGTTCCATTGCATACTCTGCCTTCCCTAACTCACCCAAAACTAATATATGTAAAGCTATTTATATAAACCATAATGCTTCATAAGTGTAAATTATTATTTTGACAATGCTCTTAGTCCCTCCTCCTCCCATATACGTTAGAAAGTAACCAAAGCTGATTGTCTCTTTCCCATCATTTCCTTTCTTCTCTCAGAAAGATAACACAACTAATATGGATAAAATGCTTTAAAGTTTGCAGACTTCAGCACTTCACACATATTATTCAACTATGTAAAATAATTACTATAGGTATTATCCCAATTTTAAGACGAAGGAAATGGGCTGGAGAAATTAAGAAACTTGGCCATTGTCACATAACTAGTAAGTTGCTATGAATCATTTCAGTTGTGTCCTGCTATCCATGACTGCATTTGGGGTTTTCTTGAGAAAGATCCTGGAGTGGTTTGCCATTTGCTTCTCCAGCTCATTTTACAGATGAGGAAACTCAGGCAAACAGGGTGAAGTGATTTGTCCAGAATCGTATAGTTAGTAAGTGCTCGAGGCTGAATTTGAACTCATGAGGTCATCTTCCTGATTCCAAGCCCACGGCTCTATATACTATGGCATCACCTAGATGCTCCCCTAGAGCAGTGCCTGACACAGAGTAACTACTTCATAAATGCTTGTTGATTAATTAATTGATTTATTGTCAGAGGCAGTTTCCTGACTCCCAAGTCTATCTACTACTATAAGAATCCTTCTCCCACTTTTACTCTGCCTTTCACTACTCGAATTTCAATTAATTCTCTCTTAGGATATATCTCACTCTAAGATACTTACAACCCTTTCTTAACTCTTTTCCCTTTCTCTCTTCCAGATCTTGCTTTTTTTTTTTAAAGGAAAAACCTATCCTCACCCTCTCCATCACATTGATGAGCCCCAAGAAATCATCCTAATCATGACTGATAATAGGAAAATATGTGTATGAAGAAAAAGGAAAAGTTTTTAAATGAAATCACCATAGTAAAGAATGTTGCTATCAATCTCTAAAGCCCTTAAAATTGTCCAGGAGTTTGCTTAAGATTTGCCACAAGGCTCTATGCCGCTTCAACTAAATCACTTAAGATTACCTCCAAACAGAGCTCCAGGGTCTCTTATCTAACAGTAAGTGGCTTCATGGAGACTGATCATCACCATAGCTCTTCACCCCTCAAGTTGTCTGGAGCTCTCTCTAGAATAGCTGAATATTTAAAAGAAATGAGTCTGAGAACCCTTCCTGATCTGATCAATGATGACTTTTTTTTTTCTTGCAGTCTGTGGTCATTTTTTGAATTTAAGTGTTATACAGGTTGTTATTTGTGGTCATCCCTATAGACAACCAACCGATAAGATTGTGAATTCCTTGAGAACAGAGACTAGTTTCTTTGTTTTTGTTGTTTGCCCCTTTTTTTGTACTCCCAGTGCTTAGAGTCTCGGACATGACAGATGCTCATTGACTTAATTTAACAACTTGTCCTACACCTTACTGTATCATCTGATTCATGCCTTACCCTCAGTAGTCTAGTGTGTCCTTTTCCAAAGTACCCTATCACTCCTTTGGCTGCCAAATGCTCCTTTGATTGGTTTTCAACCTCTATGGGTCAGTGAGGAATATTATATAAATTAAGTACCCACAAAAGAAAAAATAGAAATAGCAATAGACATCATAGATCCTATTTGTATTTTCATAGCATTTTTTCCTCCTCTGTTCATTCAAAATTTCCTTTATCATCCATACCCAGTGATTCTATATGTCTCTAAAACATGGAACACTATGTTCTCCAAAGAATTGAAATTGTACGTGACTCAAAAGTCAATAGTAGGTTTAAATAAACTGCAGGAAAAGGTTTGGGATGCTTCACACAGAAATAACCTTAAAAGTTCTCAACAAAGAATGTTTGGCTGGAAGAGGTGGATTAACTGTGTAAAGACAGGGATATCAAATGGATGGCCCGAGCACTGTATTGGACCCACAAAATGGGAAAAGAACAAGAAGGTCTGCAGCATAACAGGTAAAACTTAGATAGAAGATTACTAGAAAGCATGGATAAGAAGAGACCTGGATGAAGAGATACTGATGGCTTATTATCTGCCAGGGACACTGGCCAAGAGGATGAAGGAGGTAACCCCCAAGCATCATCTTAACAGGGGGGCGAGACCCAGGGCATTTACTTGCTTTACCCACATCTTCATATATGTATACAGAAAGAGAGAGAAAGAGAGAGAGAGAGAGAGAGAGAGAGAGAGAGAGAGAGTGTATTGTCGGTGTATGAAGTCTAAACATATAAAGAAGCACTTAAAGGGAAGGTATGGATGGATAGCTTAGGAATCTTTGCCACCTCCCTCCAAAGAAGACTCTCCTTCCTACCTTTAGGGGAAGACACCATGAGTCTGTCTGCTTCGTTCTCCTCCAAGAGAGGGGGAAATGAACTTGAATTATATCTATATGACTCCCTAAATACTTGAGTTGAAAAGGAAGAGGTGGCAGAGATTGGAGTAAGGAGATTAGAGTTTCTCTTCTCTGCCACATCAGACCACACCTAGAAGAGTAAGTTCTGCATCAGGCACTACATTGTGGGAAGATTGTTGGCAATCTGGAGCAGGGTGACAATGATAAAGAAGGGCTTGAAAATATGCCACATTAGGTCAGGGAAAAATGAAAACAAGCCAGAGCTATTCGCCCTAGAAAAGAAGATTGGGGAGGGATTGAGGGTCTAAGTTGAGAGCTGTCTTATAGAGGAGGAATTAGATTAAGTCTGGTTAGTCATTAGTATTTCTTAAGACCTTACTATGTGTATAGTCCGAAAGGGAGAATTAGAAGCATTGAGTGAAAGTTGCAATGATGAATTTCTGTTTGATCTAAGAAAAAACAAGCTAACATTTAGAGCTGTCAAAAAGTGAAATGGGTTGCCTTGGTACATAGTGGAGTCTCTCTCCCCAGAAGTCTTCAACCAGACTAGATAACAAGGGTGGCGACTGAGGATGTAGAGGAATTTATGGGGCAGCCAACAAGTATTAATTGGGCACTTCCTACACCTCAAGCACAATGTTAAGCAATGAGGATACAAAAAGGGAGCCTTTCTAGGTACAGGTTGGACTAGATGGTATCGGAGGCCTTATCCAACTCTGAAATGACATTACAAATGCAGGGAAGGGCTTGGATTCTAAAGTCTGCAAGAACTTTCCTTAATGAGGCTGCTATAAAGAAGTGGTACAGTGGGTATGAGTCAGACTAGGAGTCAGGATAGATCTAAGATCAAATCCTACCTCAGACCTTTATAGCTGTGTGATGCTGGACAAAGTCACCACAGTCTGGTCATCTATAAAATCAGGACCATAATAAGATCCACCTCCCAGGGTTGTCATAAGGATCAACCAAGATGCTTTATGCATAGTTTACAAATCTTAAAGCCCTATGTAAATGCTAAATATTATTATTATGCAATCTATTAGGAAAAAACAACTCTAGTAGATTTTGTTATTGAAAGTAATTATGTTCTTAATGTTTATTTCTCTTCACTAACTTCTTGCAGGTCTACTCAAAATCCAGATTCCTTCTTTTTCCTTACAAAATCTTTCTGTTGGGTTGCTTTTTTCTCCCTGGATTTATTTGTGCCTACCACCACACAACAGACCCCTGACAGGAGCTAATCAACAGCAAAGAGTGTCCTAGTAATGAAAATGAAACAAAATTAGAAACTTCTCCCTCTGAGGGTTATTTTCCAAGACCGATATTCTTGTTTACAAATCAACTGTTGTATTAGGCTTATAAACCCACCTGCAAAAATAAAAGATTCGGGGATTACAGCTGGCTTCAGCTCCAAGATGATAAGATTTCTGATTTGAATAAGGAAATGCTAATTTCCTGTTGTTCTTTTCCAAAATGAAGAGCAAACTGTCAGCCTCTGAGCTTTTGCCTTTTCTTCTAAATGAACCAATTGAATTGGATTGAACCAATCATCTCTTGATAGACTGAAGGTTAACAGCACTGGTTGTTTTCTCAATGCATTAGCATTCTACAGCGTTGTGCTATGCCTTGGATTGTACAAACATTAAATATTAATAAGGGAGGAATGCATCAAATCCAAGAGGGAAAAATCAATAACAAGAATGAAAGTTTTTACTTCAGATTATAATTTTTTTAACAGAACAATAGCAACTGCCATGTATGTAAGTATTTTACATTCATTATCTGATCGAATCCTCACAGCAACCCTGGGAGGTAGGCAGGTACTGCAAGGATGATTATCTTCATTTTAGAGCTGAGGAAACAGAGGCTCAAACAGGTTCAGTGGCTTGTCTGAGATTATACAGCTGACTTGTATCTGAGGAAGGATTTGAACCCAGCTCTACATCTATAATCCAGAGATTTACAAAACCAAAAATGATATTAAACATGGACTAGCGGTTAGAGGACTAACCCTGGAGTCAGGAAGACCTGGGCTCAGGTCCTGTCTCTGACACATAATAGCAGTGTGGTCACAGCTATTACAATACCTCACGTAATAGGTAGTTACTTCATTTAATCTTTCAGCGTCTCAGTAACTCTAAGGTTGTAAACTACAGAGAAGCTGTCTTTCAGTGGGAAAAGTCTCCATACCAGGAGCTCTCATTGAGAGACAGACAGAGAGGGAGAGACAGGAAAAGGGGGAAGAGAGAGAAAGGGGAAGTGAGGACGGTTGAGGGGGTAGACATGAGAGGGGAGAGAGGGGAGGGGAGAGGGGAGGGAGATAAGTAGACCTCAGGGTAAATACAGATATATACAGATGTTGATGTAGACAGATATAGACATAGATACAGGTATAAATATAGATATATACAAGGTAAGACAGTTAAAAAAGATAACTAAAAAGAATTCTATCAAGCCCCAGACGACGTTATGCCCAACTTCCTAAATTGCCTTGAGCTCCCCCCACCTCCCCCACCCCCCACTCCCACCACCCCCCCACCCCCCCACCCCCGCCATTAGAGCATTAGAGTTCTGTGGCTTACCTTGACCATGATTCTCTTTATTGGGAGATAGTCTTTGACCAATCAATTTCAGAAACATCTATCCCCACCACAAGATGATGTCACAGAAAGCAAAGGGAAGATGTCCAAGGTAAGAAAATTAATGAAGTGTTAAATTAACTGTAAAGATGATAGTGAAAACATTTCTCTAATTGAATTGGAAGAGGAGCTTGGGACCTTCAGGCTGAAAATTGGACACACCCCTGGGGCCTTTAAACAGCTCAGCCAACCAGCCCTCATTTTGAGGATCAAGATTGAGAGTACAGGCTAGAAGCATATATATGGAGAAGATTCCATCTACCTCTATCAAAGGGCAGTAGTAAGGAAGGAGAGGATTTTCAATTCTCCAATGGCCATAGCATGTAGCAACAGAGTTATTAACTCAGTGGAAGAAAACCCATCCAAAAGTTCAAGAGTTAGTCATTTCTAGAGAGTTCCAGGCGTATTTGAAGGACCAGAGCCAGATACTCTAGTCAGACATGGACACGGAGAGAAAGTGGCTCGAGAGAAAGCAACCTCAAGGAGAATTAAACTTGATAGCAGGAGGGGAGACAGGCATAGATTCAAGAGAGGAGCAGCCCTGGAAATCAAGAATTTGCCTGTAGAGAGGAGTAGACCCTAGAAGCCTAGAGAAGCAACCTAAACACTGTGCTTAGGAAGAAGTGGGAGGAGACAAAGGATGCTGGGACCCAACAGAAATAGTTATAAGTTGTTTTGACCACATGTGTTGCAAAATTTGTGTTTCTCTACCATTAGACTCTTAAGATCTTTGCCCACTCTTCCCATGGATGCTGCATATTTGTAGGAAAGTGCACCCTTTGGCTTATTGAGGGAATATTTTTAAGAACATTAGTCTTACTATTGCATTTTAGGAAATGCTTTTGATTTAGCTAATTTTGTCCACTGACTCAACATTGGGGGCTCTTGAGATATGTTTCAGGTGGTTCAGAAACTTTGAATCTGAAAATGTCAACTGCCCTGTGGGAACCTACCCTAAAAATCTGAGTGTAAGTTGAGAGAGTAGCCCAGAGATGGGAAACAGAGGTAGGATGTGGAGGGACTACATCTTCCAAATTCAAAATCTGGCTCCAATACAAGAATGAATCCTTCACTCCCAGGACTCCCCCCATTCCACTTAACTGATTTGCCCTATTTACTCTCTCCCTTGTTGATTTCAGCTGTTCCATTGGGGTTTAATTATTTCTATGCAGATGATTCCCAGATTAACATCTGCAGCCACCTAATGAACATTTCCACCTGGATATCAAGTTGGCAACTCAAATTGGGCATGTCCTAAAATGAATTTACCATTTTCCTCCATGATCCTGCCCCTCCTCAAAACTTCCCTGTTTTTGTTTTTCCCCCTAATGATGGGAGTAGGAGGTATGGAAAAGAGGTTAAAATGTTCATTTCATTGATAGATAGAATGCAGGATTCTTACACAACATTTCTTTCTAGATCATACATTCTTGACATCCAAACTAGATTGGTCCAGAGAAGATAAGTAGCAACAATTATGAAAAAGACTACATATTCCAAAAAGATGCTGCTAGGGAGGGGGTTTTAATTTTTTTTTCCTTCAGAGTAGTAATCATTCAAGTTACATAGCACTTTAAAACTTGCAAAGTGCACAAATAGTAGTAGTATTATTGCCACTTTATCGAAACTGCAGAAACTGAGGCTCAGATAGGTTAAGTAAGCTGCCCATAGTCATACATATGTCTATTTTTATTATTCTTAGGAGATTTCTACCCTGTATGAAAATTTTTAAAAAGGAAATAAGAAAATCAGTCAGTAAGATTAGTAAGGAACATGAAACAGATTGAAGATTAATTCAATCATTCATTAGCAAACATCTATTCAGTGCCCTATGTATCAAGCATGGCACTAGGCAGATACAAAGCACCTTCCATTCTTTTTTTGTTGGGGGGGAATGTAGATTTATAAGCATATAAAAACTATATAAGATTAAATGCAAGGTAATGGGAGGAAATGGAGGCCCCAATAGCTGGGGGAATCATATCACATAGAAAATGGTGCTTGAGTCAGCAACCTCTTCGAGACTATGGAAAGCTGGAGATGTTGCAGAATAGTCGAAAGGAGGCTGGATTCACAATCAGAGAAGCCAAGGTCAAGGCTCGGCTTACCAATGTGACCTTGGAAAAATTGCTTAATTTTTCTGAGCCTTAGTTTCTTCATCTGTACAATAAGGTTTTTGGATTAGATAATGCATAAAGTCTCTTCAACCTTTAAACCTACGAACAAACAATTAGCTGAATATGACTCTTTTAGCTAATAAAGAAAGGAAAATGTTCCATTTGGACAGGAAGTAGAGTCTTTGGTTTTAACTCTGTGAATAGAAAGTTATTTCAGATAAATGGTGAGTGGGACAGTTACCAAAGTGTTAGTCAAATACTGAAGAGAGTAAGGAGAGAGGAGCTAGGCAGAGCTAGGTATAATTGGGGTGGGGGGTGGGGTTGGGGGCTAAATTCTTAGGAGGTAGAAGAGCAGTGTCTGGCATTTTTTAGTTCATTTTTACCAGGATACTTGGTGTATTTTTCAAGGTATTTGGCAACTTCTTGGAGAAAGTATGGTATAATAGAAAGAAGTTGGACTCAAAATTAAAGTCTCCCTTCTGATGCTAACTAAGCCTCAGTTTCATCATCTTCAAAAGGGTCATCATAATACCTGTGAAGTACTATTACAAAGGGGGAAGCTAGGTGGTGCAGTGGATAAAGTGCTAGACCTGGAGTCAGAAAGATTCATGTTCCTGATTTCAAGTCTGGCCTCACTAGCTGGGTGATCCAGGGTAAGGCACTTAACCCTCTTTGCCTCAGTTTCCTCATCTGTAAAAATGAACTGGAGAAGGAAATGTCAAATCACTCCAGTATCTGCCAAGAAAATTCAAAATGGGGTCACAAAGATTGGGACAAGACTGAAGAATAAATTATTACAAAGTCAGATTTGTTACGGTGATCAAATGACACACTATCTGTAAATTACCTTGCAAATCTTAAAGAACATCAGCTATCGTGAATTAAAGATCCTAGGAGAAAACTTCCAGGGAAATGGTTGAGTGAGAAGTTATTTCCAGATCATTCCTGCTCCCTCAACCAGATATACAACCAGCAGAAAGAAAAAGAAAACAAGCCAGAAAAATATTGAACCAACAAGAGAAAAATCAACTACCATTCAAATGATTCTTTCTAATGTGGCAACAACCCCACTTTCTAGAATTCTGTAACAGTGAAATGCAAACCTCCCTTTAAGAATTGTCTTGCCCCATTAGAATGCAAGCTCCTTGAGGTAGGAGCTGTCTTTTTCTCTGCTTATATTTGCATTCCTAGCATTTAGCACAGGGTTTGGCATGTAGGAAGTCCTTAATAAATGCCTTTTGACTTCTTGACACAAGATCTGAAAGGTTCCGCTGACTTCAAAACATTTCAAAACATCACATTGGTGACGGACTGTCTCTTCTTGACCTTTCTGCATCCTTTGATGCTATTAACCATATTCTCCCTTCAGGATACTCTCTCCTTTATGGGGCTTCATGACACTGATCTCTATTGATTTTCTATCCTGCTTTCTAAACCTCCTTTGTTAAATTATCATCCATATTATGCCTCTTAACTATGGACATACTTCTCCAAGATTCTCTCCTGGGTGTTCTCCTCTCTATATACTTTTACTGGATGACCTCATCAGTTTTCATGTGCTTAAATTATGTATCTGAATACAGAGGGCTCTCAGATCTGTGTATCAAGTTCTAATCTCTCTTCAAAGATCTCATCCCACATCAACAACTGCCTAGTGGACATTTCATATTGGATGTCTCATAAATATCTCAACATGTCCAAAACAAAATTCATTATTCATTCTCTCAAAACCCATACCTCTTCCAAACTTTCCTATTTTTTCTGAGAGCATCACCATACTCCTCCTGGTCCCCAGGCTTGCAACCTTGAAGTTATCCTCAGCTCCTTGCTCTCATTCACCCCGCAAATGCAAGTAGTTACCAAATTCTGGGTTTTTTTTTTCTATTTCCTGAGCATCTCTCACACTTCACCCTTTTTGCCCCACCCACCTAGCTACCTCCCTAGTTCATGCCCTCATAACCGTTCACTTGGACAATTCTAATAGCCTCCTAATTTGTCATCTTACCTTACTCCCCACCCCATTCCAATCCACCCTTTATAATACAGCTGATTTTCCTAAAGCACAGGTCTGACCATGCCAACACACACAACACAGACACATACAAACACACACACACACACACACACACACACACACACACAGAGAGAGAGAGAGAGAGAGAGAGAGAGAGAGAGAGAGAGAGAAAGAGAGAGAGCCAATTATTACCTCTAGAATAAAATATAAACTCATCTATTTAAAACTCTTTATAACATGATCCCACCTTCTCTGTCTAGCCTTATTGCACATTACTCCCCTCCAAACATGCTATGACCCAGCCAAACTCACATGCAATACCACATAGGCAATCTCTTTGTGCCTTTCCACTCTTGGAATCCCCTCCCAGAATCATCATCTTCCAAGCCCTCTGATCCTTTAATGAAGAAGCTGCTTCACCTCTGCCCCTTGGAGTCTGGTTCAATTCTAAACAATTCAGCAATCCAACTTTGAAAGTCTCAGGAACTCTGATCAGCCACAAGTTGATTGAACAGGCTACCTAACAGAGAAACGATAAACTCACAGTGAAGACTGAGATTGTGGGAAGAGGGAGTGGGAGCAGGGAATCATCATGCAGGAATTTGTTTGGTTTGACTATACAAGTCAACAACTCTGCTGAATTATACAAGTTTGCAAAAGGGAATTTTGTTTCTTTTGCTTTCTTAATGGGCTGGGAGAGAGGGAGAAGATAGATCCTCATTTGAAAAAAAATTTTGTTAAGACTCCTCAAATACTAGCCTTTCCCCCTGCCCCTAGTTGCTAATGCCTTCCTCTCTATAGTTACTATATATCTTTTTGTTTCTATGTGCTTTGTCTGTAACTCTGTATGTATAAATTATTACTCCCTTAAAATATAAGCTTCTTGAGGGCAAGGACTCTTGTTTTTTTGTATCCTTAATGCCTAGACCAAGACCTGGCACATTGGGTGCCAGTTAGGTACATAATCAATGCTTGCTGATTTATTGATTGCTCTTTTTTTGGCTTGGAGGATGTAATGGGAATCTGAAGATCTTCCCTGCCCCTTGGCCCCTTGATAGGCTTAAATGGATCTGAGAACCTTCCCTGATTTGAAAATATACTCTGCCCCCTAATAGGCTGAATGTGGTCACATGGAGCTTGTGGTGGGAGGCTTGTTTTTCAGGAATGCCCACACCTTGTTGCTTTGTGATTGGGCAGTGGTTCAAGAGGGTTGTGACATTCTCTGACCCAGGAAAAGGCTATATATACGCCCTGATGTGAGGTTTTTCTTGGGACTCACTTTGAGAAGAGCTGTATGATTTGGCCAGATGAGACTCTGGGCAGCCGTGGAACCCCCCAGCTTTGAAAACCCAGATGTCTGGTGCTTCCCTCTCTGGTAACTAACTAGGTATGGATGTAATGGTCAGACAGCTGGAAGCCCTGTCTGCTGAATTGTGTTATTTTCTGTTATAACTTCTGTTTCTATTCTCTGCAGTTCAGGGTGCTGACTTTTCCCCTGAACTAAGTAAATGATATGTGTTTGATTGATTAAAGTAAGACTGTTAACCCATTTCGAGTTGCTTTCCTTTAGAGAAGCAGATCTAAGAACCTGTACTAGCGGCCATCCTGGGTTTGCTAGGGTGCTTGCTGCTAAGAGGACCAATTTAGCTTGACTCCGAGGGGTTTCTCAGCAACTTGACTACAAAGTGACACGTTTTCTCACCACACCAGCTCTTGAAGACCATCCTCTAAGGAGTTCAGTCTGCATCTGCAGAGGGAGTACCCTTGTCCAAAAGGACATTGACAAACCATGAGTCCTAGAAGTTGTGAAATAAAGATAAGTAAAGGGAAAGATTAGGAAAGAAGTGTATGTTGATTCAGGAATTACAGATGACTTGAAAAAAAAAACACTGAGAGACAAATTATAATAGATACTAGATATCCTGAAATAAATGAGGGGAGACATGAACTCCTCTAAAAATACACAAGAGGAGATGAAAGAAGCTAGGAGGCTGGAAAATAACACAGAATAATTACAGACACCATTAGAGGGGGTGAAAAGTCAAATCAAAGAACAAGGTGGAAACAAATCTGGAGGACAATCAATCACACAATTTAACGGGACTAAACGAACAAATGATTGCGGAGCAAGAGAAAAAGCAACTGACTTTGAAAACAAATCCACAGGATCAAAGCTCAAAATAACAGCCCAGATGAGACAAAGAAAAAGAAAAAAATAGATACATAGAACCTGGATGTGGAATGTAAAGAAATAATTGAGAACAACTCAGGGGAGCTATGAAGTACAAACAATAGTCTGGAAAAATCAGGACTCTCCAGTCCTTTTAAGGAAAAGCTAAGGTTAGAAGCCCCAAAGGCACACTTGAGAGGGAGTGTGGCTAAGTGGATAGTGTGCTGGACTTAGAGTGAGGAGGTCTGGGCCTGAACACCAGCTTGGACACTCAAACCACTCAGCACCTCAGTTGCCCATGTCTAAAATTGAATGCTTTCTACCTGCCATACAGGGTTAAAATTTTAGACTGCTCTCCAAATATGGTTTATTATGATCACTGTTAAATTGTTAAACCACATATACACACATATGATCCTTCAAACAATGCAAAAAAGGCAAAAGTCCTATCAAAAGGTTCAGATTAGATTTGCATCAAATTACTGTGCCTCCAAAAAAAACAATGAAAACACATACAAAATATACAGAAGGCTGAAAAGACATAGGAGTATGGATTTAGAGCTGGGAAAAAAAAAAACCTTAGAGACCATCTAGTTCAACCCCCTCATTTTATAGATCAGGAAACTGAGGCAAGAAACATTAAATTATTTTGCTAAAGATCTTATTAATAGTAATTAACAGAGTCAGGAGTTACATTCAGGTCTTCTGACTCCAAAGCCCAATTCTCTTTCAACTGCACTGCATTTCCTTTCATGGGATTAGATAAAAGAATCAGTTTCCCAGATAATCTTTTGGAGGACGGAAGGGAAAGAAAATTGATTGAACAATCAATAGGCTTTCAAATGATTAGCCAAAGCAAATACCTGGAAAAAAAATCCTTACTGTTAGAATTGGAGCACCACCTCATCATTTAGCTGTCTAGATCTTAAGATACTTACTGCAGACAAAAGATTTCCATAGTTCATTTAATTGACAAACAACTGCAAAAAAAGAGCAGTTACCACGGTAAGGAAAGCAGGTTCACTGTGGGGTGGCAAAGCAATTACCCTGAGGAATGTAGCAGCCCTCCGTACCATGGGAAGATTCATAGGATCAGAGATCAAAAATCAGAAGGGACTTTAATGCCAGCAAGTCCAACTCCCCTTCATTTTACAGATAAGGAAACTGAGGCACAGGGAGTTTAACTAACTTGCCCAAGGTCACACAGATAGTAAGCACAGAGGTAGAAACCAGGATTTCTGACTCCAGAGGCAATTTTCTTTCCACTGTCCCATACTGCCTTTCTACTAATGTTTGATATGTCGACCCATTCTATTGAGGCTGCAGCGGTAAATGTCTTTGAAGGAGAAACAGAGAAACAGAGTTAGAGAGACACATGAAGAGAACAAGGACCTCTCTCCTTATGTATATACTGTATATGTCCTTTGGGAAGTCCTTTGCTCTTGGGACTTATTAGGAGCTGCCTAGTTCTTAGGCAAAGAGAATACCTAAGAATTGGGGGAGTGATGACTATGCCATAAGGTCAGCAAGAGTTTTAGCCTTGACAATAAGGTCTAAGCCATTAACCATTCTCTTAGGAATACCTCTGTCAAGAGACCCTAACAATCACTATCCCCCTAACTTTTTGCCTTTACTCTATCCTATATGCCTGGCATTTACTCCCACCTCACTTCCATTTCCTGAAAATCCTTCCTTCAAATTTCCATTTCAGCACCATCTTCTACATGAAGCCTTTCCTGATACCTCCTAATCCTCTCCCCAAATTACTTTGCATTTAATTTGTATATATGCTCTATAGACTTACTGTTACATACAGTAATATGTCATAGTCCATATTATCTCTTCTGATGGAATGTAAGCTCCTTTAGTTCAGAGGTCATTTCATTTTTTATTATCTCTAATCACCTCGGTCAAGAGACCCTGACAATCACTTTAGTAATCACAAAGAAATATGAAAAAATGAATTAGAGGAGTATACACAGGAAATAGGAAGATGAAAGTGGCACTATTTACAGATGGAAGTTAGTTTTCTGAGAAAAACCGATGGACTAAATCAAAAAGGTAATAAAGATAACAAATGATTTTAGCGAAGGAATAGAATCTAAGGTATGCTCACAAAAATAATTTGAATATGTATATGCTAGCAAACACTGAAAAGAATTAATAAAAAGAGAAATCCCATTTATAATAACAACCAGAAATACCAAATCACTTACCAAAGTACTTAGGAGATTTTCATGAAGAGAAACTTGGGTTCAGAACTTTAGATTCATCTTCAATGCTTTCATCTCCCTCAACCTTCCATTAGTAGATTTTTGTCCTTTCTACTTCTATAATATTGGTTATGTATTGGGGAAAGGACACAGGCTTAGGAGGCAAAGGACCTGTGTTCTAATCACACCTCTTGATACTTTTTACCTGAAAGTCTTTGGGCAAGTCACAACCATCCTGGAACTCAGCTTTCATGCCAATAAAATGAGAGGGATGGACTAGATAGCATCTGAGATCCCATACAGCTCCAGAACTATTGGATATAAAGTACAGGTCTGGAGTTCAAATGTGGTCTCCGATACTTCCTAGCTGTGTGACCCTGAGCAAGTCACTTAACCCTGTTTGCCTCAGTTCTTTATCTGTAAAATGGGAATAATAGCACCTATGTATATATAGATACATGTATATATACATGTATCTATATCTATAGACAGACATAGGTATAGCTATATAGCTGGGTGATATAATGGGCAGAATATCACACTTGGAACCACGAAGACCTGAGTTCAGATCTTGCCTCAGACACTTACTAACTGTGGAACCCCACCTAACCTCTATTTATTTCTGTTTCTTCATTTGTAAAATGATAGTACCTACTTCCCAGGGGTGGTTGTGAGAATCATATGAGGTAATAATTGTAAAGCAACTAGTGCAGTCTTTGGAACATAACAAGAGTTATATAAATGTTAGCTTTTATTATCATCTCTTGCATCGATGGACTTCTCTCCACTCATACAACTTCTGCCCTCATTCAGGTTCATAACCATAAAGATATAAGGGATCTTTGAGGTGAACTAGGTCCTCGTTACCTCTCCCCTGAGCCGGTGCAATGGTCTCCTGAAGAGCCCTCCTACTCCCAGTCTCTTCTCTTTCCAAGCCATCCTTCACGCAGCTACCAAATTGAAATTCCTAGAATAGATCTGGTTGCCCCTTCTCCCTAATAAAGAATCTTATGGCTTCCTACTGGCACTGAGATAAAATACCTTAGGATTCATAGAATCCAACCTTCCCATTTTACAAATGAGAAAGCTCAGTCCTACAGAAGGGAACCAACTTGTCCAAGCCCCTCTAGCTGGCAAGGATTTTGAGCTTAATAAATGCTGATTGACTCGTTGCAGAGACAGCCTTGGCATGTTCCCTCTGAGTTGCCAAATCTGGTAGCTTTTCCTTAGTCCTCATCCTTCTAACACTATATGGCTGTCCTCTGCTAACTGCTCTCTCCTCTCAGTATTTGTTGATACCGTGTGCTCTTGGTTCTTCTCCTACTTATCTGAACCTCTTCTTCTCAATCTCCTTTGCTGGATTGTTATTTGTATCACGCTATCTGATTGCAGCTATACCTTAAGACCCTGTTTCAAGTCCTCTTCTCTTCTCTTTCCACACTCTCTCACTTGGTCACCTCATTAACTCCCATGAGTTGTTATCTCTAAGCTTATTGGGGCAGCTAGGTGGATAGAATACCTAGCCTGGAATCAGGAAGACCTGAGTTCAAATCCAGACTCAAATACTTACTTGCTGTGTGATCCTGGACAAGTTATTTAACTCTGTTTATCTAAGTTTCCTCACCTGTTAAATGAGCTGGATGCAGAAGGAAATGGCTCACTACTGCAGTATCTTTGCCAAGAAAACCCCATAAGGGGTTACAACGAGTCAGAAATGACTGAAAATGACTGAGCAACAACAAAAAGTGCTTATTATTCCCAGTTCTATTTACCTTCTATTCACTGTTCTGGTCTCCAGTCCCACATTGCCTTCTGGACACTTCAAACTGTTTGTCCCATAGACATATCAAATTCAAAATGTCTAAAATTGAATTTATCATTGTTCCTCCCAAGTCCTCTTGTCAGCTAAACTTCTCACTTTCTGTTATATCACCACCATTCTTCCAATCTCTCAGGTTTGTAACCTTGTTGTTATCCTTGGCTCTTCAATCTCCCTCATCCCCCATTCCAATTGATTGCCAAATCTTTTCATTTCTATCTCCATATCTGTTGCATCAGTCCACTTATCTCTACTCACATGGCTGCCATATTGGTTCAAGCCATTCATTATCTTTCACCTGCACTAATGAACTAGCCTGCTCCCAACTTCATTTCTCCCCTCCAAACTATCCTCTACACAGCTGCCATAGTGATTTTTTCCAAAAGTGTAGGTCTGATCTTGTCATTCCTCTCTACTCTCTAAAATCCAGTGACTCCCTATTGTCTTTACAGAAAAATGTAAACTCTGAATTGGCTTTTAATGCCCAACCTACCTTTCTATTCTCATTATTCTTTACCTCCCTTTTTCACTCTTATGATCCAATCAAATTGGCCTTCTCATTATTTGCCACATATCACAATTTCCCATCTTTTTGGTTTTGCTCTGTCCCCATATACCTGACATTCACTCCCACCTCACCCCCACCTCTTAAAATACTATGTTCCATCAAATTTCAGTTTTAGCCCCACTCTTCTACATGGAGCCTCTAATAGTCTCTCCAAAATTAGTTTGCATTTACTTTGTATATAATCTGTATAGACTTATCACATATAGTATATATTATCTCTTCTGATGGAATGTAAACTCTTTTAGGGCAGAGATCATTTCATTTTTGTCAGTATCTCCCATGCCTAACACAGATTCTGGCCCATAGTAGGAGCTTAATAAAAGCTTGTTAATTGGTTAATCATCTGGGCCTCACTTAACTCTCATGGGATATCCTGGGTCTTCCCTGAGAGTGGTATCCAGTTGGGTGTCACTACTGGCCAGAAAGATGGTAACTTAGCTTGACTATAGTTGGGAAAAAGTGACTCAACCAGAGGTTCTGATCTGTGCAGTCTTGGACCTTATAACCTGACCAATTCAAAGCTGATTGATTGTACCTCCAGAGACAGGTCATTTGGAATCCAGAGTGATTGCAAAGGAATCCTAGTTAAGAACCATTGACTGGAGAGGCTAACTTCCTTGGAATCAAAAGAGGACCCACCTTATAAGTAAGTGATCAGCAGAGTTGTTATTGCACTGATGGAGAGAGATAGAGATAGATAGAGACAGAGACGGAGAGAGACAAAGACAGAGAGACAGAGAGAGACAGAGACAAAGAGAGACAGAGAGAGACAGAGACAGAGAGAGACAGAGACAGAGAGAGACAGAGACAGAGAGAGACAGAGAGACAGAGAGAGACAGAGAGAGACAGAGA
>CM053586.1:328016445-328043113 GCA_028646515.1 Pseudochirops corinnae
TTTCCGAAAAGAGAAGAAAAGAAAAATAAAGGAAAAGGAGTTACTGAAGCATATTTTTACATGCATAAAAGAGAACAGAAGGCCAGAAGGAATCACAGACAAGCAGAACATCTTTGAATGCTATATATTCGACTTTTATATACTTAAAAAGAAAGCGACATAGCAAAGATTCAGAGTTTCGTGCACAATATGCTTTTTTTCCCAACATGCGTGTGTGTATGTGTGTGTGTGTATACACACATGGAAAGGCTAATTTTGTTTGATGTTTGTTAAGTTCAGAAAAAAAAAATAAAGCAAAAGTAACCTCTAAGCATTAAATCCAAAGCAGGACACCAAGGGCTTCAAGGCCACAGATGGTATTTTCATTACTGCTAATGATTGAAGGTCATACAGATTTTAGAATAGAAAAGAGGTGATGAGATGCGAACAGTTGGCTTAAAAAAATGGTTCTGGAAAAAGAAATTTGGCTTTCTGGACAATTCCAGTTAAGATACAGAAATTATGGGGTTTGGACCAGGGATGAAGTGCATCTAATGACAGCTAATAAGAATGGATTTGTCTGAAGACTCTTCAGATTTTAACCAGCAGACTTTTTCAACTGAAAACTCAGGAGGGGAGTGGGAAGGGAGGAGAATATTATATAAACACCAAGTCAGACCAGACACTCATGGGACGAAAGCCCTGCCTTCTAGACTCCTCTGAAGGAGCTTAACTGGGTGGCTTCCTGCTGGCTCCAGTAGCAATCCTCTTGAAGGAAGATGGCCGTCTCCAACCAAATGGTAGTGAGAGGACCTCTGAGTAGCCCTAAGACATGATGGGGTATGAGACACCGAGCAACATTATAGAGCAAGGAGATATTCTTTTTTTTTTTTTTTTTTTAGCATTTTAAATAATGTTTTGCAAGAACAGTAAGCATTCTTACTGAATTCACGAGTGATTTTTTTATTCTTCCGACACAGACACTCTTAAGTCTCTCCACCATTCCTTTAACCAGGCTAGACTCCATCCAATCCAACAAACATTTATTAAGTATCTACTATATACAAGGCACTATGCTACACACTGGGGATACAATTTATAAAAAGAAAAATAATCTATACCTTCAAGAAGTTTATGATCTAATGGGGGGAGACAAAACACAACAGAAAGCAGGAAAGGAAATGGGGAAGACCAGAGGTTACCTGGCTCAAGAACATCTTGACCCAAGGAATTGAAATCAGGCTGAGCAGCAGATACAAAGTGGAGCTGAGTCAAAACATTCAGTTTCTTCCCTCTATAAAGGAAGGCATTAGGAGGAGTTTGGTGCTTAACCCCCAACCCCCAGGCCTCCAATCAGAGAGGAGAGGAGACTGAGGGAGGTGATTTTAATTAGGTTTGAGCTACTTAGCAGCATAATGATGAGGTTAGAAGTGATGAGTTTAACCTGGGAGGGGCATCTTGTTTCTTGGAGTTGAAACCAGGCAGGGCAGCAGATGTGAAATGGAGTGCTAGGAATGGTTTTTTTCTTCACTACCACTTGTTAAAATTCCCAATACCTTTTAAAACTCTGCCTAACTTTCCCATTCCACTTGAGACCTTTGCTGATCCCCTTTCTACCACCAACTTCTAAATGTAATTCCTTTGGAAAGTTACCTTGTATTTTATATACATACATACACACACATTTTGTGCTGTAAAGGAGCTCATAGTTCCAGTGGGGAAGAGAAAACATGCAAATAGCTATGTATAAATAGAATATTTTGGGCATAATCTCAGAGGAAAAGCACTAAAATTATGGAAGACTAGGACTGACTTCTTATAGATGGTGGACTTTAGCTTAGAATTGAAGGAAACCAAGAGGCAGAGATGAGGAGGGAGAGAATTGCAGGCATAGGGGACAACGAGTGAAAACGGTTGGGAGAGGGAAAGGAAGGGAATAAACGTGTATAGAGTTCCTATGTGGCACATTGCACTAAGTAGTTTTTTGTTTTGTTTTGTTTTTAAACATTATCTCATTTGATCCTCAAAGCAAGTAGGTGCTATCATTACCCCCATTTTACAGTTGGGGAAACTCAGACACACAGAGGTTAAATGACTTGTGCAGGGTCATACAACTAGTAAGAAGAGGTCCCAGAGCAGAACCTTGGGGGACCCCTATGTTTAGGTGTCCAGGCATAACCTGGATGAAGATCTAACATAGGAGACTGAGAATGAGTGGTCAAAAAAGTAGAAGGAAAACTGTGAGAGGAGTATAATAGAAACCTAGTGAGAAGACAGAGTCAAGGAGGAGAGGATGATTTGAGGAGTATCAAAAGTTGCAGAGAGATCAAAGAGAATGAAGAGTGACAAAGGGCCAGGAGATCCAGCAATTCAGGAAACTCAGTTTCAGAAAGCCAGTTCTCAGTGAGTCGAAGAAGATGGAAGGAATGGAGAAAGGAAAAGATTTAAGATAATTACTTTGTTACCTATGGAGCAGGAATTCTAGAATGCATAGTAGAAAAGGGAGGTGGTTTTTGAGTGAGACTCTGGTGGGGATGGGTGGAGGGAATGAGAAGGGAATGGTCAGTTTCATTAAAAATAGGGTCTGAACAATGGCAGCCAGGGGGTCAATATGGCTGGGACATGGAGGGAATTATAAAGTGGGAGTATATTAATCACTGAGTAATGAATTGTAAATTATCATTGTCCATAACAATTCAACCTGAAGGTAGAGTTAGCAAGGTGGACAGTAGCATATAGCTGGAAGAAAGGGTGGGAGACACGACTACTCTGGAGTTATGGAGCTCAATGGAGTGTGCCTAGAGCTGGATTGAGAGCAATTGAAATTGAGATTCAAAAAAGACCTGAGTGAGATGGACTCTTGCTAATAAGCTTAAATTTAATGAGGATAAAGGCAAAGTCTTTTACTTGGATTGAAAAACATTCAGTTGCTCACAGATGGATTGAAGAAGATGTGACTATAATTCGTGTCCAAAATACCTGGGGATTTTGGTGGATTACAAGCTCAGTACAAGGCAACTGAGCTGAGGGAATTTGTACCTGCATTACATTAATAGAAGTAGAGTGCCAAAACCCTACTGTACCCCACCCTGCTCAGACAATACTGAAACAAGAGTTTCCGTCATGGATGTCATATTGGAAGAAGGACGTCAACAATCTGGAACCCGGTTAGAGGAAGATGGCCAGGACAGCAAGGAAATGGAAGCAGAGTAGTACAACTGGATTCAAATTCTGATTCTGATGGCTCTTTACTTGTATGACCTTGGACAAATCACTTAATCTCTGTGGTCCTCAGTTTCCTCATCTGCAAGATGATGGGGTTGAATTGAACACTTCTAAGATTCCTTCTACCTCCAGATCCATGATCTTATCCTGAAGCTAGGTGATGCAATACATAGAGTGCTGGGCTTGGAGTCAAGAGGATTTGGGGTTCAAATATGACTTCAGATACTTTACTGGCTGTGTGACTTCCGGGAAAGTCACTTAGCCTGTATGTACCTCAGTTTCTTCAACTGTAAAATGGGAAGAAAAATAGCACCTACCTTCGAGGATTGTTGTGAGGATTAAATAAGATAGTATTTGTAAAGTGCTTGGTACATGGGGGTGTCTAGGTGCTGCAGTAAATAGAGCACCAGCCCTGGAGTCAGGGGGACCTGAGTTCAAATCTGATCTCTGACACTTATCACAAAACTAGCCATGTGACCTTGGGCAAGTCACTTAACCCCAATTGCCCTACCTCCTCCCCCCTCCAAAAAGCAAAGAAAAAGTGCTTGGCACATAGTAGGTGCCATATAAATGCTAAATATTATTAACTATTGCTATGACCGTGCTCTATGAGGATCAGTTGAAGGACTGTTTAACTTGGAAAAAGGAAGATGAGGGCATAGGGGAGAATTCATTAATATCAAACCTTAGTTTCTTCCTGTGTAAAGTGGAGATATAATAATAGCACCTACCCCACAGGATCGTTGTGGGGGAAAATAAGATAATAATTGTAAAATTATCTATTATTTTTTAAAAGCCTAGTGCATGACGCATAGTAAGTGCTTTATAAATTTAGTTATTATTGTTTTTGCATTATTATTATCTACCAATGACTGTGGACAAATAAAGCAACAGGACTTGTATTAAGCCTGTCACTATTGCCTGAGTCTGAGCCTGGCGATGGAGACTGACACAATCACTGTATTAGCTGTTTCTCCAAATAAATAATTAGTAAAAAGACCATTTTCAGCCTGTCATTGAAAATGTGGTCTCAGAATGTGCCACATCCCCAAAGCTGGGAGACGGGGAGGAGGGGAAGACACCTAGAGAAGTCCTACAGAAACCCCAAGGAAAAAGTGCTGACCACAGTGGGAGGAAGTCTCAAAGTTGAAGGAAGTTTTGCTTTAAACAAACCCACGAAAAGAACCAAAATAAAGAAGTCAGGATGGCCACTAATCTAAGGTACAGACTTAAAGGGCAGTAACCAGAACCTGTGACAGCATTTTCTTTTTTTGCATTTGAGGAGACTGGGAGATGGCAGCTTTGTCCATATCGACATCAGTTGGGTTTGACTTTCCAAGCCACCCTCCCTCCTTCCCTAGACCTCCTCAAACCCTTAACCTCCAGAGACTCCACCCACAGGGAGCATCTCTGCCACCTCAGACTATTTACAATACTTAAGTGTTACATTCAAATGATCACAATCTAATCTGACCATTATAATTGTACACTCCTTAAGGGCAGGGATTGTTGTTTTTATCTTTTTTTGTATCCCCTGTGCTTAGAACAGTGCCAATCCCAATTGGGTATTAATAAATATTGATGGATGGATGAATGGATGGATGGATGGATGGATGGATGGATGGATAGGTGGATTGATGGATTAGAATGGAAGCTCTTCTTTTGTTGTTGTGGTTGAGTTGTTTCAGTCATGTCTGACTCTATGTGACCCATTAGGGGGTTTTCTTGGCAAAGATACTGGAGTGGTTTGCCATTTCCTTTTGCAGCTCATTTTATAGGTGAGGAAACTGTTTCAAACAGGGATAAGTGACTTATCCAGGGTCACCCAGCCACTGAGTGTCTGAGGACAGATTTGAACTCAGGACAATGAGTCTTCCTGATTTCAGGTCTACTGCTCTAACCACTGAGTCACCTAGCTGCTTCTCTCACTCATTCCACGATCTTAAAAAGATAAGAAGAGACAATCAATTTGCTCTCTGGCTATAGGTAGGAAGCAAGCAACACGATACAGTGTGGAAAAATTTGGATTTAAGTTTGAATTTAAATACTAGCTTCACCTTTTACAACCCATGTGATCTAAGACAAGACATTTCCCTTCTCTCTGAGACTCACTTTTCTCACCTGTAAAACTAGGGTGTTGAAGTAGGTGATTTCCAAGGTCCTAAATCTATGTGGGAGCAATCCACAACAGTCTAAAAAGCAACGCTGTCCAAAGAAAGCTGCTGTTAGAAAGAGAGCCTGGAAATAACTTAAGGCCGAGGTTCTTAACATAGGTATCTGCGGAGGTCTGAGAACCTGTATGGGGGGAAAAAATTGCATCCTTATTTTCACTAACTTTTGATTTCTTTAGCAAAATGCATTTGAAAACATGATTCTGAGGAGTATATACCCTTCACCAGATAGCAAAAGGGTTCTATGATGCGAAAAAAAATTAAGAACACCTAATCTAAGCAAACTGAACTCCAGAGAGATTTACCTAGGATCATTTGATGAATAATAGTGGCAGAATCAAAGGGCTTCAAACATAGGTCCTTCAGTTCCAAATCCAGGTCTCTTTCCAAATCACCAGTGTTCTTTATAGTCTACATGCCTAATTTGTCTGTATTTGATTTTATGACCTCTTTTGTAGAATAAGTTAAATGCATGTGTGTGTTCCTGGCTGTCCTGAGGTAAAAAAGTGAAGTGGGCAAAGTTTGGTGTCCACCCCAGGCTGCCATTTCCACACCCTTTCCCCTTCATAGAAGTGTTTGCTCCACCCCCATACTTCATCTCTATAACTTAGTACCTTTGGGCAAGGTATCTTTCCCCTTACAAAAACTTGTTCTGGAAAAAGATCTGAGAAATACCTTGCCACAGAGGCATAAATTACTAATTAGGCTTAATGAATCGTCTGTGCTAGATAACATATCATAACACACCTGGGCAAAATTTTCAGTCCAAGGGATGAAGCTTGATTGATGAAATATTTTAAAATAAGCCAGCTAATTCTAATTCTTGGCGATGCATTTTTTTAGGTCAGGTAAACATTTTTGAACTCTTAAAATCATACTTACATAGGTAGCAAGGTGGTTCCGGTGTATTATTTATTACTGTTAATATTATTATTGTTATTATTGTTTTCATCGTGTTCTATGGAGTTCAGAAAGAAACAGCCCTGAGACAAGTTGCTATCCAGCTATCATTCTCCATTAGGCAGCTAGATGGTACAGGGGATAGAGCACTAAGTCTTCCTGTTCCTCTATGATTTTGATTTCTTCCCTTGAGTCTCCATATTTTGAGTTTTCTAATCCAAGTATCTTAAAGCAAAGGTGTCAAACATGTAATCCCACTCTCCTGAATGCACCAGAAGCAGAATAAAATGGACATCAGAAGTATTTAACAAAATAAATAAAAATGGAATGGAACATAGATAATGTTAGCATGTGGTTTTCTAAGTCAGTATGTGGTCTGCAGGGATCCTTAGGTATGGTTAGCAGTCCTAGTTTCTATGGGAGTCTAAAACCGCTGGTTTAGAAATTAGGAATATTTGTTATGATAACAGCTATTAAAAATAGAGGTTTTTGTTCTTATTGATTGTTCTGTCCTTTCAGTTGTGCATGACTCTTCATGGTCCCATTTGGGTTTTTCTTGGCAAAGATACCATAGTGGTTTGTCTTTTTTATCTCCAGCTCATTTTAAAAATGGGAAAATGAGACAAACAGGGTTAAGTGACATGCCCAAGGTCACACAGCTAGTAAGTGTCTGAGGCCAGATTTGAATTTAGGAAGATAAGTCTTCCTGACTCCAGGCCCTGGCAGACCATATTGAAAAACATAGAAGATCAAATCTGGAAAATCTGATATCTTATATAAGATTTCATATTCCACTTCTGCAAACACATACTCCTCGAAAGACTGTTGCTGGCATTTGGGAATAGAATCTTTCTAAGCTATTCTCAATTGTCTGTATCAGGGTTTGGGAGCTGGTCCCAAATAGTTGAGTCTGCTTCCCATTATTTGCAATAGGATTCTCAACCTTCTTCCTGGTCATCGTCACCTTTCCTGCTATCACCCAGCTAAAACTGAGGTCAACTTCTCACTTCACAATCCACTTTCCATCTCAAGTGGGTGCAGATGCTCCCAGAAACCTTTCTCTTCCTTGAATCACCAGGTCCTTGGATCTATCTTTTAGCTATCATGGTAGATATAGTACTGGCCCTGGAGTCAGGAAGATTTGAGTTCAAATTCAGATTTAGACATTTACTAGTGATGTGACTCTGGACAAGCTATTTAATCTCTGTCCTCAGTTTCCCCATCTGTAATATCATAAAAGCACCTCCCTTTCATGGTTGGCATGAGGATCAAATGAAATAATATTTGTAAAGAGTGTCTGGAACATAGTAGGTGCTTAGAAATGTTTGTTCCCTCCATCTTCTTCCCTTCTCCTATCTTTGTTGTCTGCGTTGATGCAGTCAATAATGGATTAATTTTATTGAAACTATATCCTCCACTATTGTCCACTATAGATGCAGAGAATCAAGAGTTGACTGTGTAACAAGAAAATCTGTGGTCCTTTTAGCCATAGGAATGCATTTTAATGTTAGCTATCCCTCAGTAACTTCAATGAATCAAGGAATATTCTGTTTATTTGATCTCTAGGCTCAATTTACAATTATTTCCTCTACAATATCCTACTCCAATGCCTCATTGTCTTATGACGTAAACCCTGAATTCTCAAGGTCTTGGCCAGTGCTGTACGAGTGAGTTCTAACATGTTGGAAAGTCTTTGAGCATGGCCCTAGTAACAGGTCAACTCTGTTTTCCAAGGATTAACACAACAATCTGTCAGAAACATAACCAACAAGCTGGCCACTTGTTATGAACTTTTGGGATAACAGGGGCAAATGTGGCATGGGATAGGCAGGCACAAATATGTTACTATCAAAGGAGAAAACGGCCAAATCAATGAAATCACAGGGCCATTCAAGGATGGTAGATTTAGAGCCAGAAGGAACCTTAGGGGTCATCCAATCCAACCCTTTCATTTTAGAGATGGGAAAACAAAGGTGCAGAGATCTAGTGGTTTGCCTCAAGTCACACAAATTTTAAGTAGTAAAACCAAAATTTACACTCAGAACTTTGAATTCCATATCCAACAGTTTTCACACTATACTTTGCAACTGCCTTCCAGTCTAATTTTTATTTTTCTTGCCTATATTATTGTAACAGTATCCTAACTAGCCTTTATGCCTCTCCAATCCATCCTCCAAACAATTGCCTATGTAATATTCCTCATGTAATCTTACTCAATGACCTCGCTCCACAATTCATAAACCTATGGTTCTCTCTTGCCTGATGGAGAAAGCATACACTGCTGATGGTGACATTCTAGGCTCCTTTATAATCTGACTCCAACCAATCTGTCTATATTACTTCCCTTCATTTTTCTACATTCTAGCCAAGCTGGTATATTCTTCTCTCTCTACACACTGTATTCTTTCAGTATCTGTGTTTTTGATCACACTGTTCCCTATGCCTAGAATGGATGCCTTTCACTTTCATATCTCTCTTATAACCCTTTGATTCCTTCAAGGACCACCTGACATGCTGCCTCCTCTAGAAAGCCTTCTCATGCCCTTTCATTCTGGGTGAGTGTCCTTCCCCTCTACTCCCCCCCCCCCCGCCCCACATCTCACCCTCCCTTGTACCATAATTATGAGTATAATTAGACTGTGAACTCCTTGAGAGCAGGAACTGTCCTTTGCTTTATTCTTTGCTCACCACTTGGCATAGTACTTTGAACAAAGTAAACACTTAATACATACTTGTTGACTTACTGTGTGTATTTCCTATTATATTGAAAGCAGGGTCTTTGTTGTATGTTTTTCTCGCTCATTTCTATTACATATTTTAGGGGATGTGCTCCTACCAAAAAAAAAAAAATTAACCTCAGCTCCCTTGATGCAAAGACCAGACGCTGAATGTCTTGAATCAGTTCCTTGACTTTCTACCTTGTCTTAATCCCATGACAGCCCAAGATTATTAGAGGTTCTCTCTGTTCCCCATATTTGTTTATCTAAAAAAACACCCAGATGATAAAAGCCCCAAACAAGGGACCATCATATACTGGAGTGAAAGCTCTCTATGGCTTGAGTACATTGGGTTTATTCTATTAGTACAGTATTAGATTAAATATTCAACAATATAAAAGCATCAGGCATTTAGGGAGACAGAGGTTTCCAGGCACAGCTAATGGACATTTTCAGAAATAGAGTGTATCTAATGCCAATTTTTAGATACATTTCTTAGAACCGAGTGCCTGTTCAGTGTTTTTCCTGTCTCAAAAAAATATGAACAAAACAACAAATTTGAACATCTAATTGGTGGAAATTGCAGAGAGGCAAAGTTTGGCTTAATGACAGGAAAACTTTGCTAATAATTAGAGCTACCCAAAAACTGTATAATCTGCCTCAGGAGGTAGTTAGCCCCTCAACAAAGGTTTTCAGACAAAAGCTATAGGATTCCTTGTCAGATAACTATCACAGAGGAGCCACCATGTTGGCTAGGGGGAGGACTAGATGGTTGCTGAAGTCACGTCCATCTCACATATTCTGTGGCTCTATGGAATCCATAAGAAATTACAAATATGAAGAATACAAAGACACAAGATGAAGAAAACAGAATTTAATTCTACAGACCTTTAAGGGTCTACTATATACAACGTTATGCTAAGCACAACAGATTAAAGGCAAAAAATGAAATACCTATCCTCAAGAAGCTCGCATACTATCAAGAAAGGAAGAAAGGAAATATAGCATGCACACAAACAAATAAAAACAAAGTTAGTTTAGAAGAAACAACAGTATACACACACTGAATACTGCTTAGTAAGAACAAAAATAAGAATGGCAAAGGCAACCCAATCTGAAAAAAAAAAAAGGAAAAAGAAAAAGAGATTCAAAGGTGGTAGGGGAGCAAGTAGAATGACATGGTGATTGATTCATTAAAGTTAATATTCTTTTTTTTAAGGAAGGTTTCAAATAATGAAATTTGTAGTTTTATCTATGATGAGAAGCACAGAATTTTGGAGTTAGAAGGAGTCTTAGGGATCATCTAGTCCAGGGGTTTTTAACAAGTTTTGTACCATGAACCCTCTGGTGACATTCTAGGGAAACTGAGACACACTTTCTCAGTATTATGTTTTTAAATGCATATAAAAAATACAGAGGATTACCAATTATATTTAAATATGGTTATCAAAATATTTTCTTTAAACAAGGTCATACCCCTCAGGCTAAGAACCTTGGAATTCTGGTACAACCCATACCTGAGAAAGAATCCCCACTTAAACAATGAAACTCTCCAATGAGCATTGTGTGTGTACTCAGATGCTTGTTTTTATTGGTTTGATTTCATTGCATAATTTAATCAACATCCTACTATGTGCAAGATGTTAGGGATGGATATAAAGATAAAAATAGGACCTCAAGAAGCTTATAATCTACTTGGAGAAGGGGAATAAAACACATCCATGAATGAATATAGCCTCCCTACACTACAGAAGTCAAGGTAGTCTGTTGAACAGGACTGGGATCCTTGGCATATTTTGATTCAAAGACCACAGGGACCCTGGGGCTGTGACTGTATCTAAAAATACCCTCTTCTTCGACCTCCTCTCTTCCTAAAGGAGTGTTAGAGGGTGTCTTTTCAGACATGGTCACAGCTCCTGTGTAATCCTTCAATTAGAGTCCTGCCCTGTAGACATCTGTCTTAGCTGCATTCCTGGGATAAGGGGGTGTTACATCAGTAAATACAAGATCTCACAAGAGAGAAAATGACACAAGGGAGGAAGCAGGAGCGACTTCATGGAAGGGTGGCATTTTAGTGGAGCCTGAGAGAAATCAGGAATTCTAAGAGATGAAGGTGAGAAGGCCTGTGTGCAGGCTGACTTTGGGGAATAGTAAGTATTCCATAGCTAAATATGGGATTTACAAATGATGATGATGGTGATGCTGCTGCTGCTGCTAATGTTGTTGATGTTGATGATGAAGAAGATGATGCTGTTGGTGAAGAAGGTGATGATGATGATGATGATGATGATGTATATAATAGGCTTGAATACACCTTTTAAAGGTCAACTTTACTAACTCTAACAGGACATATAGGTGGTGAAGTATATAGAGTGCTGGACCTGGAGTCAGGAAGACTCATCTTTGTGAGTTCAAATCCGGCCTCTGATGCATACTAGCTGTGTGACCCTGGGTAAGTCACTTAACCCTGTTTGCCTCAGTTTCCTCATCTGTAAAATAAGCTGGAGAAAGAAATGGTGAACTATTCCAGTATCTCTGCCAAGAAAACTCCAAATGGAGTCACAAAGAGTCAGATAAAACTGAAAAACAATAAAACTAACTCATACCCTCTTTACTTTCATTTCTTGGCTTTCCTGGTTTCTTCTTTCAAGTCTCAGATATTATTCCACCTTCTGCAGGAGGTCATTCCTGGTCCCTCCAGCTTCTCATGCCTTTCCTCTGAGATTGCCTTCCATGTACAATGTATATATGTTCTATGTACAGAGCTATCTGTCTGTTGTCTATGCCACTAGAATGTGAGTTTCTTGAGAACAGGGACAGTATATTTGTATTTCTTCATATCTTCAACATTTAGCACAGTGCCTGGCACAGAGTGAGCCTCTAATAAGTGCATGCTAACTGACTTCTGAAGGTTCATAGTCTTTGCCCTACCCATTCCAGACTCCAAGCCTGTTTCTTTCAAATACCAAGTAGATGAGTGAAGCCAGAGGGTGAGGATGAGGTATTGGAGAAGAAACAACAAACAAAAAAGAAAAAGGAAGAGGTTAAACCCATACTCAGAAAATGATTATTTGGCTCCACATTTATTTGCCTTGAAAGCACTTTCGAGTTTATCAGGAATAAATTCAGAGGGCACTAAACTTGGGGTAAAAGTAGAATTTATTGTTCTTTTGCTGTTGTATAAAAAAATTATAGCTCTTTCCTTTTGAAAATGAATGTGGTCATAGGTTTAAGGTTAGAAACTGGGGATGATAGGCGAGCTTGCCAATGTTAACAAAGCAGAATGGAAAAGCTTATACAACTTCTGTAAGTGAAGTTGGTTGATGTGCAAGGTCAGGGAGGTGGCATCTCAGTCAGAACTTGACACAGATATAAGAGGAGGTATTTGGGGGCAGTATGATTAAAGGCACAGACACAGAAAAAAAGAGAATGAGAACAGGGATGGAAGAATATGCCAACTGATCCATTCCTCAAGTGGAGTGCTTTAAACAAAGTGAGTTGAAATCAACTTATAGAGGGCCTACAATGGAAGAGTTGATGTTCTCCTTAATGAAGACATAGAGGCTCAGAAAGATTAAGATGGCTGTGTTATTGTACCTTTTTAAGATGGTCTTTGAACCCAGGTCTATTGACTCTGAGTCCAAGAGTAGCATGCCAAGTTGGTTCCCATCTTAGATGATTCAATTCAATTCATCATATGAGGAAACTGAGATCCCAAAAGGCAAAAGACTCGTACGATAACACCAAGTACGTTACTTGACAGAACTCTAGAACTCGGGTCTTCTGACTGTAAGCCTGATGTTCTTCCCAAAACACCCAAGTGTTATGACTTCCATCTATGATGGAGGAGATCAATGCCATAATGATGTCTGAATTTGAAGTCCAATGACCTGGGCTCCGATCCCAGCCCTGCCACTCACTGTCTGTGTAAACTTGGAAAAATTGCCTACTCTCTGTGGGCCTCTGTTTCCTCATCTGTAAAATGAAGAAATTGGACTTACTGGTCTCTAGCTTCCCTTCCATCTATGATTCCATCATCTTTCAACAAGATGGCATCTGAAGTCCCTTCCAGCTTCAAATCTATGAACTCATGAACACGGCAAGACATGGATCATAGGTTTACAACTGGGAGGGACCCTTGAGGACATCTAGTCCTACGATCTAGAATCATAGATAGATGAAAACACAGAGGCCATCTAATCCACCCTCCTCAAACAGTCAGTCAACAAACATATATTAAGCACCTAAGTTCTGGCAACACGAAGAAAGACAAAAGACAATCCCTGCCCTCAAGGAATTTACAGTCTAATATGAGACAACATGAAGACAATTATGTATAAACAAGTTGTAGATAGGAAAAAGTAGATTTAATCAAGGTAATAGGAGGAAATAGGCCCATAGAGATCAGAAGAGTTTTCTAAGATCACATAGGTAGTAAATGTCAGAGGTGAAATTTGAAACGAGGTCCTCTGACTCCAAATCCAGTCATTTTCTCACTACACCCCACTGTCCATCAAGTTAGCAAGCAGAGTTCCTGTAAGTCATACAACCAACAAAAGTTAAATGATTACTTATTAGGCAAGGCAAACACACAACAACAGTTTACTCAGCATTTATTATGTGCCAAACACTGTGGATCAGGGACATAGGCAGGTGTAGTACATTAATTAGGGTGGACATCCAGGAAATTTTATTTTTAAAATTTTCTTGGAGGCAAACATTGATTATTCCATTATGTGTCCATCATAAAGGACATTATTTTTATTCCCCAAAAAGTTAAAGAAACTAAAACTTAACTAACTTGATTTTTGAAATTAATAACTAAGCTTTGCTCAAAATATAAACTTTTAAAACAAAATATGAAATAACATCTTTTTACCTGTAATTAGAAGGAAAAATAAAAAATACATCTTTTTTAACATTAGGAGTTTCATGTTTAGGGCAACTAGGTGGCATAGTGGATAGAATGCCAGGACTGAAGTCAGGAATACTCATCTTCCTGGTGTGACCCTGGATAAGTCACATTTCCTCATCTGTAAAATTAGCTGGAGAAAGAAATGATGAACCACTCCAGGATCTTTGCCAAGAAAATCCCAAATGAGGTCACAAAACTGAAATGAATGAACAACAACAACAAAATTATGTGCTCAGACACACCCAGGGCACCTCTATACACACCTACAATCAGGTATGTCGTGAAGGGAATTTCCATTTGAATCTGGATGGGGCTGGATGGCTGTTGTGGTCCTTTCCAATTCCAGGATTCTAGGATTCGGTGACTCACTATGATGTTTCTCCTAATCAGTAATTATATGGCAATCCCAATAATTTTAATCCACCCTCTTCCCCAAAAGACCAACTACAAAAGCACCAAAAATATTCACTTAAAAATCACAGTCTACATACACACACACACACACATAAATAGTCAGTTATTTGGTAAAAGATCTTTTGAAAACAAGATTCACTCGGGATTTGGAATTGAAAACCTGATGGAAAATATAATACAGAATATTGACTCTGGAGTCAGTTAACATGGGATCAAATCTCAGCTTTTCTCCCTGTGACCTTACTAATGTTACTTAACCTCTCTGGGTCTCAGTTTCCTCATCTGTAGAATAAGGGTGTAAGACTGGGTGGTCTCTGAGGTTCCTTCCACCTCTAAAACCAACAAGCCTATGAAGTTCTCGACATATCCTACGATCCAATTATTCCTCCTGTGCCTTTTTGCAGACTTTACTCTGGTGAATGTCATCCTTGTGGCTTAAGTGTCATAGGCTTTTTATTTCTATCTACCACAACTTCCCTACATACTCCAATAGTTTTCAAAAGTGCACTTAGAAAAATCAATCATGACAACCACTTTCTTACTAAAGCTGTCAGAAAATTTCTCATCTCATCATTGATCCTTGACAGAGGTCTTTAAAAAGATACCAATGATCCCTTGTCCAGAGTGATGTAGAGGAATTCCCATGGAGACATGGGCTAGGCCAGTAGATCCCTTCCAATTCCGAGAAGCTGGGATTCCTGGAGCTCTCTTAGCCGGACAGTAATGGTAAGATATTGCAAAATGGTCAATTTTGTCTTTATTACAGCAAAAACTTCATTAAAAATTTCAAAAGCAGAAGACTGTCTCAGGAGGTACTTAATAGCTAGCTCTTCATTGGAGGTCCTCAAAGGCTAGATGACCATTTGTCAAATGTGTCTTTGGTGGAGATTCTTTTGGGGAGTATAGGTTGGGCTACATGGTCCATGGAGTCCCTTCCAAACTCTGAAATTCTATGATTCCGAGATATCAAAAGCAATTGGTTCTTTTCCCAGTAGACATTAAAAGACAAAGAATCAACCTTCTGGAGAGGAATTTGAGAGTTTTGGTGGGATCTCAGGCACCATCTTGTCTGGGAACTCTTAACCTGGTGTATACTTGGGTTTAAAAAGAAATACATATTGATTTTCTTTGTAATCCTGTGTATTTTATGTTAGGCATTTAAAAACATCATTTTAAGAAGGGGGCCATATACTTCAATAGACTACCAAAGGGGCCCATGACATCCCCAAAATTTAAAAACCTCAGATCTAATCCAACCCACCTTCTGGCTCGATAAAGAATCTTTACCACAACATGAACGGTCATTTAATCCTTGCTCAAAAACCTCCAATAAGGGCCGATCCACTGCCTCCAAGCCACTTTTGATCAGCTTTAAATATTGGGAAGTTCTTGGGCCTCTTTGCACCTTAGACTCATCACCTCTAGTTCTGCTTCTGCCCCTTTGGGGTCAAGGAGAGCTAGTTGAATCCTTCTTCCATATGGTGGTTTTTCAAGTACATGAATTCAACCATCCTCTCCTTTCCTTGCCTTTCCTCCCCACCCACCCCACCAGTCTTCTCTCATGCAGACTAAATATGCCCAGTTCTTTCCTCCTAAGGTACAGGGTCAAAACCCTACAAGATCCTGGTTGCCCTCATCTGGACACTCTCATACTGGAAGACACACTTTGGTCACCAAAAATACAGCCCTTTCAATAGACAGCATTAATACCATTTCCCATTCGCAAGAAACACTGACAAATGAAGATGGAAATTCCCTTCCCTCAAAGTAAATGGTTCTCCTCTGGGATAACTCTACCTCATGAAGAGAGTAATAGCCATAGCTGATAATAAGTGTATGAGGAGCAATTTGTTGCTAATTAGTGTGGTGTTGTTTAAAAAAAAAAAGAGCTTCAACTTGAAAGGCTATCTAAACTCTGTGTATTATGGCTCACGAACTAATTCAGGTATCATTAGAAAGTGACACATTCATCACCTGTGCTAGTCTATTGTGATGGCTTTTTCAGACTTAAGAGATTTCTATAGAAGAAGCAAAATAGCTAATGATACTAAAGCAATAGACTATTATTCTGGGTGCATTTTACTTCATAGAAAGAGCTTTAACTTGAGACACCCAAAAGGAGGGAATAAGGAAGGAATTATGGGGATGGAGGGAGTGGGGAGAAGACATCCAGATCAAAGTCACCATGGAGACATGATCCTGGGAAGTTCAGGATACACACTTACCTTACACAATAGTGGGAGGCCAGCATGGAGGTTGGGAAGGGGGCGAGATGACCTTTAAGACACATAAGGGAGAAAAGAAATAATAATCATGTGAGTGGAATCAGGTAGAAAAGAAAGCACAGACAGTGGGGTCAGAGGACCTGGGTTCAAATTCTCCCTCTTGACCTTATCTGTATGACTTTAGGTAAGTCAAACTTCCTGAGGCTCAGTTTCCTTATCTGTAAAATGAGAGGATTAGATTATATGGTCTTAGAGGTCCCTAGTTCTAAATCAATGCTCATGAGATTCATACTAGGCTCTCCACCCATCCTTCCTCTTCCTCTCCTCTTGAGAGTCTCATGGTGAGTCTCTTTTTGTATGTGAGGGAAAACGTACCACACATGGTCTGCTCCCCCAATAAGAAAGACATCTAAGTGTTTTCTACAGAAGGGCAGGGGTTTGCTGGTTTCTCATATCTAATGGTTATTTCTCACTGGAGGTCTTCAAGCCAGAGGTTAGATGACCATTTGTTGCAAAGGGAGTTCTTAATCTAGGAAAGGGTCAGACTAGATGAGAAAATAGATACCGATTAACTAGGAAGCTGGGATTTTCTGGCAATTGAGATTTCATGGACGTGTTTCAAAGAAGAGAGGAGGAAATAGCAGACATGAGGAGAGGGCACCTGCAGAGCAGAGAGGCCATTCCTAAAGGTTTGCTGGATGCCCACATCCCTGTCATAAATCATCTTACAGCTCATGGCTGCCAATAGCTTCAACAGGTCTTTTGGTTCTCAGCTTCTTTTTGTCGTAGTTATGCACCTATGAAAGAAGATGCGAAAATGTTTGGGAGAAACTCATTTGGCTTCATAATCATAAACAGACCTAAGTGAAGAGAAGCATTTGGCCATCAACAGCCCTTTTAGTGGTCTGTAATTTACAGCAACAGTTGTTTTGACCAACCGAGTAAAATGGTAACTGCCACCTCCCATTTGGTTTATCGTTTTTCCTAATAATTTCCGTGCATTTGCTTTTCGATTTTATTCATCAGTGACTAACAGTCAATTTTCTCTGAGGCACAGTATGCTCAAAATATCCTTCAGTATGAAAGTGGCTGGTTAGAGCAAATGTATATGCCTCCATCAGTAAATGCGTCACTAAGTAACCTTAGAGGGAGGCGGAATTTAGCCTAACAGGACCACCAGTAATCTGCGTTTAGCAAGAGCTCACATCCTAAACCATTTTAATTGCTCTGTCAAGGGAGGAACTTTAGATGGAAATTAGATAAATCAGCTTTATTCTCTTTGGGAGAACTTTTCTTTCTACCCAGCTTTGTAGTCAATCCTGCCTTGGGGACCCAGCAAAGGTGCGTCACTGTCCTCCACCAACAGAAAATGCTTAAGGGGAAGCATAGTGAATTTTGAATCTGCTTTGTTAGTTTCCTTGATGGTGGGAATTTTGATTGGTATGGTACAATGGACAGTGATGGTTCTGGAGGCTGTCCTTTGCCCTCCCCCTTGCCTAAAATGCACTTCTTTCATCTCATAGAATCTCAAATTTCCTTCAAAGTTCAGCCCAAGCATAACCTACATGAAACCCTTCCTGATGCTAATGCCTCCCCCCAAAAAAGTAACCTTATGTTTAACTTGTATATGCCTACATGTATAGGTGCTGTCTCCCCCAATAGAATGCAAACCCCTTTGTGGGCAAGAACTGTTTCATTTTCTGTGTTTGTATCTAAAGCACCAAGACCAGTGCTGAGTGAGTGAGTGAGTGAGTGAGTGAGTGAGTGATCAAGTGATCCTGGGCAGGTCATTTTACTTCTTTTGGTTTCAGTTTACTGAAGGAAATAGAAATGGGAAAGAGGGAGAAAGGAAGCAAAGAAAAAAAAGGAAGAAGAGAGAGAGGGAGGGAGGGAGGAAAGGAGGGAGAGAAGAAAGGCAGGAAGGCAGGAAGGCAGGAAGGAAGGATGGAAGAAAGGAAGGAAAGAAGGTGGGAAGGAAGGAAGGAAGAATTCATTAAATATTTACTATGTTCCAGGTACAATGCTAATCTCAGGATACAAACACAAGCAGAAAAAGAAAAAAAAACATTTTTAACCCTCAGGGGGTTTACGTTTTAAAGCAGGAAGATCATACATACAAGAACTGAAAAGTGTAGGAGGAGAAGGGAAAAGGTGCCAAGTATAGGGGCAAAATTTTCAAGTTAGAAAGCTAGGAAACAGACTGGGAAGTGAATGAAGGCAAGACCAGGACTCTCCATAACATGGAGGCTTCAGGAGGAATTCACCAGTGGGCAAAGGGAGTAAGCCTTCCAGAGGTATATTCCAATTAAAAAGGCAGAAGGGATGGCTGGATGTTCCAGAGTGGCAGGAGGAGGAGAAGGCATTTTGGATGAGCTCTTTTCTCAAGTCCCTTCTAACTCTGCCTCATTCTTTGTTATTACACATCTTATTCTTCATATGTTTACCTGTCTTGGAAGGTCGTAAAAAAAAAAAGATTGTTCCTTTCAGATTGACTTTTTTTTTTTAAATCATTGGAGCTTTCATAAATAACATTTCATAAATAACATTTCATAATGTCATGCTTCAAGCCTTAGGATACTAAAGAAACTTCAAAATGAGAGCCATATCATTCTATATGGCTTGTTTGAACACAGTTGTTTACATGTTGTCTCCTCTATATTGTGAGTTCCTAGGGAGCGTAGACTATTTTTTTACCTTTCCTTGTATTCTCAGCAGTTAGCATAGCACCTAGGACATAGTAGGAACTTAATAAATATTTGTTGACTAATTGAATGACTTAACCATCCACACCAGAAAAACTAAGTGGATGAGAAAAAGGCTTGTGGTTCAGAGAGTCATTATATATAATTTTATGCACAACACATTGAGCTTGTCCAGCAATAGGTAGAATTTGAACAGATTATAAGATCATAGTTCTAAAGACAGAAGGTAATTTAAGAGGTCACTAATCTTTGTTTTATGGATTAGAAAACTGATGCCCAAAGATGTGAAGTGTGCCCAAGGTCACACACAAAACACTGCAGATAGACAATATCTGAGATTAGAATGGTATTGGAAGACTACAGTGGGCTAGGTTGTATTTGGGAAATTGCACAAATCTTTTAACAATCCCAAACTGCCCCCTGTAACAAAAAGCAACCTTTTTCATACTCATATTATTCTGGTGATGCTATTTGGCTGCAAATAATGTCATTTGGTATGCAGAGCACAATAGCACAATCTCCAAAGAATCAATACTGTAGATGGAAAGACAAATAGCGGGCATAAGTCGGCTACAGCACATTACTAACGCTAACTCACAAGTTATAAATGGGGCAGAAGACCTGATGCAGAAGATGTTTGAATAGGAGAGAAAGTGAGCCAGTCCCATAGCAAGGGCAAGGCATGAGTGATACACAGCCCAAATCCTGCCCAAAAAGGACAGCCTCCAGCACATGAACAACAATACCCCAGTAAAAGAAGGCATGGATGGGTTAGGGTTAGAGTGCTCTACTTGAAATCAGAAGGGTTTGGATCTTAATTCCACCTCTGATGTGACCCTGGGGTAGGCAAGGCACTTAATCTCCTTCAGGCTCGGTTTCCTCACCTATAAAATGAAGATAATACTTGTAGTACCTTCTTCACAGGCTGTTGTGAGATTCAAATAGAACAATGTATATAAAAGGGCTTTTCAAACCTTAAAGCATCTTACAAATGTTAGCTGTAATTGTTGTTGTTGTTGTTGTCATTTGTCCCACTGGTGGGAATATCCACACTGATTAAGTTCATGGATACATCAGTTGAGGTGTTTCTCAGTCAAGGAAATTATCTCCTGATCTCCCTGGTTTCCTTTAAATCCCAGTTAAAATCCTGCCTTCTACAGGAAGTCTACTCCAATCCCTCTTACTTCCAGTGCTGTCCCTCTGTTAATTATTTTCTTTTTATCCTGGATATAGCTTGTTTTGTAGATAGATAGATAGATAGATAGATAGATAGATAGATAGATAGATAGAGAGATGCATGGATAGATGGACAGATATTTGAATGTTATTTCCTCCATTTGATTGTAAGCTCCTCGAGGGCAGGGACTGCCTTTTGCCTCTTTTCATATCCCCAGCACTTATTAGCACAGTGTTTGGCACATAGTAGATTCTTAATGTTTCTTGAATTGAATTGACTGAAGGATACCCAAAATAAATGGTAAGAGAACAACAAGGTCCTCTCCCCTTGAGTTTCAGGCCCTTGTGCCTGACAAGTCACGAATCATGAAATCACATCCTAGGGCACTGAGTTTGCAACTTTTTGAGAAATCATGCAAAATGGTGAAGATACTGTGCTGTTGAAGACAACAAAGGTTGTACTGACTTTTAAAAAGAGGCAAGAAGACCAGTCTTTCAAGGAAGTTGTCATTGATTCCTGGAATAATCTGGGTCCAAATTATTAAAGGCAGAGTTGGCAAGCATTTGTGGAGGCAAATGGTGATCACTACAAGTCAACATGAGTTCATTAAGAACATGTCATACCAAACTAAACTAATCTCTTTTTTTACATTGTTATTAGACCAGTAAAGAGAAATGCTACCTCCTCCAGACCCCCAATTTCATCCTATCTATTGGCTCCTTCCCTACAATTATAAATGTCCCCTCCCACAGACTCTACAAGTCTTAAAAAAAAAAAACAACTTTTGCTTGACTCTGTCATCATCTTGAGCCCTCATCCTATATAATCTATGGTCCCTTTCACCAAGAGAGTTGTCTACGCATGCTTCCTCCACTTCTTGAAATCTGCTTCCTGACCCTACTATTCTATTGAGCCTACTCTGAAAAATCAATGGGTTTCCCAACTGCTACATATGATGGCCTTGTCTCAAACCTTATTATCTTTGACATTTCTATAACTTTTGACAGTCACTCTCTCTACGTTCTTTGATATTCTTGAGTTCTCTGAATGGGCTCTCTCCTGGCTCCCCTCCCATCTGTCTGATCCTTCCTTCTCAGTTTCCTTTGGTGATAGAAGAAGTAATTCTTCCTGACATGGAGATGACTTATCATGCTTATCCCAGGACCAATGAGTTGTAGTCTTCCAAACCATTAGGATTGTCCATAAATGGAACAACCTTTCTGAAGAAGTGAGATTTTCACAACAGTGGAGGTCTTCAAGCAAAGGCTGGATGCTCATTTGTCTGGGATTATATTACAGAGAGGATTCATAATTGAGGCATGTGGTCACTTATCATCTCAAAGACTCTAGGATTCTATGGTCTAGTTAACAGTTGGGAGAATTTAAAATACTTGAGGACAAGAATTATTTCATATTTGTTGTTGTACCCCCAGCACCAAGGACATGGTAAATGAGCAAGAGTAATTCTAGTCCTGCCTTTTACTGAGGACCTGTAGAATTTGGGGCAAACCTCTTAACTTTCCTCAGTCTGTTTAGTCATCTGTAAAATGAACAAGTCAGACTAGACAACCTCTCATGTTTTTCCTAGCTCTAAAACTATGATCTTATGATAATCACAGTATGATGCATGTGTTGGCCATAAAAGACAGCATTGTCTTAACTGTCCCAAATGTTGTTCAAGAAAATGAAAACAAATTTACAAGTGTATCCCAGAATGGAAAAGTTGAAAGGCACTGGTCTAAGGGAAGTTGCTTTGTGTCTAGCTATGTGGTTGCCCTGTCAGCAAAAAAGTCAGCCAAGAAGAGAGGGAGGAGCCTGGAGAATTGCAGAAATAAACCAGGTACCTACACCATTAGAGACGAAGGAAGTGTCTTCAAACCTTCAAAAATCATCTTCCCTAATGCAGACTTGGAGTAAAGGGAAAAAATCAGAACTGGAGAATCGTTTGTCCCATATGTACTCATTAACTGCAGAGTTGTGAGAGCAACTCTCCTACCCTTTCCTATAATGAACTTGGAACAGATGATACAGAGGGAAAGTTACAATTGTTATGATTTTTTTAAAAATGAAAATACAATGTTACAACACATACAGGAGAACCCTGAGGGAGATTTTTCTTCTTTTAAGTTCTCCCACTGGGAGCAATGGACAGTATTGAAAGGAGGCAGAAGAAATAAAAGAGATCTTGGAAGAAGGTCTTAGTCAGAGGATAATGGGAGTGTGTGAGACCATCATTAATCTTTTTCAAGCAAGAATCCCAGGAAAAGAGGATTAAAAGCAGTGGCCTTTAAAGTGTGTTTAAATGAAAAACTCCAAGTGTGCATGAGTATATTATATGCCTGGAAAGGGAAGAACTTTGATGAAATTAACTAATCTTGATCCTGGGTTCTTGTACTCAATCATAAAACACACACACACACACACACACACACACACACACACACACACGGCAAATCTGGAACCTGACTGGAGAAAGATCATCTAAATTCCTTGGTTTAGACAGAAAATAGTCAACCACCTCTATTGATAACTTGAATGCTAACATCCTAACTTGAAACATATTAGGCAGTACCATAAATTGTCATAAAAAATATATTTATTGATTTAACAAATTGCCATGCTATCGTAACTTGAAGGGTATACAGTACATTAATGTTGTTCAGTCTGGAATTGGTTTATATTAAAATGTGTGCTGTCCATGCAACAACCGTGTCTTTTCCCCTTGACTTTCAATTAGGTTAGTGTGCAGTTACCAAGTAACCTGAATGATGGGGATAGGTCCAAATGAGCCAGTCTTCAGCTAATACACAAGCTAACCCGTTAAGATTAAAGTTTCTAAGTTAACACTGAAGTAGAAAAAAAACCCAGAGGAAATAAATTTTAAAACAGACGAAGAAATGTCCCTAACAACAGTAAATTACTTTAGCTCATTTTAAGAATCTTTTTAAAAGTCTTTACATCTTTAAATGGCTTAAGACATCTTCAGTTTGGGGTCCTTTTGATTTAGTCCAGCAACCAACCTCACTTACGTCTGAATCATTAAAATATCTTCCAACTCAAGTACTGCTTCTCTTCCCCTCTTAGTCTTCACCACGAATGACATGTCTCTATGTATGTGGTTTTAACATCATTGTTTTACACTTTTTGAAATATGTAATATTTATTTCACTTCCTCTCTCTATTTCCCCCCGCCAAATATTTCATCCTATAAATAAAAAGACAAACTGAAAAGAAAAATTAGTTGTCCCTACCCTAATGTACTTAAGCTCCTGGAGAGATGGGTGGTCTATTCTTTGTAAGTCAAGTTCATTTTAAAAAAGGAGCTGCAGTCCTCCAGCCAGCAGGCAGCAGCAGTTAGCAGCTTCTCTTTCCCATTCTGCAGCTCAGTAAGTCACTCTGATTATGGAAACACAGGTCCAAACTTTGTCTCTGCAATCTGGGGAACTGTTCAACAATAACAGCCTGGTCCCACCTTGCATTTCCATGGTGTAAGGAGGCTTGAAATCCATTCTTTCTGGCCAGCAGGTCCTTAGTTAATAAGTATCAAATTGTCATCACTTCTTCGCCTGTAACAGAGAGAGGGGGAGGTTGTGGGAGGAAAGAAGATAGAACAGCATGGTTCAAAATTTTACTGTTAGAGAATTAAGAGCACATAACAAGAGATATAGTTCAGTATTGTAAACACATCAGGTTAAATGCAGTTGGGTGTCTTGGGTTTTTTTTGTTTTGGGGAGGTTGGAGAGAAAGGGCATAGATTTCTTATTTCATTAGTGTTAGGAGCTCCCTGGTATGGAATGTTCCTCCACCAATGGTGGAGGATGGTTTAAGTGCCCACAGTCACATAGCTGGTATGTGTTAGAGACAACATTTGAAGCCAGGGTCTTCTGATTTGAAATCATCCCTCTTTGACTCTCACTCATCAGATAGTTTTTAAAAGAGAAACATACACCCTTCTAAGGACTGGTTTTAAGGACTGGTTACATACTCCTTCCAAAGGACTGGAATTTTTCTGGGTTAACCGTCTCTTAAAATCATTTGTTGTTCTTGTTTTGTTCAGACCTTACTGGGGTGTGAGTAGTTAAATTTCTTACCTTCTAGTACTCTTTGAGGACTAAAGATGCCTCTGACTCCTTATATGACTGCCTTCACCCTCTTATATGAATCATAATCCCCACTCTGCTCATTATGAGCTAAGACTCCTTTCCCACATTTCCAGGCCTTGATGGCATAAACTCACACCCCATAATTCCTACTATGGCCTCCTCCTCATCTCCACCTTCCCACCACACCAAGCAGCATGATTAACATTCTAATAGACTAAGCTACTTGAGGCCAGGAACTACTACCCTGTTTATCCATCCTTAGGTCACTGGTGCTTACCCCCAACTTTTACATATATGAGTCAAAAATATCAGTAGGAACTTAACACACATTTGTTGGGTTGAATTTATTGAGTTCAAGTTCTCATGCATATTATTTCCCTAATAAAATGAAAGAGCCTTGAAGGCAGGAATTATTTCTTTTCTTTTTTTCCCCTTTCTTTTTAATCTCTGTCTCCCCACAGGCTAGTGCCATGCCTAGCACACAGTAGGTACTCAAAACGTACTTGCTGACTGAGACTGTTAGTCCATTTGTGGCTAAGTACCTCAAAGGCAGGCTGTCTCTCCCTAACCTTCACCTAGATTTCTCCCCAGCAAGAGCTTGGCTTTTCATCTCATTCCATGGAAATCAAGCTTACTAAAGTCACCATTGTCAGTTTAACCTTTCTGGTTAAACTAAAGGTTTCTTTTATTTTTTCTCCTCCTATACATCTGTTACTTTTGACGCTGTTAATGCCCAATGCTTCTTTACTCCTCTTTGTGGTTCTGGGTTCAACTACAGCCCTTCTATTATCTAATAGTCAAAACAGAAGACCTCAAAGGTCCCTTTTAACTCTTTGATCCTATGGTCTTTGGTGAGTTTTTCTTCACTTTCTCCAACATTTACACACAGTTCCCAAGATTCAAACTTGACTATGTTTAATCCTTCCTTGGGGAACGTATTTACTGTAATGGATTGCTGTCCCATGAACAGATAAATCAAGCAGTCATCAGCCTTAAACCTTGTCTCCTTGATGTCTACAGATATCCCAGATGCCCTGACACAACCTAAAACCATCTGAAATTCAAAATCACTACTCACTGTGCCCCCCACCCATGTGAACAACAACAACCACAACAAAGGCTAAACTCAGACCCAGGTCTTGAATTAGAATTCTATTTTTGCTACTTATTCTCTGTGTGACCTTGTACAAGTCATTCAGCTCTATGGACCTCAAGTTTCTCCATCTGTAAAATGAAGGCATTGAACAGGGTGACCTTGAAAGTCTTTTTATTGCTACACAACTGGAGTTCTTAACTATCTTTGCGTCAAGAACCCCTTTAGCATCTCAAAGAAGCTTATGGACCCTTCTCAGCCTTTATGCATTTTCAAATGCATACATTTTTTTAAAAGTCAATGAAAATGAAGATCTATTTTTTCCCTACCCAAGTTCATAGACCCCCCTGCAATCTACACATGGGTAAGCCAGATCTAGGAGCCTATGGTCTTTATTAATGGCTTCCTTTATTCTCCAGCAGTGGTACCAACTCTTCTGCTTCCGCAGACTCAAATTTACATCTACCCTTCATTCCAGCTTCTATTTCATAGCATTTCAATAGATCTCGTGCACAAAAGGCTCTGGTTGTTGATATAACATCCTCTTCTTCCAAATGCCTGTCCAGTCTGTCAACAAATCTGGAAACCACCAGGCATCTGTCCGTCAGTGGTTAGATGTGGCAGAATGGGTGGCATTGAGGACATTCATGGATGGAGCTGGTCTTTGCAAAAAGATGGCTTTTCTAATACACCACAATTACAACCCCTCGGGGCAGTTTGTGGTATAAACTAAGCAGCCAAACTCCAATGACATTTCAATTATCTTTCAGGAGTCATACCTCCACATCCTCTAATGTATTTGTCTTTGCAAAAAACAAATAACAAACAGGCCCACAATTCTCAAAGCCCTCCATCAAACAGGGCACCACTCAGGAGCCAAATGCCAATCAAAGAAAATGAATTTGCATTTATCCGAGCTCACTGCTGCAATTAAATGTGCGTAGAGGGTGAAATGTCATTAAAAACCGACTCTTCTCAGAAGCCCTCATTTCATATTTACTAGGCATTCTTTGGAAATGCTCAATCATATCCTCATTTCAAATCCCA
>CM053586.1:328043213-328080431 GCA_028646515.1 Pseudochirops corinnae
CATATGTGTCCATACATATATGTATATCTATATCTATCTATAGATATGTAGATATAGAGATAGATAGATAGAAGATAGATAGATAGATAGATAGATAGATAGATAGATAGATAGATAGATAGATGAGACTTGAAAGCCCCTAGTTAAGAGGAAACTACTACCATCTAAGGATAAGATACTGGGCTCAAACTCAATCTAGTCTTCAAGCTCCTTCTCTGCTTCTGTTAAGTCTGACTTCAGGACAAAGGCAGGGTGGTGTTGGAATAATCAGATATTCCAGGGGTGGGGAACCTGCGGCCTTGAGGTCACATGAGGCCCTCTAGGTCCTCAAGTGCAGCCCTTCGACTGAATCCAAACTTCACAGAACAAATCCCTTCAGGTTCCCCACCCCTGAGAAAGCAGGTAGGAAAAGAAGCCTTCCCAGCCAGGCAGAGGAGCCATTGAGGACCGATCTGACTGAGCATCTGAATAGGGTCTCTTCTTAAATCAGCATTCCTCCTCTAGCTAACGTGCCTCACTTCTAGAGAGAATGAGAAAGGGAATGTATTTGGCTTCATATTCTTCCAGCTCACTTCCATATTAAGTGTTCATTGCTAATACTACCTTCAGACAGCTGGATTTGGTGGTTGGTTTTTTGTCCCTCTGCCAGGGTTCTTATCCTTTTTCTGTATGTCATAGAACCCACTGTAATCTGGCTAAGCTTATAAACCTCTTCTCAAGGCGATTAGGTGGAGCAGTGGATAGTGCACTGGGCTTAGAGTCAGCAAGACTCATCTTTGTGAGTTCAAATTTGGCCACAGATATTTACTAGATGTGTGACCCTGGGAAAGTCAAGCAGCACTGTTGGCCTCAGTTCTTCATCTGTAAAATGAGCTGAAGAAGGAAATGGCAAATCACTCTTATACCCTTACCAAGAAAACCCCAAAGGGGGTCACAACTTTAAAATGATTAAACAACATGAACCCCTTCTCAGAAGAGTATTTTTAAAAATTTCATAATGGAAGCAAATAGCTAAAAATAAAGATGTATTTTTCTCCATCCAAATTCGCTGATCCCAGGCTAAGAACCCTTGCTCTAAACCAAAAGAAAACATTTTTAATACTTAATTTTGATTTCAAAACCCACTTATCCAACTCAATGTAATTCAACCAATACCTTGCAGGCTCCTCTATGCAGTGGACTCTGAGGACAAAGAAAAAAAACAAAACAATCCCTGCCCTCAAGGAGCTTGTACTCTACTCTCCTAGTAGGAACATCCAACACTCTGCTAACACCATTAAAAACGTGCCCTAGAGTTTTAGAGAAAACTGTTTCCTTAGCTTTTAAAGCACCTCTAAGAAAAGGACACAGCAAATCCCATGTTCTTCACTCTGGTCAAGTGACTCATAAGGTGTATGGTTGGAAGGGACCTATGGGGTCATTTTCCAGGGGACACAACAAACTCATGCTCCCAATCTCAGCCAAGTGACTCATAAGATCTATGGTTGGAAGGGACTTCTGGGATCATCTTCCAAGGGACATAGCAAAGCCATGTTCCCAATCTTGGCCAAGTGACTCATAAGGTCTGTGGTTGGAAGGAACCTCTCGGATCATCTTGCTAAGAAGGGGACACAACAAACCCATCTTCTCAACCTTGGTCAAGTGCCTCATAAAGTCTATAGTAGGAAGAAATCTTCGGGATCATCTTGTCCATTTACAGTTTACCTGGCTATGGCTGGGGAATGCAGGAAATAGGGGAAGGCAAACCTTCCCACTAAGGAATTAAATCAGTCATATCTAGACCACTCCTCTCATTTTACAAATGAGGAAACTGAGGCCCGGGAGGTGAAGTGATTTGTATAGGGTCACATAAGTAGTAAGCAGCAGAAATGGGATTCCAAGGTCATCTAACTCCAAATCCTGCTTCTTTCACTGTACCAAAACTGCCTTCCAAGTCCTTCTATCTCTCATCTCTATGCCTTTCTACAAGCTATCCCCATGCCTGGAATGCTCCCCCTCCTGGAGCCTCTATATCTCTTGGAGATTCAGTTCACGTGCCACATTCGATTTCCCCAGGAACTAGTGTGATTATTACCCTCTCCCTCCTTCTCTAAATTAATTAATCTGTATATATTTTTATTTGCTTAACTATGTACTTTTTTCCTGTCCAGCAGAACATAAGCTTGTCCAGGGCAAGAACCATGTCATTTCTGTCTTTGTATTTCCAGAGCCTAGCACAGTACTTGGAATGTATTAAAAGTTTAATAAACATTTGTTTGACTGAAATGAATTCAACTTGACTGTTGACACAATACCACACCGTCCTATCTCATAATAAGAGATAGTAATTTTTGAAGTGACCAGGAGAAAAAGAAACAAAAGATTCCCTGGAATTCATTATTTTCCAAGCATGACTTTAGCCTTGGCGCAACCTCTTTAGACCAAGAGAAAAGTCTCTTGGGAACACCCAAGGGCATCTATGAGTCAAGGAACGGTGGTACCTACCTCTGACAGCAGCAGAGAAAGGTCACAGGGGTGTGGGCTCGTTTCTGATATTCTTCGCTGCTACTGCCTTCCTTTAGGAATTCCTGAAGGTCCGTTAGAGGAAAGCCATTCTGTTGGTATTTCTTTTAAAAGCACATAATGATGTTACCTTATTTATAGAGAATGAGAAATCGTTCCCATTGTCAACAGTCCAAAGTCACCTAAGCTAGAATAGAGCTCTCCTACACTAGGAACAGAGATCTAAGAGCTGATACTAACTAAGTTGAATTAAGCTGTCACTACAGGAACAGAAAAGGCAGGGCCACCATGGAAACCAAGATACAAATGAAAATAAAAATTCAACAGAGAAAGGGAGGGAAGTAACTCTTTCAAATTAGATATGCATATTGGAGGGCTCCATAAACTGAGAAGAGCTATCAGGTATTAGGATCAAGAGGGATAATAATAAAACTTTCTATAGACCAATCATAATCTACCTGCCTTTCTTCCTTCCTACCTTCCTTCCTTCTTCCCTCCCTCCTTTTCTTGCACCCATCCATCCATCCTTTCCTTTCTCCTACCCTTTTTCAATCCATCCATTCCCTTCCTTTCTCTCTCTAACAATCCCTCTCTCCCTATTTTAGTTGTTTAGATAACTTTCCATTCATTCCTCCATCTCTTTCCTTCCTCTTCCTCCTTCCCTTCCTCCATTTTCCCATCTATCCCTTCCTTTCATCCATTCTTTCCTTCTTTCCCCCCTCCTTCCCTTTTCTTGAGTTGTTTATGTAAAATATTCCCCCACCCCCAGGGATCAACTACATATTTTCCCAAATCCTGTACTTTTTCTACTTTGGCAGAGGTGAGAGATAGAGCCCCCTGAATGCAGGCTTAATGAAGGTAGATTGCTCCAGTCAACTATCGCATACTTCTGCCTCCACCATGCCAGCCCCTAATCTTCTTATGTTCAATGGAAGCTCCTAGGAGTGACCTGCATCAATATTTAAGCTTGGAATACTTTTAGGAACATTTCAGCTTCAAAGATTCATTCTCTAGAATTAGAGTAGGTAGCTATTATCTCCCACATAAGCGTTCACTCTTGTTATTAAAGCAAATTGTAGTTGACGCTAATGTGAAGATGACGATTCACTAATCTTCTTGTACACATGATTGCTGATTAGAGTTTTTCAGTGAAGTCGACTTTCCAGGTGTCATGGCTCAGGTGTGAAAAGGAGACTAAACAGGACAGGGGTTGGAACTCCCAAACTCTTCCCAGACAATGGCATTACATCTCAAGTGGGTCTCCATGGACAGTGAATCTCATCATCTGAAAAATGAGCTTCCACAGAAATACCATCTGCTGTTAAGCCAACATCACTATAAACACAGTGAGCTAGAGATATATCCCACTTGAGACTCTTCAGGCTATCTTAGACTTGACCTGAAAGATAGCATCTATCCTCAAATCCCAGAATCTCTGAGTTGGAAGGGGCCTCCAATGCCCTCTAGAACAACTCATACCTGAACAAGAAAAACTTCTCTCTCTGTTTTGACAAGTGGCCACCTGGCCTTTGCAAATATCTAGGAGAAAATCACGATCTCTTGGGGAAGTTCATTCGATTTGAAAACAACTCCAAATGTTTTTTAACAAGTATTTATTATCTTGCCCTCTCATTGCCCCCCAACACAAACATATACATATGTGTATGTGTGAGTATCCTCATAACAAACATATATAGTCTAGCAAAACAAATTTCCACATTGGCCACATGCAAAAATATGTCTTATTTTGAATTTTAAGTCCATTACCTCTATGGTAGGAGGTAAGTGGCATAATTTCATCTTCATTACTCTGGATTTATGGCTTATCATTGACAACTCTAATCGTTTTCCTTAGACAAAACTAAAATTTGCCCCTCTACAGCTTCTATCCACTCCTAGTTCTGTCCCCTGTGGTCAAGTAGAATATCTACCCAAAAGTTCCCTTCCTCACTGAAGGTTTTTAAGAAGAGACTGGTTGACTGTTTGCTGTGTTTATTATAGTAGGGATTGCTTTCAGGTATGTCCTGAAGGTCCCTTTCAAATTCTGAATTCTTTGATTCTGTCTAATCCCTCTTCCATGTTAATCCTCCAAATATCTAACTATAGCTATAATGTCTTCCCCCTAACTCTTCTCTTAATCGGGTTAAACAGCTTCAGATCCTTCATTTGATCCTTACATGACTTTTCAGCCAACTGGCCACTCTTCTGGATGCTCCCTAGCTCGCTAATGTTCTTCCTAAAATACAGTATCCAAAGCTGAACAAATTATTCCAGATGGGAACTGTCTACTTCTCTAGCCCTGGAACCACAAACAACGATCAACTAAACTCTGGCATTGTTCTTGGATAGGGTGTGTCAATCTCTAGAAACTATCTTACCCAAGTCAGAATTAGCTATAGGACACAATGTTACATGATAAATTTTAAGTGTCTTACCTAAGCATTCTATCCCTCCCCTAGCACAGTACTCTGTATACAACAGATGCTTAACAAGTTTCTATTAATTTACCCACTGGGAATTAAATAACAGGAACTGCTTCTCTTACTCGATTTTAAGCAAACCTTCAGGGCTAAGTACCTTTAGACATTCTTTAAGAAAAGAAATAAAATCACAAGTATTTGGAAGTCATCTGTCAAAGGATGCTCATACAACATTACTGTACACAAATTAGTGTCCAGTACTTAGCTCATAAGTAGCCATATCCAGCTCTATCTGAACTGACTCCTAGAATGTCACCATCTTAATTTGTTTTGCTGCTGGATGAAAATCCAGCTCCCTTTCAGATCTGAACATGAGATTACATAGCACTGCTGCTCTGAAAATTTACCTCCCTGGGGCTTCTGTTACATTATCTAGAAAACAAGGAGGTTGAATTAGATGAGCTCTAAGAAGCTTTCCAACACCCACTCTGTAATTCTATGCTTCCCCCTCCCTAACCAGCATGCCCTGTGGCCATCCAATACCTCCCCCCCCAAAAAAGAAAACACATACCATTTGCTGAGGAAAAAAAGATTGAATAATTGATTAAAATAAAATAACAATTTACCTTAATGGTGTCATAGGAGTCTGTAATAAGTGCAATGAAGAGACTGAGAATCATGTATATAAAAAGACTGATGAAGGAATATAAATATACTCGACTAAAAAGCCACACCAAGATGCTCTTTTGCTGGATTTGAGCAAAGGTTGCAAACATGTCATCGCCATTCACCAGAGAAAACAAACATTCGGCCACTGTGCTCAGGTCTTCAAACTTGGTTGGGGTAGGGAGGGGAAGAAAGAAGAAGAGAGGAGTTAATTTCCAAAGTCCATTTGTACAGTAGGAAAAGTAGCTCAGCTTTGTTTTTTTGAAACATTGGGAACTCAGAAATCTACTGGCAATGATAACACATGGGCTTCTACCCAACCATGCACATGTTTCTTATTGGCGATACCAGCTTGGGTCCTTTCCTACGTGATTGGTAGCACTTCCTGGTGTTCAGATAGCTATTATTGATGGAAAGAAAATCTATAGGTCCAAGGTTTAAAATACTAGATACAAAGTGAAATAAGGTCACACTGTTTGGAAAACAACGAGGTTCCATTAGGTGAGATCATTCAGCTCTTCTTTCAGAAGCCAATTAGTCCAAAGGAGGTATCTCCCCAAACCCCTGCACTCATTGTTATGTCTTCTCCTACTTAAAAACATGCAATGACTCTCTAATGGTTAATAAACAAGCCCAGACTTCTCTGCTAGGCTTTTCAAGCCCTTCAGTAATCTAGCCCCCATTTACTCACTCAAATTCATTCATTCATTGCCCATTCAAATTTATTTTTAAAAGAAATTTTGTTTAAAAAAAATATGAACTGCATTTAATCAAAATCAATATTTCAACACACAAGAAAAAAAAGAATAAAAAAGATTATACACAAAATTATAAACTTCTGTTCCCTACAGTTTTTTTTAAAAGCTGAGTAACAAAATTGTCCTGTTTGTGTCCCTGACCTTTTGTGTTCTAACGCACTACTGACTGTTTCCCTCAACACTTTTACCTCTTGTGGCTTCGCTGCTGCTCCTCACCTTAAAAGTCACCCTCTTGCTCTGCCATCCAATCTTGACCATCTTCAAGACCTAACTCTCTTTGTCTCCTCCCTGGCTTCCTCCTGTCCATTTTCATTTTTCTTTGTTGTACTCTTCCACATTGCACCATATGTTATAGCAAATATTTTCTGAATTATTTATTTCATAACTTCTACCTCACCACTCTCAATAGAGTGGTAGCAACAGGAGGGCCAGGACTCCATCCCATAACTCTTTCACTGGGACAAAAAAGAGCGGCAGGGACTAGCCTCAATACTTATTGATTAATTTAGACTAGTCTTTCGTTGTCTGACGATTAAGATGATAAGATTTAGAGAGGAGCTTGGAAGTCAGCTAGACAAGGCTTCTTCATTTGATAGATGAGGAAAGTAAAGCCCACAGAGATTTACTGACTTATCCTCTGAATTCAAACCCAGTGCTCTCCTTTCCCTTAATCACATTATCCACAAATCAAAAGCCATAATTCAAACCCAATAGCCAAGTAAAATAGCAGAAAAGCAGGGGTACCCAAAATCATTTGGAGTCAAACAATGTTGGGGTAAATCTTATATAGGACCCAAGAGAAATATGTAAAGTGCATTCTGCCAATAAAATAAGAAACAGATCTCTTTCTGACCTGCCTCTTAATTCTACCTCTCTCTCTAACACACACACACATTGGTTGGATCCTAGGGTTTTTACACAAATTTTGTATCTTTCTCTACCTTTTGTATACAAAGCTAAAGGCCCCTGGCCCTTGAGCTGTAGGAAAGTATAACTGATGGATCCATATTTTTCTAGCTACCACTGAACAGAGAGATAATCTGAGTACTAGGCACTGGACTAGGAGCCTAGGGAGACACAAAATCCCTGCTATTGTGACCCAGAGGCTTTTGTGGCTTGGCTAGTTAGGGTTAGGGTAGTCTGACACGATGGCAAACTCTCCCACAGAGGGATCAGAACAAAGACATGTACCTCATTAACAACAACTCTTAACCAGCCAAGCTAACCAGGACTTCTGTTAACGAGCCAGAGGGCAGTGTTAAAGAAACACATACACACACATGGGAATGCACCAGTAAGCAAGCCATTTAACAATGTGCAAATTTTTATTTAACAGTAAAAAGGTCAGAGCTTACAGAGTAAATCATTTCCATTCCCACCATGGGCCTTGAGCCAGTGAATTTAAAACAGTTTTCTGTAGTTGTCAATCATCACTGGACAGCTCCATCAATAAGTCATGTTTATTTCCTGGAACTCCATTAGGATCTAGCCAATTAGTGCTCCTAATTGCAAAACTCAAGAAAATCCTAGGTTTCATAGAACATCCAGAATTGCAAGCATCCTAGGCCTGTCTGGTAAATAGCAGTAAAAGGACACTGATTGGGTTGGAGTGGAGGTCGGTATCAAATTCATTCCTCCTCTTCCTTCCACATTAATTAAGGCACAGTTAAATTGGAAAGCTTTAAAGAGATTTATACTCATGAAGCCTCTCATCCCCGGTGTGTGTTTAAGACTTATCTCACCCCACCTATCGGCTGTAGAGAGCAAAGCCCCAATAATGTACAAGCAAAAGGCCCCCACTCTCTGTCATTTCATGTACTGTGACCTGGGGATCTCATGCTGACAGCAGTAGGATCTGGAAACAGGAGCCAGTTTCCGCAGCTAATTTCCTTGTACCGGAAGGTGAGAGGGGAGGAGTCTCATGATAACAAGTAGGTTTTGATTTTCTTCTTTTTTCTTCTTTAAATATACAGAGTTTGGAAGGACAAGGCCCTGTCTGACATGCTTTGGGGGTGTGAGAACTTCTTGTTATAATCTATAGATACTCAGGAGCACTGTTTGGGTCCCAAGGGATATTTCCTTAAAGGCTGGGTCAGACGATGGCAACATTCACAAGTCTCTAACATTCCACCCCACCCACCCACCCACCCAAGCTACACAACAATGAGAGAAACCCAAGTATGTGGACTAATGAATTACACTGCTTGCATGATTGAGCCAGAATTACTAGTCATTACCATCACAAGCCTACCTCCCAGATCTCCCAGGTCCATTCCAGCATTTACATTCTATGGTTGTATGGCTCAGACTGGCTCACAGCCAGTGGGCAGTAAAGGAAGGCACACAGGGCAGATGAGGATCTTTTTGCTTAACCCAATTTTGGTACCAATACCAGCTCTGGAGACCTTGAACCATAGTGTCCAGCCAGTGAGCAGTTTTATTTTGGTTTATTTTTTTAAAGATTGGGTACAGGGCTGGAGAGGGGCTTAAGTAGAGGTAACAGAAGGCTTTGAGTAAAGAAGTCACCTATATTCAAACAACATCTCTGCCCATCACTGGGCAAACAGCTTCACTATCCTGGGTCAGGCTCTGAAAGTGACAAGAACCTGTCAAACACAATCACTCTCATCTGACCCTCCCTCTGTACTCACATAGGCACCAGTTCATTCCTTTTCACCTAGGCTCCCTGTGTTGGCCCCCTTTACTGGTGTCCTTGCTTCAAATCTCTTTGATCAAAGTGTGGGCTATGTTTGCCCCTGCTGCTTTTAAGTTCAGTGATTTAGGAATGATGAAGACTTTAGAGTTCATTGAATCCAACTCACATTTTACAGATGAGAAAACTGAGGTCTAATTGGGATTCAATCCTCCATATTGACACTAAATCCCCTGCTCTTCCCAATGTATCAAGCTGTCTCCAGGATAAAATGCATACCTCTTTTGGCATTCAAAACCCTTTCATGATATGACTCCAGTCTCCCTTTCTGGCTTCATTGTAATACTTCATACACTCTGTGTACTCCAAGTAGGCAAACTTGCTCTTCCCTGTTCATGACCTTCCCAATCCCTAGAAGGCAATTCTTGTTCATCTCAACCTCTTAGAATCTCTAGTTTCCTTAGAGATTCAGTTCAAGTATCTCTTCCCCATTATTTTATATTTCCTTTCTATACATCTTACGTTTATACTTATATGTGTATTTTTCCTAGGAGAACATAAGCTCATTATGAGCAAGCACAATTTCCATTTTGTCTTCATATCCAAAGCCTTTAGAATGCTCTGTCTCCTAGGAGAAGGTAAGCTTCTTGTGGGCAGGCATGATTTTCATTTTTATTTCCATTTCCAGAGACCCTAGAATGCTCTATCTCCTAGGAGAAGGTAAGCTCCTTGTGGGCAGCCACAATTTCCATTTTTTCTCTGTATCCAGAGCCCCTGGAACACTGCTTGGCACATACAAGTATCTAACAAATGCCTGCCAAATGAGTGAATGAATGAACAGATCATAAGCCCTTTGACGACAGGAACAGTTTTGATTCTGCCCTTGTATTCAGATTGTTTAGCAATACAATAGGCACGAAGTAGGCATTTAATAAATGCTCCTTGAATGAATTGCTGAGTACTAACCATAGAACACTCTGAAAACATAAAACTGAATGAAAATATAAGGTTGAATAATTCAAGATGTGGTTTCAGAGAACCTCAATCACTTTTCCAGTTTTCTGTGCCCAGACATCTTGGTCTTGGAAGGACTTTGGTGCCAAAGTACATTAGTTCCAAAGCAAAGAGTCAGCAAGAAGAATGGAATCCACCCTGTCTCCTCTTCAATTGAATCAGAGAAGTTCAGTGTCATTGGAGAGAAGGTCAAGAGATGTATGTAGAATTCCTGTTACTGGCTGAATGGCGGCCCAAAAGTAAAGCCTTCCCTATTGCTCTCCCTCTTGTTTGGTTAAAAAGGCATTGTCAAGTATCTACTGTCAGGGCTAGGGCTATTTTACATTAATTCATAAAAGGGGCCTTGGGGCTAATCTCCTTAAAGGTTTCTGGAAAACTCTTTAGCTCAAACAAATACTTGGTGATTTTCTCAATTTGTACTTGTGGTAGTAGGGATGTTTCTGAATATCTTATTTTAAGCCTGGTTAACACAGGGCAGAAAGTGGTGACAGTCCAGTAATGCCCTACAGTAGTCAGTGATACCTTTTACCAAGTTCTTCACCCAAGGGTGCTCACCTCACAAACTGGCAATGAGCTAAAAGGCATGAATACCATACCTAAGTAATCATCTCCATAGGCTTCCACATCAGGTACCCAGTGGGAGGAAGACAGATGCTTAACTCCTTAGGTTTTCCTCCAGGGATATACAGAGCAGGTACAATCAAGCCCAGGGGGCTTCTTTGTAGAAAAGGATGGAATGATTGAACCAAAACAAGTTAATGCCATTAACCTGTCAAAGAAGAGGCCTGGCCAAATACTTAGGGAAACCAAAAACCTGTGGTTATGTGGTTTTATAGCTACTGTTGAAAAGTGAAATGGAGATCTTGGGGAATGTCAAAGCAAATGAAATTTGGAAACTTCCAGCCCTGACATTCTGTGATTCTCCTTCAACATAGTTGGAGTAGATTTGGGGGCAGAGGCCAGAAGGAAGAGAAAATGGGCAATAATATCTTAGGGGCAAAAAAGATACAGCAACCCCAATCCTCTGCTCCCTTCCCCCTCCCCTCACTTCCATTCTGGGGTCCCTGAGCCAGAGACTGCATTGACAACTCCAGAAAGCACCAAAACCAAGCTGCAGGGCTCAGTAGAGAATTCCATGAAGAGCAACATTGCCCTCTAGTGGCCTGTGGAGCTAGAGGCTCTCTCTTTTTTTTAACTGTATTTGTGGGGGCCAGAAGAAAAATTAATGTGAATTTTTCCGATGACTAATATACCAAGTTTCCAAGTCAGAGTAGGCTTACCAGAGACTAATCTACAAGCATCAGTCATCTTTTTAATTTACTTGTACCAGTCATCCTTTTAATTTCCCTGTACCAAGCCATCTTTCAAAGTGGAGGCATGAAGTTGGACAAGCAATAGAAAACCCAAGGAATGACTCTACAAGTCATTTCTTAAAGGCTGTTCAGGCCTGGAGGGTTGCTAACCATCCCAGAACAGTCTAAACAGGACACTTAATAGGTCCAGCAGTCACATGGTGACAGGTTCCAGGGCTGATTTATTTACAACAAGACAGGGACCAAATTTTGCTTCTTTGAAAAGGAAGCTGAGGAAAGCTGCACACCAGGAACCAAAAAGCTATTTGTATGACTTGGGCAATAATTAAATCTGGAGCTACACAGAGAGTTACCCCTGGTAACTTTAAGAACATTAGCTCTGGGGTCTAAAGGACTGGATTCAAATCCTGCCTTTGACCTTTCCAGCCTGTGTGATCTTGATGAAGTCCACCCCACCCCTCATGTAGAAAATGAGCTAGCTTCTGAGGTTGATCCAGCTCAGAATTTCTGAATGTACTAAGCCTATGACCCCTTTTGGTCTTCTTTCCAAGGAGAGGACAATATGGTACAGTGCTGGATTTGGGAGTCAGGAAAACCTGAGTTCAAATCCCACTTAATACTAGTGATATGGCCATGGGCAAACCACAACATCTCTGAGTCATACAGAAAATAAGGAAGTAGAAAGTGATGGCCTCTCCAGTCCCTTCCAGTCTTAATCATAAATGCCAATGACCCTCATCAATGGCTTTGTTGGAGCAAAGCAGAATCCTAAGGAAAGTACACGCTATCAAGCAAAAGCCACACACCTCTTTAGGTTGTGTACAAGAGTAGCAAAGAGACAAAGTCTCATTTCCTGTCTCAAAAGCTGCAAATCCTATCTGCAAGGGTTCACGTTAGGCAATAAGCTCTAAGCATAGCTGTGAAATCTCCACAATCATAGGATATTGACTTATGCACTATATCAATTTAAAGTTCAGATACCAATCTTTAATAAGACACCGAAATTAAACTGTGACCACAAGCACCTATAAAGATAAGGCATATTAGCACTTCATAGTCTAAATCTCATACAATCAGAGCAAAGCTGCCATATCACCGGCACCCTCCCAGTTTAACTCGGATGCCAATCCTAATAGTTAATAAAATAAATTAAATTAAATTAAAATTAAAGGCTAAGACTAGTATAATTTCTCTTGCTGGACTTTACTTTTTACTGTAACACCCTCTTGTCCAAATATCCTTGGCATTCAAGGGCCAACAGAGTTAATATTAGACTCCTTAAGCCAGCCCCAGACTGCTATGAAAGATCCCTCCACCCTCACCCCCTGCCACCAACCTCTTTGTAATTCCTACTTCAATATCTCTTAGTTTCTTCAATATCCTGCAGGGGGAAAAAATAAAGCTTGTAACATGAGTATTTGTAGGCTGGAGGTGGGGAAGGGATATTCTAGCTCAGCCTCTATCTATCATATCAACTCTTGACTAAGGGTCCTGGTGCTTTTAGTATGGGGGCCACTGATGAAAGAGGGTAAGGAGGGAAAAGGAGGGGATGGAGCCCTGCCCACATACCTTCTCATGGTAGGGTCCTATGACAATCCAGCCACAGAAAGTGTAACCCAGGTAGATCATCCCAGCACAAGCACAGAACCGCAGGACTTTGGGCAGCGATGCCTGCATCGTCAAAATGAGCACCTAAAGACCCAGAAGTAACGCTCAGTGGGGTTAAAGATCCATTAACCACCCCAAACCCAACCAGCTGGCATCTGAGGCATGTAGACTTACATTGTATGTCTGGAAATAACCCAAATATCTGATGACTCCAACCCAAGCAAACAAAGTGGACGTCCCAAGCAAAATGCTGCAGAGGTCATAATTTGTAAGATTCTAACACACGGAGGAGAGAAAAAACAACAATAAACCAAAAACAGACATGAGTGAAAGACTTTATTCTATAAAAGAAATCACTTTCCCAGTGAGGGTCACCAGCTTTACTTCGTAGGACCTTCTGTTTTGAGTTGGATGGAGAATCGGAGATCACTTGGTCCAAATTATTCCTTCATTGGGGGCAGCTAGGTTGTGCTACAGTGGATGGTGCTCTGGACTTGAAGTCAGGAAGATTCATCTTCCTCAATTCAAATCTGGCCTCATATACTTACTAGCTGTGTTACCCTGGGTAAGTCACTTCACCCTGTTTGCTTCAGTTTCCTCATCTGTAAAATGAGCTGGAGAAGGAAATGGTGAACCGCTCTAGGATCTTTGCCGAGAAAACCCCAAATAGGGTCATGAAGGGTCAGACATGACTGAAGAACAACAAGAGGACCCCAAAGTCCAGCTAGTAGGGCATAGAGCCAGGATTTGAATGCAGGTCTTGACTCCAAATCCAAACCCAGTACTTTCTAAATGACAGAATGAAGTAGATTTACCAAGTAATTATAAGTAGACTTCTCCCAGGGTTTCAGAAATTACTTGTTTCCCTCCAGGCACTGATGTGATTACATGCAATATAAAAGGCTCGGTTCTTTGATTTGGTTTTGTATTTTAAGTAGCTGTTCTTCAGTCCCTTAATGTTTAAAGAAAGTACTTTGCTTTACTTTTAAGTGATACACCTAAGAGACATTTATGGCAATCTTGGGCCCTTTAATGCTTAATATAAGGTTTTTTGTTTTGGTTTCACAACATATTTCAGTCCAAATATACACCAATCAAATAACAAGTGCTTACCAAGCATCATTTATGGGCCAGGCTGAGGAATCAAAGACAATGATGCAACTTTAGCCCCTGCCCTCAAGGAGCTTCCATTCCATCAGGAGAAATAACACGCAAACATATGCAAACTATACACAGTAAATACAGGGTGATAGGGGGTTTCTGGGGGGAGTGGGGAGAGAAGGATGGTGGTACTAGTACCTAAGAGAAATCAAGAAAAGCTTCTTGAAGGAGGTGGCAGAGGCAGGGAGGGAATGCCGAAGTATTCTAAGGGACGTGGGCATCAGGCTGAGATGGGGGGTTAAATGCTAAATAGAAGCATTTGTACTTGATTACAGAGACAATAGGAAGCAGTTACAGCTCCTTGGTGGCAGAAACCTGCCTACGATCAAACTTGTTCTTTAGAAATATGATTTTGACAGCTAGGTGAAGTATAGATTGGAGGAGGAAAAGGTAAGAAGGAGGAAGACCAATAGAAGGGTATTATGACTGGTATCTGAGTGAATAGGTCAGGATTTTAAAAGTAAGGAATAAATTTTTATTTTTAAAAATTTCCAACATCTTTATTCTAGAAATGAGGAAGCAATTCTAGAGAATGCTGGCATTCAAAGCCCTTCATAACTTAGTCTCCTGCTACTTTTTTGGCATTCAAAGTCCTTCATAACTTAGTCCCCTCCTACTTTTTTGGCATTCAAAGTCCTTCATAACCTAGTCCCCTCCTACTTTTCCAGTCTTCTTACACCTTACTCCCTGATTGGTAATCTTCCATCCAGTGACACCGGTCTTCTGACTGTTTCCACAACAAGACACCCCATCATTTGGCTTCTGGCATTTTCTGTCCCCCATGTCTAGGATGCTCTCCTTCCTCCACCCTGCCTTCTACTAACCTCTTCGACTTCAAGTCCCAACTAAAATCTCATCTTTTACTAGAAGTCTTTCCCAATTTTCCTTAATTCTAGTTAATTATCTCTATTAATTATTTCCCATTTATCCTATATACAAACTGTTCCGTATGTATTTGCTTACATGTTTTCTCCTTTGGTAGATTGCAAGCTCCATGAGGGCAGGGGCTCTCTTTTGCCTCTTTTTGTATCCCCAGTCCTTAGCACGATGTATGTGCTTTATAAATGTTTATTGGTTAATTGATGGATTGATAAAGAAGGGAAGAGACCTGTCCAAAGTCATGCAGGTGATTGCTAGGTTCTGTCAATGATCAGATTGCAGAGTATGGGGCATGTACAATGGGACTGGAAAAGAGGGTGAAAATGGCTGATTTTCAGAAAAAGGAAATAGAATGGAATCTATAAAGGTCAATGAAGTCAACTAAGATTTCTCGCGAAACTACAGAACATATTCAAAAGGAATTGGTATTCTAGCATAGCTTTGTCAAGTACCCCACCAGGCAAGTCAAGTCAATGAGCCCTAATTAGGCACTCACCATATGCCAGGCAGAGTGCCAAGTGTTGGGAATGCAAATGTAACAGAAAGATAATCCCTGCCCTCAAGGAGCTTATATTTGACAATGGAAGAACACTATATGTAAAAGAGAACTGAAAAGCAGTAGAGGGGAAGAGCTACTGTTAATGCAGTTTGTGTTTAGTGGGGTCACATTTTTAGGAAAGATATTGATAATATGAAGGGCATTAAAAGGAGAGCAACCAGGCCAAGACCAGGAAGGGTCTCAAATGTGAGGACGTATGCTCAGCTCAGCAAACTGCATGGCCCCAGTACCTGGGACATGGTAGGGGCTTAGTAAATGATTCTTGATTTGACTGCTGAAGTCAAAACATGTTGAAGGAACAAAGTGGTTTGCCATTACCTTCTTCAGCTCATTTTACAGATGGGGAAATCAAGGCAAACAGGGTTAAGTGACTTGCTCAGGGTCACACAGCTAATAAGTACCTGAGGCTGGATTTGAACTAGGGTCTTCCTGACTCCGGGCTCAGCACTCTATCCACTGTGCCAACTAGCTGCCCTGACAATTAGGACTGACCAAAAAATGAAATGGACTGCCTGGAGAGGTAGTGAGCTCCCTTTTCTTAGAGGGTGTTCAAACAAAATTTGGATGGTCACTTGTTGAGTGGATTATGGAAGGTCCTATCTCAGGTAGTGGCTGCACTGGATGGCTGCCGAGATCCTTTCTTCCTCTGGAGTTCTAGCAGTGACTCGCTAGTAATACCCAGTCCCCATGCAGTAATACACCGGCTTTGGTTTTAGTCCAAACACATGTTAAATGCAAAGGACACCGGAAATAGGATTAAGGGCAAGTAATCCATGTCTAAGGCTTAGAAGAAGCTTCCTTATAGAAAACATCCCACTAGGCAGCTGGGAAACTTTATTTACAAATCCTCCGGCCTAGTGGGCCCCCAGTAAATGTTTGCCAAGGATAACAGTAAGGCTGAGTAGAAGGGATTTACCACCAGAGGTTACCTTGGCCAACAGCACTGTAAACAAAAACCCTTAATGATGAATTTTCTACTTGTCTGTTTGCCACCTTGATCCTATGACTAGTCTTCTGGTAACCACAGGGACCATATCTGTATAGGAGAAAATAGAAGATCCCCTTATGGGCCTGGGATTCTTAACTTCCAGCGCACAAATCTTTACTCCCAAATAAGCTTTGGGGTTTGTAGGACGGAGGGCTTTAGCATCAAGTAATACCTGCTCAGATAAGATAGTATTATAAAGCACTTAGCACATGTGGTATCTGGAACACAGTAGGTGCTTAACACATCATTCCCTCCCTTCTTCTTTACTCCCACCTTCCTTTCCTTCTTTCTACTTCCCCCTCCCTCCCTCCTTCCTTCTCTTCTCCCTTGCTCCCACCTTCCTTACCTTTTTTCTTCCTCCCTTCTTCCTTCTTTTTCCTTCCCTCCCTCCCCTTTCCTTCCCTTCTTTCTCCTTCCCTCCATCTTTCTCTTCTCCTTTAGTCTCTTTTTCCTTCCCTTCTCTCTCACTCCCTCTTTTCTTCCCTTCTTTCTCCTTCCCTCCATCCTTCCCTCTATCCTTCCCTTCTCCCTCAGTCTATCTTTCCTTCCCTTCTCCCTTACTCCCTCACTCCATCTTTCCTTTCCTTCTCCCTCACTCCCTCTTTCTTTCCCTTCTTTCTCCTTTCCTCCCTCCTTCCTTCTTTCCCATCTTCCTCTCTCCTACCCCTCCTTCCCCGGAAAGTTGCCAGGACTCTAAACCATGAGGTTAACTGGACTCAGCTTGCCAAAGCCAAGAGCTCAGAGCTCCCATAGCCACAAGATGCAGTAGAGAAACCCTGTAGAATCCCTCAACAGATTTCACAAGACTTACAAGGGGGGCTGGGTTTTAATCCCAGTTCTATTCTTTATTCCTTGTGTAACCTTGAGCACATAACTTCATTTCTCTGACCTGGTCTTGTCCCTTATACAAAGCAGGGGTTGGAGGAGATGATCTCCAAGTTCCCTCCCAGCTCCCATACAACAAAGTAGCAAGAACGTGGGATTTGAAACCGGGGGACCTCTGCCACCTGTACGCCTTGGAACATGACCCTTAACCCTATCTGCCTCAGTTTCTTCATCTGTCAGACAAGGCACCTGGGCTAAATGACCTCCAAAGTATCATCTGGTTCTAAATCTACAATCCTATGAATTTGTATCACAGCACAGGCTACATGAATCCTTGGTTATATAAACCTGGTGACAAAGAACAAAGTATTTGTGGTTAGCTTCTCCCCAGCAAAGCAGACAGATCTTTGGAGAGCCACTCTTTCTGAGGGAAGATAGACAGCCTTTTCATCATAAAGCATTCTTCCACTTCAGGGTCTATTCAGCTGATGCTGCTAAGTACCCAGTGTAATCAGGAGAATATGATTTTCCACAGTGTGTTGACCACTTTATTCTACCTTTCTTAAGAAATCAGAACACAGAAGTGGTTTATTTGTACGTATGTCAAGGGAATTGAATAAAAGAAAGTATTCCAGATAAAGTTACAGGGAGTGTCAGTCTTCAAGATAAAAATCTATCTGGAATAATTGTTTCAGGGTAGCTCAGAATTCACACATTCTCACCTTTGCTTTGATTTCCATTTTTAATATTGATCCAGTGATGGTCATTAGGTCACTGATGATCACGAGAATGTACCATCCATTGATAAACTCCCAGCGGTCAGCATCACTCACGTGCCTTTTATATTTCTCCAGGAAGAACCTTAGAAATCTCTGCAGCAAACATTTTTAAAGTGTTTCTTACACACAATCTTACCATTTGGGAAGTGGGAGAGAAACTCTGAAAGGTGCATTAGCCCAGAGATGTCACTGATAGTATCACAACACTCCCAAGGGAGTCCGACTGAGATTAAATTAAATTAAATTGGGAAATATTTAACAAAATGAATACAAACACCATGAAACACATATCATATTAATATATGGTTTTCTAAATCCTTATGTATGATTTGGTGAGCCCCATTTCTATTCAAGTTGGATACCACTGCTCTGGCCCAGAAAACCACCTGCCACCAAATTTCCCAACTAGATTCTAAGTATCCTGAGGGCAAGGATTATGTCCAATGCCCTTCTATCCCCTACAGAACCCAACATTGTACTAAACATGGACACCTGATTTCAAGGAATCAATGAATGAAATTAAATTTGTGTGCCAAATTGATGTCCCACAGTAACAGACTCTAGCTAACAGAGATCAACTGTAACAGAAGGAAGGCATTATGGTCCGGTAAAAAGGATACTGGTTTTAGTTGGAAGATCTGGGTTTAAATCTTATCTCTGCCATTTGTGTGACTTTAGACAAGTCCTTTAACTTTCATGGGCCTGGATTTCCTCACATGTAAAATGAAGAGGTTGAATTAATAATTATAGAATTAGTGGGAACGGACCTCAGGTGCAATTTAGTACAACTTCATTATACATATGATGAGGGCAATGACTTGCCCAAGGTCACATGGGTAGTAAGCAGTGGTGGTGGGATTTGAACTCACTTCCTCTGACTCCAAAGCTACTTCTTTTTCCCCTCTAAGGTCCCTTCCCACTCTAAACCCTGTTATAAAGGGAGAACATACATGGTACAGTATGTTAAGAGGTGGTGGAAAGAGTTGGAAAAGCAGCAACTTTCTGAGAAAGTAGCTCTTCAGGCCTGGGATAAGAGAAAGAAGAGGGAGAAATATATCTTCTGTGGCCTTCTCCCATGAGTTTATTAATTTAGTTACAGGAACACCAATTATCTGAAAGAGCCTCACTCTTCAAAAATCTTTAGTTACTTCCTACACCCCAGGCTAATTAAATAACCTGGTGGGGAGGCAATCACTCTCCTCCGGGGGTTTAATCCATCTGAGGGACTTCTGAAATAGATGGATGATGCAACATCAATATTCCATCCTCTGGGCAAACCAAAAGGGAGGAAACCAAAGGGAGGGAGGTGAGAATTGAAATGCACCTACTTACTTTTTGCAATCTGAGGGCCAGGACGATGGACCTGGTGCACAGAATAAGGGAAGTAAAGCATCCCACAATAACAAATACATCAAACATCAGGATGTATTGGGTATTTTTCTGACCTGGAAAAAGCAAAAACCCAAAACGTCACCTCTAGGCACATTTTACTGAATATTGATTCTCAATACGCCTGCTGTTGTCTGGCAAGTTGGTCTGACACTATAAAAGTTCTTTGAGATGAAAATGATCAATTTTCACAGCTTTTACAATTTGGTTCCATCCAGTAAAAAACACGAGGCCACCTGAGGTAACAGTTAAAAGCCCACAAGTACAGTCAGAAGACTTAGATTCGAGTCTGGCCTCCTGAAACATACCAGCTGTGTGAGCCTGAGCAAGTCCCCTTACCCTCCCTCAGTGGCCTCAAGCAACAGTCTAGGGATTTTAAGTCATGGATGAGTTTCTGATCCACAGCAGGTAGAAAAAGCCAGACACAGACCCAGACCATGAAGAGCACGTCAGATTATGTTAAGCCCATCTCAACATATTCATTCAGTTGTCTACAAGTCAATGAAAATATTCCCCCCATCCAAGCAGGTCTGTATCTTATTTAAACTACACTAGAATCTCCCTTTAACTACTTAACTATAAAGTTGAAATTCAATACATGAGGGTCCATCTTGGATGCCACTCAAGGGAAATTTAATTAATGAAATTCTCATAAGGTATGGGCACAGGGCCATAACACATAATAATGTTTTGGACTTAGCAGATGCTTAATTAATGTGAGGTGGGTTTTTTTTTTTAAATTGAATCAAGTGACAGGATCAGAGTATTTGAGGTTACTGTCTCACTTAGAGGTGCCTTGATTCTGGCTGGAAGCTATTTCCTCCACCCAGTTACTTATATTTATCAGTGTTCCATAACTATTTCTGGGACTCCATGAGGTTAAAAAAATTAAATTTAAAAATACGTTATCTTGTGATCTGACTCTTCTTTGTTTATCACAAATTGCTACCTGTGCTCTGTACCTCTCTGGTACTCTTTAGGCAATCCTCAATTTCAATTCTCTGGAGAGCAGTGTTCCATGACCCTAGGCACATAACAACCAAAAACAGTACACAGTAGACAGTGCTGAATTTAGTGTCGTTAGACCCATGTGGAGGCAGCAAGGTGGCTCAATGGATAGAGAACTGGGTCTAGAATGCAAATCAGACACTACTAGCTGTGTGACCTTAGGCAGGTCACTTAACCTCTGTTCGCCTTAATCTACTGGAGGAGGAAATGGCAAACCACTCCAGTATCTCTGTCAAGAAAACTTCATGGACAGTATGGTCCCCAAGGTCATAAAGAGTCAGATACAACTGAACAACAGAGCCATGTTTGAATCCGGGCTCTGCCATTGAAACTCTGTGACTCACCTTGGGGTCTCCATTTCCCCATCTGCAAAAATAAGGGGGATAAGGCAGTTGGATCAGATGACCTTGATGGCTCCTTCCAGCTCTGCCTCTATTGGTCTATGATACTGAGGGAGACCTTTGTTCTAGGGGAAAACTTGAGCTAATCATGTTCCCCATGGGCAATCCATCCATGTCTTGGGCTGTTCCATTTCTGAACGCAGCCCACTGCCCACATTCAGTGTCTGTCCAGGCTATGTGGACACATGGATGAGCTCCACAGGTTGTTTGTTCATTGCTGTGTGGACAGTTAGGCCAAATTTAAATGGACTTCTGATGGGAGAGGGCCAGACCTCCAATCATGTAGGGCTAAAGAACTCCCAATGTAGAAACTCCTTCAGAGAAGCAGATCAACAATTCAGTCACAGTAACTTAGAGCCTGAGAGTTTCCTGGGCCACCAAGGAGGGAGAGATAACCAAGGACCTTGAATCCAAGGTCCAAAACCCAAAGTCTTCCCTCTTTACATTCTACCAGCATGCCTCTTTCTCTAGTAAGGTTTCCTGAACTTAATCCTAGTGCTTCCTCTCTATTAATTATTTCCTCTTTATCCTATATATAGCTGTTATAGTCTACATGTTGTTTCTCATTATATAGTGAACTCTTTTGTGTTTCCAACACTTAGCATGGTGCCTGACACATAGTAGGAGCTTAAGAAATGCTTCCTGGCTGACTAAACTTGTTTTTTAAAAAAATATTTGAGGTACTGTTGGTTTCTTTTAAAATTCTGTATATTTTCTTTTATGCATTTAAAAGCATCATTCTGAGAAGGGATCCATCAGTTCCACCAGACTGCCAAAGGGGTCCGTGATATCAAAAAAAAAAAAAAAAAAAGATGAAGAATCCCTGCTGTTGATAACATTTAGGTGCCATTTTGATCTGCCAAATCAAATGCTATTTTGTAGTCAAACAATGATCACAGCAGGATCTGGTATTTCCTGAACTTCTCAGACAACTGTGGATTGATAAAGGTCAGCTATGGAATACTACTCATGAAAACCTGTCTGCTCCCTTCTTGTACCTTCATCAATGGAACCATCACATGTATGGAGACGACCCTCCTAAGAATTTTATAGAAGGGAAAGCAGACACATGGGTCAGCAGTTACACACAGCCACGTTTTGTTGCTAACAATGTATCTGAGATTTCAAAGCCTTTGGTGTTAAGCAATGAATCAACAAGCATATATTATGTGCCAACTGTATACACTTAGGATACAACTAAAAGGAAAGAAATAATCATTTCGCTCAAGGACCTTATAATAACCTCCTTTAGATGCCTAGAGAAGTGATACCTTTACATATTTTTTTTAAGTCATGTCTTGTCTCTATAAGAACATCCAGAACTGTGATGATTGAGTCCAAGGGTCCACGGTCCACCATGCTTGGTGGTTTGTTGTTTTTTTCAAATGCAACAATCTTGTCCACATTTCATCTATCTCTTGTTTTTTTCGGTTTTTCAGGGGATTTTTGTTGTTGTTCTTTTAAGTGCAACAAACTTGTCCATATTTTATCTGTTTCTTAGGTTTTTTCAGTTTTATGTTTAAATGCCCTCAGGATGATTTTGACTATTTGGGGGTCTCATCAAGCATTCTTTAAAACGGATTTTCCCTCCAAGGCTGAGCAGCATGGTGAAAAGACTGCTGACCTTGGAGTCAGGAAGACCTGACTTTGAATTCTTTCTAAGAGGCATATGCTTTCTCAGCCTCAGTTTCCTCATCTGCAAAATGGGAAAAATGATAGCATCTACTTCACAGGACTATTTTGAGGATTAAATGAGATAACACATAGGAAGCACTTCACAAATCTTAAGGTGCTTTATGAGTATTATGTTATTATTTCTATTATTCTATATTATATCATATCATATTATAAGTATTATGAGGCAACACTGACCATAATTTTCCATAATCTTTCTCTCTAAGATTTTATGAACTGATTTGTGTTCTAAACCACTGCTGCTATTACCAGTCACATCTCACTGGGTAGAAAACCATGACTAAGAGAGTTTTTAGTTTTTTTTTGTTCACCCAGTTATGACAACTGGTTTATGATGCTTAAAGTTTTGCAAAAAATTGCTATAATCAGTACTGGTGACCATTCCTCCCTCTATTTCCTATTTTTTGACATAAAAAAATTCATTTAATGAATTAGACTACAGAGTCAGACCTATACTTTAGGAAGAGCATTTTGATGAATAGATTGGAATGGAGGTTCAAGGAAGAGAGATCAACCAAAGGAGGTAGGAGATGACAAGGAAATGTTCTAGAGTGGAAATGGTGTCAGAGGAGAGAATGGGGAATATTTGGTGATGTCACAAAGGCAAAATCAACAGGACTTGGCAACACATAGGATATGGGAGGTGTGTGAGAGTGGGGGGCTGAGGATGACACTTGGGTTTCAAGCCTGGGGATTGGGGAAATGGTGGTAACCTTGACCACCAAGGGAAGTTAAGAAGACGGAAGAGTCTGGGGGAAAGATGATGAGTTCAGTTTGTGGCACATGGAGTTTAAGATGTCTAGGGAATTTCCAGTTCAAGATGTACAACAGGCATTTGGAGACTGTGAGAGGAGGTCAGCAGAGAGGTAAGGGCTGGATAAGTAAATTTAAGAATCATCCACATAGAGATGATAATTGAATCCAGAGAAGTTGATGCAATCAGCAACTGCAGGGGGGGGGAGGGGAGGAAAAGGAAAGAGGCCCCAAGAGAGAGCCCCAGGACATCCATAACCAGTAGACATGATTTGGAAGAAGATCCAACAAAGGAACAATCAGATAAGTAGGAGAAAAACCAGGATATGTTAGTAATCTTAGTATTTGGAGAAGAAAGTATCAGGAAGAGCATGGTTGATAGCATCAATCAGCTAGATGAAGAAGGATGAGGAATGAGAAAAGGCCATTAGATTTGGCAAGTAAGAGGTTGGTCGTCATTTTGGAGAGAGTAATCTCCATTAAAGGGTAAGGCTGTATGCCTAATATAGTTAAGAAGAGAGTGAGAGGAAAGGAAATGGAGGATCCAATTGTAGACAACCTTCTCAAGGAGTTTTAGTCACAAAAGGGAGGAGAGATATGGGATGACCATTAAAGAGGATGGATCAAAATGAGGGATTTTTTTAGGTTGGGGAAGACAAAGGCATGTCTTAAGCAACAGGGAAGCAGCCAGTAGATCAGGAGAGATTGAAGGATAGTGAGAAAATGAGAGTGATGGAGGAAACAATTTCCTAGGGGAAACAGGATGGAGTAGGGGCAGGGTTTGCCTTGGCAAGGTAAAGGACCAGCTTGGTGTGATACAGATAAAGGAGAAAATAGTTGCAGAAGGCAATGGGGGTGGTATGAAATGAGTAAAAGCGGAGAAGAAGCTCACCTCAATTTTTTTCAGTGAAAAGGTTCAGGTAAAGTTCTAATCTGAGAAAGTTGAGGGAGGGCAAGCCATGGGAGATTTAAGAAGGGATGACAAGAGTTAGAAAAGTCACTGTGATGACAGGCACAGAGATTCAATTAGGGAGGTTGCTTTGCTGTGCTGAGGACCCAGTTAACATTATATAGCATAAATTTGTAGCAGATCCGGTTAGCAGAGTTTCATGATTTTCTCTAGTTTCTATCAGTAGCACTAGGATGCAGTGAATAGTGGGAGTAATCCAAGGCAGAGGCTTTGGCAGGGCAAGATCATCAATAGGGTAAGGTGGCAAAGGATTTAAGAAGAGAGTATATAATTGAGCTGGCTCACCAAGGATTCACAATTGGGACATGGATCACATAGTTACTACAGGGACGATAGCCTAGGAAAGAACTGAGGGGGGTCAAGGGATTGGAGGTCACAGGGAGGATGAAGAACATGGACTGGGAGTTGCAAGGCAGAGGGAGAGGTGGAATACCAACAGATTGTGATCAGATAAGGCACTTTTCAGATTTTTATGAAAAATGGTATATTCGTGAGAGAGGGAAAGAACTTGGGTTCAACCATTTCTCCGTGAAGCTGAGGTAAAGTGGAAGAGTAGGTCAGAGAAAATAAGTAAAGAAGTCAGTGCATAGAGTATTTGACACAGACAACTGAAACAGGAATAACTCCCAAGTCAGTCATGAATCATTTCCTTCCCTTAAAATATGAATCTTAGTGTCCCTAATAATTTTATTTCTCACTCTATCTTGTTTATTCCAAAAGTTTTAGCACAGTTTTAAGCTTTAATAGATATTTAATAGTTTTAAGTTTTAATAGCTATTAAGAGTTTTAAGCTATTAAAACTTAAAACAAGAGTAAGACTTTTGGGACATCCCATACAAGTGTGAGGCTTCTGTGAGGTCTAGAAGGCTTCAGTTATTCTCACTCTTTACTCCTGAATCATGTTTTCCATTGTTTTTCACCCTTCTCATCTACATTCACATTTTCATTTAAATTGCTGTATCTCAAAGTATATGATGATTTCATGTGAAAGTTCCTTTCAAGTTCACCTTAAAATTTTTCTGCCTCTTCTTCCTTTTCAACAGATGCTGGTAAACAAGCCACAATTATATTCATGGTGGTCCTTTTTTCGCAAATACTTATCATAAGCAATATGAGATGACCAAAATTCTTTTCAAGTTATATTTCTTATTGTTTTTGGACAGACTAAAAAACCAACTTTACCAACTTCTATATTTAATGCTCCAGTGACTCCCTGAGCCAATTTCTGTTTAATCTGCAAATTCCTTCTTGTCTGGTTTCATTTTTAGTAAGAATGATAAGACAAATGAAATTTGTTTCTTCAAGTTGTAAATTCATTATCTGGTTACTATCATTTAGAATACCAATGGCACTTAGAATGCCAAGTAAAAATTTATAAGTAATCTAAAAACTATGTAAAACTTCATACCTTTGCTCCCTTTTCCACTACTCTGCCATCACTGAAGAAGTAGAAAAGGCACCAGATGGCACTGAGGGCCATCTTGCATTTATTTTTCTTTATTTCATTGGTTGTTATGGCCAAAGAATTCATCTTCCAGAGTCTACTAGAAATAAGTCTCTCCATACTCAGCTTAAGTCCTCAAAAAGCAGACAATTCTGTTTCCACAACTGGCCTCAAAGCCTGTTGAGTGTGGTAGAACCTGCTTGACCATGGGCCACTGTACCCAGTCTTAGAGAATTCAGGTTCACCAGCATGCCACAAGGGGGATCTAGATTAGGACTTGGGAGAGGTCAGGCCAGTCTATACAACTGTATTCATCAGTTCAATTCAAGGCATTGAAATGGATAAAATGCCTATCAGACAAGAAGGATGGCCCTCTGTGTACAATACTATGCCTGTCATACCTAACAATGAGACAAATAGCTTTTTGTGCATTTCTCAAAGTCTTTTCTATGGTACAGAAGCAGAGCTCCAAGAGCCATTCTAACATAGCCATTTTTATTCAAGTGAAATCTGGATCCAATGAATATCAAGGGTTGATCTGAAGAAAAAGAAGCTAGTCAGGGAAGGAAGAGGGGCAGTCTTGCATGCTTTGCCTTACTGTGAATGGGTGAGGGCAGGGCAGGATACTAGGAGCTGATTCTGTATACTCCTAGACACACAGACTGATATATACACATGAGGGCAGGTTATGTAGCTTTTATGAAGACAGATGGACCACCCACTTCACATACTGAATTTCCTGAGACCATAGACAACTAAATGAGAGGCTCCAAACTCAATGGGATGAACCAATAGTCTGGAGGTTTGGACAGAAGTGAAAAGTGTAAACATAAGCTCAATGATGTAATATGTACGTATACCATGTACATGTGTATTATGTATGTGAGTTCTCACTCTGCTTTCTTCTCTAGTACCTGTTCCTGATCACTACCAGCAACAAACTGTACCACCCAAAACCCAAGAGGATGTCAGGGACAGAGGGGAGGAAAAGAAAATCACCTCAGTAGATGGCCCTAGTATGAGGGAATGAGAACATATTTCCCTAGGTGGTCCAAGGTTGGGGGTAGGGGAAAGAAGACGAGGGGGACCAAGACTATAGTGAGTGAAAAATGAAAGGGAGCAAAAAATTGAGAGAAAGAGAAAGAGGAGAGAGGAAAAGAAGAAGGGAGGAAGGAGGGAAAAGAGAAAGAAAAAGGAATGGAGAAAGAAAAAGAAGAGGAAAGCAAAAAAGGAAGAGAAAGCAAAAAAAAAAAGGAGAGAAAGGGGGAAAGGGAGAGAAGAGAAGGTTGTGCCTGATTTTAAAATACAAATTGGCCATATTTGAAATTAAATTTTTAAAATTCTGGATATCTGAGAGGTTTCTATATGTGTTGTCTACCCACAAGAGGGAGCCCAAATTCCTCTTTTCTTGAACACATGGGGAGAAGGAAGTAAATTACATACCAAGTCTCTTGGGAAACAAATAAGAAAAAGAGGGAATGAGGGATTTCCCTGATGAACCCATCAGATATTTTGATCTTAACAAGATTCTCGCCAAACTTGCCCCAAGGTCAGTAATCAAAAGAAAAGTCTCATATGTGCTATATATGCAAGTTCTAAAGACACTTTTTATAGTAGCAAAGACCTTAATGGAATCTGATGCTGAAGGGGCGTTTTTGGCACTTGTGTAGCACCCTTGACTCTACCTGAAGAATGACTATATAAACTGTGGTACACAAATGCAATGGAATATAATTGTGCTATAAGAAAAGATAAATATGGAGAATTCAGAGAAGCATTAGAAGAATTAAATGAACTGATGCAATGAAAAGCAAGCAGAACCAAAGAAATAATACAATGACTATAACACTGTAAATAGAAAGAATAAAAACACCATAAACTAAATTCTGTGTAATTACAGTGGCTACTCTTGGCCCTAAATAAGAGATATAAGAATGCATCTCCCTCTTTTCCTTGTAAATATTGGTGTGGAAGACTATATCTGGTATTGAACGTGACTGGAGTTAGGAGTACTTTTGCTGAACTGTTTTATTTTCCTCTATATTTCTGTAAGAGATGGCTCGGGGTGGGGGGAGATATAATGGGAAACGGAAGTGATAATTTTAAAAAAACATGCAACTGAGTGAAGTAGGTAGAACCAGGAGAACAATTTATACAATGACCTACAATACTGTAAAGACAACTCAAAAGGCTAAAGAATTCTGATCAGTGCAATGACCCATTACGGCTCCAAAGGATCACTGATGAAGCACATTTTCTGCCTCCTGACATAGAGGTGACAGACTTGAAGTAAAGAATCGGACATATCTTTTCACGCAGGGACAATGTGTGGATTTACTTTGTTTCCACTATATTTGACAAAGGAGTGATTTTTTTTTCCTTCTGCAAGTGAAGATTTTGCAGGTAGGAAAGGGATAACAGTGATGGAATGGAAAGGAAGGGAAGAGAAGGGAAAGGGAAGATGGATATGGCCTAAAATTGAAACTGGATTAAGTTAGAATACACAGTCTGACTCAGAGTGAGGAGAATAGCATCATACAGTGAAAAGAATAATGAATTTGGAGTCAGAGGACCTCAGTTCAAATCCTGCCTCTGACCCTTACTACCCATATGATTTGGGGCAAGTCATTCAACTTTCTCAAGCTAGGATTCCTGGACATCTTCTTCCTTATTTGTTAAAATAAGGGGCTAGACTAAAGGGGTTCTGAGGTATCATCTGGATTAGATCTAGACCATATGGCCTACCTCTCATACATAATGGCTGTGAGACCCTGGGCAAGTCACTATTGCCCTTCAGACAACTGTCCATATCTGAACTGAAGAGCAGTGAAGAGATCTGCATTGGTAGAGGGAATTTCCTCATTATGAGTTTCTTAAACCAATGAACTCATACATCCAGGCCAAAATCAATCAATAAATGCCTACTATGTGCAATCCCCAATTAGCTGGGAGAGGCAGGGGAATGCCAGTTAGGATAAAGAAGGCATAGGATAATTAGTTAGGAACTGGAAAGACACATACGATAGAAGACAACCCTTTCAGTTTACCAATGAGGAAACCCTATGGGAATAGAGGGTAAAGTAAGAAATAGCCCGCAGGAAAAGAACTTGGAAGAGGACCTGCATGGCAGGCAGAAGCTATGAATTCCTGAACATTTTTAGGGAAGTGAATTTTGCTTTAAACAGTATTCAAACCTATGTTTACCACACGAGCATATGGATCTCTGAATGAGAAAGTTCCATTGGAAGCACAAATGTTCTTCACAACACCCCACAGCCAGGAGGCACAGTCCATGGAGTCACGAAGACCTGGAGTCACGAAGACCCGAGTTCAGATCCAGCCTGAGACGCTAGCTGTGTGACTCTGGGCTAGTTCTGTTGACCTCAGTTTCTTTAATCTGCAAAGTGGAGCTAATAATAGTACCCACCTCCCAGGGTGGTTGTGAGGATCAAAGAGATAATAATTGTACAGCGCTTTGCAGACTATAGAGCACTCTATTAACTCTGGTTGCTATTATTGTTGCTTTTAAGTAATTGTGCAGCCTCTTGCCTGTATATACGGTATGCTTCCTGAGGCAACATATTAAATTGTGGAGTCATCACCAATTGTTAGAAAGGCTTTCTGGGGTGGCTAGGTGGTGCAATAAATAGAGCACCAGCTCTGGAGTCAGGAGGACCTGAGTTCAAATCTGGCCTCAGACACTTAACACTTACTAGCCGTGTGACCTTGGGCGAGTCACTTAAACCCAATTGCCCTGCCCTCCCTCTACAGAAAGCAAAATTAAGGAAGGAAGGAAGGAAGGAAGGAAGGAAGGAAGGAAGGAAGGAAGCAAGAAAGCAAGAAAGCAAGAAAGAATGAATGAAAGAAAGAAAGAAAATAATTTCTAAGCCTACTGCCCAGAGTTACGGCCTGCCTTTCTTCTTTTTTTCTTCCTTTTTTCTTCTTTTTTCCTTCCTTTTTTTCCTTTCTTCTCATTCTTTTTTCTTCCTTTATTTCTTTTTTTCTTCTTTCTTTTTTCCTTCCTTTTTTCTTTTTTCCTTGCCTTCCATCCTTCTTTCTTCTTCCTTTTTTTTCCTCTCTCTCTTCCTATCTATGTATGTGTGTATGTGTATGTATACATATGTACATGCACATGTCCAGGCACAAGCACACCTTTAAATCAGTTTCCAGGACTCCACTGAAATTTAAGTTTATGAAGTCTCAGGAAGGAACTCTCTAATCGTAATTACTTACAACCTAAAAGCAACAGCCATGTCCCAAATGAAAGGGCCGACATTGAGAAAGGCAATGAGACTTTATTTATAAGAGTAGAAGGAGTAACATTCTGGACATTCTGCTAATGCACTCTTAGTTTAGCTAAAAGGCCTAATCAGAGAATTACTTAAAGCAGCAAAAGGCACAGTCTGGCAGAGGACCAGAGGAAAACTCGATTCAGCAGCAAGGGTACGCTAAAAGATTAGTCATGGGGAAGTCCATTAGAAGGAAGAAAATGGAAAAGGACACAGAAGAATCCAGACCCTTGAGTCATAGAATCGGAAAGCCTGTGTCACATACCATCCATTTCAATGTTCCCCTCTGGAGTGTTTATGTTCTCCCTCTCCCCTGGGGTGACTAATAACTTGGAAGAATATCTCTGAAATATGGTTTTTGATGTAAAAACAACATCATGGGAAAGAAGAATGGACATGAAGTCAGGAGAGCCCTGGGTCTGAATCCCACCCCTCACCCTCACCTACTGCTAGGTGTGTGGCCACAGGGAAGTCACGGCATGTCAGCATTGGTTAATGGCCATATGGAAGCTGGCTACTATGATTAGCTATCACAGGCTCACAGGACCAGAACTGGAAGGACTCCCAGAGATGATCTAGTCCAGGGGTGAGGAGCCAAATGTGGCCCTCCAGCTCCTCAAGTGCAGCCCTTTGACCAAATCCAAACTTCACGTAACAAATCCTCTTAATAAAAGGATTTGTTCCATAAAATGTGGACTCAGTCAACAGGCTGCACTCAAGGACCTAGACGGCCACATGTGGTCTCAAGGCTGCTGATCTAGTCCAAATCTCATTATGCAGAAAAGGTCATGGAGAGGTCAAATCATTTCCAAATCATTTCCATACAGGTATCACTGAATCTCTGATTCTCAATTTACTCATCTATAAAATAGGAATGACAACACCTGTAGTAATTGTCTCATAGAGCAGCTAGGTGATTCACTGGATAGAGCACTGGGCCTGGAGTCAAGAAGACCTGAATTCAAATGTGACCTCAAGACACTTACTAGCTGTGTGACCCTGGGCAAGTCACTTAAGCCTGTTTGCCTTAGTTTCCTCATCCATAAAACGACCTACAAAAACAAATGGCAAACCACTCCAGTATCTTTGCACAGAAATAGGGTCACAGAGACTCAGACACGACTGAAACAACTGAACAACAACACAGTAATTGTCTCGGGATCATTGTGAGGATCAAACCCAAAAAGGCGCATAAAAAAGTGTTTTGCAAACCTTCAGGCTCTCAAAAAATATCAGCTATTAATAAAACCTGAAGCTGGATTTTCTGAGCAAATTTCTCTTCTTCCCAAATAATAGCACACACACATACATTCTTGCAAAAGAAAAACAAAAAGCAAACCTTTAAAACACTATGAAAAGTTATTATTGAAATCACCCTGGGGAGGCTAGGTGGTGCAGTGAATAGAGCACCAGCTTTGGAGTCAGGAGGACCTGAGTTCAAATCTAGCCTCAGACATTTAACACTTACTAGCTGTGTGACCTTGGGCAAGTCACTTAACCCCAACTGCTCTGCCTTCCCCCCTCCAAAGAGCAAAAAAAAAAAAAAAATCATCCATGATTCATAGTAGAAATATGCCTGCCACACTTACTTGATCCAGATATGTGTAAGCCTTTGCACTCCTGAATGTTGGCCTCAGTATCAAAATAAATTTTTATTCTACCACTGTGAGCTTTATTGTTAAAGGTAATCTGTAGAGACAAAAAATATGGAAAAAGTTACTTAAAGAATTAATACTGAAAAAATCTGGTGTGGTGAAACAGAGTTTTGCTAGGGGCCTAGCAAAGATGGTGGCCCTCCATGACTGTTTGACTTGTGTGTGCTCCCACTGGGGCTCTGGGAGGGACTCTAGGTATATTTCCTCACCCCCCAGGCCTAGAGATGGGCTACCAAGATGCCCAAGCTGGGTTCTATAAGTCCAACAGCCCAAAGTCACCCTGCTCCACCTCCAGAACCTCAGGTCACAGAATTTTATTGCTGGAAGTAAAGCTTAGAGATTATCCAGTCTAACCCTCTTAGTTCCTCTCAAGAAAGTATTATTTCATATGTTATATTTATATTCTTGGGGCAGCTAGGTGGCACAGTGGATACAACACCAGGCTTAGAGTCAGAAAAACCTGAGTTAAAATGAAGCCTCAAACACTTACTACCTGTGTGACAAATCACTTGACCCTCTTGGCCTCAGTTTCCTCATCTGTACAATGAGCTGGAGAAGGAAATGGCAAACCACTCCAGTATCTTTGCCAAGAAAATCCCAAAAGGGGTCACGAAGAGTCAATCAACAAAACGAGAAACAAAAATATGGGAAGAATGACTTAAAGAATTAATATAACCTATAACAAGGGTATCACTCCCCACACCCCACCCACAAAAAAAAAATACTTGGAGATCCAGAGATCATTATTTTTTATTACATATTCACATAGGGCAAAATTTTTTTCTTTTGTGTTTCTTTGAGTTTTTTAAGATCAATTAAAGAATTAAGGTCCAAAGAAATGCAATTTCAGCAGCTCAATTCAGCTAGTTTGTCACTGCCCAGTTTCTGTGATACTCTAGGGCAAGAGTTCTAACCTGGAGGTCCAACAACTTATTTTTAAAATATTTTGACAATTGCATTTCAATAGAATTAGTTTCTCTTGTAATACTGCATTAAAATGCACTTTATGCATTTAAAAACATCATTCTGAGAAGGGATCCCTTCGGTTTTACCAGACAGTTGTCAAAGAGATGAATGACATATCAAAAGGCTACAGGCATTTTGGGGTTCTAGTAGGGCTGATCAATATGACCAAAGGTCGGGTCTGCCATGCACAGGTATCAAAGTACCACCATCTTTGCTCCTCCTCCTTCAAAACCAAATACTAACACAAAAGCCAGCTGTTATACTAAACAGAACTAACAAATACTGACACTATTCATTTGTGAAATGCTTTATTTTCTCACACTGGCTCCCTCTTCCTTCATCCATGCTCCAAAGACTGCACGTGAAATTCTGAAAACTGCATGAATCCCAATGATGGCCAAGTCTGCTTTCATGGTACTTCTTATGAGTTTAAATGATGTCGCAAAATCCCTTCCAAATCCTTCCAATTTAATACTAAATCATTTTAATTGGAAAAAATAGAAGCAGATTTTGATGAAAAGTGATGGAGAAGCTTTTTTTAAAAGCTCAAATAAAAATGATGGGGAAATCATGAATGTTGACTATATTCTATCACAAATTGAAGGCAAATATTCACAGAATTGAAAGTAGATATTTCATATTCCCAGTCAAAGAAGAGCTACTTTCCTAAACATGCATTCAGCCTGCTCTCTTTCTTAAACTTATCTTGACTGAAAATTACATTTCTGAGTTCATTTTGGATTTGGAGAACACAAAGCTCTTTAAGGATGGCACTTGTGTCCATTTTCCTCTTTTAATTACTCCTACCTAGCACAATACCTTATATAAAAGGAGTTTAATAAAAGTTTATTGGATTGAAGATTGAATATATGCTGCAATAATATCAGCAAGGGAAGGTCAGATCCCAAATGTTGGGTAAAGCTAGTGCCTATGGATTCATTTTTGCAACCACAGGTATAAGCTCTAATTTAAAAGCTCCCTCTACAACTGAATCACCCCACCCTTCACTAATTCCTTCAATCCTACTGATCTAAGTCTAAATTTCTTTCTGCTTATTCCCCTTCCCATCCCCAAATAGCTGTTCTGCAACTTGTATATATGAGCTGAGATAGAAGACAACATAAAACAATTCACTACCATCTTCTACACAGCCTTTAGCACATTTTGAATCGTTAAATAAATTATATCAACCAGGTATTTAGGCTTTCTAAAGATGTAATCAGCTGTCTCAAAATAAAAGAAATAAGAGCTTGAATTTAAGGTGAAAAGGTGGCTTCTTTTTATTCCCATACTGAAATGTGTCCCCTCTAAGGTTGGAATGTAAGAAATAGTCCCTAAGAAAAATATTACTCTTTTTTTTACATATACAAGTGGACATTTTGATTAGGTTGGCCTCCCCAAAATCCACCACCTAGCAGAGTTTGTAATTCTTTTGGTCCAAATCCATAATTTTATCAGTATAAAGAACTCCCAGAATAGAAACTTCCACCACTGATACAAATGGGCCATATATTTGTAACTTGAAGTCTTAGAGTTATCTGGGAAACTAAGATGCTAAGTGACTTGCCCATTTTCACAAAGCCAGGATATGTCAAAGGTAGAATGGGAATCCAGATCTTCCTGGCCGGCCCTCTATTACATCATACTCTCTCTCCTTGAGCAGTATTGTTAGTTGAAAAACATTGGGTAAATACTGAAAAAAAGCTTCTGATCCTCAAGTATTTATTATAATAAAATCTGACAAATGTTTACTAAACACCTACTATGCGCAAGCAGCTAGGAAACAGGTCTCATTGAAAACCCTTATTTTAAAAATCTTCATTTCCCCTCCTCATAATTAATTAATTTTCATGTTTGTACCACTGGAAAGGTCACGTTTGCTTCTGAACAAAGAAAATTATGTTTTGTGACAAAACACTGCCTTCTATAACAATAGCTGGCATTTATATGATACTGCAAGGTTTGCAATGTGCTTTACAAATATTACTGCATTTAACGCTCACAACAACCCTGCAAAGTAGGTGCTATTACTGTCCCCACTTTACTGACAAGGAAAATGAGGCTGAAGAGTGGTTAAGTGACTTTCCCAGACCCACACAGCTAGGCCTAGGACAGAATTTGAACTCATATCTTACTGACTTCAAGTCCAGAGTTCAACCTATTGGGCCACCTAGATGACTACTAGTCATCTACTTTACTAGCTTAAGTTTCAATGTGTTTATGTCTTAGAGATTAATGTATTTTTTTTCCAGACTTAGTTCTACAAGGAGCTGAAGACTCCCAAAGACCCAAACTGTTGGGACAATAACTCATTATTTGACAAAAATTGCTGAATAAACTAGAAAACAATATGGCAAAAACTAGTCACATCTCACACTACATACCAAGAGAAGGTCAAAATGGGGTACATGACTTAGACATAAAGGGTAATACCATAAACAAATTAGGAAAGCATGGAATAGTTTACCCATCAGATTTATGGATAAGGGAATAATTTAGAACCAAATAAGATATAGAAAATGTTACAAAATGTAAAATGGATAATTTTGATTTCATAAAATTTTAAAGTTTTTGCATAAACAAAACCAATGCAACCAAAATTGAAGGAAAACAGAAAAAAAAAATTTAAGTCAAGTATCTCTGATAAAGGCCTCATTTCTCAAAAACATAAAGAACTGAGTCAAATTTATAAGAATATAAGTCATTCCTCAATCAATAAATGGTTAAAGGACTCGAAAAGGCAGTTTTCAGACAAAAAAAAATCAAAGCTATCTACAATAATGGGGAAAATGTTCTAAATCACTATCGATTAGAGAAATGCAAATTAAAACAAGTTGAGGCACCACCTCATACCTTAGGTTGGCTAATATGACAAAAGAGGTACATGATAAATATTGGAAGGGATGTGGGAAAATTGGGACACTAATGCACTGTTGGTGGAGTTGTGAACTGATCCAACCATTCTGGAGAACAATTTGGAACTATGCCTAAAGTGCTACAAAATTGTGCATATTCTTTGTCTCAGCCATTACACTACTAGGTCTGTATCCCAAAGACATTGGGGGAAAAAAAAGGGAAAGAACTTATTTGTGCAAAAATATTTATAGCAGCTCTTTTTGTGATGACTAAGAATTGGACATTGAGGGGATGCCCTTCCATTGAGGAATGACTGAACAAGTCGTGTTATATGATTGTAATGGAATATTATTGTGCTATAAAAAATGACAAACAGGATGATGTCAGAAAGACCTAAATGAACTGATACAAAATGATGTGAGAAGAACCAGAAGGACATTGGACACAGTAACAAAAATATTATACAAAGAACAACTGTGAATGACTTAGTTATTCTCAGCAATACAATGATCCAAGACTGTCCCAAAGAACTCATAATGAAAAATGCTATCTGCCATCAAAGAAAGAACTGATGTTATCTGAATACAAACCAAAGAAGATTTCTTTTTTTCTTTCTTGAGTTTTCTTATACAAAATGATTAATATGGAAATATTTCTATGTGATTGCATATATCAGATTGCATATACCTATATCAGATGCTTACCATCGCAGGGAGGAGGGAAGGACAGAATTTGGAATTCAAAACTTTAAAAACATTGGGGTTTTTTGTTGTTTTTTTTTAAATAGCCAAAGACTACTCTCATTAAAAGCTAGCCTAGAAATATACAAGGTAAAACAGAAAACACACTTACAGTGTTATGAAAGACATAACAGTCTGGGAGTTCCCGAGCATGGATAGTCTGTAGGTCAATGCCTTTGAGGTTAAAGGAGATTTCAACTTCTAAAAGCCTGAATGGGAAACATTATTGATTTGAAATCAGAGAAGAAAAGTCATTCAAATGTCCATTCTCTTTGTCCCAATTGGAATCCCATTACTGGAGCTATAACCTAAAAGACGTCAGAGACAGAAAGGATTCATCTCGGATAAAACACTCAAAATAGTACTTTTGGGGAGGAGGAAACAAAAGAGGGTGCCCATTGATCAGAAAGTAGCTGTGAACCAACTGTGGTATGTGAATACAATGGAATGTTATTTTGCCACAAGAAATGAAAAATGAGAAATTCTGATTTGAAACAAGACTTTAAGAAATAAGCGCAGACTAAGAGAAGCTGGACCAGGAGAACAAATGGTCCAACGGCCATGATGATGTGAACAAAAATAACACCAAAAGTCAGCTCAAGTCAGATAAATTGCAGTGGCCAATCTTGGTCCTAGAGAAAAGATACTGAAATGCTCTTCTTTTCCTTTGGTAGAGAGGTGGATGACTATAGGTGCTCAACATTGCATATACTGTCTGGGGTTTGGTTTTTAACCAGTTTTCTTTGTTACAAAGGAGGGCTCATTCAATGGGGTGTAGATATGGATGAAGAAGTGATGGATGAGTCATAAATATATATACACATACATACATACATACATATATATATCAATAAAACTTTTTCTTAAAGCATTAAGTGTTCAAACATCCTTGCTTGCCTGAATCCATCAACATAATCTTTTTTTTTT
>CM053586.1:328080931-328101151 GCA_028646515.1 Pseudochirops corinnae
CTCAGCTGCCGCTAATCCACTCACCAGAGAGGCTCCTCTGCTCCTCTGCTCCTCCCATCCAGCTGCCCCTGGGGCACAGCCGCGGCTTCAGGCCAGGCTGGTTTCCATTCGCAGTGCTGATGTGGTTCCTCGTAGCCGAGCTGACTTTAGTGGGAAGTATCTTTGTGTGGGTTTGGGAGTTCTAGGATTGGTTTAGAGTCCTATTCCATGGGTATTTTGGGGTGGCTATGTGAGAGCTGCGATATGTTGCTGCTGCTACGCCGCCATCTTGGCTCCGCCCCCCTCATATGATCTCTTTTAAGTAGTGATCAATGGATTTTTTCTATTTCTACTCCTCCCCCCCCCCTTGTTCTAATGCTTCAGAACAATTTTCTTTGATTATTTCTTGTATTATTATATCAAGATTCTTTTTTTTATCATAACTTTCAGTTGGTCCAATTACTTTTAAATTTTCTCTTCTTGATCTATTCTCTAACTCTATTGTTTTTCTTATGTTTCACTTTTTCTTCTATTTTTTTATTATTCATATTTTGTTTAATCATTTCTTGGTCTCTTTTAATTTCGCTGGTTTCACTTTGCCCAATCCTAATTTGCAAGGTGTCATTTTCTTCTTTAAGATTCTGGATCACCTTTTCTAATTGGTTAACTTTCCTTTCATACCCTTCTTGTTTATCTTAGATTATTCTTACTTTCTTTTTAAATTTTCCCTCCATCTCTATCATTTGATTTTTGAAGTCTTTTTAAAAGAACTTTGCTGAATTTTTTTTGGGCAGGTGTCCATATGACATTACTCTTTGGGGGTTTCTTTACTTAAATATCCTCCTCTGAGGATGAACTCTGGTGATCTCTCTTTCCATAACAGGTTTCTACAGTTGGATTCTTTCTGCTTTGCCTATGCATTTTTTTTTTTTTGCTGTAATATCCTAATTATTTGTAGTTACCTCAAGCCCATGAGTATGGAAAATAGTGCCTCTTGTCCCAGATTTTCAGTTCTTCCTTTAACCTGAAGCCAAAGTGATACCTAAAACTTCCTGTAAGTGTCCATAGCCAAGGGCTTTCTGCCCCCACTGTTTCTATACTCACTCAGCATGTGCTGGTTCCTTCTTGCCCCCATCCCTCTTCACAGCACAGCTGGGTCTGGCATTTCTGATCAGCAGAGGTTCCCTCTATCTTTCCAGGCTCAGATGTCCAACTCCCCTCCCTATGTTGGGTAAAAGTTCTGGTGGCCTTTGCCACTTGCTGCTTAAGAGGCTAGCAGCTGGCTGTTAAAAGGAAACCTAGCCTGGGTGTGTTTACTCTAGACAGGGACAAAACCTCATCTTGGGGTTTTTCTTCTGATCTTCCCAAATTGTCCCAGGAGGACTGGGTTATATCCCTATTCTTATTTATTTCCACCCACACTTTGTTCGCCCTAAGATGTTATTTTAACTCTTTTTTTGGGGGGGGGGAATTCTTGAGAGCTCAGAATTTTCTAACCTACTTTGCCATCTTCTCAGAATCCCCTCCTGAAAAAATGAATTCTTAACATGAACAGTAGGGCAAAGGCACAGAGGTGAGAAATGGAGAGTTGTGTATAAGGAAAGTAAGAAGGCTGATACGATGGCTTTCTGGCTAAATACAGGGAAATAGCATATAGTAAGGCTGGAAAGGTAGGAAGAAGTCAATTTGCCAAGGGCTTTAAATGCTAAACAGAGAAGTTTATATTTGATCTTGGAAGTAACAAGGAACCACTGGAGTTCATTAAGTAAGGGAGCAAGCATAGTCTGATGAGAACTTTCAGAAAATCAGTTTGGTGGTTGTGTGAAGGATGGAATGGAGAGAGAAGAGACCCGAGCCAGGAAAACCAATTAGGAGGCTATTCTAAATAGTCCAGGCAAGTGGGGATGATTGTCAATCTTCCCCAACTAGGGTAGGGAAAGAGAGAACATGAGAGAATGTTCTCTGCATGAGAGAACAGGAAAGGTTAGAGATACAGAGGAGGTAGAAACACCAAGCTTTAGCAACTGATTGGATATATGGGGAGAGTGAGAATGAAGGGTCAAAGATGGCTCTAAGGTTGACTACCTGGGACATGGGAAGGAATAAAGGGAAAAAACTTGGAACTCAAAATATAATTTAAAATGTTTTTTAAAGAAACAGAAGACATCAATAAAAGTTTATTTTTTTAAAAAGAAACGAATGAGAAGAAGAAATGGAGTTTAGCAGAGAAGTGTGAGCAAGATATAGAAGGGATAGATAATTGTGGTAGGAGACACCACTTTACAAAGATCACAATCTTTCTTTAATTGAATCTTCCTTAGTCTGAGAAAATATAGAGTAACTTGTCTGGGGTCACATAGCTAGTATCAGAAACAGGCTTGAATCTAGTGCTTCCTGACTCAGATCTCAGAATGCTTTTCAAGGGACTTAAATTTAAACAATAAGTTAACCGTCTTCATTGAAATAGTAAAAAACAAACCAAAAAAGGAGTATATACAGGGACAGCTAGCTGCTTCAACGGGTGGGCAGCTCCAGCTAGAGTCAGGAAGACTCAAGTTCAAATGTGACCTCATTACTACTCATATTCTAAGTGTGACCCTGGGCAAGATAATTCACCTCTGTCTGCCTCAGTTCCCTCATCTGTAAATGAGAAAAATAATAGCAGCTACCCCCAAGGTTATTGTTATGATCTGATGAGATAATATTTGTAAAAAGCTTTGCAACATGTGTATATACATATATATGTAAACAGTGCTATCATTATGATTATTGTTGTTCGGAAGATCTAAAGAAATTCAGGCAAACGGAAGGGTTGCAATCCATACCTGTGAAGGAAATACCCAAGCAGATGAGTTCACAGATTTCACTAAAGCAGTTTTAAAGTTTCAAATGTGTCAGCTCAACTCAACCAACATTTTGCCCTTTCATTAATTATGAAAAACCTCCAAAAACATGAGCTGTGATAATTTTATTCTTAACACCAAAGGTTAAGAGTTCTACAGAAAAAGCTTTTAAAGGTCTTTACCTCTCCCTTCCCACCCATCTACCTTTTTTTTTTAAAGAAACAATTGAAGGCTTCACCTCAAGGACATAATCTAATCTATATCAATAGTTGAGACCTTGGAGCTACAGATTCTGCACAGAAATAGCATTAGACACCAATCTAGACATGTAAGCTTTCTCTTAATTAATACCAAATTTGAAGGAACCACGCAGATGCTCTGGGAAACTCAGAGAGTGCTACTGAACACAGAAGCCCAGAGGTGCCATCTTGTCCAGCCCATACTGTGTAAGTAGCTCCTCTATATCATCCCCAACTGGCCTTGGCTTGAAGACTGAAGGGGGACCCAGAAGCTCCAGACACAGCCCACTCCTTCAGGACAGCCCTAATTCTTAGGAAATTCCTTTCTTGACACCAAATCAAGTTTGGATTTGCTTCTTTGCTACTTCTCCCACTCCCTTCCACATTGCCAGGCCTCCAAATCCCTGCAGACAGCTGTCTTGGCCTACCCAGGGATCTCTTCTCCAAGATAAGGGATATCTGTTCCTCTCCATGACCATAAGTGCTCTAGGACATCCCAGGATGCTCAGGGAATGCCGGCTGTGTGTCTCATGACCCTGTGGGTTTTATTTGGAGTCTTCTGGTTTGATAGGATTGTTTTGTTTTGTTTTCCCAGACTAGATCTTGATTTCAAAATGAGGCAATTTTCTCTATACAGTTGGAGATTAGTTCTTCCACAATAGCTTGTAGGCTTAGGGAGTTTTCTGGAGAATTAAAGGGTTGAGTGACAGCCAGTGTGTATTAGTGGTAAGACTCAAACCCAAGGCTCCAAAACCAGCTCTCTAGCCTCTATACCAGTGGTTCTCAACCTTCCTAATGCTGCAACCCTTTAATATTGGTATGTGGGCGTATCTGCACGTGGGCAGCTCCACCTGGAGATGGATAGAGAAGTGGTGTCTCAGTTCCTAAGACCTATGTGTTTTCCGATGGTCTTAGGTGACCCCTGTGACCCCTGTGAAAGGGTTGTTCAACCCCCAAAGGGGTCGCAACCCACAGGTTGAGAACTGCTGCTCTATACCATAATGCCTCTCTTTCAAGGGCTATCCCTCCCCCAAAAACTTATTTTTCAATTTCAATTTTTCAATTATGGTTACAAAATTCTGAGAATCAAATTTCTAAACTGTTTAGGCCACTATCCCCACCGTAGTACCAGACCATACATATGTATTTGATTGTCATTAAAATCAGTTTTTTGGTCAACAAACATTTTTTAAGTGCAGGAAATACATAGGAAAGCAAAAACACGGTCCCTGACCTCAAAGAGCACACATTCTAAAGGGGAAAGCAACTTGCCCTATTTGCCTATTTGTAACCAAAAAGAACTGGATACACCAGATTTGTGCATAGGAGATAATTTCGAGGGAAGGCTCTTCCCAGTCTATCAGAAGCTAGGTGGTAGATAGGAGAGAGTCCTGGGTAAGAATCAGGAAGGCCAGAGGTCAAATCCTGCCTTAGGACACTTCTTAGGAGTATAACCCTGAACAAGCCACTTTTAACCTCAGTTTGCCTCCACTGTAAAATGGACATAACAGCACCTACCTCAAAAGATTTTTGTGATGATCAAGTGAGATCATCTTTAGCTCTCTAAGAATGTTTAGTCCCTTCCTCCTTACCAAATAATATTTTTTTTTTTTGAAAATGAAGAAATGACTAGAAGAACAGGAATTTCCCTAAAAGAGAATTCTTGTTAAGATCTTCTCTGACTACCCACTCACTGTGCCCGGAAAGCAGAACTCCAGCTCTGGGGTATTAAGGGTCACGTCACAAAAAAAAAAAAAAGAGCATAAGGGAAGGATGCACTAAAGCCACCGAGGGAAACTCCATTCTCAAGCAAGACTGCAGTGGGTCTGGGTGTAGAGGCAGCTGTCTTACTGGCTGGGGGCTTTCTTTAATGTTCCCTTCCCCCAATCTTTTTTTTTAAAATAAATTCTTTTCATATCTTTTGTTTTTGATTTCACAATAATTTCTGGAAATACGATCCCACCCCCTTCTTTCAGAAGGAGCCCTCCCCTTTTAACCAAGAAACCCCCAAATACCTAAACTGACAAGTTTTGGCCTACTTCCCCACCTCTGCCCAAGAAGAGCTTGGCCTTTAAACTTTTCACCAGTTACCAAGAAATGTTTTCAATGAGTCCCTACAGAAACCTACAGTATAGTCAACTATACTGTACCCCTAATGAGCCCCAAGAAGCAATGGAGAATCATAATTAACCCTTTCTTGAAAGTACTTGGCAATGTTTCTGTATGAATTCCGTGTATAGATTCTGGTGAGTTGGTGATCCTCTGGGAACAGTCCCATATGTTTTATCTGGGCCTCAAGAGTCTTTGCATCTTTATGAAGGCCTACTTAAGGAGCCCAAAACATTAGAGGAATCATAATTGAACAGGATTGAATCCTTTTTTTCCTTTATGTATTTTGTTTGTACATGTTTTTGCTCAGTCTTTTTTTTTTTTTCAGTCCGGTCAGACTATTTGTGACCCCATATGAGGTTTTCTTGGCAAAGAAAATCTTTGGCAAAATCTTTGCCTTCAAGTAAACCCCAAATGGGATCAGGAAGAGTCAGACAAAACTGAATGAAGGAAGAACAACAAGAAGAAAGCTGTCAACAAGCATTTATTCAGTGCTTACTCCATAAGCATTTAACAGGGCGCCAGGCACTATGCTAAGGGCACAGCAGAGGTGACAAAAAAGGCCGAAGCAGAAGAAACATTGTCTTGCAGGACAGCAAACCAGAACCATGAAGGAATCGGAACTTATGGACCAAACAATATCTCCCCAGACTGTGAGCAGAAAAGGCAGCAGCAGGATGGAAGAGAAGAAGCCTTACCTAAGTAAGGATGAGAGGGAAGAGTGGCACTTGTCTCAAGTCCCAGCTAAAACCCCACCTTAATTCCCATCTTAATTCTAGTACCATCCCTGGGTTTGTTGTCTAGGTCACAGCCGACTTTTCTTGGCAGAAATACTGGCGTGGTTTGCTATTTTTACCCTAGCTCATTTTATGAATCAGGAAACTGAGGCTGATGGGGTTAGGTGACTTGTCCAGGGTCACACAGTTAGTACATGTCTGGGGCTAGATTTGAACTCCAGTTGTCCTGACTCCTAGCCCAGCACTCCATCCACTTGAACCACCTACCTTCCCCTTTCCCAGGTGGATTATCTCCAATTAGGTACCTAGCTTGTTTGTATTTAGGGGTTGGCTTGTTATCTCTGTATTAGAATGTAAGCTCCTGGAGGGCAGAAATCTTTTTTTCTTAGCATTCCCAGTGCTTAGCACAATACCCACGGCATAGGAGGTACTTAAATGTTCTAGACTGGTGGCAGATACAGTGCTACAGTGGGAATGTACTGGACCTGTATTCTAATAATTACTGCCCATATGACATAGGTGTTAAACTCCCTGGCCTCAGTTTCCTCATCTGTAAAATGAGAGGGTCGGCCTAGGTGACCAATGAGGCCCCTTTCAGGGCCTAAATCTGTGGCTTCAAAAACTCTTCTGTATCTGGAAGAGATGAGGCTAGGCTAAGGAAATCTACTCTTACTTGGGTGTTCACTCCAGAAGAGAAGAAACAGGCCTCCACCCTTCTTTCTTCATTTTCAGTTTAATTTTTACTGGCCAAATAGATTAGTTTACTGTGCCCTTTTTTAAAAATTTGGTGAGTTTTCTTTTTTTTTTTGGCCTGGTCTTTATCTTTTCTCAGTAACATGCTAAATTTGATATTACAGTTTAAAGTTGTTACATTCTCTGTGGTTCTCAAGCAAGGAGGAAGAAGCTGGGGGCAGGGAAGGCCGAGGACACCAGGGAAAGCCAAATGAAGTTCTTTCTTTTCTGATTTCAGACAGTGGACAGGGAAATAAAGCCCAGAGCTAGCGCTGTCATTGGCAAAGGTCTGGAGAGCCAGAGAAAACAAGTCAATTCTGGAAGAAGCTCAGGTTCAATGACCTGGTTTATGTCAAAAGAAGAGGGTGTGGCTTTTGAAAGTTCATTATAATAGGTTTTTGAAGCAGGGATAGTTTTTGTGCTTTTTAATTAAACAGAGCTGCAAAAATCCCAGAGAAGTATCGTCAGACCTCGGTAAGCCCTCTAGCCTTCCCCACCAAGCTTCCAGGGTTCAGTAAGATCATTGCCTTGAAGTCGGGAGCAACTAGGCTAGGTCTAGAAGGGAAAAGACCATCAAAGTTAAATAGTACACCCTCTCTCCCTAAACTTTACAAAAGAGGAACTGAGGTCAAGAGATTAGGTGACTCACCCAGGATCTCACTATTCTAAAGGACAGAAGCTAAATTAGAATTCTGGTCCTGTGACTGACTCTAAGTCTGTTGACTAAAAGGCATTTATTAAGAGCCTAAAAAGTGTCAGGCCCCATGCTAAGAGTCAGGGAAACAACAAAAGTGGAAAAGTAGTCCTTCCTCTCAAGGAGCATAATGAAGAAACCTGACTTTCCAGAATCTGAGCCATTTGGTCAGAACATTCTCAGGGTGGCCAGATTTCGACAGAAGTAAATGATCAGGTCAAGTCTCCCATTCGGTGCCAGATCTGGCAAAGGCAGAGCTACTCTCCTAGGCCTCCCACCCAAAGTCATTTATGTTCAAATCCATCTTGATAGAAAGGAGGGGATTACTTAAATTACTTTTCTGTGTTTCCTCTTTTTAAAAAAAATAAAGGAGAAAACACCTCCCTGAGTATTTGGATAATTACTTGGGCTAAAAGAAAGGTGCTAGCAGGGATGGGGAATCTGTAGCTTCAAAGGCCATGTGTGGCTCTCTAGGTCCTCAAGCACAGCCCTTTGACTGAATCCAAACTTCACAGAATAAATCCCCCTGATAAAAGGATTTGTTCTGCAAAACTTGGACTCAGTCAAAAGACCCATGCATACCCAAGGACCTAGAGAGGTCACATGAGGCCTTGAGGCCTAAGGTTCCCCACCCCATTGAGTAAAGCAAGGAGCTGAGCTTCTTAGGATTCATTTAAATGAACTTCATCTTCAATGAGCATGGGTATTTTTAGCCCATCTCAATCTACCAGAATTTCCGAAGCACAGTCTCTGGGCAAGGGCTATGCTAGGTACATGGGATACAGGGACAGTCCCTGCCTTCGAGCAACCCACAGTTCTACAGCAAAAATGGATACAAACAATTCTGTTCATGTAGCACTTATCGAGCAACCATTATGCACCAGGTTGTACAATAGATGGACTTATAGTTTACTTCAAGTCTAACAAGTCAACAATAATTTATTAAGGCCTTAGTGCCAGGCTCAGTGCTTAGCACTGGGCATACAAAACAGCCACTACTCTCAATTAGCTCATAGTCTAATAGCTTGCAAACAACTGGCAATGGGCAACAGAAGGAAGACGCTTGTTTTTAGGGAATATGAAATGTTTATTTGTCCCTCCCTGGTACTTCTTCCCTCCATGGTGGGCCTTAAATACATCTGTAATATTGCAAGTCTGTTCTGGGGGGAAGCAGGAAAGTCTCCAAAAATTATTTAAAGTAAGTCTAACAACTGAGCACTGTATTTGCTTTGGAGGAAGGAGGGAGAGAACATATGCATGTTTACATACAGTACCTTCTGTCAGGCTGAGCTGCCAAAGGAGTCCTTTTATAGATCTGAACTATGTACTCTCTCATAAAGAGCAGGAGGAAAAGGGGTTTGGAGAGATCCAGTCTGCAGGCGCTGTATCTCTCCACCAACAGAGGGAATTGGGGTTAACCAAATTAAAACTCACCAACCTAAGTGAAAGGCCGGTTTGTTTCATTGGGGAAAGCTAGGATTTGGTTTTCTGCTCCAGTATGATACATGAAGTGAAGAGGAAGCTTAGAGAACCTCCAGAAGGTTGGAGTCATCGACTAGATGAATTTTTAAAAAACAAAACCAGGACAGAGGCCTGCCAGAGGAGCGCAGGAAAGGAGGCTCCCCTCATGGCCACCCGGGAAAAACTTGATCTGTGTCCCTTCCCCCGAACGATAAGATAAGGCTTCCAGAGTTAATTCCCTTGGCTTTCAAAACTTTCCAACCCTCCCGAATTCAGAAAAGAAGGCTACTTGGGATGGAAGGATACCAGAGAGACGATGGACATGCATGGACATGGATGGACACACACACACGATTTGTTCACCAGCTCTCAAAGGGTGAAGCACCCAAGGGGGAGAAACTCATCCTTCTTGGCTCACATCCTAGCCTAATCCCCAGGGCTGACCCCTGGGAGTGAGGCCATCGAAGTTCTGAAGACCCAAGAGTAGAACTGAATAGAAGGGTGAGGGGCGGCCCAGAGCCTGGGAGCCTGGCGGCCCGAGTCTCCGGACTGCACCCCCGATCTCAAAGGCTTCTCTGTGCCCCTACCCGCAAGAGCAGGGAGCGTAAATACCGGTTTCCGCCCTGGGCTGTAAATTACCACTTCACAGCTCTGGCAGTAGCTGCTGCAGTGGGCCGCCCTAGGGCGAGGGCCCCGTGCCGGCAGTGAACTTGGGGGAGTTTGAAAGTTTCTCGACACACTTGACAGACCATCCAGGGTCCGAGATCTAGGGGCAGAGGACCCAGGAAGTAGTAGAAAGGGAAAGCAGGGAATCCTCCGCTGGACTGAGGAAACTGAGGAAATTGAGGTGGGGTGGGGGAGAAACGGTAAGGGGCAGGTGTTCGAAGGAGATGGAGAAACCAGGCTAGAAGTTCAAGGGCCAAGGGATCCCTGTCCATCTGGGGTCTAGGGGAGAAGGGCGGGAAAAGAAGGGGGTGATTTCTAGCGTGCGCTGAGCTCGCACAAGTAACTCCTCTCCTCACTAAGTCTGAGGGGTGCTGGGGCAGGAGGGCCACCCTGTCTCTCCCCCCACCCCGTCCTCCAGCACCCCCAAACCCGGGGCTCCGCTGCGCGCCACTGACCTGTTGCTGGGTCCCCAGGAGTTACTTTTGGGGGGGAATCTCACTGGCAAGTCCATCACATCTGGCCTGCGGGGCAGCGGACGGCAGTGCTGAGACATAGGGTGGTGGAGGTGGAGGTAGAGGAGGAGGAGGAGCTGCAGGAAGAGGAAGGCGCACCCGGACTTAAGCGGGCGACTAACCCAGCAGGTGTCACGTGAAGGCCCTCTGGCGAAGGAGAAAGCCAGAAAGGTGCTTTCACCTGCTCGCCGTACATCTCCCGGTACTTCTGCGGGTGGTGAAGCCCAGCTGGGGGATTGTCCAGCTTAGGGGAGGAGAGAGGCGGAGGAAGGAAAGGGGCGAGCAGAGGCAGAGCTGGGCGGGACGGCTGTCCAGCAGCTTCCCAAATTTTCTCGAGAAGTGAAGTTTTGCTGAAGCGCTTGGAACTTTGGAAAAGTGCCTGGGGCGGTCTTCCCGAGGCTGGCAGCTCTTCTTCGCTGGTACGCCCCGGCCCGGCCCGGCCAGTCCATGAGCAGTTCACGCTCCGGTATTCTAGCCCCCGCCCCAGGTTTCACCCTGGACCCTTAGCTGTGAGTGCCAATAGCCTCAGTCAGTGACAGTTTCTAACCACCAGCCCTCGGCCCAAGAGGTGACATAATCCAAACAAGCTGGAGGAATTTGGTTTGTCTCGAGTAGCCTAGATAGCATGTCCTGTAGCTGTCTCTATTGACTTGGTAAGTGGTCATCCATCCCTTTTTTTTTGAAAGCCTCTGGTGAAGGGAAAGTCATCAAGAGATAGAGGTAGTCAATCCCCCTTTTACGCAGCTCTGAGTTTAACTCTCCTCTCAGGCACTTATTAGCTGTGTGACTGGACAGGTCACTTAACCTCTGTCTCCCTCAGTTTCCTTATCTGTAAAAAGGGGATAGTAATAGCACCTTACTTCTCAGGTGGGGATAAAATGAGATCTCTGTAAAGTGCTTTACAAACATTAAGTTGTTAAATAAATGATGGCTATTATTATTCTTCTCATTGGCAGGATCACAGAGTTTCCCCAGAGGAAAATGGCAAACCATTCCAGTATCTTTGCCAAGAATGGGGTCATAAAGAATCAGACACAACTGAAAAATGACAAAACAAGACAACAGTTGTTGGTGACGTTCTCTTCACTAGAGGTCTCCATCAAAAGGTTGGATGACCACTGCTCAAGTCTCAATCGATCAGTATTTATTAAGTGCCTACTATGTGCCAGGGACAATGCTGGAGGCATGTTCTTGTTCAGATTTCTATTGGACTAGAGAGACTCCCAGGTCTCTCTCCACTCTGTTTTTGTGAATTTACATGTGTAGTGAAACATGGCAGTCCCTATATCAGATGGTCTGTTGCTTCCTTAGCATATTGTAAAAGTCAGACTTGAGCTCACAGGATGTTGCCTTTGCAGGAGGCAGATGAACCCCTGACCCACAATTAGTGTCCAGCAGAATGGAAAGTTATGAATATCTGGCTGTTCTCAGTAGTAAAAGGTTCAAAGGTTTCAAGTCATTTAATTCAAGTTACAGAGTCTCAGTTCCTTGTCTATAAAATGTTGGGGTTGAATGAAATGATCTCTAAGGTCCGGTCAAGCCACTAAATCTTCTGATTTAGAAACAAATTCAGGCTTGACGTTGGCGGGATAGCCAGAGCTATCCAAAATTAGAATGGAGCAGCTAGGTAGCACAGTGGATAGAGTGCTGAGCCAGGAGTCAGGAAGACTCATCTCCCTGAGTTCAAACCTGACCTAGCTATGTGACCCTGAACAAGTCACTTAACACTGTCTGCCTCAGTTTCCTTCTCTATAAAATGAGCTGGAGAAGGAAATGGCAAACCATTCCAGTATCTCTGCCAAGAAAACCCCAAAATGGGGTCATGGAGAGTTGGACACAACTGAAACAGCTGAGTAACAGAAATAGAACAGGTAGAAAAAAAGTAGAATAAAATTCTTCTAATAAAATTATTTTGGAAATTGTAAAAATAATAATAATCTAAGTCCCTCTTCCTTGTCTGAGAGAATCAGGCAAAGAAATGACAATCTGTAAACCTCTGAAACTCAACACATCCAAAATAAAAGTCATTATGTTCCTCCAAAATCCCCCCTTCTGCTGGTCACCCAGGCTCACAATCTGGGTGCCATCCTCAACTGTTTACTCCCACTCTCCCCTCGTAGCCAATCAGTTGCCAAGTCCTGTCCATTCTCCCTTCAGAACATCTCTTATATTTGCCCCCCTTCTCTCTGACACAGCACAACCACCCTTCATCACCTCACACCTGAATTATTAGCCTGCTAGTTGGTGTCCGTGCCTCTCTCCCTTGTCTTGTCCATCCTTCACTCAATAATGCCTGGCACGTGGTTGTTGTTCTCCTGGGTGACATGATGACTTGCTAATCAATTGGACTTAAGTGAGGCAGAATTGCTGATTTACTCCTAGGAGGTTTGGTAAGGGAGGGGAGAGGTGTATGGTCTTCAATATCATCAACTGGCAATAACCCTTGGCCAACCTCCCAGTGGTCTCTGTGGGCTACCATACTCTTTCTCCAGCATCTGGAGAAGTTACAGCTAGATATCTTTTCTTCCTACAGTTGCCATTCACCTAGGTCAAGGCCGAGAGGAAGCCACAGGAATGGGAGCAGCCAGCAGCCCCCAAATCTTTATACTTTTGGCATTAGGTGCGACTGGTGGCATCAATGGGAAGTGAGAGAAAGAATTGGATGTGAGAGATGGAGAGAAAGAGTTAGGGACAGGACTGTTATAGTATTGGTGTAGAAAATTCTTGGATATGTAAATTCCTTCTACTAATGCACGTCAACATCTTCTCTATAACATATAGTCCAGGAGAGTTGCCTAGAGCCCTAAGAGATTAAGTGACATGTCCAGGGTCACACAGTCAGACCTCAGTCTTTCTTCTCACCTTCTATATTCAATCAGTTGCCAAACCTTATCAATTCTACCTTCGTAACATCTCTCCTGTATTTCTCTCCTCTGACACCGGCACCAGCCCTAGTACCCCAGCCCTTCATCACTCTCTCTCATTGGACCATTATAAAAATATGATTGTTGGTCTCTCTGTCTCAAGTCTCTCCTCTCTCAAATCAATTCCTCTGCCCAGCTATCAAAATGACCTTCCTAAAGCTCAGGTCTCATCACGTCACTCCCTGCTATGCATTAAACCACCATGGCTCCCTGTTCCTTCCAAGTTCAAATATTAAGTTCTGTTTGGCTTTTAAAGACCTTCATTATCTGAACCTTCCTACCTTGACAGTTTCCTTACATGCTCCTCCCCTCTATATGACTCTTCCTGTGACGTTAGCATCCATGCCGTTCCTCATTTAGTACAACACTCCATCTCCCAACTCTGGACATTTCTAGTGGTTATTCCTCATGCCTGAAATTGTTTTCCTTCTCTACCTCCTGGCTTCCTTCCAGTCCCAGCTAAAATCCCATCTACTACATGAAACTTTTCTGTTCCCTTAATGCCTTACCTCAGATTATCTCCATTTTATCCTCTATGGGCAGTCTTTTTCAGCCCTTTCTGACTCTTTGGAGACTGGTGTCTTCACGATGCACTACTACTTTTACTCAAGTTATATTATATATGAGGATTTATGCCTATTCATTTTGGCCTCTGAAAACTGGAGGAAGGAATCTCATGTCTTCTATAACTCCAAGCTCTGTCAGGCCTGAAGGTAATCAGTGGTTCCCCATTTCCAAGGAAGGCGTCCACTGTAAACCAAAGGGAGCCCACTTTCTTCATGATAGAAAGCTGCCTCGATCCTGTCAGTGTGATTTGTCTAGATAAATCACTTTTGCTATGCCAGGGGCTCCATTTGGGAAGAAGAAGGTACTTAATGCCTCTCATGATACTTCAAATAGCTAGAAGGGGACTAAATGTCATTTGTCAATTATAACATTAACAAGGATGGCTAAGTAGGCAGGTTGCTAACCCTGCTCTATTCTGGTGCTTTTGACCGTTTGTTTGTTCATTCAATCAATCAATAATCATTTCTTAAGGCCCTATTATATGCCAGGCACTGGGTTAGGTGCTACAGACACAAAAATAAAATCAAGATAGTCCCTGCCTTTGGGGAAAACATGTGTCCAGAAGGAGTTGGGGAGTGGAGTTTTCCTTCCCCCTCTCCCCCCTCGGCCTACCCACAACCCATGCAGATCCCAGTGAACCAAATGGCGTAAGTGGTAGAGTGTTCTTCTCCCCCATCTTCCAGTCAATACCCTGTCCTGGCTGGAAATTGACTCTCCCCATGTGAGAGAATACAGAAGTCTACAAGTCAACAAACATTTATTAAGTGCCTACTATGTGCCAAGCTTTATACTAAATACTGTGGATACCTCCCCTACACCCCCCAAAAAGAGACAAAACTACAATCCTTGTTCTACACACACCCAAAGGACTCCTTCCCCCTTCTCAGTGGTGGCAAGTCAGGCCCCCTCCAGGATCTTCCACTTTGTGGATATGACATGGATGAATGCTTGGATGAGAAGAAAGTCATGTTCTCTTTTTGTATTTGCATTATAAATTCCTGAGGCATCCAGGCCCAGTAGGTAGAGGGCTGACCTTGGCATCAAGAAGACATTGGTTCAGCCTTAACTCTTTGTAAGAGTGGGCAAGTCATCGAACCTCTAGGTGGCCCAGGCAATTCTCTAAAGGTTGTAAGTTGTTGATCTTCATCAGTGAAGGGAGTTTCCACACCAGAAAATTCCCTATACCAAGGAAATCATGGATCTAGGCCAAATATGCATGCATGCATTCCTCCTTCCTTCCTTCCTTCCTTCCTTCCTCTTTTTTCTCCTCCTCCTCCTTCCTTCTCCTATCATCTGGACTACTGGAATGAACCTCTATTTTCCCTGACTCCAGTGTCTCTCCTCTTTGATCTTGTGCTGGATTTGGAGTAGGTTAAGCCTAGGTTCAAAGTAAACCTCCTTTACTTTTTGACTGTGATCATAAGAAACACCCCCCCATCTGAGTTTTTATCTTCTCTTCTGTAAAGTGGGTATATCTATATGAAATATCTAACAGAGTTGCTATGAGTATCCTGTTAGATCATGTATATAAAATGTTTCTAACCTATAAAACAAACTTCTCCTCCTCCTCCTTCTTATTCTTTCTTTCTTTCTTTTTCTTCTTCTTCTCCTTCTCCTCCTCCCCCTCCTCCTCCTCTTTCTTCCTCTTTCTTATCCTCCTACCAAGGTACAAATCCGATAATGTCTTTCTTCTCCTAAAACCCTTTAATAGCACTTTGTTACTTGATCAGTCATTTAAGGCCTTCCGCAGTCTGGCTCTCACCTACCTTTCCTGTCTATGTTCCTCATTATTCCTTTGACACCCTCAATATTTCAGTGAAATTGAGCCACCAGCTGTTGCCCCCATCTCTTCCTCATCTCTGAGACCTTCCACAATTCTCTTTCATTCAAGATTCAGCTCAGATGCTACCTTCCACATGAAATCCTCCTGGATCTCTCTAATGTCCAGCTGAAAGTGATCTCTATCATTTCAGGTTTTCCCAGAGTTCTTATATCTGAAACCATCAGAATGCTTCAACATGTATGTGTATAGACAGCTGAATTTAGAGACAGGAAGACAGTTTCAAACCCCTTCTGTGATTCTTACTAACTGTCCAAGCCTGGACAAGTCACTTCCTCTTTCTGAACCTCATTTTCTCAATCTGTCAAATGGGGATAATAATCCATGAAGTCACTCCCTCACAAAATTGTTGAGCAGATAAATAATATTATTGACATCAATAATATTAATATAAATATTAACAATGAACTTGGCAAATTTGAAAGCTATGTAAGTGCCTATTGTAATTTGCCCATTGAATGTAATTTATATTATTATGTACTACGAAATGCCCATTGTATATTATTTTGTTTTTCTCTATATAAATGTTGCATCCCCTCTCTAGTAAACTGTAAGCTACTTGAGGGCAAGGACTATGCCACGTGCATCTCCAGTGTTCCTTCACCTGTCTTTTCACATTACTTCCCCTCACACTCATTACATTCCAGCCAAATGAGCCTATCTGATGTTCTCTGGACCCAGCATTCTATATTACTTTCCTCTTTGTCTTTTGGAGCCCCTACCTCCTTTTAAGACTCAGCTCAAGTGCCTTCCCCCACTAGAGGCTTTTTCTGAGTCCTCCAGTTGTTTTTAACTCCTTCCCCCCAATCCCGCCCTTCCCCTTGCCTAAAATGACTATATTTATTTTGTGCTTCCTTATCTGAGTACAAGGCAGCTAAGTAGTACAGTGGATAGAATGCCAGGTCTGGAATCAAGAAGATCTGAGTTCAAATCCAGCCTCAGACACTTACTAGCTCTGTCACCTTGGGCAAGTCATTTTCTCCTATTTGCCTCGGTTTCCTCATCTTTAAATGAGCCACAGAAGGAAATGTCACCCCCTCCAATATCTTTACCAAGAAAACCCCAAATGGAGTCACAAAGAGTCAGACACAACTGAAACAAATGAACAATAACAACCTGCCTACTGTTATTTTCCCCAATAATAATAATAATAATAATAATAATAATAATAGCTAACATGTATAGAGCACTTTGAGGTTTGAAAAGGGTTTTACATATGTTACCTCATTTCATCCTCAAAACAACCCTGTGAGGTACTCACTATTATTATCCCCATTGTACAGATAGGAAACAGGAGTTAAGTAACTTGCCCCATGTCACACAGCTAAGTGTCTGTGGCAGGATTTGAACTCAGGTCTTCATAGTTCCAAGTCCTGTACTTTCCCTAGTGAACCACCTAGCTCTTCAGTAGGATATAACATTCTTGAGGGAAGGACTATTTCATCTTTGTCTTTTCTACATTAACCATATTGCTCCCACCTCCAAAAATAAAAAGGCAAGAAAAATGAAGGAAGTGAAAAAATGACATGCTTTGATCTGAATTCAGAGTTCGTCAGTCCTCTCTCTGGAGACGGATAACATTTTTCATCACGAGTTCTTTGGGGTTGCCTTGGATCATTGTATTGATCTGAGTAGCCAAGTCTTTCACAGTTGATTACTGTCACAATATCGCTGTTACTATGTAAAACTTTACCCTGGTTCTGCTCATTTCACTCATATAAGTCTTCCAGGGTTTTTCACTTATTTCCTTTTTCATTTCTTATGGCACAGTAGTATTCCATCACAGATATATCTCTATATATCAATATACAAACATATACATACACACACATATACATGTATGTGTGTGTACACCTTTAATAGTTTAAAAGCTCATCAAGACTTTTGGAACACTATATATGTGTGTAAGTGTATACGTGTGTGTATATGTAACTGTATATTGTATCTATGTATATATACTATACACACATATGTATAATATGTATATATTTCTATTTCTACCAGACCTATAATTTTTATTGCTATTACAAATAGGTGCCTGCTCTGCAACATTTTAAACCCAGAAAGTTTTCTTGGGTACTGAGATTAAGCAAATTGCCCAGGGTCACACAACTATTTTTTGTCAAAGTCTGGATTTAAACCCAGATCTTCCTGACTTTGAGACTAGCTCTCTCTGGGCTGCACCAAATGGCCTCATTGCTATTTGTCACAGAGAAGGAGCTTTATAAATGTTTGTCCTTGTTAGCTAGTGGCAGATTTAGGATTCAAGTCACTTTCTTCTCATTCTGAACCTAGGGTCCTTCCCATGACAGACACTGCTTAAGAATATAAGTTTCCAAAAGGCACTTGCTCATTGGAACATTTCACTGATATCTTCACCGATGTCATTACCTTCCATGCACCCAGTCATCTTCCCTTCAGAACTCCTGATAGCAACACTGCAGATATGTCAGGCCAAAATGTCTCCATTTATCAGTGCCTTCTCTCTAAGCGGCTCACATCGGACCACACTGGATTTATGGAGTGCCTACAAGGGAGGAAAGAGCCCAAGCATCCTCAAGTTGTCATCGTTTAAACTTTAATAAACAAGAGTGACTCTTCTATCACTTCTGCTTATGGGAGAATGTGGCGAAGAGGGGGAGATGGAGGAAAGGGGCCCAGTGTGTGGGTTAATTGAAATGGAGGTTGCAGAGGGTGTAAGACAAGAAAAAAGAAAAACAATGTCAGGAACAAAAGCTTTCCCTGTTCCAGAGAAAACCAACTTTTTTTGGACAAATCCATTAGCTTCAAAATGTTGGGACTTCATGAAGTGCCACAGACGCTGCTAAAAAGAATGATAAATGAAGGGACGTTTTCTTATAAGAGATTCTCACAAATGACTTAAGATTGTCCAATATAAAGCAGAATACTTTATGATGGAAAAAAAAGCACCCTGTTACCCTGAAGAATTTTGAGGCCTGATCTTTAAATCCAATACATCTAAGAGCTAGATAGATGCTCAAGGTAATATAGAATTTAGATAAGACATAGTCCTTTTCCTCATGGAGCTTGCAGTCTGAGAGATAAGACTAATGTGTATCTACTAAGGCATATATACATGTAATAAGAGTGGGGCCTGTATATATATAGAGGTCCACCTCTGGGGAGGCCCGTCATTGTGTGTGGCTCCAGGGAAGGCAGAATAGACATCTTTAGCCTCTTCTCCCTCCACCCTTTTCCAATGGAAACTTTTATTCCTGTCTGGAAGGGAAACAGGAGGTTGGGGAAGGGGGTCACTCTGCTATCTTCAGAAAGAGGGAATCCTGGGCTAGAAGTTTATCTATAAGTTCCCTTAAATATTATTTACCTAGAAGATATGATTGAGTTTGAGTTAATTTCTGATTGCTTTGTCACTTCTGGAGGAAGGGAGATCCCAAGCTCTATATCTAAGACTTGATCTCTTTCCCACCAAATACCAGTTCCACAATGAACACACATAGCAAATAGTGAAGAAATCAGGGAAGATATAGAGGACTATATACCAGACAATACAGAATGAAGGAGCTCTCCAATTGGAAGTGAGATAACTCAGCTCAACCAAGAGAGAATGCCCTAGATCTCACCCAAGGGGAAACTCCCCACAAACTCTAGTGTAGCAAACTGGGAATAAGGACATGATAGAGACCACCAGCTCCTCCCATGTCTTCCCAGAATCTTTGCCTTCAGTAAAGTGGGATTGGCTCTTCCATCTTCTCTCCGGTAGTCAGAAGTCAGAAGTGCCTGAAATAACTTGAAGCTTAATGAGTCCCAAAGGGGATTGGCACTTGAAAGGTCCCAAAAGGGGACTGGTGGAAGCTGGTGCTCTCGTCTGTCCCCAATTCCATGCCACCCCTCACATAGGGCAGGGCCTTCATCACCAATAGGGAGATAGTCCCATACCAATGGACTTTGGGACAGGGGTTACATACAGATATATACATTATGCAATTTTATTTTTGGTCTGGGCTTGTGATTTTATCAACACTATAGAATAAAAAATACTTGTTCTTCAGTGAGATTTTGTTGTCCTAAAAAGTCTTCTTCCTCTCACTGTAGTACTCTCCATTATAAAGGGGGAGAGGGAGGATGTCAGTAAAAACCAGTTGATACAACAACAATAGAGCATGTGACACTCAGCACCAGTAGTTTGCCATTTGTCTACTGAGAGGTAGGTACTGGTTCAACAGCATCCTTCTGGAACCAACATTCATCACTGTACTTGTGTGACTTGCATTGACTTGTGTTGCCTACACTTATATTATTATTAGTTATTGGGTATATTGTTCTTCTGGTTCTGCTTTCTTCACTCTGCATTAGTTCATTCAAGGATTTCCATGTTTTGGGGTTTATTCACCAAATTTATGCCTCTGAAGATTTTTAAGTATAAGGGAGGGTAATAAGCATTTGTTAAGTATCTGCTATGTAATAGGCACTGTGCTAAGTGTTTTACAAATATCTTATTTAATGGAGTGAAGTAGCTAGTTTTCTGTATATGGAAGATTAATCTGTCAGAAGCAGGAGAGCTGCATTGGAAGACGGAGGCAGCAGATGCTGAAAGACTTATCAGAGGGTTATTGACAATAGTCCGGGCATATAGTGATGAGAGGCTGTGCTGAAACAATGGCAGTGAAAACAAAGAGGAGGAGTGGATACAAGAGATATTTCTGAGGAAAAATCAATTGTGAACAGATTGGAAATGTAAAGTGAAGGAGAGAGAAGAGTCTAAGGTTCCAAATGTGGAAGAGTTCCTTCCTCCCTTCTCTCCTTTCCTTCCTTCCTTCCTTCCTTCCTTCCTTCCTTCCTTCCTTCTTTCTTTCCTTCCTTTTCTTTTATCTTCCCTTCTTTTTTCCTTCCCTCCTTTCTCTCCTTCCCTCCCTTCCTTTTTCCTTTTCTTCCTTC
>CM053586.1:328101651-328146603 GCA_028646515.1 Pseudochirops corinnae
CCTCCCCATTTCCTTCCTCCTTCTCTCTGTCCTTTCTTCCTTCTGTCCTTCCCTCCACCTTTCCTTCCCTCCTTTTTCCTCCCTCCCTTACTTTTTCATTCCCTCCTTCCTTCCTTTCTTCCTTTCTTCCTTCTTTCCTTCCTTCCTTCCTTCCTTCCTTCTTCCTTCCTTCCTTTCTTCCTTCCTTCTTTCTTTCCTTTTTTCCTTCCCTCTGGATGAACAGCATGCCCAGCAGAGAGCTCCACCAAAGGGCCGATGCAAAAAGATTCTACAAAGAAGAAAATTACTCCCAGTATCAGGAGTTGTGAGTTACCCTTTGCCACATATAAAATTTACATGTGTACCCCCTTCCATTGTACTCTAAGTCTGAATTCATTCTTCCCTTGAACACACTGTACATTTGTGAGAGAAGATGTACCAGGTGGGGGGGGGGGTGTTTTTATTGTTTAAGTGTTCTTATAATTTCTTTGCTAAATGTTAACTGAGAATGCTGACTCATTGGTGATGGGAAGCACATTAGGGGAGGGGAGCTGAAGAGCAAGAGTATTTGAATTTGTCACTTACCAGGGTACCCCTAAAACCTGAGGTAGCAGTCACCTTCTGAGTACCCAACCCAGAATTATGAATGCAAGTTGGGGGAAATTATACCAAAGGGGTGTTACATATGAATACACAGAGATGGGATATAGAATATTGGGCTTGGAGAACAGCTAGGAGAGGGAATGTAGAATATAAAGAGAGGTTACGTAGATATGTACATAAATAATTGTCAGACAAAGTAGAAGATGATTAGCACATAATGGAGGCTACAAAGTACTACATGAGTTCAGAAAATGGAGAGATTCTTTCCAGATTGAGTACAAAGGGTACGCTCAAGAAGGGCATCACGGAAGAGGTCAAATTGAGCTGGGCCATGAAGGACTTACTGGTTTTCAACAGGTAAAGAAGTAGCACATATCATATGAGCAAAAACATAGAGGCAGGATAGCATGGGGCATGGAAAGGAAATTAAGACGAGCCAAGTCCCTCTACAGCATAGGGAATTCAAAGGATAGCAGAATGAGATAAACTTTGAAATGGCAGGAGCTGCCAGATTGCTAAGAGCCCTTGGTTCCACACGAAGATGTTTGGATGTTATTTGACAGGCAACTGGGAGACTTTTAAGGGTCGTTGAGTAGTGGAATAACATTAGCACACCTGTGCATTAGAAAAAAATGAATCTGTAGAGGCTGGGCTGGATGAGAGAAGAAGCCTTAGGTTGGATCTGGAGAGACAGTCAGAAACCAAGAGCAATCCTCAGCTGCTTTTTCACAAAGTTTGGCAGTGAAAGAAAGGTGGATAGAACAGCAGCTTGGAGGTTTTGTAGAATCAAAGGAAGATTTTTCTCAGAATAGGGGAGTCCTGTAGGCAGAAGGGTAATAATCAGTAGAGGGAGAGAGATTTAAGATGGAGGGTAATTGATGTACTATGGTCCAGAAGTTGATGAGATGATATCAAAGGCAGAGGTGAAAGTTAACCTTGGATAGGAGAGTCACTTATTTCTCTGTTCCAGGAGGGAGGGTAAATGTACAGAGGAGTTTTTGAGGTGTAGGGAAAGAAAATGAGAGAGGTCCAGTGGGATGACCTCTATCTGCTCAGGAAAGCAGGAGATGAGGTTGTCAGCTCTGAGCAGTTAAAAGTGAAGTTAGGTTTTGAGAATAGAAAGTTTGAAATTGAATTGATCAGGTTCTCTTTCCCTCTCTCCTAAATCTGTCCTTCTTTCTCTGACTTTACCACGTCTGTCAGTGGAACCATTACCCACCCAGTCAATCAACGAGTATTTTTTAAAATACATTTATTAATGTTTTACATGCAATTACAATGTGTCTCTCTCAGTGCCTCCCATTTCCCTGCAATTGAATAATAGAAGAAAAATAAAACCTTGATCAATAGCACGCATAGTGAGACAAAAATAAATTTGCATCTGGGAATTTGGCCATGCCTGATAAGAAATGTCTCTGCATTTTAAGTTTATCATCTCTCTGGCATGAAGTGGGGATTGTGTTTTATCTTCAGTCTTCTGAATTGGTGGTTTATCATTGCATGGATCTGAGTTCTACAGTGTCTCAAAGTTATTTTTCTCTATGATGTTACCATTGTATAAATTATTCTCTTAGTTCTGTTCATGTAATTCTGCCTCAGTTTGTAGAGGTAGGTATTCCAAATTGCCTTTGAAATTGTCTATTTTGTCCCTTCTAATGGCACAAAGATATCTGATTACATTCCAATGCCAAAATTCACTTAATGGCTTCCTTATAGGAAGATAACCCATTTAGGTTCTAATTTGGGGATAATTAAAAGGAATGAGGAGCTCGTTGATTTTAAAAAACATGGATAAAGTTGCTGAAAATAAGGAAGAGCAAAATGAGCAGAACCAAGAGGATGTTGTATATACAACAACAGCAACATTGTTTTAAGAACAACTTTGAGTGACTAAGTGATTTTGACTATTATAAATACCCAAAGTAACTCCAAAGGACTTAGGAAGATGCTGCCTGTATCTGGAGAAAGAACTGATAAATAGAAGTATGTATAGAACGAGTTTACACTTCATACACATATATGTGTATATTATATATGTGCATGTATATATGTGTATATTTGTGTCTCAAGGTAGTCATCTCTACATCTGTGGGGAGGAGGATAAAAAAAAGAGAAGAAATTTACATGATAACTTTATTATATATTTAAAAGGAATATCAAGTTGTACATAAGAGATCTTTTTAAAAAATTCTAGTATGTTATGGAAATGCTTAAGTTCATAAATTGAAAATAAGTATTTTAAAAATAGTAAGTTAGCCAGCAGTTTAAAAAAAAGAGCTACCATAAGTATTGTCTATATATAGAGTCTTTCCTCTTTCTTTGATCTCTTTGGAGTATATGCCTGGTAGTGGTGTAGCTGGGTCAAAGAGTATTCATAGTTTAAGTACCTTTGGGGGCACAGTTTCAAATTGCTTTCCAGAATGGCTGAAGTAGTTCACAGTTCTACCAAGAGAATTCTTGTATCCTTATCTTGCTATGGCCCCTCCAACATGTGTGAGTACTACAAATACTAATCCCCATTCTGCTAGCTATTGAAGGAGATACAAAATGTAGACAATACCCTCCTCCTTCATGGAACTTACAACCTCATGGGGGGTTGTAATATGTAGGACACATACAATATACAAAATCTGAGCACACAAGAGAGGTATAGAGTTCTTTGTGAGATGGGAATCAAGACTTCCTGGAGGATGTGGCATTTGAGTTTAAAGGATGCACAGGAATTAAATCTAGTTAATTAATCAATTAAATTTAAAGGATGTTGTAGGAATTCAACAAGAAGAGGGCATAGTAGGGCTATGTGGTAAGGCAAAAAGGAAAAGAAAATGGGGGCCATATCTGGGGGTCATATCATCCCAATATGGTTGCTGCATAGGATATGAGAAGAATAGCATGAAATGAGTCCAGGAACAGTATGGTCATCCTCCATTAGAGAGAAGTCTGAATGCTGGGAAAATGAGCTTGTACTTGGCTCCATAAAACAGTCTGGAGACTTGGAAGGTTTTGAGCAGAGGATCAGATTGACCATATTAGATTAGTAAGAGCATGAAAAGATGAATAGAGGCAGGAAGATCCATCAGGAGGTTGTCGAGATAGTCCAGGTGTATAGTAATGAGAGCCCATACTGAGGGGATGATGGTGAGAAGAAGGCATGAAGGAGAGAGAGGTTCAGAGGTAGAATAAATAGGAGCTAGTGACTTCCTGGATATGAGAAAGCAAAGGAAGGAAGAGTCAAAGGTATCTGGGACAGCTAGGTGGAACAGTGAGTAGAGCACTGGCCCTGGAATCAGGAGGACCTGAGTTCAAATGTGGTCTCAGACACTTTACACTTACTAGCTGTGTGACTTTGGGCAAATCACTTCACCTCAATTGCCTGCCTTCCCCCCTCCAAAAAAAAAAAGCAAAAAAAAGAATCAAAGGTATCAACAAGGTTTTGAACATGGGAGACTGGAGTATGTTCCCTCCTTGTCTCTAGAATTTCTCTCTTCCTTCAAGATGCAGCTCGAACACCACCTTCTATATGAAGCCTTTCCTGACCCACCATATGCCAATCCCCTTCTCCACAACTACCTTGTTTTTATGTAAATTGTTTTCCCCAATTCAGTTCACTTCTCTCTGAATCAGTTCACACAAACCTTCCCAAGTTGCATCAAAACCATCTCTTTTCATAATTTCTTAGAGCACAGCAGTATTCCACTATATATGAAAATGTGCTCAGTTATTTCCCAAAGCATAGGCACCAGATGGAGACAGTTTTATCAGGTGGTCATTTCTTAGTGCCTCAGTGTGATTTGGGGCTCTGCCTTACATATGTGTGCATGTGTATGCATATGTATTTACATGCATGTATGTGTGTATATACATATATGTATACCTGTATATTTATATGAGGGTATACATGTAAAATATGAGGATATACATGGTATATCATGTATGTGTATATATATGTATATATATATATTTAATGGGCTTATCTGATAAGAATCCAATAAAAACTCAAAGATCAGAGACACTTTGAACTGAGAGCTTTAACGGGTCACCTAAATAGGCTACTTTGATTTGATTTGCATAAATCACTTCCTTTAAATCTCTTCCTATAAGTGCTCACACAAAGAACTGAACCCATTTAAAGAGATCCCTGGGCTATTACCCAGAGAACGGCACCAGAGGTTCCACATTTATTCAGGCCTCTTTTCTGTTCTCATGGGCTCAGCAGTCTTTGCAACCACTCCATTTGCCATCATTGTAGTTCCCATGATGCCTACTCTTGTATACTTCTAACACATTACTGCAGGCTAATGGATGCTACAATCCTAGCATGGTCCTCTTCAACCTAACTACAACACTTCCTCCTCCCCAGAGCTTTAACCACATCGCATAAAAAGAGGTGTGTTTGTCCCAAGGTATTGACATGGAGAGGAGCACACCACCTCCTCTCGCCCCCATAGCAATCTCTGCAAACTTCCCCATCTGCAGTCCTACCATAGTGAAACTCCAAGGGTTCTGTCACCATGGGGCCTCTTTCCTGGGGGCTGCTCTTCCTCCCAATGGCTGTGGGGAGGAAATGGATTTTTTTGTGCCCACAGTCAGGTGTTCTCTGTGTTGCTGTTCCTCTTTCTCATCACTGGCTTTTCTCTGGGCTATCACCATACCTTCCTCTTCTAACTTTTTAACCTCAGCAGGTGAAAAACCAAGTTTATGGCTCTATCCCCATTCTTAGCTCCATGAAGAAAAGACCATGGAAGTCTTATGTGACAGCTTGCCCAATATGAATTATTAGACTTATTCCATTTGTCACCAGAAGGAAAAAGAGAATCAGTGGGCAGAACAGAGGCTTATTTCAGCTCAGTATAGCAAAGAATTCAACAATGAGAACTGTTCAAAAATGAAATGAGTGGTTTGGGTAGTAGTGAGCTCCCTGTCACAGAGAGTGCTCACTGGAAGGTTGGATGACCACCTGGGGCTATTTAGATTAGATTACTTTTACTCCAGCTCTATTACATAATTCCATAGTAGAAATTATATCTAATATTTATGTACAATAATACTTTATTATTTAAAAAACACTTTGTGCACACTCATTTAAATCTTATAATAAGGTAAGCAATACAGTGTTGACATTCTTGGAGTAACCTCAGAACTTAAGTTTGAATCTATGTCTTTTTTTCCTTTTAAAAATTTAATGTTTTTTTAACAATAAATTAAATTTTATTTTATTTCTTAATTCCAAATCTTCTCTCTCCTATTCATCTCTCCTAGTCATTGGAAAGGCAAGAAAAACAAAACTCACTACTAAAATGTGTATTCATACCAAATCCCCATACTAGCTATATCCACTCCTCCACACAATAAGAGAAAGAAGAAGAAGAAGAAGAAGAAGAAGAAGAAGAAGAAGAAGAAGAAGAAGAAGAAGAAGAAGAAGAAGAGGAGGAGGAGGAGGAGGAGGAGGAGGAGTAAGGGGAGGAGGAGTGATTCAATTTGTACTCTGAATCCATCCCCTATCTATCTGGAAGTGGATAAAATGTTACATCATAAGTCCTTTGGAATTGTGGTTGATTATTGTGTTGATTGGAGTTACTTCAGTCTTTCAAGGTTGATTTTCTTTACAACATTGCTGTTATAAATTGTTCTCCTGGTTCTGTTCACTTTGCATCAGTTCATACAAGTCTTCCTAACTTTTTCTGAAACCATCCTTTTCATTGTTCCTTATAGCACAATAGTTTTCCATCACATTCATATATATTTTAACTTGTTCAGCCATTGCCCAATTGATGGGGGTCCCCTCATTTCCCAATTCTTTGCCACCACAAAAAAAAACCCTGCTATGAAGATTTTTGTACATTTGGGTCCTTTTCCTCTTTCCTTGATCTCTTTGGAGCATAGACCTAGAGGTGAAACTGATCAGTAAAAGTGTATGCACAGACTAATAGCTTATTAGGCATAGTTCCAAATTGCTTTCCAGAATGGTTGGACTAGTTCTAGCTCCACCAACAATACATTAGTGTACCTGTTTTCCCACAGATCTTCCATCATTTGCCATTTTCCGTTTGTTTGTTTGTTTGTTTGTTTGTTTGTTTGTTTGTTTTGGTCATCTTAGCCAATGCAGTGGGTGTGAATTTTGTACCTTAGAGGTGTTTTGATTTGTATTTCTTTCCCTCTTCTCCCCCACCCCCCCCCTTTGTGGAGGGAGGAAGGCAGGGCAATTGGGGTTAAGTGACTTACCGAAGGTCACATGGCTAGTAAGTGTTAAGTGTCTGAGGCCGGCATTCACTGCACCACCTAGCTGCCCCTGTATTTCTCCAATTATTAGTGACAGAGTATTTTTATATAGATATTGATACCTTGGATTGCTTTCTCTGACAATTTACTATTTACATCTTTTGATCATTTATCAATTGGGGAATAAATAGCTCTTATTCTTATAAATTTGAATCAGTTCCCTATACCTCAGAAATGACACCTATATTGGAGAAACTAGTTTCAAAGTTTCTTCCCCCTGCCCAGTTCACTGCTTTTCTTCTAATTTTAGCTGCCTATATCTTCTAAGTTCAGATGCAGTGTTCTTTCAATTCAAAGTCATCTCAAAACTCATTTGTCATTGCTAAGATCTCATAATTCATAGGGATTTCTGTTTGGCAAAAGGTATCACAAATATGTTCAGTCTTCAAATACTGTAAAGCATTTATCAAGCTATGTGCCAGGCACTGTGGACTAAGTCCTGGGGATACAAGTATTAAAATAAGATGAGCCCTGCCCTCTAGGAGAGACAACTTTAATTAGGGTTTTGGAGGACTGGGAAGGGCATTTTGATCTGGGAAGGCACAAAGGTAATGAGTGGAACAATAGGGTGGTAGATTGATATGTCCTTTTCAGAGACATGGGTAATGGTTGGTGGCTTCATTTCAGTTCTCAGGTCAAACTGCTGAAAGGGGGAAGAGGTAAATTCAAGGAGAAGAAATTCAAGGTGAATCTTGATGGAAACCATGGAAGTCAGGTGGAAGAGGTGAGGAAGGAAAAAAATTACAGTTTGGAGGATGCAAATTTCCAGTCCATGGCAGTGAAAAAGAAATAGAGTGTCCTGCTTGAGAAACAGCAAGGATTAGCTCTTCCCAGGTGTAGCCCTTGGTGGTCTATTTTGCAAGATGGAGCAGCAGTAGCAGCAAGAGGGTTTAGAATGGTTAATTTGCTTTTCTTACAGTCCTAGCACAACACTGGGAATATAGTTGGTATTCAGGACTTTATATTTACTTATTTCTTTAAAAAGACAAAATAAAAGAGACAAGAGGAAGAGGAGGAAAGAAAAAAAAGGAATGTGGTTTCATGGGCAATAGCTTCCTCATTATTTTCTCTTTTCTAGCCTCACCCCTATTGCCTCTAGAACAAAGCATTCCTCAGCTTGGCATTTAAAGCCTTTCATCACCTCTCCCAGACTATCTTTCTAGGCTCATTTCTCATTACTCCCTGTTATTTACTCTTTCTTCCAACCAAACTGGTCTACTTGCCGTTCCAGGGTATAGTGGATAGTGTTAGATCTGAGTTCAAATTCTCCCTTAGTCACTTACTGGCTGTGGGACCCTGGACAAGTCATTTAATCTCTATCCCTCTGTTGTTTCATCTATAAAGATAAAGGGCTTGGATTCAATAGCCTCTTTTCTAGCTCTAATCTCAGATTCTCTGGTCCCTGTGTAAAACCTTACACAGGCTGCCTATTATGCTTGAAATGCATTCTTCCTTATCTCCATTTAGAATCCTTAGTTTCCCTTGGGGCTAATTTCAGGCATATGTCATTTCCTCAGTCCTGCCTTTGCTAATTCTTAGTCCTTAGTGCCTTCTCAGTCTTATGTTGTATTTATTTAGTAGAGAAAAAAACACTAGACTGGGAGTCAGAGGGACCTGAACTCAAATTTCATCTCAGACACTTGCTGAGTGATCTTAGACAAGTCACTTACACTCTGAGCCTCAGTTTCCCCATTTGTAAAATGAAGAGTTGAAGTAGATGACATCTGAGGTCCCTTCTAGCTCAAAATAGCTAGCATTTAGAGTGTCTCTTCTTTGCCAGGCACTGTGTTAAGTGCTTAACAATATCTCATTTGATTTAGGCAACAACCCTGGATTGTAGGTACAGTTATGATCCCTACTTTACAGCTGAGGAAACTGAAACAGAGGTAAAGTGACTTGCCCATGGTCATATAGTATCTTCCAGCAGAATGCAAGTAAGGTCCTCGAAGGGAAGGAAGAACCTTTAATTTTTCTCTAGCTTTCATCCCAGTGCCTCGAATAGCACCTAGCATTTAGGAAATACTTAATTATTGTTTGTAGAATTAAATATAACAGTAAGATACTGCCTTTGTTTTAAACCTGAAATATGCTTAATATTTCTGTTTTTGTTTTGTTTTGTTTCCAAGAGAAAAGTATGTCATAAAAGCAATTTCCTTCCAGGATAATTGCATCATTATTATACACGGTGTCATATTAATGGTCTCCGTTTTCAGCAATTTGGCTTGAAGACACCCAAGGGGATGCCCAAATGCACCCAAGTTAGTTAATACTGAGGAAGTTAATAGTCAGGCCCTGCAACTAGGTTGCTTTGAACTTTGAAACATCTATTTCAATTCAACTCAGCAAATATTTGTTATGTTACATAGTCTCAAAGGGTTTCCAATATATGTGGTTTACATAAGCCTGCAGGCCATCAGTGTGCAGACAATACAATGCTATCTTTTTTCCATACTCAAGCAAGATCAATTCAAATGACTACTCATTGAGTGGTGACTGTGTGCTAAGTACTAAGGATGGAGACAAAAAAGCAAAAGCAGGTCCTGTCCTCAAGAGACTTGCCTTCTACTGAAAACAGGTGGTGCAGTGGATAGAGCACAGAACCTGGAGACAGGAAGACCTGAGTTCAAATTCAGCCTCAGACATTTACTAGTTGGGTCAGCCTGGGCAAGTCACTTACCCTCTATTTGTCTCAGTTTCCTCATCTATCAAATGTAGATAATAATAGCATCTACTTCCCAGGGTTGTGGTGAGGATCAGAGACCTAATAATTGTGATGCACTTAGTCCATTGCCTGGCACACCGCAAGCATTATATAAATGCTATTGTCAGTATTACTGTTACTGTCATTATTTGGCATTGATAGTCACAGGCTAGGAGGCCAATGGTGGTGATTTAGTAGGAGACGTGGCGGAAAAACACAATCGTTTGTGAAAAGAAATAAGGAAAGGCATTACACCAATGAGTCCATTATTTGATTCCATATTTTAAATTAAGCATCAAAGATGATCTTACTATGTGGCACTTCCTACTTTCCATCATCTGTCCCCTCCCCCTACTTGTCTTTTATGTCTATCTCTATCTACCTATCTATCTACCTGTCTATGTATCTACCTACCTACCTGTCTATGTCTATCTGTCTGTCTATCTATCTATCCATCCATCCATCTATCTATCATCTATCTCTCTATCTATCCAAGTATTTATCCATCCAAGTATCTGTCTATCCATCTGTCCATCCATCCATCCATCCATCCATCCATCCACCTATCTATCCATCTATCTATCTATCTATCTATCTATCTATCTATCTATCTATCCAAGTATTTATCTATCCAAGTATCTATCTGTCTATCCATCCATCTATCCATCCATCCATCCATCCACCTATCTATCCATCTATCTATCTATCTATCTATCTATCTATCATCTATCTATTTATCCAAGTATTTATCTATCCAAGTATCTATCTTTCTATCCATCCATCCATCCGTCCATCCACCTATCTATCCGTCTATCTATCTATCTACCTATCTATCTATCTATCTATCTATCATCTATCTATCTGTCTGTCTGTCTATCTGTCTATCTGTCTGTCAGTCAGTCTGTCTTATCTATCTACCTACCTACCTATCTATATATTCACCAAATGCTTCTCCCCCAAAAAGCACCACTTTCACCAGAAGAACTTTTTAACAGTTTTGCTTTCTACTTCTCATTATTTTATTGATATGATGAGAACAAAAAATGGCCTTTATTCTTGTTGGGAAGAACATGGTATAAATCTAAAAATAACTCCAGCCAAATGAGAGGTGAAATGATACAGCCCAATGGTTCTCAAACTTTTGGTCTTGGGATCCCTTTACTTTCTTAAAAATTATTGAAGACCCCAAAAAGATTTTGCTTATGTGAGCGGCATCTATTTATATTAATCACATTAGAAATCAAAACATCTTATTATTAAAATAGTTTTGACCTCACAGACCCTCAAAAAGGTCTTGGAGGCCTCCAGGTGTCTCTGGACCACATTTTGTGTGTGTCCATTGGGTGTAGTGGGAGTTTTCTGGCCTTAAAATCAGGAAGAGATAAGGTCAAGTCCTCTCTCTTATACTTAGTAACTATGGGACCATATGGATAAATCACTTGATATCTCAGATCCCTAAGGAAACTCTAAAGATTAAGACTTCAATTTATAGATAAGTAGCTAATTTGCAATGGTGGTGGGAGTTTCCCTACTGGGAGTGCTCCAAGCCAATGTAATCCCAGGACCAAAGCCAAAACAAAATACTCCCAAGCAAATTATTTTCAGCCAACAGCTGAGCCTTCTTGTTAGCAAATACTTATGAGAAAGAAAAATAATTTGAAAATTAAAAGGGGAAGTCTTTTTACTACCTTTTCTAGGAGGCTGTCCTGAGATTGGCAAAGGGAAGTTTCAGATTCAAAACCAACCTTAATTCAAGCAGTACACTTCCTCTTTATATTATGAATGAAGTCGGTAAATCACTGAGCATTTGTTGAGTTTAAGTAGGACTATCCAGTTAGAGCTGGTAGGGACCACAGATAAGATCATCATCTGGTGTGTTCTCCCTTCCATTTTATATGAAGAAACTGAGTTCCAAAGAGTTTTAAAGGCTTGCCAAAGGTACCATAGGTAAGAAACAGAAAAGCCAGGATTTGAACCTGTGTCTTCCAACTCCAGATCCGGGCTTTTTGTACTGTACCACACTGTCTCCCATTAGTTGTCTGGTCCATGTGCTTGTTTCAGGATCCCTGCGAGATCCCAGCTTCCAAAGGAGGAGTGACTGACAGCAGATGCTTCTAGCCAACTGAACCTTCGCCATCACCTCCCAAGGCACAGTGGGAGATTGTCTAATCACTACCTGGCTCGCATCAGAACTTTACTGCTTAGATGTGAGTCCCTTTCCCCAGGAACACATATATAGCCCCTTCCCAAAGACCCGGCTCCTTTTACCACATCCTTAGAACAAATCTGTCAAGATGAAATATACAATTCAAGTGAATAAACATTTCTTTAGCACTTATAATGTGTCAGGCACTGACTTAGATACTATAGGTATGAAGATTAAAAAACAAAGCAGTCCATGACCCTAAGGAACTTGGAAAATCCTACTGGCCACTTCCAAAATACGCAGGACAGCTTCCTGCATATTCAGGTTTTGGGTACCTCAGTCCTGTACTCTCATGGGCAAAGTGCCATGCTCCATCATCCCTAATACATGGAGGAACAAATGATGAAAAAGAATTTATTGGGAGGAAGGGAGCAAGCATTTATTAAATGCCTACTATGTGACAGGCAAGGATTGTGGAGAACACTTTACAGAGTCAACATTTATCAATCACCTACTATGTGTGTAGTACTAATGCTAAGCACTGAGGACACAAAGAAAGGCATAAAGTAGTCCATTTCCTCAAGGAGCTTACAATCTAACACACACACAACACAGACAACACACAAAAAGAAGCTGGAAGGGGAGGGAATCAGGGAAATGAAGTCTTACAGCTGGGGTAGGAAATGACCTAAGGAGGTAGGAGTTACAAAGTTGAATTCATCTTGCAGAGTGATGAGTTTCTGGAGATCATGAAGGTAGGAAGAGTCTCTTTTGATCCTCAGAACAACCCTGAGAAGTAGGTGCTACTGTTATTATTCCCATCGTACAGAGGAGGAAACTGAGGTGGACGGAGGTTAAGTGACTTGCCCAGACCACACCGCTAGTAAGTGTCTGGGCTGCATTTGAATTCAGGTCTTCCCAGGTCCAGGTCTAGGGTTCTATCCACTGAGCCACTTAGCTGCCTCACACTAGCACTTCCAATGTGCTAGGCCCTTTACAATTACAGGAAATACAAATACAAAATAGTGATGGTCCCTGCCCTCAAGGATCTTAAATTCTAATAGGGAGAGATGTTTAACAACCAGTTCTCCTCCCATTCCCCCAAAAAATTACCCACGACACAGTTTTTAAGTTTAATCTGTGATGTTAACATTTTCTCCACCATTTTCTAAAAAAATCAACAAAATAATAAATCAAACTCTGATTTATAGAGTTTGTTGATTTCTAAGATGTAGATGCTCACACTGAAAATTTTACAATCAGCTCATGTCTGAGCTGCCTCAAGGGGCACCCTTGCATATAGAGAGTGATAGCCAGAGAAGGGTGAAGTTACAGGGATGATTACAGGGATAATACAGGGATAATACACTCACATATTAGTGGGGTTGTGCTTTGTAACAAAGAAATGCACATCACACAATCAAGACAATCTCATTCTAACAATGACAAGCCTGAAAGTAATACCAACCTCAGCCAGCTTAAAACCAAGAAAACAAGAAAAAGAGGGGCATAATTTACCATAATGAAATTTATTAAAGCCTTAAAAATAAAACTTTAAAAATGGAGGTTGATAGAACTAATTATTGTGTGATTTCCTCCCTCTTCTTCCCCTCAAATAACTACAACATGACTCAGGTTTTAGCAAATTCCCAATTGCCTGAAAAACATTTTTCATCTTTCATTTCTCAGTATTGTAACAGTGCCTCTTCGTTAATTAGGAAATCAAATAACATACCTCCTTTCCAAACAATTAGTCACTGAAAATAAGGTCTAAAATAAAGAGGACTTATCAGGTTTGTGGTTCTAGCGTTCATGCAAATTTTTCTGCTTTGAAATATGAAACTTTAGAATGATAAAAATGCCTTGGCTGTAACATTAGCCCATGCTATCTCCTCTGACCTATCCAAGTAACAAAAAACACTGAATTACTCAGCTAAATCAAAATACTGTACTGCCTTACTTATAAAACTATGCTGACACAGAGGAACTAAAAAAATGCAACATGTTTTAAAGCATTTTAATGTTTTATTGTAGTGGAAGGTTAAAACCTGGTTGGGGGAGAAGAAGGCATAAAGGACAACATGGAGAAAGCTGGAGTTCTCCAGACTAGCTTTAATAGGCCACATATAAGAATGTCATAATTTTAAAGAAGTATTTGTTGTTAATTTTGTTGTTGTAAATGATATATTGGAATACGAATAAATTTTACAAATTAATGAATGTGTGACTATTTTAAAAATTAAATTTTATTTATTTTAAGTTCCAAATTCTTTCCCTCCCACCTCCTCTACAAGAAAAACAAAACCCTGTATAAATATGTAAGGAAATCCAAACTCTCACATTAACTATGTCCAAAAAACAAATATGCTTCAATCTTCACTCTGAATCCAACCCCTCACTATCTGGAGTTAGATAGCACATTTCATCATGAATCCTCTGGTTCCATTGTGTTGATCAAAGTTACTAAGCCTCTCAAAGTTATCTTTACAGTACTGTTATTTTTTTAAGTCTTTTAAAGGTTTTTCTAAAACCACCCCTTCATCATCTCTTATAGCATAACAACGTTCCATCAAACACATATACCAAAACTTCTTTAGTCATTCCCCAATTTATGGGAATCCCTTCCATTTCCAATTCTCTGCCACCACAAAAGGTACCACTCCAAATATTTCTGTACGTATGGGTCCTTCTCTTTCTTTGATCTCTTTGGGATGTAGACCTCATAGTGCTATTGCTGGATCAAAGAATATACACAGTTTCAAGCTCTTTTGACATAGTTCCAAATTGCTTTCTGGAATGATTAGACTACTAACAATGCATAGATACGTCTATTTTTCCACAGCCCCTCCAATGGCCCAGGGAGTTTGAATAGCTTACCTAATGTTGCATAGGTAGTAATTATTAAAGGTCAGATATGAATCCAGAACTGCTGCCACCAACATCAAAAATCCATGTACTCTCTCTCCCATTGTAACATAATTCCCAGCTCTGACAGACCCCTGTCCTGCAGTGAGATGTTTGGGAATCACCCCTGTGGTGGGTGACTCAGTTCCCCAGGGCTTGCTCTGGCTTCGCTATAGTTGGGTCTGTGCTGGTGCAGCCCACCTTATTGTGGGTTTGTTTGTTTTTTTTTTAAACCAGCTCCTAGTTTTATTTATTCATTCAGTGAGTGTTTGTTTGTTTGCTTTGCTTTCAATTTTGTTCATCTCTCCTTTGATTTTCAGGATTTATATTTTGGTGTTTAAAAGATGAAGTCATTTTTAATTATATTCTGAGCAAATTTCAATAGTCCTAGCTTATGCACATAGCCTTTTCTTCTAAGAATTAAAGTCAATGTGATATTTGCAGGAAGGAGGTGAATTTGGCTTAGTAGCCAAAGATAGAGAAGCAGTGGCTATTCTTGGAATCAGAAATACATGTGTTCAGGTTTCAGGTCCCAGCTATAACTCACAGTAACTATGTGACCCTGGAAAAGCCACTTAATATCTTAGTCTCCAGGCAACTCTTTTAAGTTACAGAAGAATTGCCAATCTATATTGAGAGAGGAAGTTTCTACACCAGGAAAGCCCTACACTGTTGAAATCACAGATCTGAGACAACAACAAAAACAAAACCAAACTGTGCTTACAGTAGGACAAACCTGAACTTCTCTTTTTCTAGCCTTAGGTCAATGAACTCTATTTTCCCATAGATTAACTTGGCATGGACTATACATATGAATGTGGACAGGGATGTCAGTGGAAGTTAAAAGAGGGGGAAGGGAACAAGTCTACTATGTTGGAGGCATTGTGCTAAGTGCTTTGCAAATATTATCTCATTTGAGATGCTAGTGAGCTTATGAACCTGCTCAAACTCCCAACCATTGTAGCAGGTCCCCTGGCTCAGCCCTTTAAGGTTAAAGAAATGCAAAGGGAAAGGAAGCCTTTTTAAGTGTTGGGTACTTTCCTGCAGCTCTACTTTGTTGTTATTCAGTCATTTTCAGTTGTGTCCAATTCTTAGTGACCCCATTTGGGGTTTTGTTGGCAAAGACACTGAAGTGGTTTGCAATTTCCTTCTCCAGTTCATTTTACAGATAAGGAAACTGAGGCAAACCAGGCTAAGTGTCCTCCAGGGTCACACAGTTAGTAAACACCTTAAGCTAGATTTGAACTCAGGGAAGATGAGTCTTCCTGACTCCAGGCCTGGCTCCAATTATTCAAAAGCAATTACAGTTTCCCTAGGTTCCCGGTTTCCTGCCTTCCCCCAGTACAACAGACCTGCCTAAGTCTGTTTGAACTCACTCTGCTTGCTGGTCTCCCAGACTGGAGGCTGACCTGAGCTTAGAAAACTCCAAATCTATTTCCCATCTCCAGGAAACTGTCTTTTCTGCCATTTGGCAAAGATGGCAACATTCTCACTGGGCTGCTCATATAGCTAACGCACTTTGTTGTTTCCTAGAAGCTGGTGCCTGAGCAAGAGGGGGCATCATTCCATAGCCCTAGGGGATGACAATGTCACTTCTCTCACATATTCAACCAAACCAAATGGGATGTTACTTAAACTCTTAGCACAGTTAAAATAATTAATAATAAAATCAATAAAAAATAACGTTGTGCTATTTAAAAGCCAGTTATTATTATTATTATTCCATTGTTATTATTCACCCACCATCCCACACGAGAACGTTTCAGTTTGAATCCAATTTTTAAATGTATTTAATGATCAGTCTCACAATCCCCAGGCAGAATCTCAGCCCATGAGGCCCGTCACCTCTCTTAGCAATGGACACGCTACTGAAATTTATTGTTCTCCCCTTTTCATGGCATCCTACCATTTTAAGGGAGCTTGGAGCATGGGGGAGGGAGTAGTGAGTGGAATGTGGAAAAAAAATAAACCCAACAAGGTAACGTTCCCCAATCAGAAGCTTAACCCTAGAAGGGTAATCAAAATTCAAAGCTTATAATTCAATTGAATTATATTCAAAAAGCATTTATTAAATGCCATCTATGTGCCAGGTGAAAGAGCGTGGATAAAGAATAGACTTCAAGCCAAGAAGATCTGGATTCAAGGCTGACCTTTGATATTTAATTGATTGACCCTGGGCAAGTCCTGTGATTCTCAATGCTACAGAGCAGTTCTCTAAGATTTTAAATTTCAGAGAAGGTACCAGTCTACGTTGGTAGGAGGAGTTTCTTCATCTCTGAGTTCCCTAGACTGAGGAAATCACAGGTCCATTCCCTATCCTTAAGCCATATGTGCCAGGAACTTTTCTAGATCCTGGGTATCCAAAGACAAAAACCTAGTCCTAGCTCTCTGAGCACTTACTATATCTCTAAAGCCAATGTTTTCTGTCTGAACCTGTCCCACCCAAACACCTTGGTCATTTCTGTAGATATTGCTCCTTCTCCAGAAGACCCCGGGGGAAAGAAAGAGAGCCAAGATAGACTAATCCCATTATTTTTATCTCCCTCACTGGTATGGTTTCCCAGTGTGGAAATTTCCTCCAACAGTCTAGATTGGTAACTCTCCTGTAATTTGTGATCTTGCTATAAATGTTTGTAATGGTTTTCACTTTTTCTTACCTTCTCAGTGGGTAGGAAGAGTATTTGGAATTGAAAATAAAACAAAATTGAAATCTAAAAAAAATGGTAGTCTTGGTTAGGGAGTTTCCTGGGACAGTGAGAGATTAAGTGAAATGCCTATGATCATACAATGAGTATGCTTCAGAGGTAGACCTTCCTGATTCTTAAGGCGAAGACATCATCATGTCCTATGCCAGGCTGCCTCTCCATCAAGCTGAACAACACAATTTTAAAACATCCACTCCATCTCTGTAAAATTCTAACAATGACTATAATACAAGCATCAGAACTTATAGGACACACACATATGTATACATGTGTGTATGTATGTATGTATGTGTGTATGTATGTATGTATGTATAATCAGAACTTACAGGCCTAGGAAAATGTAACCAGAAGGAGACATATATTAATTTTCTACTTTTCTTCACACACACGCACACACACACACACACACACACACACACACACACAAAATCCTACATTCACTTTCCTTCACAACCTTCCATTTCAGAAACATTTGTTCATTATTGCTGTTCAATACTTGATAAAAGCATGGAGATTTCACAGCTTCAAGGATTTCATCATTAAGACCTTTAAAGATAAAATATACATAGAGCTTGTCAATTTTCTTCAGGAAAAAACCCAACGACCCACTTTCCCACTTAAGAAACTCCTCATTTCACCATTTGAAAGTCATTCAAATTAGTTTCTACTTTAATAAATGGCATCCCATCTCTTAAGAAATGCTCCACCTCAAATCAACAGGAAAATATAAGGAGAAACTAAAAATTAAATTATTTTTTGTGTCTCTGTTTTTCCTGAGACAGATGTTTTCAGGAATCTCAGAAATTGGAAGACAACTTTTTTTTTTATTTCAAAAAGTGAAGTCCTGTAAGGTAACTCTGATAATTTATCTTTTAAAACATGTCTGTTGTCCCAAAACACCAATAACCATAGAATCTCTACCCTACTCCCACCCCATCCCAACCACAGGAAAAATATTTACTTGTAAAAATCTTAATAGATTTGCAGTTTCATATATAAACATTTTTTATTGCACTATGGAAATGGTTGTTAAATTAAAAATAAAATCATTTTAAATCTTACTTAAATCTTACTAGTTTCCATGAAACTAAAGTGCTAACAAAGTCCTTTATATGAAAAAATCATTAAGTATACTATTTCACCAGCCATGAGCACAGAAATAAAGTGTTAAGTCACCTTCCCTCTCTTGGTCTCTGTTGCCCTGTCTCTCAAAAAAAAGTTTTCATATTCAATTTCTACCAATTATAATGCTATGAATTGCCATATTCCCTGGCTTTCTCAAAATTGGGAGCTAAGGTTTTAGGCTCAAATCAAACCCTAGTGGTGGCTTCTGTTTTATTTTGGTTTTACTGAGGTCACATTTCTGATCATCAAAGCCTGTTGATGGGAGAAAATTAATGCAAACTTTCATCAGGAACATGTACTTTTCCTGTTAGTCATCTTTTCATTTACATTTTTGCATTTGCATTTGTTTGGAGGGGGTTCTGGGGGGGGGGTCAAGGAGCAATGCCATTTGTAGGAAACAAGACAGAAGTAGCAACTAGAAAAGAATGAGTATAAAACATGGCAGAAAGAGCAAACTTTAAAATAAGATCATCTTTGATTATTAAAAAAAAACCAGTGTTATTCTCCTTCAAAGAGCATCGCACCATAACGCTCACAAAACTCCAAAGCATTCTACTCCTTTTAGTAACACAAATGTTGTAATGAATGTGTGTAACCCAATAACTTAGTATCTCAGAGAACGGAGATGCTGCTTCCTCCACAGCTGGCAATCTCCAAATTACCCACCACTTTGTACTCTACAGAAACCAGGAAATTGAGACTTACTATTTACAACAGCAGAAGAGAGACTTTCTGGTCTCCTCTTCCAACCTGTATCTACCAGAGTTGGGCAGATCTTTGCATTCAGACATAAATGTGTGCAGTTCAGTCTCCGGAAAGCCATCTTGTTGGTAATGCTAGAGAGGAAAGGGAAAGGAATGCTACTTTTAATATCCCCTGTAAAATAACTGTAAATCTACTCTGAAACAGATCACTGAAGAGATTCCCTCCAAACAGGCATCCATGACACAGTGGAAAGGACGCTGTCATGTCAAGGGATCTAGTTCTGCTAACTAACTACTTGTGGGGTCATAGGTGACAAATTCTTTACTTCAATTTACTTTTCTATAAAATGAAAGGGTTGGATTCCATCATAATAACGAACAGTTAGTCTTCATACAACCCTTTAAGGTTTACAAAGTGCTTTGCATTTGCATCTCATCTGATCCTCACAACAATCTGGGGAGGTAGCTACTATTATTGTCCTCATTCTACAGGTGAGGAAACTAAGGCAGAGGTTAAATGGCTGGCCCAGAGCCATACTGTAAGTTAGTAGGTGGCTGAAACCTGATTCAAACTCGGGTCTTCCTGACTGTTGGTTACCACTGTGCTAGAAAGTAGGAATTGGGGTTTCTGATAAAGAAGAAGAATGTTTAAATAAGACAACCCCTGAATGGATGAAACTTTACAGTCTAGAAGGGGGATATGGAAAAAAAAATACACCGCTTAACCTCTGTGTGCCCCATTTGATTATTTTTTAAATTTTATTTGTTTTGTTTTTAATTCATGGAATAAAAAAAGCATTTCCATAACATAGTAGAATTAAAAAAATGATTGCACATGAAATTGCAAACCTATTATGTACAACTTACTATTTATTTTTAAAATGTAATAAAATTAATCACGTAAATTTCTTTTTTTTCTTTTTTCTTCCCTCTCTCCCAACACCCTAGAGATAGCTACCATTAGACACAAATATGTGTGTGTGTGTGTGTGTGTGTGTGTGTATATTTATATGAGGCACATAGATTAAGTGAATTATGCAGGGTCGCAGACATAGCAAGTGTCTGAGGCTGAATTAGAACTCAGGTTCTCTTGATTTCACTCTATGTGCTGAGATACCTAGTTGCTCCTAAAGCCCTTTATGGCTCTAAATCTAAAAAAGAAACACGCTTCCCTTCACATTATAGAATGGATGGCTATCAAACACCAGTTAGCAGAAGCCCTAAGCTCTAATCCTGGTTCTGAGATGAAGACACCACCGTGATGATGCTTATGACGACAACCGGTACTACTACTACTATATTACGCCGCTGCTCCTACAGCTGCTACTACTTCTCCTAGCCAGCCCCCACTATACTCCTGCCACTTTACAAACATTATCTCATCCTCACAACAACCCTGGTTGATAGGTGCTATCATGATTCCCCTCCTTTTTTTTTTAATAGATGAAAAAACGGAGGTAAAGGGAGCTTAAGTGACTTGCCCAAGTCACAGACAGTGATTTGCCCTTGGGACGTCACTTAAGACTCGAGCCTCAGTTACCCTGATCTGTAAAATGAAGGGGAGGTATATTTGATTGCATGTCATCATGGGGGGAAGGAGGGAGAAGAGGAAGGGGGTGAGGAATTTGAAACTCAAGGGATTGTGGAACTGAATGTTGTAAACTAAAGGTAAATAAATAGATTTTTTTTTTAAATGAAGGGGAGGGACTGGATAAATCATCTTTTTGTAACTTTCTAGCAGCCATTTTAGCATTGTAGCTTTATCTTCTTCGGTATTAATTATAAAGCCTTTTGGTGAGATCAGTGATGAAACTGGGGGAGAAGTCTATTTGTCTTAGGTCATTTCCTCTGAATCCCAGAAATCCTTCAATGAGTGAAGCAATCTTAGAGTGTGAAGAGTTGGTGGGTTACAGTGTTATTAACAATAGTAACAATAAATGATACATACTAGCTTTGAAGTTCTCAAGCACTTTACAGATAGTATCTCACTTAAATGACAAAGAGTCCGTTACAAATCCAAAGTTAGGAAGGGAGCAATACAGTGAAGGTGTCAACAGAAGGCGGTTGGAGGTGGGGAGAGGGAGCGGAATTAGAACTACATCCCTTACCAAGAGCTGATCGTTACATTTCCAGTTTGAGCATTTACACCTCAGAAATCAGCAAATGCCACATATCCGGGCTTGATTTATGGTTTTGTTGATTGTCTAGTCTTAAGAAAGTTACGGACACAATGTGAAGAATGAAGATTAAACAGAAAACTGTTGTCCCTATATTCCTCTGTAGTGCCAGCCTTCAAGAACTCTTCCCCAGCACACAACTGACCTGGCACCACTCTATCCTTGGAATTTCTTCCTGATTTCCAGATAGGCCTGAAGGAAATGGCTCAGGGGGCATTTGGCTACCAGGATTCAAATTAGTCTAGTGCAGAGGCATCAAACTCAAAGCCTGCAGAACTTCCTAAGTGCTACTGGAACCAGATTAAAATGTAATTGGGAAATGTTTAACAAAATAAGTAAGAATAAAACGAAACATAGGTAATGTCAATTTGTGGTTTTCTAAATCAACAGGCAGCCAGTAGGAATCTTTATGTATGGGTTTGTGGCCCCACTGGTGACCTTCTGAAATGTTCAAAGCATCTGTCCTTGCTGCATAGCATAGTTCACAGACTGCAAAATTGGGAATCAAGAAGATCTGGGTTCGAATTTCCCCTTATCCACTTACAGGTGGGTGATGTTGAGACAGACACAGTTTCTTCATCTGCAGAGTGACTCACAGTGACCTTCAGTCATTAGACTTCAGTGTGGTAGGAATGAGAAATCAAGAAGGTCTTGGAGAAGGCTGGCTTCAGATTACAGGTGCCCCTAAAATTTGTAGTTCAGCATTTCTAGCATCCATGAAGGGAACAGCTTCCAATTAACCACTTAGTTATTCCTCAGCCTTGAGGTTAGCTTCAGTTGGCAAGTGCTCTGAATACATGAGCAGGATCTAAGGCTCATGGGCAGATCACAAGGCACACTGGAATAAACATGGTGTCGAGAACAAGGGAAGTAAATATTACACCATGCCCTGCTTTGGTCAAACCCCCATCTGAAGCCCTAGCTCCAGTCCTATCAGTTGTTAACAGGAGGATCTCAGTTTTTCTCATCTGAAAAAGGTTGGATTTTGGGGTCTCTGACATCTCTACCACTCTAGTCCTATGAGCCTCATATGACCAAAGCAGGTCAAAGCCAAAGCTTTTTTTCTATAGGACAAATACCTCTAGATAATTCAGTATTTTAATTATAATGAATATTTATTGAATTGAATAAAATCATATCTAGTTGTATTTTATCACATATATCAAGATGGGTCTTCAATGTTAGCAGTAAGTGCCAACATTGTAGGATCACAGATTTAGGACTGGAAGAGGCCTATGAGGTGACTGTCTAATTTCTTCTCTTTACAAAAGAGGAAACAAGACTAGAAAGTTTAAGTGACTTATTTGAAGTCATACTTGGCAGAGCTGGGATTCAAACTCAATTCCTCTGCCTCCTAATTTGGAACTTTCTACTTTGACACTTCTCTAATTGGGCAGCTAGGTGGCTTAGTGGATAGAGTGCTGGGCTTAGAGTCAGGAAGATTCATCTTCCAAAGTTCAAATCTGGCTTCAAGACACTTACTAGCTGTGTGACCCTGGGCAAGTCACTTAACCCTCTTTGCCTCAATTTCCTCATCTGCAAAATGAGCTAGCGAAGGAAATGACAAACCACTCCTCCAGTATCTCTGCTAAATGGGGTCATGAAGAGTCAGACACAACTGGAAACCAATTGAAACAATATGGTACCACACCCTACCTTCCTGAAGTTCTTCAGTCATTTGCCAACTTTTATGTTTATTAGCTCTGAGTCTAAACACATTTTAAACATCATGGTTTAAGAAACTTAAAATCTTAGTCAACATACCATTTTCAAATCTCTTCTTCCCATCTTTAGGTATGGAAAGTGACCCATGGGCATAAAACCACCCAGTACAGTGTGTTCTGATCTGGCTTTCAAGTGACTGAATGTAACTGAAAGCTTTAGAAAGTAGCATATCCTACTACAAAGGATAGGAGCAGAGTAGTCACATAAAAGACTGGACATTCTTCACCCCAACATTTAGATTTGGTTTCCTGAAGCTCCCAATTTTTCTGCCCGAAGGTCACCACCCCCTGTAACTCCTTTTTTTTTTTTCAAATATGTATTTATTTTGCTTTTTGGAGGGGGAGGGCAAGGCAATTGGGGTTAAGTGACTTGCCCAAGGTCACAAGGCTAGTAAGTGTTATGTATCTGAGACCAGATTTGAACTAAGGTCCTCCTGACTTCAGGGCTAGTGCTCTATTCACTGTGCCACCTAGCCGCCCCCACAATACCTTTTAGAAAGTTAGAAAGCATGTCAGAGAATAAATGGTTGGCAAAGCCCTTCCAGAAACTATCTTATTTGATAGCTTGAAATAGCCTTGTGAGATAGGTGCTACAGTCATCCCCCTTTCGCAGATGAAGAAACTGAGTGTCTTACTCAAGCATCACCCACCTATCATGTGGCTAAGGGGTAGGGATTTGAACTCAGGTCTTCTTGATTCCCGATCTTTCTGTCTGTGAGCTATGCCATGTAACAGGGAGAGATGCTTTGAGGTAAAACCCTAAGTACTTCAGAAGCTCAGTTTTTTCCTCCCTCACTACTCTATTTCAATATCTTTGAGATGACAGTTCTTTCTTCTTCCTAATGAGGACCTCTGATGGTTCCATGCTCTTTTTTCCTGCCTCTAAAGTTCTAAGACTCATACCCAAAGGGCAGCCTTCTCTTTCTGAGATCCACCCAGATGGAACACCCTTCTCAATCTGGAATCATGGGTTTGTCAGGCTTACCTTGATCGTTTCGTAGGTGTCAGTAATCAAGGCAATGAAGAGACTTAAAACCATGTAGATAAAGAGGCTGATGAAAGAGTAGAGGTAGATACGACTAAATAACCAAACCAAGTAACTTTTTTGCTGCATTTTTGCAAATGTGGCAAACATGTCATCTCCATTGATGAGAGAAAAAAGGCACTCGGAGACCGTATTCAGGGACCGGAACTGAAAAGACCAAACAGACAAACATGCTCTTTAAAATCCATGGTCTTCTTGTGCCTGGACACTTTTCATGACACCACATTCAAGAGTGAGCCCTGATACCCCTACAACACTTTCAAACAATGTATAGGATTGTAGACTTAACAGTAAGGGGGCTGGCAAGATCATCTAGGCAGGCAGATAGTGGTGCAGTGAATAGAGAACTGGGCCTGCAGTTAGGAAGACCCAAGTTCAAATCCGGACTCAGACACATACTAACTGTGTGACTCTGGGTAAGTCGTTTAACCCTGTTTGCCTAAGTTTCCTCATCTGGGCCTGCAGTTAGGAAGACTCAAGTTCAAATCTGGACTCAGACACATACTAACCGTGTGACTCTGGGTAAGTCGCTTAACCCTATTTGCCTCAGTTTCCTAGAGAAGGAAATGGCAAACCACTCCAGTATCTCTGCCAAGAGAACCCCAAATGGTGTCAGGAAGAGTTGTTGATATGACTAAAATGACTGAGCAACAACCCAGTTGACCTAGGCTGGTGGTGCCAAGCGCACTTAGGTCAGCAAAACTCCTCAGTGCTTCCTGAACCAGAATAAAATGCAACTGGGAAATATTTAACAAAATAAATAAAAATGCCACAAAACAGAGATATTACACTGTAAAACTAAGTCAGCACGGGGCCTGTGGGGATCCTTAGGTAAGGATGAGTGGCCACCATTTATTTATATCTGGGCTTGATACCACCAGCCCCTCAGTTTGACAGGTAAGGACACGGATGCCCAGGGAGCTGGAGCACCTTGCTTAAGGTCACACAGGTTTTAAAGCTCAGAGTTCGAATCCACGTCATCTGACTCCAAACCCAGTGCGACACGTCTGTCCTAATACTGATAGCTTCGAAATGCTTTTTAAACACTTTATAAACATTATTCTGTTTCATTCTCACAACAAGCCTGATAGGGAGGGCACTGTGATATCCCCATTTTACAGATGAGGAACTAGGGAAAAAGAGATTAAATAGCTTCCCCTCTCATAAAAGTGTCTGAGGTAGGATCTGAATCCAGGTCTTCCTGACTTAGGGAGGTGGGTGGTGCCACAGGGCAGAGAGTGTGGGGCCTGAAGTCAGGAAGACTCATCTTCCTGAGTTTAAATCTGACTTCAGACACTTCCTAGCTGTGTGACCCTGGCCTGAGTTCCTCATCTGTAAAATGAGCTGGAGAAGGAAATGTCAAACCACTCCAGTATCTCTGCCAAGAAAACTCCAAATGGGGTCACGACGAGTCAGAAACATCTGAACAATGATTTCTTGACTTAAGGTCAAATGCTCTATCCACTGTAGGGGTCTATCCAGTAGCCACAGAAATGAGTTAGTTTTTAAAAAATTTAAATTTAATTTAAAATTTCACCTGAGATCTGTGGATTTTTTTAAAGTAAATTTAAAATCTGTATTTTAAAATAATTTATGGCATTTGTAAACCTATGTATTTTATGCATTCAAAAACATTCTTTTCAGAAGGGGTCCATCAGCTTCAGCAGACTGCTAAAAGGGTCCAGGGCACCAAAAAAATGGTTAAGAATCCCCTTTTTAAATCATGATCAGAGGGACAGGACCGATGCTTACTGCATCAATCACATCATATGCACAAGTTCATTGTATCATTTCCCCAAGACAAGCTGTTCCTTCTTCATGCCCCATTTAACAGAAGCATGAACTGGGCCAGGCTGTAACCAATCTCACCACACTGACAATCCAAGCCTCATCCCTACTTTTTCAAAGAGTTAGATTTTTATCAATTTCAGAAATGATTCATAAACCGGGGCTAGGAGGGCTTATACATCTAGCTAAAGCAATCAATCAGGAAACATTTACATAGCACCCATACCAGGTACAGTGCTAGGCGCAGTCACTCCCCTCAACGAGTTCACATCCTAATGGGAGAGACAACTGGTAAAAAAAAAAAAAACAGCACCTAGGTCTATACAAGACACATGCAGAAGAAATAGAAAGTTATGTGGGAGGGTAAAGGTCTCATAAGCTGGAGGGACATGGGAAGGTTTCCCCCCTTTTTTAGGTAAGATTTGAACTGAGACTTGAAGGAAACCAGCTGAAGATATCAGACTTGAGACAGTGATTTACATGAATTTTCAAAATCTGCAACTTGAATTTTTAGCTAATTTTTAAATAATTATTTTTGCGCATTTTTAAAAGAAGGGAAGGGAATTAACCATTTAAATAGCATCTGTTATATGCCATGTCTATGCTAAGCACTTTTTTTACAAATATTATCTCATTTGATTTTCAAAACAACCCGGGGAGATTGATGGTACTATCCCCCTTTTACAGTGGAGGAAACAGACAAGCAGAGGCAAAGTGACCTGCCCAGGGTCACATGGCTGAAAGCTATCTATCTGAGGTTGAATTTGAACTCAGAAAGATTAGGCTTCCAGATTCCAGGTCCAGTGCTCTATGCACTATGGCGCCACCTAGCTGCCCTGGCCCAGAGTAAGAGCTCAATAAATATTTACTAACTCTTGCCGAGTGACCTAGAAATATAGGAAAGCTGGAAGGAATGTAAATGATCTAAATAATCCAATTCCCTTTTTTTCTGGAAAAGTAAACTGAGATCCAGAGGTGAAGAGTTTTCCAGGGTGACATGGGCAGTAAGTGCCATAGAGTCAGGATTCAGACCCAGCTTTTCTGACTTTTCCCACTCTACCAGGCTGGGATCTCAGAGCCTGTTTTCTCAGCTGTGAAATGAGGATGATAACTCCAGAATCCAATGAAATTATGGGATGTAAAGTGCTGGGCTGATGTTTCTGAGCCTCTATTTTCTCAGCTATGAAATGGGGATAGTAAGTATAGCATCGAATGAGAGAAAGGACATTGCAAATTGTAAAGCACTGAACAAAGGTCAACAATTGCTAGTATTATATATTTATACAAGTTATATTATTTATTATATTATATCATATTATTTATGTATATATTAATTATATTATATTTACTATATTATATCATTATATTATATTATATCTTATATTATGTTATATTATATTATATATTACATATTTTCTTGAACCTGATAATAACTATTCAATGTTTCTCAAGCTGATCACAAATTAAATTTTGAATCTCAAGTGTTTGTATCTAATTTTTAAAAAAATGTTTTATTATTTCACATCATTTAATTTCTCCACGTGTCCACCAGTAAAAGTTTAACAACTGGCTTTGGTGGGGGGGATTGTACCCATTTAATAATTTTAATCTTAATTTAATATAATTTAATTTAATTTAAAGAGGCAGTTGATTGTCATGTTGGACTGAGCTCGGGGTTTGGCGTCAGGAAGAGCTCAGCTGACCTCAAATAGTTCATAGCTGTGTGACCTCAGGAAAATCACTTAACCTTTGTTTACCTCAGTTTCTTCCCCTGTAAATTCAACAATAGCTACTTAGCAGGGATGTTGTGAAGGGCAAATAGGATAATACTTACCAAGCATTTAATACAGTGCCTGGCATATAGGAAGAGCTGTGTAAATATGTATTCCCTTCCTCTCCCCTAATCTGTATTATTAACATTTCCTCCATCATTTTCTTAAGTCTAGACTATTAACAAAACAATAAATTAAGCCTTGATTTGTAAGAGTCACACATTTCCAAGGTTTAAATGTTCATGCTGAAAACTGAACAACTGACAAGGCTAGCAGGTTGGAGCTGGTTCCAGCACACCCCCCACCCGCATCCATCTCTCCTCCAAAGAGTCATTCTTTATAATGAGCACTTTCTTTTTTAAAGAAAAAAGGAGGAAGATTTTTAAAGTCATCAAAAAAGATCACTACATTAAAAAAAAATCAAAATACATGCAATGTTACCCACCCACAGAGTCCCCACATCTGCAAAGGGGGCACTAACAATATTTTCTAAACTGATTTGTTTCTTTGTCCCAAAAGTCCTAAGTGACTGGCACTCAGGCATGGCCTGAGAAACGGGACTGTTTCTCCACACCTTCACGTGATAAGGTCCCAAGACGATCCAGCCGCAGAAGCAGTAGCCCAGATAGATCATGGCGGCGCAGCAGCAGAATCTGATCACGTTGGGTAATGCTGCCTGAAGAGTCAGAATGAGGAGCTGTGGGAAGGAAGCACCATTGGTAAGCCCTACCACCTGCCCTCAGGTTCCAGCAGTCCAAAGAGGAGACACCAATGAAGTGTTTGGCATTGAGAAAAAGACCTTACGTTGTACTTCTGGAAGAAGCCCAGGTAGCGAATGACTCCGAGCCATACAAGCATGGTTGAGGTCCCCAGAAGGATGCTACAGACATCGTAACTGGTTAGGCTCTAGACAGAGACATGGAGAGACACTGTAAATGTGGGTCCCCCACCTTCTATACATCATAGCTTAGGTTCATTAACATAGCCATAATAGCCATATAAAAATTACTATTGAAAACGTTATATTTTCCCTACTCATGTACAGGGCTGGCTTCACTCTATAATAATTAACAACAATGATGGTAGTGATGATGATGGTGATGATAGCTAGCATTTATATGGCGTCTATGTGCCAGCACTGAGCTAAGCATCTTAGAAATATCATGTCATTTGATCCTCACAATACTAGGAGGTAGGTGTTATTTATTAGGGCATATAGAGGCTAACCAATTTGCTGAGGGTCACAGAGCTAGTAAGTTAGTCTAACACTGTCTGAAAACACAGCAGGAGCTTAATTAATGCCTGTTGGATTAGCCGGAAAAAGTTCTGAGGAAGGAACTCAAGGTTGTTGGGGGCTGTGAGAACACGCCATGTGGAGATATGTAATGTCTTACACACATATGCTCTATGTAATAAAATGCTATACGATATAAAATATACTGTATAAAGATAATATGTAACATTTTATCACATGTGCCACAATACTATATTACAAACTATAAAACATGTGACACATTTTGTAGAATTTATATAATGTACATGTGCATGATTTGTAGTATTCAAAGGCCCTTCACATTTAGCTTCTCAACTTATGCTCACGATAACCCTGTGAATTTAATAAGACAAATGGCATTATTCACATTCAACGAATGAGGAAACTGAGTTAGTCACCCACGGCCACATGGCTAGCAGATGGCAGAAGTGATACTTAACCCCAGGCCTTCCAACCTGCAAGTCTAGTGCTTTCCTGGAGCAGAGATTCAAGAGGGTTGTTGTTGTTCAGTAGTTTTCAGTCATGTCTGACTCATCATGATCCCATTTGGGTGTTTTCTTGGCAAATCTACCGGAGTGGTTGGCCATTTCCTTCTCTGATTCATTTTACAGACTAGGAAACTGAGGCAAACAGGGGTAAGGGACTCACTCAAGACCACACAGCTAATAAGTGTCTGAGGGCAGATTTGAACTCAGGTCTCCCTGACTCCAGGCCCCAGGGCGCTCTATCTACTGTGCCACCTACCTGCCCCCTGCACCAAGAGAATTATCATTTTACAAATATGGAAAACAAGGCACAGGAAAGTCAAATAATTTGACCCACAGAGATCTAACACTTCTTACACTCACCACTGGTTAATATTTGTATTCTATAAGAGATGAGTTTCTAGACATAAAAAGAGAAAGATGTATTAAGTGCAGTCTCACAGTCAAGATTAAGAACCCCTCTGCTGACTGCGGCCATAGTAAGGAAAACCTGGATTCAAATCCTGCCTCAGACAATTACTAACTGTGTGATCCTCAGAAAGGCAGAGTTTGCCTTTGTCTACCTCAGTTTCCTTATTCGTAATAGGGGGAAGTGACAGCGGCCTCCCGGCTGTGTGGATCCAATGAGAGAATATTTGTAAGGCACTTTGCAGAACTTCAGCAGCTCCAGAAATGCCAGCTGTCATTACTGAGACACCAGGTAACTATAAAGGCTATTAATAGAGACAAGAAGTCGCTAGGAACATTCTGATCTTGAGGGGAAAAGGCACAAAATTACACGTTAAAGAATAGCATTATTTAGCATCTTAATGTTGAATCAAGAGTCCAGTGGTTTTTTGTAAGACGAATGGGGCAGAGAGAAAAAAAGTTTGGCATACATTCTCCCTTGGGATCCCTGAACAGGGAAAGGAAGTGCCTAGTATGTGCTAGATTCTGTGCTAAGTTCTTTCACAGGTATTATCTCTGAGCCACAACTCTACTGCTACCACTCTTTTGTTCTTATTCAGTTATTTCAGACTCTCAGTGACCCCATTTGGGGTTTTCTTGGCAGAGATACCAGAGTGGTTTACCATTTCCTTCTCTAGGTCGTTTTACAGATGAGGAAACTGAGGCAAACAGGGTTCAGAGACTTGCCCAGGGTCACACAATTAATAGGTGTCTGAGGCTGGATTTGAACTCAGGGAGCTGAATCTTGCTGACTCCAGGCCCAGGGCTTTACCCACACTATGCCACTGAGCTGCCACACAATGGAACCACCACCTCCTTATTCTTGCAATGAAGCCCACGATCACATTTCAATGGCTACGTATAGTTTTTGGACAACAGTGAATACACGTCTAACCCTGAAGCTTTTGTGGCCCCCAGAAGCATCTTACCTTAGCCTGAATTTCCATTTTCAGGACCGAACCAACAACAGTCAAAATGTCACTGACAATAATTAAAATGTGCCATCCATTCACAAATGCCATTTGGTCAGTGATGGAAACTTCCTTCTTAAAATGGAGGAGGAAGAAGTCGACATACTCCTTTAGGGGAGAATTGAAGGAGTTAGAAAGGGGGGAGGGGAGTAAGAGTCAATATATTTTTAAAATCTTTGCACCTAAGGTGTCATTTCTAGAAAGGAACACCACACAATCCCAGTACACACCCTCTGGAGCTGAATTCCTTTAACCACCGACCGGGTGCAGAGAATTAATGAAGCTAGGCAAGTCACGATGACGAAGGCATCGAAAATCATCATGTAATGAGTATTCTTCTGTACTGCAAGAGATTAGCATCACACACTCATTGAATTGGTCCGGGAAGTTACTGAGGCAATGCTCAGCCCCTTTGTCTGTTGCCAAATAGAAGATGCGCCGTTCCCACGCATGGGGACCCACGCCCACGCAGCAGTGGCAGTAAAGAGGTCTCCATGGCTAGAACTTCCTCAATATTATTATGCAAACTATTAATCTAAAATGCAGTAGCTGAAGGGGGAGGAGCACTGGTTTTTTGTTTTCAATATAATTATCCCCCCTGAGTCATCTAACAAGATTCTTATTTATTCAATTGTATGGAGCAGACTCAGGGAAACTTTCGTAAGTGTTTAAAAGCACTTGTGAATTCTAGAATCAAACACTTGAAATGAATTTCAAAATGCCAAACAAAATTACATTTTTCCATTTACCCCCAATGCCCCAGCACTTCATACAGGGCCTGGTGCATAATAGGCCCTTTATAAATGCCTGCTGAATTGAATTACCCACCCAAATGTCAAGTGGATTCTAATAAAGATGGCTTAATGGACAGAGAAGGGCAGAAGGACCTCGGTTCAAGTCTTGCCCCCAACATGTAAGAGCTACCTGCCTCTGGCAAAAGACTGAGATGACTCTCTTAACGTCCCTGGCAGTTCTCAAAGACATAAATTATTGGTGAGTTGTCATCCTATAGGGAGGAGGATGTCCCCCTACTGGAAAGGAAAGAACAAGAAAGCATTTATTGAGCCCACTGTGTGTGGAGGGGATGGAAATTAGGAGGATCTGGGTTCAAGTCACCTCTAATGTATACTGGATGCATTGCCTTGGGCAAGTCACTTAACTTTCTAGTGCACATGACTATAAGTTACAGGAAAGATCCTGATCTTCCTTGGTGGAAGGCATTTCCTCACCTGGGAGTTCCCTATGAAATCACAGGTCCAGGCCTAATCTCTAGCCAGTCCCTTATTATGTACCTGACATGTACTAGGCCCTGAGACTTCCCTAGACATCACAAGTTCCATCCAAAGGGGGAAAAAATGACAATTTTTCACCAACTCACATAAGCTAAATCTTGACCCTGTACTAATTATTGTAAAAGAACTTTCTGTGACTCCCTAGCGTTGAGTCCAGGCCAAAACACCCTTGTGAGAGCCACAGCAGGTGGGCATTGGACACTGACAGAACTATTACATCATTAGATCACTTTCACCCACACCAATTTCCATCCAAGGCAAAACGTCCCTGACTGCATTTCTCCTTAAATCCACATGACTGCCATGTCCCAATCCAGGGAGGCGGAGCCAAGAATGGTGACAAAATGGGCCCTCCAAAAGATCAGCAGCGGCCTGCGATCCTCCCCCGCCCAACTCTCATCTGCACTCAAGCCAGCATCCAGAGACCCCGGGGCATACTGTATTTCTCACTTGGCACCCTCGAGATCTCCAGGGTGGTAATTTAGGGAGATTTTCTACTCAGAAATTCATCCTAAAAGCTCATCACTCACTTGATCCGGATACATGCCAATCTTTACATTCCCTGATGGCAATATCATTGTCGAGGCTGATTTTAATTCTTCCGCTATGCGCCTTATTGTCAAAAATTATCTGAGAAGAACAGGAAAAAAAAGGGTCAGAGAGATACCAGCAGGTTTTAAAGGAAAAAAAAGTCACTCATATGAGAAGTTAGAACACATTCCCATTTTTTTTTTAAATCTCTATTCCTATTATTGCTTTAAAAATTCTCTAGAAACAAAAGAACATAAAACTTACCTCCTCCCTCACAGCAGAGAAGTGGGGGACCACTGAGGCAGATTATCATAAACAAGGGTAGAACACTATATATATCATATATTGTAAACATTATATTATATATAATATTATATATTATATACTACATATATTATATGGTACATTATATATTATATACTATATATTTTTTATATATTATGTGCAATGTATAATATATATTACATTTATATAATATTATATATCATACATATTACCTCGCAACATTTTTATGTCAGATATTTTTGCTTCATGGTTTTTCTCTACCACAATAATAGCCAGGATTTATATAAAGCTTTAAGGTTTGCAAAATACTTCCCTTGGGTTATTTAATCTTCACAACAGCCCTGGGAGGTAGGTACTACTCTTGTCCTCCTCTTTACTGATGAGGAAACTAAGTTTGGGAGAGGTTAAGTGACTTGCTCAGGGTCACATAGCTAACGAGTATCTGAGGCAAGATTGGCACTCAGGTCTTCATGATTCCAAGTGTGCTTCTACCCACTGTGCTACCTAGCCCCCACAAAGGAGGATTCAATCAGGGGTGGAAGTGGTAAATGACTATTATGTTAATGACAAAAGGCATTGATAAAACATATTTTTTATGTTTTTAACAATGTCTACTCAAGCCCTGCTGTAACGCCACAACATGATGTGGAGGCATTCCTGAGTTCTTAAGGGAGTAGGAAACCAAGATGGAAAGGCATTGAGTACAGGCCCCTGCAATGGACTGTGTGTCTGGTGTAGTCAAATCTGGAGTCAGTCACAGAGGGATCAACCTTTTGGTGATAGCGAATCTCAGAGAGCACCTTCTAATTCCAAGAGTGGACTCAATTTATAAGAGAGGAATGGGCCATAGTAGTAGAGAGGGCCATAACAGCCACAGTAGTGAACTCTACGATAAAAGCAAGTTTATCAGCATGCTGATGCTGGACTGAACAATGAGCTCTTTAACACCCCCTTGGAAGCCTCCAAGTGGGTTTCCTGACACAGTAGAGAACCATGCAGCTAAATCAGATTAACATCTGATATTAACTTAGTTCTGGCTGCCAGTGATGTTATCAACACTCTTTAAAATTCTTCCCAGTCTATGTTCTCAATGTGCTAGGTGCTGAAGAAGTAACATGGCTCAGGGAAGGAGCCATATATTTGGAGTCAAAAGAGGAAGAGTGGTTCTGTGGAAAGATCGCTGGCTCTAGAAACAAAGGTCCTGGGTTCAAATCTCACTTTTGACACTTGTCACCTGTGTAACCCTGGCAAATCATGGAGCCTCCCTTGACCTCAAATCTCTCATCTGGAAGATGCAATGGTTGGACTAGATGACCCCTCAGGTCCCTTACTAGTTTAGAGATATGATCCCATGATGCCTAGGCACATAATAAGCATTTAATAAATGCTCACTCTATCAGTCAGTCAACCTAGATGGCACAGTGGATACAGTGGTGCGCCTGGAGTCAGGAAGGCTCATCTTCCTGAGTTCAAATCCAGCCTCAGACACTTAATAGCTGTGTGACCCTGGCCAAGTCACTTCACCCTGTTTGCCTCAGTTTCCTCATCTGTAAAATGAACTGGAGAAGGAAATGGCAAACCCCTCCAGTCTCTTTGTCAAGAAAACCTCAAATGGGGTCACAAAGAGTCAGATATGACTGAAATGACTGATCAACAACCCATCCTTATGACCTGGGTTCAAATTGCATGTCAGTACTTGCTACCTGTGTGATTCTCTACACTAGGTCTCAGTTTTCTTATCTGTAAAAGGAGAGGGCTGGACTAATGACCACTAGGGTCCCTTCTAGCCCTAGAGCTAGAAGCCTTAAAGGGACTTGTTCTGTTAAGTTTGGATTCAGTCAAAGTGCTGCATGTGAGGACCTAGAGGGCCACATGTGGCCTCAAGGCGGCTTGTTCCCCACCTCTGGACCAAGGTTCTTAATCCGGGATCAGTGATGTTAGTTTTTAAAAAATATTTCAGGGCTATATTTCAATGTAACTTTCATTTCCTCTGTAATCCCATGCATTTTATTTTACGCACTTTAACAACATTATTCTGAAAAAAAGATCCTTGACCCACAAAAAGGTTAAGAATCCTGGCTTTAGTTCAATGCCTTAATTTTAAGGAAGGAAAACTGTGGTCTACATGATTTAAGTGATTTGTTCCAAGTCACCTAACTCAATGAAGCTAACACATAGCAGAGCTAAGATTAAAACCTAGGTTGCCTAAATGCCCAACTCTTAAGGCCAGGGTTATTGAATGGAAATGGCTTGAAAGGAGATTGATTCCAGACTATGAAAATCAAATAACTCACACACACTCCCTTCTTAGAAGGCTTGGGGATCACCATAGAGAATGCAAAACGCTTTATTGCTTGATTTGGCTGGACTGTTTTCCTTTGTTACAAGGGAGGGTTCAACTGGGCAGAGGAATTTATTAAGAAATCACTGGTATAAAAACATAAGACATCTGTGAATTTTTTTTAATTGAAGCAGCACAGGTTGGTGGCTAGAAAGATGGTCAAAGAATTAGGAAGGCCTGGGTTCGAATCCTTCTTCTGATACATGATGGGTGTGTAACCTCAGGCGAGTCATTTAATCTCTACCTACTCTAGAAGACTAGAAGTGGCAGAGAAGACTTCTGCATTGGACCTGCAATGGCAGAGGATGTTCCCTCATCAGGAGTCCTCTAAATCAACAAAATCACACATTGGGTTCAAACAAAAACAATTAATAAGAAATTACTTTGAATGTTTCCCAGCATACATATATGAAAAAATAAAGTGTTCCCTGTATATCCTACTCAGACCTTCCCATTCATCTAATAATTATAACTTATTCAATAAACAATTTGATTCTGTGATTTCTTAACAGTTATTCATTTTATTTGTTATAAATAGGAACTATGAAACACTCTGGTTGTTATTAAAGCTATTAAAGCTTTAAACTGCATTAAGACTTTGGAGACACCCTGTGATTTTGCCTCTTTCTTCTGCTGTCACTCAATCTTTTCTGTATGAATTGAACTGTGGTATTGTGTGCTGTGTATAAATCGAGAATTACATATTTGTTATTCAGTCGGTCTCTTTCAATATTTTATTTTGAAATTCACTTTATTACATATCACTACTCTTCCTATTTTAAAAAAAAATCTTCCAGCTGGTATAATTATATTTTAGATCAGTCTCTTCCTTGTAATCTAACTATATCTTTTTGCATGTATGTGTTCCTTATAAATCAAGGAAAAAAGGGAAGGAAGGAAGGAAGGAGGAAAGAAGTAAGGAAGAAAGGAAGGAAGGAGGAAAGGAAGGAAGGAAGAAAGAGAGGAAAGAAAGAGAGGTAAGAAGAAAGAAGATAAAAATGGGATTAAAAGGAGAGTGCTCCTTATTCTAAGATAACAAGTGAGTTCTCCTAAAACCATGCCATTAATTAACAGGCCATTAATACTAGAATGTAAAATATATACTGGGTATCCCACAAGTCTTAGTAAAGTGTTAAGCTTTGGTAGCTTTAAGAAATTCCATCTTTATTTTCACTAACATCTAACTGAAATTTAGGATTTCTGTCAATTATGAATTTATTCAACAAAGATTATTCTGGAAAGAAGATCATACTTTTTACCAGACTGTCAATGGGGTTTATCACACACAAAAAAGAAAAAAGTTTAAGAACTCCTATTCCAAAGAGAGAAGGAGTTCCTATAAACTAGAAGCCTCTTAGAGAAAAGAGGATTGTATATAGGACTCTGGAGATGAAGGAGCAACAAGGGACTGGGCTAGGAAACAAAGGAGCAAAAGCTTGGACTTGGTACTCAATTACTGTCTTGAGTTATTCAGATGATTCCTATGTGATAGAAAGGAGATTTCTTCTCTATCAACCCCAGATATATTCCTTCTGTGGAAGACAGGGAGCGTCAAAGCCCTGAATACTAGAGGCCTATCACAGGTCCTTGCCTGAAACCCAACAAGCTATTGAGGGAGAAAGGCCATTTCCTTAGCAATCCTAAGTTCATTTAACTTCTGAAAGGAGTCCAGGAGGATGGTACTATGAGTCTAGAATATCATCTAGCGCCAGTGGTGGGGAATCTGCAGCCTCAGGGCCACATATGGCCCTCTAGTTCCTCAAGTGTGGCCCTTTGACTGAATCTAAAATTTGTTCTGTAAAACTTGGACTCAGTCAAAAGGCCACACCCAAGGACCTAGAAGGTCACATGTGACCTCGAGGCTGCAGGTTCCCCCACCCCTGGTAGCCTCTGGTGGGAAGACAGGACTTACCAGAGAAGGAGATTTGTATCAGTTGTTAGCAGGCATTATTACCTTGAATGCTTACATGGAACTTAAGCCTTTTTACCCAAATTCATAGAGACCTACACAGTAGTTTCACTCTGGCAGAAAAATTCATCAAAGACACATAATTTTTGGAAAAGCTCTCAAGCTCAAGCTCAATTTGTATAAACCTGGAGTCTGGGGTGCTACGTGATAGGATGGATCTGTTATAGATTACAAAGACTGTTTCCCCTCGATCTAGAGTACATAAAACTTGAGTCCGGCCTACATTTTGTGTCCCTTTTTTTGTTTTACACCTATATACTTTTTCCTTTAAAACTAGATTTCATTTTAAGTTATGTCCTATATTTGGACTAGTAAAGTCACATTTAGGGACTGAGGCAAGAGAACTAAGAACGGCATAGAAGTTGTGAGACAAGTTCCTTTTCTCTCCATGAGCCTCATTGCCTTTTTTTTTCTTTTTCTTTTTTTTTTGCTTTTGCTTTTTGGAGGGGGAAAAAGATAGGGCAATTGGGGTTAAGTGACTTGCCCAAGGTCACACAGCTAGTAAGTGTTAAGTGTCTGAGGCTGGATTTGAACTCAGGTCCTCCTGACTCCAGGGCTGGTGCTCTATTCACTGTGCCACCTAGCCGCCCTGTGGGCCTCATTTTCATCATCTGAAAGGTGGGAGGTTGAACCAAATGATCTCTGAGGCCCCTTCTATCTCCAGGTTTAAAATCTATGCTAAGAAGCAGTAACAAAAGGCACTCTGAAACAAGATAAAGCCATATAACAATGAGGGTGGGGAAGATTAAGAGACAATTTGAAAATCAGTTAAAAACCACACTTGGTTCTGGTTGTTTTACAGGGCAGAAAACAACACACCCTTAAGAACAAGCGAAGGATACTGAAAATCCTAAAATGGCAGCCTGTCTTTGGGGGACAATGATCATTTGCTCTGCCCTTTTGAAGGGCAATGTCCCCCACAAGTCACATAATTACCCCATCTGGTTCTGATCCACATAAAACAAGTTGAGCCCAGCTCATACTCACAGTCAGGGTAAAGTCATAACAGTCAGGGAGCTCGTGATGACGGACGGTCTGCAGATTGATGGCCTTCAGCTTAAACCGCAGCTCTACAGTCAGGAGCCTGGAAGGCAAGATGAATTGCTTTAGATGAGTGGAAACTCAGGCTACCAAAGGGAGAGGGAATTGGATGGGTCCCCCCTCACCTGTGGAAGTCCAGACTTAAGTTGAGTTTCATTCCTTCTAATGTTCCTCTATCAAAGGGCTGCATAGGATCTACATAAAAACAATCTGATATGAAAGAAGCAAAGACAGAAAATATTACTAGAAGCCAATGCATTGCTAACAGAATGATCTAGCATGTGAAAAGTGCTTGGCAAATCTGTTATGGAAATGTTAACTATTAATTTCAAATATTTTTGTTGTTGAGTTATTTCAGTCATGTGCAATTCTTTGTGACCCCATTTGAAGTTTTCCTGGAAGGGATACTGGTTTGCCATTTCTTTCTCCAGCTTATTTTACAGATGAGGAAACTGAGGCAAACAGGGCTAAGTGACTTGCCCAGGGTCACATAGCTAGTAAGTGTCGAAGGCTGGATTTGAACTCATGAAGATGAGTCTTCCTGATTCCAAGCCTGTTGCTCTATTCACTGAGCCACCCAACTGCCCTATCAAGTAATTTAAAATATATTATTGTTCCTTGCTATGTATCAGGCACTATGCTAAGAGCTGAGGCTATAAATTCAAATGACATACTAGGGACTCAAGGATGAGAGCCACATCTGTTTAACTTGCCCTATTTGTTGTGTAAAACACACTTTATGTTTTTAGAAGGTAAGATTACTGGTTTATGGGGCAGCTAGGTGGCACAGTGAATAAAGCACCAGCCCTGGAGTCAGGAAGACCTGAGTTCAAGTCTCAGACACTTAACACTTATTAGCTGTATAACCTTGGGCAAGTCACTTAACACCAATTACCCTGTCTTCTCCCTTTGCAAAAGGCCAAAAAAAGAAAAAAAGCTTACTGGTTTATTAGTCACTTTTAGTAATGCTTCAAAGATTACAGATAATGAAAGAAGCTATTAAGAGTGGAGAAGGTCAAAAGTTGTACCAATATTAAAAAAAAGGAAATTAACTCAAGGCCACTAAACTTGATTTCTACTTCTAGAAAATTCTAAAATGTAGTACTAAAGGGATGGTTAGAGAGCACCTTAAAAAGCATGCTGTGATCATTGAGAACCAGCAGGGTTTCAGCAAGTACAGATCATGGCACTCCTGGCTCATTTCCTTTCCTTGACAAGATTACTAGATTGGCTGACTGGGGAATGATGGAAATAAAGTTTACCTAGATTTCAGCCAGGGTGGCTAGTTAGCACCATAATACATACAGTCCCAGTCATGGAGTCCAGAAGACTCCTCTTTCAGAGTTCAAATTTGGCCTCAGACACTTACTGTGTGACCCTGGGCAAGCCTGCCTCAGTTTCCTCATCTGTAAAACTGACCGGAGAAGGAAATAGCAGACTACTCATATCTTTGTCAAGAAAACCTCAAATGGGGTCACAGAGAGTCAGACATAACTGAAAAATGATTGAACAACAATAAGATTTTAGCCAAGTTTTTGATAATGTTTCAAATGCTATTCTTATGGAAAAGATGGGTTGATATCGATTGGCAAGGCAACAGTACATTGAGGAAGGGTTGAAATCGATTAATGTTCAGACTCAAAGAATAGTCAGCACAGTTCAGTTATCAACTCAGTAAATATCAAATGATAGCTCAATATCAGCTTAGAAGGAGGTTTCCAGTGAAGTTCCTCAAAGATCTCTGCTTGATGCTCTATTTGGTTAACATTTTTATTGATGACTTGAATGAAAGCATAAAAGCATTCTTATCAGATTTTCAGATGACCCAAAGCTGAGAAGGAGCACTACCAGAACAGATAATAAAGTCAGAACCAAAAGAAATCGCTACAGGCTATAAGACAGGTTAGAAACAACGTCAAATTTAATAAGGATGAATGTAAAGTCATCTGCATGGACTCAAAAAAAATTAACTCTAGGAAGTCAAAACGAGAGAGACGTAGTGGCCATTTTTCTGAAAAAGATCTGGGAATTTTAGTGGACTGCAAGCTTAAAATGTGTCAATGATAGGATATAGCAGTCAAGAAATACTGTTTTGTACTGAATAAAAAGCGATAGCATCCAATAGTAGGGACAAGTGGCCCTTTTGTACTGTACTCCAGTTAGACCCTATCTGGAGTATTATGTTCAGTTCTGGGCACCTTGTTTTTTAAGAAAAAATGGATAAACTGGAAAGTATCCAAAGGACAGCAACCTTCAAACTTGTCCATGTTTCCCCAACAATAAAAACAATTTCTCACTTGATCCTTCCCTGCTTTCCAGCTACTGTCCCATATCTCTTCTCCCCTTCTCAACTAAACTCCTTGAGAAAGCCATCTCCTTCTCCTCATCTCACCGGCTTCTGAATCCTGGACAATCTGGCTTCCGTCATTCAACTAAACTGCCTTCCCCAAATTTAGCTCTAACTCCTTAATTGCCAAGTCTAATGGATTTTTCTCAATTCTCACCCTTCTTGACCTCTCTATAACACCTGACAATGGTGATCACCCTCTCTTCCTGGATATTCTCATTATACTGTTCATGATACTATTTTCTCTTGGGGTCCCCCCCATCTAACTGCTCCTTCCCAGTCTCCTTTGCTGACTTTTCATTCATATCATGCCCATGAACCACAGGTCTCCCACAAGGCTTTATCCAGGGACCTCTTCTCTTTTCCTTCTATACTATCTCATTAAGCTCCCATACAAACAATCATTGTACTCCATGCAGATAATTCTCCAATCTATGTATCCAGCCCTAGTCTCTCTACTGAGTTCTAGTCTCACATTATCAATTGCCTTTTGAATATCTCAAACTAGATGTCCTACAGGTATCTCAAACTCAATGTGTCCAACACAGAATTCATAATCTCCCTCTCTAAACTTTTCCTCTTTCCATCTTCCCTGTTGTTGTCAAGGGTACCAACACCCTTCCAATCATCCAGACTCTCTACCTCACTGTCATCCTTAACTCTTCCATCAAACTCATCCCCATACACTCAACCTATTGCCAAATCTTGTCATTACTCCCTTCCCAAGCAACATCTTTATACTCACACAACCACCACCACAGAGGCCCTCTTCACCTCTTACACAGGCTACTAAAATATCTTTCTAATTGGCCTCCCTGTTTCATGTTGCTCTTTATGTCAACCCATCTGCCATCTGCAACACAGTTGCCAAAGTAATTTTCCTAAAGTATAAATCTGACGATATTACCACCCCTCCCCTCCACACATTAAACTCCAGTGGTTCCCTATTACCTCCAGGATCAAATGCAAAGTTCTCTGTTGGGTATTTAAAGCTATTTACAACCTTATCCCTTTCCAGTCTTCTCATATTTTAATCCCTTGCACACAAGACTCCATTTCTTGCCCCCATGTCTTTGAATTGGCTGAACTGGAATGTCCATCTTCACCTCCACCTCTTCATTTCCCTGGATTCTCTCAAGTCTCAGCTCAAATCCCACATTCTGAAGGGAGTTTCCCCCCACCCCCTCAGAGATCTCATCTATCTTCTCCATGTCTCTTGTGCTACCTAATGATTTACATGCTGTCTCCCCTATTAGAATGGGAGTGTTGCTTTTCTTTGCATTTCCAAGAACTTAGCACAGCACCCAATACAGAGACGACACTTAAAAATATACATATTTTGATTAGAGAACTTCTAGTTCATACCATATGATTGGCTGAAGAAATTGGGCAGGAGTACCTTGGAGACGAGAAGGCTAGTGGGCAACATGATATCTGTCTTCAAATTCATTTGAAGGAATGCACTCGGTCTGTTTATCCATGGGGAGGACCGTGAGGGGGGAAGCTGGGGCAATGGATAGAAGTTACCAAAAGGTAAATTCAGGTGTAATGTTAGGAAAAACTTAGGTAAGGACTTCCCTTTCACTATATCATCTTCAAGACAAGGCTTGAAAGCCATTCGTCAAGTGTGTTTTGGAGGGGATTCTTGATCAGGCATAGATTGGACAAGAAGGCCATCAAGATCCTGTGATTTTTAAAGTATGATACAAAAGTTGGAAAAAAAATTAAAGTGTTGACTTATGGGAGACAGTCACCAGTTTCAAGCTCTGGGTCAATGTCAAAGGTGTCGTTTCCAGGAAAGACGCTGCCTTGCTTGTAGAATTGTTGACAGATTGCCATGGTAGACTGTTCAGCATCCCTGTTTTCATAGGCATGATTTCCAATGGAAATGTTTTGAAGTTGCACATACTAGAACCAAAAAGAAAAAGAAAAGATGAAAGATGTGAGGTGAGCTACAGCAAAGATTAAGACCACGAGCCTCCCCAACTGATGGAAGACCTTCATCTCTCTACCACAACCCTTGAACATTCTCTCACTGACAAATAACTGGACGGGACCAAACTAGGAGTTAAGAAGGTGATGACGTGATGGAGCACATGGCCTTAGAATGGAAAGAGTAGTAAGGGACTAAGCCACAATAAGGAAGGAGTAAATATCTGGACTTTGCCCTCTGCTGTTGCAATGGTGAGTTATTTAGACAGGTGAAAGTCTGCCTTTCCAGAAACCTAAATTTTTCTGCCTTTCCAAGGTGCTTTGAGTCCATTAAACTCTAGAGCAACTGTCAGGAGGGAAAGCAGAATGTGGATTCCCTGAAAGAGAATCATATTGATGGTTTAAGGAGTACAAATTCTTGATGTATCTTCTACATTTTCTGTGAGGTGTCCTGTACTTAATATGCCTTATTAACTGGAATGTATAGGACCCTTTACCATCTATGGATATTTACACACAAAGTACATCCCCTGCTATTGCATATATATTCTGAGATTTCTCAAAGGCAATCCTGGGTGGGAACAAAATAAGGCAAAGATATGGTTGTCATCCTTCATGCTTAAATAAGACCAAAATGACAATGGGGGTCAAAGTACAATGTGTCCAACTGTGGCTGATCAGACCAATACAAACTCAGAAGGCTCTACCACAGATTGGGTACAAACAGTCCATATGAACATTTGGGGTGGAGATGTCCCTAAATTTGCGCATCTCACATTTCTTTTGAGTTACTACAATTCTGCTTTGCTCATAGGGCACAGTGCCTCCTTTGATATGGGCATGCCATGCTGGGTGGTCTTGTGCCAGTATCTCCTATGTCTCATAGTTGATTCCAAAGTTCTTTAAAGAGACCTTGAAAGTATTCTTCTATTTCTTCTTCTGACCTCCATGTGAGCACTTATAAAATAGTCTTTTAGACAAATGTATATTTTGGATTTTAGCCATGTGGCCAGTATATTGGAGTTGCACTCTTTGCAATAGAGTTTGAACATTTGGCAGTTCAATTCAAGAAAGGACCTCAGTGTCCAGTACCCTAGCCTGCCAAGTGATCTTCAGAATCTTCCTAAAACAATTAAAATAAAAGTGATTCAGTTTCCTGGCATGGTGCTGGTATACTGTTCAGGTTTCACAGGCATACAACAATGAAGTCAGCAAAATGGCCCTGTAGACCTCCAATTTGTTAGGTAGTCTAATACCACTTCTCTCCCATACTTTCCTTCAGAGACTCCCAAATTTTGAGCTAGCTTTGGCAATGTATATGTCAACCTGTATGTGCACATGCCTGGAAAGTATACTGCCAAGGTAAGTAAACTAATCCACAGCATTCAAAATTTCTCCATTTGCTCTAACTGATGGTTGCACATATGGATGGTGCAGTGATGGTTGGTGGATAACCTCTATTTTCTTGGTGTTGACAACAAAATTAGCACAGCTGGCAGAGAATCAATCCATACTGTTTCATCTCAATCACAGAGGCTGCACTGAGTGTATAATCATCTCCAAACAAAAAGTCACACACCAACTCTCCCTCCACTTTGCTCTTGGCTTGTAGCCTTTTAAAGTTAAATAATTTACCATCAATGTAGTAGCTGACTTTGATGCCGTTTTCACCCTCATTGAAAACATCTGACGACATTGCTGAAAACATCATGCCAAAAAGCTTGGGAGTAAATGCACAGCCCTGCCTCACTACAGTGGTGACTGGGAAAGCATGAGGACACAAGCCATATAAGCATGCTGTCATGGAATTGGTATACAATACTGATGAACTTCTCTGGGCAACCAAATTTTGCCATGATCTTCCACTAGCCTTAGTGACTAACAGTATCAAAGACCTTAGTGGGATCAATAACCTTTGTGTACAGACCCCTGTTCTGCTTCTGGCACTTCTTCTGGAGTTGTCAGGCAGCAAATACCCTATCAACTGTTCCTCTGCCCTTTCTGAAGTCACACAGGCTCTCACACTGCTCCGAGTAGCAGTCTTGATAGATAACTGTCTTCCAGGTGAAGGATCAGCCATTAAGGAAGACTCTGGCAAGAATCTTGCTAGCAATGACTAAGAGAGAGACCTCCCTATAATTGTCACAGGACAATATTTTTCCCCTTCCTTTAGAGAGATGGATAATGGAGGCATCCATAAGTTTCTGGAAGATAACCTCCTCTTGTCATACAACCCAGAAGATTTCAGTCAACTTTTTGTTATGGGAATCTGAAGATCTTCCCTGCCCCTAGGCCCTTTGCTAAAGTGGCTACGTGACTCTGAGAACCTTCCCAGGTTTGAAAGTATACTCTGTTCCCTAATAGGCTCAATGTGGTCACGTGGAGC
>CM053586.1:328147103-328226536 GCA_028646515.1 Pseudochirops corinnae
TTCTCTGAAGTTCAGGGTGCTGACTTTTCCCCATGAACTAGGTAAATAATATGTTTGATAAAAGTAAGATTGTTAACCCATTTTGAGTTGCTTTCCTTTAGAAAAGCAGATCTAAGAACCTGTGCTAGTAGCCGCCCTTGGTATGCTAGGGTGCTTGCTGATACACTTTTGTATGATTCTATTCCAGCTGAGATTTATGAGTCAGTACTAGGTGCTCTGCCACATGAGAGGAGGTTAATAGCATTCAAAACCTCTTCTTCAGTTGAAAGTTTTGCTAGAGAGGGATCAACTTCAGCCTGAGGTATATAGTCAATGGTTGCAGAATCAATTGATTATCGTCTTTTGAGAATGCTATGGAAATGTTCAGCCCATGTCTCCAGGATCATGTGTTTATCACTAATCAACGTGGCTCCTTCAGTGCTGAGTAGTTGAGATGCACCATAGGTCTTTGACCCATAAAAGGACCTTGGATTGTTACTATCAGCATAAAAATGAATTTCCATCTGCCTTTTTAACAAGCCAAGAATCCTGCATCTCTCCAAGCTTAGCTTGCACTTTATGTCTGGTAGAGTTAAACACTGCCTTCTTAAAGATGAATGAACCATCCTGTTGGCAAAACCTGTGAAGTTCTCATTTTTAATTTAGCAGTTTCTGAATCTCCCCATCATTTTTGTTAAACCAGTCTTGATGTTTGCGAGCATTCTGGTCCAGATGAGTAAATGCAGGGCGGCACACCAAGAGCGTATTGGCTCAATTTTCCCTCCAAGTTAGTAACAAACTGTTTACACATAGAAGTGATCTAATCTGCTGACATTAAGTCTCCTGATAGCTGTCTTGTGGCCACTCCTTTTGTTGAGTGTGGATGTTTAGCTTGAAGAGGATAAGCCTATGATTGGTCCAGCACTCTGTGCTATGCATTGCCTTCATCACTCTCACATTGTCTCTTCTCTTTACAAAGACATAGTCTATTAAATGCCAATGTTTACTTCAAGGATACATCCACAAAGTTTTATTGCTCTTAGGTAAATGGATAACAGTGTTAGTGATGAGGTCATGAGATGCACAAGTCTTCAGTTGTAAATGACCATTGTTATTGCTGTTTCTGACTCCATTCCTCCCAATGACTCCCTACCATATCTGATAGCCTGTGCCTGCTCTGGCCTTAAAGTCACTCAGAATCACAAGCTTGTCCTCTTTTGGTATATTGATGATGAGGGTCCCCAGGTCTTCATAAAATTTTTCTTTGACCTCATCGGGGTTTGTCATGGTGGGAGCATACATACTGATAATGCTGGCATGCCACTTTTCTGCAAGAGTTCTTGTCGTAAGAGAACTCAGCAAGTATTGTGTCCGAGTAGCAGTCTTGAGTGAAACAAGGCTGGCAAATGAAGGCCAGTTTACCAAAGTTGGAGCTGGATACACATTTTTCTGGAGTGGTCACAGTGAAAGGGAGTACTGAGAAGCTGGCATAGGTTTTGCAATCAAAGTTAATTTAGTCAGGAAGCTTATATGTCTCCCCAATAATCTAACTGCCACTTGCAGTGCCACTGATCTCTTTTATTAATTACATGCTAGTCTTACTAATAAAATCATTAAATTACCCAGAAACTATGTCTCCCTAACTTCTTAAATGTCACAATATCTTTAGAAATCTCTACTATTAGAGATCCCCCTGTCTTCCCAGGTAGTACACCCTAGTGTTTAAGTAACCAAAATCTTTCCTGATCCAATTCAAATACATTTCCTCTGGTTCAATGCTCTGTGGATATAGAGAATAGACTCTGTCCATCTCATAAAAACTTTTGATTAGTCTTCAGATAGGTTCTGGAAGTTTGCTGGTCTTAGAGTCAGGAACTCCTGGATTTGAATTTTACCCTAGATTCTTACTAACAGTGTAAAGTAACTAGCAAATTCCTTAATCTCATCTATAAAATAGGCGTAAGAACAGGCATAGCACTGATCTTGTAGGATAATTATGATGATCAATCAATCAATCAATATTTATTAAGCACCTACTATATGCCAGGCACCATACTAAAGAGTGAAGACACAAAAAGAGGGAAAAGATAGTCACTGTCCTCAAAGAGCTTGCAATCTAATGGGGAAGAAAACATGCAAACAAATATATACAAAGCAAGCCGTGTATGTGTGTGTGCGCACGTGCGCACGCGCGTGTATAAAATAATTAAGAGAGGGAAGACACTGGAATCAAAAATAGTTGGGGGAGGTTTCATAAAGAAGGTGGTATAATACACAAAGAGATTTTTGCTATAGTTATTCATTATTAATATGTTGTAGTTATGTGAAGTCAATACCTATCCTCTGCTCAGGCACAACCACCCCTATTAGGATCATCTGCTTCTATGAGTAGATGCCATTAATCTACTTTCCAAGAATAAAGAGCTTATACTAATCTCTAGAAAACACTTGACTTCTGATGAAAGGCATAGTATGGGTGCCAAAGTTTCTTATGCTTTCCAGATTCACTGGAGATCCAAGTCAGTACCAAACCTAAACAGGCTAAGAAGTTTTAGAGGAAAACAGCTGACCTGTAGTTTATATATAAGCTCATATATTTAGATAGATTTGTCTTGGAGTGGCTTTAGGATAGGAGTCCTTAACTTGAGGATCTATAAACTTCCTCCCCCACATAACTATATTGGTTGATGGGCCTGGAGTCAAAAAGAGCTGATTTCAAGTCTATTCTCAGATACTTGGAAGCTGTGTGACCCTGGACAAGTCAATTAACCTCTCTCTACCTCAATTTACTCAATTGTGCAATGAGGATAATAATCATACCTATATCCCAGGACCATTGTGAAGACCAAATAAAATAATATTTGTAAAGTTCTTAGCACAGTGCTGGGCACATTCTAAATATTATAATTACTAGCTCTTATTATAACTGACTTCCTTTGAGAATCCTATTTTATGCCTTTAAAAACATGATTCTGAGAAGAGGTCCATAGGATTTACAGGGCTGACAAAGAGCTATGCAATGCCCCAAAACAGTAAGAAACCCATGCTCTTGGACAGCACATCCTTGAAGGGTTGAAGATCAAGACTGTGTATAAACCTCTTGATGCATGTTGCTGAGGGTCTTTTTTTTTTCCCAGGGTTTGTGTAACTTCCTTTGACTATCACCAAAGTTTTCTAGATTGATTTTGTTTTTTTGCTTTGTAGAAGAGTGGTACTGGTGAAAAGGGATCCAAGATGGTTTAGCAAGGAGGCCCCCTCCTTCACTTGCAGCTTGACATCTTCACTCCAAGTAGATTAACTCTAATAAATGATAGACTGTTAATTTCGGTGACTTACTGATGACCATCTGTGAGAGTTTCTAAATCCATACTGCGGCACTAACTCCAGGTGGGGGAAATCTGGCATCAAGAACACTTTCAGGGTGACTGAGAGAGTAAGTCATTAATTTGGAAGCTTTGGGAGAAGTGGTACCATGGAATAGCATGGATCGTGGGATGGATCCATGGCACCTAATTCAGCTTTCAATTACTGACCATATGAGAAATCAACTTCCAGGCTGTGCTTGGCAATTAGACTCAATGTCTTGGGGTAAAATTATTTATAAGATCATAGCTTTAAAGATGGAAGGAAGGTCATTTAGGTCATGTAGACCAACTCTTACATTTTACAGTGCTTAGCATAGTCCTGGAACTTAATAGGCAACTAATAAAGGTTGGTTGATTGGCTGATACAGATGAGGGAATGGAGCCCCAGGATCAAGGCCATGTCTAAGGGCACATAAGGAGAAACAAGCAAAGCTGAGATGTGTACCCAAGTTCCCTAATTCCAAATCCAGCAAGCTTTCAATCACACCATGACAAAGCTCCCATTTTGTTTTCAGACCTTCATGCATACACATAATAAATAATAACAACAGAGAGGAAGTATGGAGTTGTGGTTAGAAAACTGGAGTTGGGATCAGGCTGTCCTGGGCCATTCTGATGCCTAGTGGCTGTGTGACTCCAGGCAAATCACTCAGCCAAACTGTACAGATCTCTGATAAATATAGTGACCAACCACAATTCCAGAGGTCCAATAATGAAGCATATCACCCACTTCCTGACAGGGAATCCATAAACTCAAGGTGCAGAATGAGATCTATTTTTTGACCATGGCCAATGCAGGAATTTGTTTTGACTGACTATAAATATTTGATGCAAGAGGTTTTTGTATTTTTCCCCCAATGGGTAGGATATGGGAGGGAAAAAAATCTAGATTTTTTTTTTATTGGAAAAATATAGAATTCATTTTTTAAAACAGATTAAAATTTTTTTTAAAAACCTGTAAGTCGCAGACTTGCATTGGTAGAGTTTCCTCTCCAGTACTTTTCTATGCCAATAAAATTATAGGTTCAGATAGAAACTAAGCAATAAAAAAGATCAATAATTATAAATTGACATTTACATGAGGCTTTAAGGTCTACAAGATACATTTTCTCATTTGACCTTGATAACTAGCCTGTGCAATAGGTATTAGAGTTATCATTTCCTTATCTTACAGATAAGACTTGAAGGTTGGAGAAGGGTCTAAGACTCTTTCAGCTCTAAACCTATTAGTCTTGTCAATCACTCAATAAACCTCATTAAGTATCTATTACGTGCCAGGAACTGAATCTTATGATCATAGAATTATGTAGCCCCAGAGCCAGAATGGATGTTGAAGGCTATCTAATCCAACCCCCTAATTTTGCATATGAGGAAACTGAGGCCCGACAGATGAAGAGTTTTGCCAAAATCACATATATAGTACGTATCAGAATAAAGATTCAAACTCAGGTCCCCTGAGTCCAAATCCACTACACTTTCCCCAGTACTTCACTGGTGCTACTATGTTGAAAGGCTGGCATCCCTCTTATCAGAGGAAGTACTCATTTCAATGAAATCCCATGTGTCTTGAAACAATGAAGTCAACAATATCAAGATGGTGGCTCTTCCACAACTGGAAGAAAGCTTTCTATCCCACTAGCACCTCTCCATGTCCCCCAAGATCATGCTTATACTTTCACTGACCTGTTGTACGGCAAAGAAGATCTGGTCATAGACATCCATTTGTGTGTACACAGCATAGGTGTCATCCATGCGGTCTGTGTAGCCTTTCAAGAAGAGGTGTTTGAAGGCTACTGTGTTCTCTTCCTTGAAGGCAACTACCATCTGGTTGCTCAGCCCAAAAAATACCAGCTTTTAAAGAAGGAAAACAAACAAGGGTTCTTAAAGTAAGCTTACTGCTTCCAAGGCAACATGCCTGTCTAAAGGTAGGTACATTCAGTACCTTTGGTTTATATGTGTTCATTGAGGACATAAGGTGACACAGTAGATAAAAGCACCTGACCTGGAGTTTCAAAGACTTGAGTTTAAATCTTAATCTCTTAACTTAACCTTAACTTAATCTCTTGACCTCTGTCTGCCTCAGTTTCTGCATCTGAAAAATGGGAGTGATAATATCACCTACCTCCCAGGGTTGTAAGGATAGAGATAAAAAATACAAAGTGTTTTTCAAATCTAAATCATCATATAGATGCTAAATATTTACTTTTGATTAATATGAAGGATAGGTTTCCAGAGTTAGAATCAAAGAACAACAAGGTTTTGCCTTAGCTTAATTCAATTTAGCAGGCATTCTAACATTCTAGAAGGAGCATGGCACAGGGAAAACCCTGGGTTCAAGTCCTGTTTCTGACCATAGATCTTGAAAGTTTTAAGTGACTTCTGGGGGGAGCTGAATGTTTGTTAGTGGTGGCTGGGGGTTGGGGTGGGGGGGGCAGCACCAGGATACGAAAGTGGCATAAACAAGCTTTTTGATATTAAGGATCTGGCTGTTTTGTTGGTGGGATAACCTATGAACTGGTCCTACGTCAATACAAAGTAGCATATCAATCAACAAGCATTTATTAAGCCCCTACTACCCTCTAGCATTTATTGCATACCTACCATGTGTTACGGGACGTTCCCTAGGGACTGAGGTTACAGACAAAAAATGAAACACACTGCCCTCAAGGAGTTTACATTCTAGGACTGAGGGTAGAAGGGAGGTACAACATGTACATACGTAAAAATATAAGAAGCAAAAGGAGGGGCAGCTAGGTGGTGCAGTGAACACAGAATTGGCCCTGGAGTCAAGAGGACCTGAGTTCAAATCCAGCCTCAGACACTTAACACTTACTAGCCATGTGACCTTGGACAAGTCACTTAACCCCAATTGCCCTGCCCTCCCCCCTCCAAAAAGCATTTAAAAAAAAGCAAAAGGTAATATTTTAGGATGAAGACACTAGAAACTTGAGGGGATTCTAAAAGGTTTCATATAAAAGAAGTATTTGAGCTGAGCCTTGAATGAAACCATGGATTCTAAGAGATGGGGGTGAGGAGGGAGAACTTCCCAGGCATGGAGAACAGCCAGTACAAAGACACATTGATGGGAGATGGAGCGTCATATGGGAATGACAGACCTTAGAATGTGAGAAGGGCAGGCATGTACAACATAAGCTAAATTTGTGCCAGACTGTGAAGGGTTTTAAATGATAGATAAAGTTTATATTTGATCTTAGAGGTTGTAGGACTATAGACTTGGAACCAGAAGGAACCAGAGACCATCTAGTTTCATAAATGAAGCAATTGGGGTGGGGGATGGGGGTGTGTGTGGAGAATTTGTCACTTGCCCAGGAACACAGTAAGTATCTAAGGCATGCTTTCCTGACTCTAATTCCAGTGCCCTATCCATTACACCACTCGGCTCTCTCCAATAGGAAACCACTGATATTTGTTGAGCAGGGGCATGAAGCACCTGTGTGGAAGATGAATTGGAGAGAAGAAAGACCTGAGGCCAGGAGACCAATGAGGAGGCTACTGTGATAGGCTACGCAAGAAGTGATGAAGATCTGACCAAGGGTAGGGGTTGTATGGGTAGAGAGAAGGGGATGAATGCTTCTTATTCTGGTGGTAGATTCAACAAAACTTGGAAACTGATTGGATGGGAGGAATGAAGGCAAGTAAGAAATCATGGATGATTCCAAAGTTGTTGGAAGAATGATGGCATCCTCAACAGAAACAGGAAAGTTTGGAAGAGGTGGTGCATTTGAGAAAAAATATAATGAGTTATGTTTTAGACAAGTTGAGTTTGAGATGCCTTAATTCAGAATGCCCAATGGGCAATTGATCATTTTGTATTAGAGTTCAACAGAGAAAACTCTAGGACTGAATAATGAAATTAAGGAGTTATCTGCATAGGGACATTGAACCAATGGGGGGTTAATGAGGTCATCAACGGAGAGTTAATAGAGAGAAGAGAAAGGGCCCAGGCTTAGAATATGCCCATAGTTAAGGGGAGTGATCTGACAAAGGAGACTGAGAAGGAATGGTCTGACAGGAAGTAGGAGAACCAAGAGAGGGTATTGTCATAAAAACATAGAGAGGAGAAATGATCGGGAGAAGACGGTGGTCAACTATGTTAAGGGCTACAAAAAGGTTAAGATGACTAAGAACATATCAAATTTGGTAATTAAGAGAATACTGATAACTGGGAGATAGGGGAGCAGTTTCAGTTGAGAAATAAAGAAGTGGATGCAATAAGTATAACCAGGTTTTTCTTGGAGTTTGCTTGAGAAAGAGAGAGGTAGAGGAGGAAATCTTGCTGGGATGGTAGGATCATGTAAGAACTTTTTAAGGATGGAGAAGACTGAGGTATGAATAAAGCTTAGTGCTGAAGTCAATAGCAAGAGCATAATCATCATCATTGACAACATCTGGCAATGATAAAGTGTTCTAAGGTTTACAAAATGCTTAGGAAACATACAGACAATAAATAGGAAAGGATAATTTTGACTATGGAACTTGCCCAGGCTGGACCAGGGCTTCTGTTTTCAGTTTGACTTGGGACTCAGTGAAACAGGAACAACACCAACCCATTCATTTCCAAAAAGGGGACCGGCCACTTGATACCTGAGGAGAGGGTGTGGGGTGTTTTATATTAAGAGAATGGATTCGCTCCATTGCCAGATTGCATTGCCTTCCAGTAAGCTAAGACACTTGCCCCAGCCTTACAGACATCTGATACAAAGATGTAAATTAGGTCTAAACATCTGATCATGTCCAGGTTCTTTTATGGCAATAGCCCTACCATGGAGCTTTCTCTTTTAAATTATATTCAGGTCACTTGCCTGATGCTGCTAAAAATGTACATGCTGCAAGTTTTGAGATGTCTTTTGCTAAATAACTAACTGCTCTTAGTTTTCCTTATAAACACCCTGGGAAGAACAGAGGAATTAAATTAATTTCCTGAAAACAGGTAATTTCTTTGAACTTTCAGCTCTAGACTTCTCAGGCTGTTCTTTAATCTACTGAGTAAGACCATCTAAGAAAAAGGCATGGGTAAGATGGCATTAATTATGAGGAACCATTGTATTTCTCCCAGGATGTCAAAGCATTCACAGGATCTAAGGCTTTAGAGTCAGTCAATAAATGAGCATTTATGAAGTGTATTGTGCTGTGCTGGAAACACGGATATAATTAGAAAGTCCCTGCCCTCAAAAAGCTTACATTTTAATAGAGAATTTCATTTAAAGCTGGAAGAGATTTCAGAGATCATCTGGTCCAAAGGTTCTTAACATGGTACCCATGATTTTGTCTTTTTAATGTTTTGATAATATATTCTAGTATCATCGATTTCCTTTGCAATCCTACATGTTTCATTTTATGCATTTAAAAACATTATTTTTGACCTAGGCAAGTCACTTAACCCCAATTGCCCTGCCTTTCCCCCTCCAAAAAAAAAAAAAAAGCAAAAAACACAAAAACATTATTTTTGGAAGGGCTTCACCAGACTGCCAAAGTGATCTATCGCATTTAAAAGGTTAAAGACTCCTGATTTTGTCCAATTTTCTCATTTTATAAATGAGGAAACAGGCTAAGAGCACTTGCCCAAGATCACAAAAATACTAATCAAACCCAAGCTCTCTGACTCCACAGCTGGTGTTCTCACTTCTGTACATCTAGTCTCATTCATTGTCAAGTTGAGTCATCAGAATTTACTGAGAACTGAACATGGAGGATCACTCTACTAAACTGAATACTGGACAGTTTAAAATGAAAACACAACAAAAGTGGATCAACTTGAGTATGTTTGGGTCCATTTGTCATCCCATCCATTTGAAGGGATCAAATATTTCAGGTCTGTTTTCAAAATTGTTTAATTCCAGAAAATCACACAGTAGTTAGGAGCTGGACTTTGACGGCCATCTACTCCAACCTAGACACGAAAGAAATGCCCATCAGAACATCCAGTGATCATCTAACATTTGATATACTTGAAGACTTCCAAAGGTGAGGGACCCACTACCTTTCAATACTATGTCCCTTTTGGACAGATTTTCCAAAGTTTTTACTGTCATCAAATCTTTATTGGTTTTTTCACAACTTCTATACATTTCTATTGTTTCTACCCTTAGGGGCCAAACAGACCAAATCTAATCCCTCCCTCACAGAACAGCCTTTCCAATACTTGAAGGCAGTTAACATGTCCTATCTCTTCCCCCTTCCCACACCCTTTTCTTCTATAGGTTCAACAAGCCCAGTTCTTTTAATAGAACCTCATAAGACACGGACTTACAACTCTTCAACATCCTGGTTGCCTCTGGACAATCTCCAGTTTGTCAATGTCATCCTTAAGCCATGACACCCAGAAATGGACGCAACATCCTTTTATCAAGAGCAAAAACATCCAAAGTACAAGGAAACCTGATACTATAAGAAAGAACACTGGCTTTGGACTCTGGGTTCAGATCCCTCTTCTATCGCTTTACTACCTATATGTGCATAACCTCTTGAGCCTCAGTTTCCTAACCTATAAAATGAAAGTGTTACACTAGATGACCTCCAAGGCTCCTTCCAGCTCTGGATTTATAAACCTATATTTTAAACGTTAAATGCAACGCCTGCTTTTCCCATCCGGCAGAATCCTTTTTTCCTCTTTTTATACTTATTTAACCCTGGTCCCCACCCTATTAAAGGAGAAAAAAATACAACTACATCTTCCAACCCATTTTATAAAGAAATCCTCCAACAATATTTAGAAAGGAAAAGTAACAAATGATCCAAAATTCCATTTGAACTGCATGAAATGGAGTCCATCTGGAAAGGCGTTTAGGCAGAAGAGCTTAGGTAGCTATCTTTGCCCTTATTCAAAATTATCAGCAATTTGAATGAAGACCTGAATGGCACACCAATGTGCAAGTAATGTGAAGTTAGGAGGGATGGCTAATCGTTTGGATGAAAGAATCAGGATTCCAAAAGATCTCAAAAGGTTGGAACGATGGGCTGTATTTATGGAAGAAGGCATTGGGAAGGAATCAAGAAAAGCTTCCTGCAAGGTGAGACTACAGGGCATTCTTAAAGAAAGTCAGGGAAGCCAGAAGGCAAAAATGAGGCAACCGAGCATCCCATGGGGGCGGCTAGGTGGTGCAGTGAATAGAGTATAGACCCTGGAGGTAGGAGGCCTCAGACACTTAACACTTTCTAGTTATGTGACTTTGGACAAGTCACTTAACCCCAATTGCCCTGCCTTCCTCCTTCCAAAAAAACAAACAGAGAGAGAGAGAGAGAGAGAGAGAGAGAGAGAGAGAGAGAAAGAGAGAGAGACATCATCCCAGGCATGAGGTGCCTCTAGAGCAAAGGTACAGAAATGGTTGACGGAGTGTCATGTTTGAGGACTGGCAAGCAGGTCCATAGGCTAGATTTTAGAATGTATACTAGGAAGTAGGGAAAAGAAGCATAAACAGATAGAACAATGCCTCAAAACCATGCTGGACAAAGGCGTTGCAGGGACTGTGATATAAAGACAAAAGGCATCCACATATTGAATTTATCCTTAGGTCACTAGGCTAAGTGAACCCAAGCAACCCGTCTGTGCCAGATACTCTCCATTGACACAGGTTGCTAGGAAATTCAAGTAGACAGGAACAGAAAGGAGAACCAGTGACACCTAAACCCCTCCGGGCTTGGGGTAGATTGGCCAGTGACTGTTTCTTCTGCCAATTTGAGGACTTTCAGATAAACTTGATTAAAAATGAAAAGAGAAGTGAGTTATATCTTTAACTGGATTTGGAGTCAGAGCATGTGGGTTGGAACCCTACCTCGGCCAATTAATAATCTCTTTGGGCCTCAGTTTCTTCATGTGTTAAAATGAGGGAAACAGACAAGCCACCTTCCAAGGCCCTCAGAGCTCTAAATCTGGGCCCCTTCCAAAAGCCCGTCAACATTCTGCATGAAAATTATGTCAATGACAAAAGTAAAAATCATGAGAAAGAATGAAAGATACAAAAAACAAAGTCCTTTTTCACTAGTACTTAGGAAAATGATAATAACTAACATTTATAAAGTTTCTTAAGTTTTACGAAGCACCTTCCACACCATATTTCATTTGAACCTCAGAATAAGCCCCTCAGGTGGGTGCTACAGATAGCATCCTCATCCTCATTTCAGAGATAAGGAATATAAGGCCTGACTTGTCCATGGTCATGCCACGAGGAAGTATTGGAGGCAGTATTTGAACCCAGACCTTCCTGACTCACAGTCTAGCCCCCTGTATGCACCATACCAGATGCTTCTCAGGAGGATAGGAGTTTCTATTGTCCAGGCGTTTTTAGTGTCTATACCACAATATTTGCCTAGTTTAAATACATGATCCTCAGAGGAGTGGCCCATTTCTATAACCCCTTCTTTCTGTAAAGGAAGATTAATGTTATCTCTAATACTTGAAGGACCTACCTGGACTGTCACCATCGCAATTTTTAAAATCTGTATGACAAGTTTCCATGGCTTTCTACCTCGAGCCCAAAATTTCTCACAAGGGTTCATGAAGAAAAATTTGAGTTTCCTTCTCAGCTGGTCTTCTAAAAGCAGCTCCTGAGAGATTGATGCATGATGCTTTGTATTGTAGCTACTGTCATCCTCTTGAGAGATACAGCTACTTATAACTATTCCCGAATTTTCCATTTCTAGAATAAAAAGCATTCGTTGTGAAAGGCAGATAGTTTAAAAAAAAGGAAAAGAAAATCCATCTTCTAACTTCAACAAGAGGTTTGGTTTCTGCAATCAATTACTGTCTTTTCAAAACCTATTTCATAAAACTGCACACATCCGATAAGTGGTGTCCTCTAATATAAAATATGTGCTTTTCCAATCTGACTCAGATACTGAGCAGAGCATTGGGTTAAATGAATTTTCTCCCTACAAAAAAATAAGTCACCAAATGTAAGGGATATTTCTACTTTTAAAAGCGTCCTTTAGTTAAAACAAGCAAACAGGTATGCTCCAAGGAAGTCCCCTCCAGAGCTGTAACTAGGAATTCTGCCACCTGGGAAATATTCATTTGAAGGGTAGAGGGTGAAGGAGAAAGGAATAGGAATTTATATCGTACCTACTGTGTGTCAAGGCATTGGGTATGGTTTTGCAGGGCAACCCCTAAGAGGAGGCAATGGTGAGTACACAGTGATGGGCCAGGACCCTTGTGGAGGTTGGACCTAGTAAGGTGAGTATCAGGTGGAGATTGGATGAAGTGCATGCCCCATATGATGGATGGTACCTTGAGACAGAGTTCCAGTTTTCCTACCCTAATTATGTCTCTAGATACTCTATAACCTGTTCCTAAAGTGCACGCAGGGAGCCCTTGAAAGGAAGAGCACCCTTTCCCCAGTTATCACTCAAGGTTTTTTACTTATAGTATTTCATAAGGATCTTTATTCAAAAAAGTTTGCCTTTTTAGGCACTATAACGAGCTCTAAAGCTGGGGACTCTGTTGTTCTGTGGTGGAAATAAATCTAAACTTAAACCTCAGATCTGGGAGATATCATTGGCTTCCCTTCCAGTAGACATAACAAGGAGATGGGCACTAGTCTGGGAATGTCCTCCACTAGGGCCAACTGAAACCCATCTATATCTATAACTTAGGAGAAGGCCCTTTAGGAGGTACCTGAGGCTCACAGAATGATTTGCTCAGGGTCCTGAGGCTAGCATCAAAGGAAGGATTTGAATGATTCTATGGGCTCATCACTGTCCTCATTCCACCAAGCTTTCTCTCTCCATTGTGTGGTAACTGGTGCTTTGAGATCAGAGATTTAAATCTGGAAGGCCCCTTTTGAGGGCAGCTGGTCCAACCACCTCATTTCATGCATGTGGAACTAGAACCCAGGGAAGGTAAGCAACTTGCCTAAGGTGCTATCAGTAGTAAGTAGCAGAAGTGGGGTTTGAACTCATTTTTTCTGACTCCCAATTCACCATAGTTTGAAGAGAGGAAGCTTCACATATGTGGGGCAGCTAGGTGGCCCCATAGTACACAGAGGGCCAGGCCTGAAATGAGGAAGACTCATCTTCCTGAGTTTAAATATGGCCTTAAACCAGTGGTTCTCACCCTTCCTAATGCCATGACCCTTTAATACTCATATATGGGCATATCTGCATGTGGGCGGACCCACCTGGAGACGGATAGAGGAGCAGTATCTTGGTTCCTAAGACCATCAGAAATGTGTTTTCCAATGGTCTTAGGCGACCCCTGTGACCACTGTGAAAGGGTCATTTGACCCCCAGAGGGATCACAACCCACAGGTTGAGAACCACTGCCTTATACACTTTTTAGCTGTGTGAACCTGGGCGAGTCACTTAACCCCGTTTGCCTCAGTTTCCTCATCTGTAAAATGAACTGGAGAAAGAAATGGCAAACCCCTCCAGTATCTTTGCCATGAAAACCCCAAATAGGGTCACAAAGAGTCAGGCACAACTGAAAAATGACTAAAGAACAAGAAGTCAAAAATATTGGATAAAGAGTTGGCCTCTGAGACAGGAATCAACAAGATTTTATTAAGCACCTAGAATGGGCCAGGCCCTGTGCTAGGTCCTATGATACAAACACAAAGAATGAGTCCATCTTTTCTCACGAGGAACTTATATGCAAATAGGTATGCTCACCCAGGAGGGTCTGGGTTCAAGAGCTGACTCTGTCAAATGCTGGCCTTATGACCCAAGGTAAATCATGTAGCCTTTTAGTGTTCCAGACAGCTCTGTGAGATTACAAGTGCCAGATTCTTCACTGGAAGCCCCCTAGACTGAGGAGTTACAGATCTGACTAAAATCATTTTGTGAGGTCAGCAAGCAGGCGTTATGACATTATTTTCTCATTTACAAACAGAGATTAAATGACTTGGCCAAAGCCACATAAAGATGAAGGGTGAAGCTGAGACTCAGCACCTTGGCTGACACCCCTTTCTATTTAATCTAATAAACACGTATGAAGGGTCTGCTATGTGCCAGGCACTGTGTTAAGTCCTGAGGATATAAAAGAAAAAGGTAACAGGACCTGTCCTCAAGGAGCTTACATTCTATTCAGAGATAACTTCTCATAGACAATGCAAGAATAATACAAAGTGCAGTCTAAGGCAGTTAGGTGGTGCATTGGATAGAGAGGTAAACCAAATTCAAATCTGGCCTCAGACACTAACAAGCTGTGTGACCTTTGGCAAGTCACTTAACCTCTGTCTGCCTCAGTTTCCTCAGGTGTAAAACAGAGATAATGGCAACACCCATCTCCCAGGGTTGTAGTGAGGATCAAAGGAGACAATATTTGTAAGGCACTTTGCAAAGTGCCTAGCAAATAGTTGGTGTTTAATAAATGCTTGTTTCCACAACATTCCTTCCAAGGTAGTGAGGGGGAAGAGAAATCAAGAAAGGTTTCCTGAAGATGGTGGCCTCTGATCATTTGGTTAGACTTTTAGAATTTCTCTTACTTTTTCTCTCCTTTTCAAAAAAGTTTAGCTATGAATTTTAATTTTTATGATCACTGTGAAATCATAAAATTACAAAGTGACAGTCACAGCTTTCAATTCATGCTCTCCAAACTCCTGACCACATTTTTTTTAAAGAAGAAAAACAAAATTAAACTTCAAAAAGAAAAAAACCCTATCACACAGCAAGTAACTTTAATCCACAGGAGTCATGAGAAAATGAGCTAGCCACAATTAATTAATGACATCCAGTTGATCTCATGAGGTTATCCCAAGAGGAAAGACACAAAGCACTCTTTACAAGGGCTGAAGACTAAAGACCTGGCTGAAAATATTAGACCTCGAGAGCTGGGAGCCTTTGAAAGCCACAAACTCTCCAGAAACCCATTAGCTGTGCAAGAGTGCACATGAAGCCTGTCAAACACCCACTCGGAGCAGAACCAGGCTAAGTGATGCTGAGGTGGACTGCAAGCGGGAAGGGGTGGATGCATTTCAGGGATCAGGTGCACTTAAAAGCTGCCAAACTAACACACATTACTGGCCAGTGGAATTTCACCTCTGCTATCAGTAGTTTAGTTGGGCTGAGTAAAGACAAAAATGGACACAATTGTCTAAGTGCTTTCCATAGAGGGCTTTTACAAACCGTAAAAGTCACAATCCAGAGCACCTGGGTCCAAGGTCACTCTTTATAGCTCTCTTGCAAAAGCACCGGTCCCACTTAACCAGCAATCTAACTTCGGCTTCCTTTTTTTTTTTTTTTTTTTTTTTTTTGCAAATATCTAGACTAACTTAACCAAAGCTATGCCAAGGCAATCAAGCTAAGGGAGGAACAAAGGTAGAAATTCTGTAAAATTGTAGCCACAAAAAAAACCCAACCACCCCAAACTTTTTCACTTTAAAAGCCAACTTACAGAGGTCAAAGGTAGGTTTTCCTTGAAGTTTTTTTCAGAAGGATCTCAGAGGATTTCAGACCCAGAAAGGGACCCTTAGAAGTCATAGGATCATAGATTTAAAGATGGAAGGGCCCTTGGAGACAGACCAGCTAAGAATCCAACCCCACATCTTACAAATGGGAAAACTGACATCCAGAAGGCTGGAGCAGATTGGCTAAGATGACACGAGAAGTAAATGAAGGAAGCAGGTTTTGAACAGGGTCTTCTGGCTGAGAGGCCAGTGTTCTTTCTCAGGAATTTAAATTGCCTCTAGGACAGGTAAAGAAAGCAAGGTCAGACAGGTTAGAGGATTTTCCCAAGGATACCTAATTATGGTGTCAGTGGCAGAGTCTGCATTAGGAATTAGAGGCAGGATGGTGGAGTGAAAAATTAGTAGTGGATTTGGAGTCACAGGCTCTGCTATTGAACTCCAGATCTGGTGCTAACTACCTTGGGCAAGTCTCTTGACTTTTCTGGGTACTGGCTTTCTCAACCTGTCCCCTGAAAGCTTTGGACAAGGTGACTTGTACAGTCCTTTCCAACTTTAAATCTCCAACACTACAGAATTTTGACACTTCTAGTTCAGGAATCTTAACATACTCATTTTGTCGTTTCATTAAAGGGGGAGAAATGACCTTGGACAAGTCACTTCATTTCCCCAGGCCTCTGTTTCCTCAGTGGTAAAATGAAGGGGACAGTTGGCCTAGATGGCCTCTGAGGCTGGGACCAGCTCTAGGACTATGATCCTATTATCTATAAATGGGGAGGGGAAGGGAGAGGGGAGGTAAGTGACTTCTCAGATCTCTTCCAGCCCTCAGTCTTATGATCCTACTTCCTGGGGCTCCCTCCCAGGAATATTAAGGCATGCAATTTTTTTTTCTCCAACTTCCCGATAGCTTATCACAAGTTGACCAATAATTCCTATGTAGAAAGTGACCATCTCTTCCACTGGAGAAGCTGTGCAAAGAGCAGGTCATTACAACGGCAGCTACTGGAGAGAAGCAATGGGGGGGGGAGGGGGGACGCATCCAGGGAAGGCCCTTCCTCCTCCCGATCCACTCCTCCCACTCCATGCTCCTGGCCCCTTAGGGGCTGTGGCCCAGGGGAGGACACAGTGGAGCTCTGATCTTAGCCCACGCTCACCTTTCCGGGGTAGGTGCGCAGGAGGACCGGAGAAAAGTTGTAATTCGCATGCTGGGCCAGTCCCTGTCCCAGTCCTTTCCATTTCGCCACGGCCCGGTGGCCCTGACCCGGTTATTACTTATTAAACAGCCAGGCCCGTCTCTTTGCCTGAACACCTGCCCCGGCCCCGAGGCGGCCGGGCAGAGTTCCCGCAACACCTGACTCTGGCGGCGGGGCACACCTGGGCGCCCGCCCCGCAGCGGCTTACCTGCAGCAGGAGCTAGGGAGGAGGGCGGCGATGGACAACAGCCACTGAGCACGGGTTGGGTTCCAAGCGCAGCGGCGTCTAGCTGGGGCCTGCCATGCCCCGGGGTCACAGCCCCTCTGGCTGGCCCGGGCGCGCGAGAACCTGGGATGCCCTCCGCGGGCACTGTGGCCCGGGAGGCTGCCCAGCTGGTGACTGCCTAACGGGGTTTTTCTAAGCCTTCCCAGAACCGACGGGCGGCCGGCCGCAGCCCCGACGTCGCCTGCCTTTTCTCGGGTTTCTCCTCTGTTGCCCCAGGACTGGAGAGTTGCTCCAGGCTCAGACTCAGGGTCACGCAGTGACAGCGGTGACTGCATCCACCCCACCCCACCCCAGGCAGATGCACTCAACTCGTGATCCAGGCCCTTCACCCCACCCCGCCCTCCTTCCCCCTACTTCCCCTCCCACTCCTTTACCTCCCTCTGCTTTTTAGTCTGTTTTAGTCCCGGGAATTGAGAAGGGCAAGGATCTTGCATTAACCCATTGCCAAGCCTCCACACTCTCTGAAATTTCCTTGGGGGGGGAGGGTGTGGAAAGTCAGGTCACTTATTACTCTTGATTGGCAATGAAGCCTGGTGGATAGAGTCTTGGATTTGGAGTCAAGAAGAAAGCTCTAATTGGATGACTTCTAGACAAGTCATTTAACTGAACCTCTCTGAGACTCAGTTTCCTCATCTGTTAAATGGGGATAATGATTACCTCAGTACCTACTTCACAGGTTTTTCAAGAGGCTCAAATGAGAAAAAGTAGATCACTTTGAAAATGTTGAAAGGCAACATCAATGGCAGTTATCTCCCCCATCCACTATTCCATGGCAGAACCAGAGCCATTTTCCAGTTTCTTATTATATATGTATGTATATACATATATGTATGTGTATTTACATACATACAAACACGTGTGTGTATATATGTGCATATGAACTGAACTCCAAAGCCTCATTTCAAGAACTCTGTGATTCAGTGGGACTGACCTACTGGAACCACCTCTTAGAATTCCCAGCTATCTTCCTTCAAAGTTCAGCACAAGTATGAACTCCAACGGGTGTCCTTACCTGAATCCCCTAGATGCTGGTGTTCCCCTCCCCCATTACCTTATAATCACTTTGTAAGCATCTTGCAGGTATGAATGTGCATACATATTGTTCCTCCTCCCATTCCACCCCCATATATGGTAGTTCCTTACTTAGGGCAGAGACTTTCATTTTTGCCCCTATTCCTACACCAGGTGCCTAGCACATTAATAAGCACTTCATAAATACAGTGTGTCCCAAAAGCCTTAGTGCAAGTTGCGCTAAGACTTTCTGGACATTGGTACTTGAGTGATTGACACAGTAGAAATTGTTGGATATCTAGTCAGAGGACCTGGGATTGAACCCCATCTCTGCTATTCAGTCATATGACTATGGGCTGTCATTTCCCCCTTTCTGGCTTTCATCTTCCTTATCAGAAAAATCAGTATTTTGGACTAGAGATGATCTCTAAGGATCCTTGAATGGCTTGACTGATTTCAAAGGTTTCTTATTGCTTTATAATCATACTTGGGTTGTGTCAACTTGGCTTATGGTCCCATAAAAGGACTCTGTTTCAGAGATAGAAGGGACCTGGTCCTTTGATCTTGAAGAGGACCAAAATGACATCTCTATGCTGGCAAGTTACAGTGTGTCTGACTATGGCTGATCAGACCAATACAAGCTCAGAATGTTCTACCACAGGTCAGTCACAAATAGTCCATGTGAACATTTGGGATGAATTCTCTAAATTTTTGCATCTTGAGTTTCTTTCAAGCTACCTCAATGCTGCTTTGCTCATATAGCACAGCATCTTCTCTGATGAGGCCACACCATACTGGGCAGTCCTGTACCATTGTCTTCCAGGTCATATAATCAATTCCAAAGCTCTTGAAACCTCAAGACTATCCTTGTCTTGATTCTTCTGACCACCATGTGAGCACTTGCCCTCTGTGAGTTAGTTCTCCATTAAATGAGAACCGACCTAGTAAACCCAGGAAAGAATCCCCTCTACAAGATTTTGTGGATAAAGAAACTAAGTTCTAGACAGATGAGGTAACTTGGCAAAAGTCAGTTAGGTGGCAGATTGCAGAGCAAGGTTTCTACCCAAGTGTTCTGACTCCCAAACTAGCATTCTTTCCCCAAGACTTTGGGCCACCTACTAGGCAGTGTTTTTGAGCTCAAGTCTCTAATCCTGATAATCAGTATGTTAATAGCAAAAATGAAAAGAGGTTGAACCACATTACTTATAAAGAAGCCTCCATAATTGGCTGTTTCCAGTACTGGCTCAAGGTTTTGGCAAAAGCCTACAAAGCCTGGATCCCACTTTCAACTAGATGTTTTCATTCTGAGCCCATCAAAATACAATAAGAGCTACTTTAAAATACAGTGCAAATGAGAGGGGCCATACCCTTACTTTCCTGCTAGGTCTCCCTGAGGTTCTGTGGGTAGCCAACCTTTCATTTTTTTCCTTCTCAGCTATGAAGAAAAAATCATTTATAGTACCTCTAATGACCTATCACACCTTGAGGAGAATCAAAGAGATGATGGATAGAGGCTTTATTATAATCCTACTTTGAGTGGAAAAACTGATATTAAATAAAGAAATTCTTTTAAAAAATAACCACAAAACTGGTGATTTGTAAAGAAATTGAAGAAAGCAAACCTTGAGAGAAATCTCCGGCAATTTTAGCTAGCTTTTAAAAAGTTTTTTTTTTCCCCTCAAGTATTTTTCAAGCAAGTGTTATTTTTTTAAAATTGAATTGTTACTCAATACTACTCAATCATTATTTTGGAAATGGAGCAAGAGACTCAGTTTTTTATGGGATGTAGGTGGTTCTAACCAATATTGATCCCATTGTTTTGTCTACACATCACACCAACTACTAATCAAAGCCACTTAAAAAAAATTAACAAGCATTTAATTGTTCTGCTTTCCCTCCCCTCCAATCCCCCTCTGAAAAACAAAAACTATTGTAGCAAATGCAATGTCAAGCAAAACAAATTCCAACATTAGATAAAGTTTTTTCAACCTCATTCTAATTCTCTACATCCTAAACATTTCACCTCTGTCTCTCAAAAGAAAATGTACAATTTCAAGTGAAAACATGATTTTCAGAATATGGTCTTAATGATGTGAGAAAAGTCACCATCAAGTCTCCCTATTAGACACACTAAGAAGGTCCCAATAATATCTGGCTTCCTCACCTTCCTTCAGGCTTAGCTAAAATCTCACCTTCTATAGAAAGTCTTTCCCAATCCCTCTTCATTCTAGTGCCTTCCTTCTGTCAATTATTCCCATTTATCCTATAGATACCTTGTTTATAAATAGTTGTTTGCATGTTGTCTCTCCGATTAGAACAAAAGTTCCTCAAGGGCAAGGACTGTCTTTAGCTCTTCTTTGTATCCCCAAAGCTTAGCACTGAGCCTGCCACATAGATTAATAAATGTTGACTAGCTGACTCATAGAGTAAAGCAGGCAGAACCGCAAGAAATATATAACATGATAACAATAATGGAAATGGAAACAAGATGAAATGGCAACTGAATTTAGATTAATTTCAATGAATAAGTTGGGTAGTAAAGAATGGGTTTTTTTGCTACCTTTGAGGAGCAAAGTAGCAGACAAGTTGCATACTCTATCAGATACAGTCACTGTGTTGGTTGTTTTTCCTTAACTATTTTTCTTCATTATAAAGGAAGGAACATTTTGTAGTCTTGGGGAGTGGAGAGGAATATAAAAAAAAATTAAAAACAAAATTCAACAATAAAACTTTTTTTTTAAAGTATTTAGTCCAAGTTGACAAAGATGCCTATAAAGGAATAGTTATAAATTTTGTAAATATTTTTAGTTCAACTTTGAAAAGGAAAACACCTAAGAACTTCAACAATAATAACAATAATTATTATCATTATTAACAATTACAATGATAAATCAGTAATCCCTTCAGGAAAAATCTATCAACATCCTTCCCATTTTAATCAACATATACTTGTTGAATGACTGAAGCAATGAGATTCCTTCAGTAGGCACATACTCCATCTGGGAAAGAAAGACATTCATGCCTGTCTTATCACCCTCTTCTCTTTGATGCTCTCTTTGATATCTCTGTGATCTTCTCATGACCAATATTGTCTTCCATTTACCTATATGCAATAAAACTTTGTGGATGCATCTTTAAAGCAAACATTGGCACTTAATAGATTATGTGATTATGAGGAGAAGAGACAGACAGGATATGAGAGTAATGAAGGCAATGTATATTGCAGAGTGCTGGAACGATCATAGACTTATCCTCTCCAAGCTAAATATTCACATTCAACAAAAGCAGGGCCCCAAGACAAAATGACTACCAGAAGAATTAATTCTATCTCAATTCTCTTGTTATCTATCTGACTATGCCTTCTCAGTTTCCTTTGGTGGATCTTCATTCTGGTCATGTTGGATAACCATGGATGGGTGTAGTAGGGTAGAGAAAAGAAGAGATTAAACATTTATTGTGGTTCAGTGAATCCTGCCTCCTTGAAGTTCCTCAAACAAGACACTCCATCTCCCCCTCTGTGCATTTTCATTGACTTTTCCTCCTGCTGAGAATTCTCTGCCATCTCATCTCCACTTCTTAGCTTTCTCTGACTTCCTTCAAGTCCCAGCTAAAATCCCACCTTCTGCAGGAAACTTTTTGTGGTAGCTTTTACTGACACAGCCTTCCCTCTGTTGATTATTTCCAATTTATCTTTTGGATAGCTGGTCTGTACATAATTGTTTACATGTGTTCTTTCTCATTAGACAGTAAGCTCCTTGAGGGCAAGGGCTGGTTTTTCCCTTTCTTTGTTCCTTCAGTACTTGCATAGTGCCTGGCATGTATTATGTGCTTAATAAATGTTTGTTGACTGTACCTCTCCACTCTTCCACACTGCTTCTCAAAGTGAAAAATAACGTGGTATAGGTAAAGAGGGATGATTTCTGATTGAATTCAGTGGATCAACCTTCTGATTCTCGGGAAATCAATTTGAAGCAGGTAGTAGGAGGGTGCAATGGAAAGGGAATCAAAGGACAGGATTTGAATGCTGACCCTGCTACTTGCTGCTTCCTATGACGTTGACTGGCTACTTCATTCTCTAGGCCCCGATTTTCCCCAATGATATAAAATGACAGGCTTGGACTTCAGGTGTGAGAGCTCTGAGACCCTTCACATCTTCACATTCACAGTCACATGACCCAAATGTACTTTGTTTCTCTCTGATGTTAATACATCAGAGGATCATAGGTTTAGAGCTGGAAGTGACCAGTACAATCCATTCACTTTGGAGGACAGAGGGACCAAACTTGTGATATTTTTAAAATTCTGAACTTAAACATCAGGGGGCAAAAGGAAGGAATATTGAGAAGAGAGAGGAACAAAGAAAGAGAGAAAGATAGAAAAAGTAAAGGAAGGAAGGAAGGAAAAAAAGAGAAGGAAGAAGGAAAGAAGGAAGAAAGAAAAAAGAGGGAGGGAGGGAAGGATGGAAGAAGAAAAAGAAGGAAAAGAAGGGAAAGGAAGGAAGAGAAAGAAAGGATGAAGGCAAAGAGAGAAAACACTTGCAGTCAGCAAAAAATGCCTCAGCACTCAGGAAAATACTAGACTTATTTTTCATTAATATAGGGAGCTCCCCATGAGGAAACTCCCTCTAGCAATACAGGTTGGTACCTGCCCTCAAAGTTCTTTAGAGAGATTTCTGGAGGCACTGAGAACTACTTGCCCGGGGTCACGCCGACGGTTTGGGGCAAAGCAAAGACTTATAACAAGACCACAACTCCACGGCTGGGAAAAAACCAAGACTCGGAGAGGTTAGTCATGTGAGTTGCCCAAGGTCATGTCAAGTGAGCAGCAGGGCTGGGATTTGAAGCCAGGTTATCTGACGCCTAATCCATCATTGTTTCCGCTGCACCATGCTGTCTCATGTAACATGCTTAAGTAAATGTTAATTGCATGGTTACTATAATGCCTCTCATAAATAATAAGTTCCCAGAGGGCAGTGCTTTTTCTTGGAACAGCATCTAAGACAGGGATTTAATTGATTTTTAATGATAATGAATATCACACAGGCATCTGTCCGAAGCTTCGGTTCCTTGTAGAGTTCATAGCTCCTGGTTCCTGTGTTGACAAATAACATAACAGGAATATCAAATGCAGTTTTTGTCTTTATTGATTCTTTCAACCAAATGCCACTGGACAACCCTAATCTGAAATTCACTAAAATGTTGCTCCAGAAATTAGTCTTTTAGTTTGTAATGTACAGATTTCCTTTTTACACTTTTAACTCATCCAACAAAGGAAGCGGAAAAATGGTGATAAGAGAGCGAGTCTCAACGTTGGGTTGTGGTTTGGCCTCTGACTCATATTGGCTGTGTGACACTGGGCAAATCATTTAATCTTTCAGTGTACGTATGGAGCAAACTCCCACCACATCTTACTTTTCTGCTTCCATCAATAGGGGGCTCTCCTGCTGCCTAAGCAACTCCTTACCCACCCCACCCACAGCACATATGTAACTTTTTAATTGGGTCTCACCTCTTCAAGAGATCTGCCAATGAAAGTTTACTTTCCAGAAGTATTAGGGCACAGGTGCTGGGTTGTAGGGGTGAGGGCCTGATGCCTGAAAAAGGTGGCAAAAGGCAATGTAAATAAGTGAGAGGAGGAAGTGACAGGGAAAGAAGGGGAGGTGAGCCTGGGAGGTGACTGGCATGGTATGTGTATGAAGTGGGACCAGAAGATGAAAGTCAAGGCAAGAAAACGAGATAGCAGGTGAAAGACAAAGTAAGTAGAGGAGGGCAGAAGGTGAAAGGCATGTTAAGAGAAATGAGATGAGCCTTAGAGCAATAATTCTGTCGGCATAACAACGATGGATCCTACCAGTTCTCCCAAAGACCACAAATGAAGGTTTGGTGTTTCAGTTGCTCCTTCCACGATGACCGTGTGATCCTTAGTCACTAAACCTTTCCAGGCAGATCTCTAAGACTCAATTGTATGAGCTTCTGATCTTCACCAATGAAAGAAGTCATCACACCACTAGTTAAAAAAAAAAAAGTCCGATTAGACCAAGGGAGACTCTGAATATGGAAGGTTCTTTCAATTTGGGGCCCTTTCTTTGAAAAACTGGGAAAAAATCCAGAATTGGAAGCAGACAGAAATGACTAAACTTTCCCATTTCTAATTTCCTTGAGACTGTGACTCATGCCCCTAAATGGGCATCCACTTGGGCTACCTTCAGTGTCTCATCCAGATTACAAACTTCTAAGTCTTGACTTTCTGAAATCTGACTTTATATGCTTCTGGGATTGTTCTTGGAGAAAGATGTGTTTTAGAAGGATATATAAATTTTTATATTATATATTTTAATAGATTAGAGATTTGCTTTTAAGGAGAAGATAATCTATGTTTACTATTTCTATAATTTTTAAAAAATTAGGCAGCCAGGTGGTACAGTAGATATAGTGCTAGGCCTGGAGTCAGGAAGATTGATCTTCATGGTTGAAATGTAGTCTGAGACACTAACTGTGTGACTCTGGACAAGTCACTTAACCTGGTGTGCCTCAGTTTTCTCTTTGGTAAAATGAGCTGGAAAAGGAAACGGAAAATGACTCCAGTATCTTTGTCAAGAAAAACCCCGAATGGGGTCCCTAAGAGTAGAACATGACTAAACAACAACAAACTTTTAAAAAACGCAATAGAAGAATGGTTGTGTTTGATTTCATCACCACTAGAGAAATAGTGTGCTGTACTGGGCAGAGTACTACACCTGGAATTAGAAAGACCTCCATTCAATTCCTGATTCTAACACTTATTATCTCTGTGTGACTCTGGGCAAGTCTTTTAACTTTCCTGAGTCTCTCTCAAATGGGAATGTTAATAATTCCATCTAGCTGGCCGGTTCTGTGAGAAGCGAATGAAACGATAATATATGGGTAGTATTCTGCAAACCCGAGAGTGAGCTACGAATGAATGTGAGCTGTTATTACGGTTTTACCAACTTTCACATAAAGGATTCTCAAGTAACATTTTCTACTGGTCCAGACCAAATGTTCCACTTGCCGTTACCATCAGAAAGCAAGGTAAAGAATTCTAATATATACCTTGGAGTTAATTATCATCCCCGACTGTTAAAGAAATGTTTCTGTACAAAATAATAGCTGACTTTTGAATGCAACTTTGAGGTCTGCAAAACAATTTACATACATTATCTTATCCTTGTGAGGAGGTAGCTTATTCAAAGGAAAGCAACCACTGGGTTGAGTGAAAGGACCTCAGTTGGGCTGCCCAGCTGTAACCTTAGGCAAGTCTGATGACCTCTGTGGGCCTTAGCCCTTTATCTATAAAGAGGGTGTTGTACTAGATGGCCTCTAAAGTGCAGTCCAGTTCCAAATCTATGGCCCTATGAATAAGCCCCTAAGGTGGGGACATCTTGGTACAGTGAAAAGACCATGGATTCTGGAGTCAGATGACTTGAATTCAAATCTCAGCTCTGATGATTTCTCTCTGTGTACTTTTGGGCATATCATCTTCCTGCCCTGGACTCCAGTTTCCTCATCTGTAAAATATGAAGGTGAAAATATCAAAACTAATATTACGTCTAATTTGGCCTTTGAAATCCCACCTAGTTTTAGAGTTACAATTATACATAGTTACTTTATTATCCCCATATTAAAGATAAGGGTATTGAGGCTCAGAGATCTCCCACAACCAGCAAGGAACAAAGATTCTCTGGATCTTCAAAAAAAACCCTTTTCTATGCTGTTCTGGAAGTTTCTCTGGAGGATTCAGGATACTGCAGGTCCTAGGCATTAGCAGTTGTGAAATATTCCATCCCCTCCAGGAGCAATACCACTTTCTAGGCGATTTCTCCCCTAGCTATGTGCTAAATTGAATCTCAAATTTTCCATTTCCTTTCTGGTCCTGCTGACCTTGACTGTCACAAGCTATGAAGCTTAAATAATTTCAGAAATGAGAGGCAGAAAATAATACTGTAACAACACTGAAGTATATATGATTATTTATTGTATTAGAAACAAGATGTCAATAAGCGTCCTAGGAAACAACGGTTCCTTTTAATCATTTGCAGTCACAAGAGAGAGATGACCATGTTTTCAATGAGATGATGACTGTAAATTTTAGTCCCAAAATCAAATCTACTTGAGAATTTATTTATTACTGACCTGTCAGTATCATATAGAAAGTAATCTTTGAAAGAAAATTATGAGTGTTTTGATATAAACACATCTCAATTTTATTAATAATAAAGTCCCCAGGCTCCACACTTGAGGAACAGAGAAAGCAGATTAGATCTCTTCAAATAATTTTCATAGATTCATTTTGTGCAGTTATGGATCAACATAACCTGGCTTTCAAAAGAAAACTAAAAAAAAATTTCTCCTACATCCTGCACATTGAGAGTTCTTTGGGAAATTACAATTTCCTATTTAATTTCTGAAAAGTCCTATATGATCTTTCTATATACCAAGTAATAACCTTGCCTTCACATAAGGTTATTAATTCTCCAAAATGTTATTTATTTACAAATCACTAGCCAGTGAAATATTTTCACTTACCCTTGGGTGTAACAAATTACAGGAGAGGCTGTAATTACAGAATCTGATTACATTCCTTTATTAAATTCTTCCCATTTACAAATCAGGAGATTGAAATTATATATTAAAAAAAAAACAGCCTCCAGAGAAATGAGTTTCAGTGAACGGCTCCCACAAGTATTCATAATCACAGAATAAAATGAATCTATTATTTGAAGAGATCTAATCTGCTTCCTCAGTGCCTCGAGTGGGGAGGCTGTGAATAGGTGCTTTTTACAATGGATTGTTTTCATGAGATAAGGGGACATTTTTTAAGAGGCTAAGAGTAATGTGTTACACTGAACATTTAAATGTGAGACCCTGAAGAATCCTATCTTTCTTCCCTCAATTGGAGGAAGACGTCTTCTGGAAGAGAGATTTTGGAGGTTTTCTCTCAAAGAAAATGAAGAAAAAGAATTCTTGCCGCTTGACTCGCTTGACTCTTTTTCCTCTTTCCCCTTACTCCAAATCAAATCATCTAGCCAGCATTTATTAAGCACATACTGCATGTTTTAGGGTAGGTTCAGCTAAGGGTAACTCTTCCCAAATGGGATTAGGTAGGACCCACCCATAGAAAGGCAGTTAGGTGGTAAAGTGCATAGAGCACCATGTCTGGAGTCAGGAAGACCTGAGTTCACATTTGGCTTTAGACACTTACTAGCTGTGTGACCCTGGCCAAGTCACTGAATTCTGTCTGCCTCAGTTTCCTCATCTGTAAAATGACTTGGAGAAGGAAATGCAAACCACCCCAGTGTCCTTGTCAAGAAATCTCCAACAATGACAACCCATAAAGGGTAGGCAGATCAAATCCAACAAGCATTTATTAAATGCTAGGCAATTTGGAATACAACAACTAAATGGAAAACAGTCCTTGTTCTCAAAGAGTTTATACTCTCCTGGTTCTGGCATTAGCTTAGAGCAGGAGATGGGAACATTCTTCTCCCCTATCTTTTTATCCTGAGATTCTTCCAGGGAAAGAAATCTTCACAAAGGACAGTATCTCACATCTCTTCTTATTCAAGTGCCCACCTCTGGTGTCTGGAAGTCTCAAAAGAGAACTCCTTTTCTCATAGTAAATAATGGTAGTTTCTGACTTTGGGGGGATTTTTTGGGTGGTGGTTGAATTGGGTGGGATTTGCAGTGAAGACTGGTGATTTTACTTGTGTGGGTGAAGGTCCAATATGAAAATTCCCCCTAACAATGCAGATCAGCAATTTGTAAGTTATGGTTTGGGGAAGTTGACTGGGGACAGCAAGAGGTTAAATGAGTTATCCAGGATTATGCAGTCACTTTGTGCCAGAGACAGAACATGAACCCAGAACTTTCCACTTCCATAACTGGCCCTCTCCACCCACTACAATACAAGGCCTTTTTATTTTATTGTATTGTATTTACTTTTTTTTTTGGGAGGGCAATTGGGGTTAAGTGACTTGCCCAAAATCACATGGCTAGTAAGTGTGTCAAGTGTCTGAAGTCGGATTTGAACTTAGGTCCTCCTGACTCCAGGGCTGCTGCTCTATTCGCTGAGCCACCTAGCCACCCCTACAAGGCCTCTTAAATGAATGATAACAACGGTGGTGGTGATGCTGCTGATGAAAATGTCTTCACAACAATAAAAACAATATCTCAATGATGACAACTATCTTCACAGAATGAAAAGTTTTCCAAACATAGGGCTATACATCTTGCCACACAGGAAAATAGGGGGAATGGAGATGAGAGGTAGCATGATGGAGGGGAGGGCAGGGTGGGGGGAGGGCTGATGGAAGTGCACACTTCTATAGAGGGACAGGGACAGGGACAGGGTAGACAGTGGAATGGGGGGGGCAGATAGGAAGGAAGGACTTGTAGTCAGTCTCTCACAATATGCCCACGGTGGAGAGGTTCTCCGTAATTACATATGTACAGCCTGTATTTGATGGCTTGTTCTTCCAGTGGGGGTGACAAGGGAGGAAGAGAAAGAATCTAGAATTTAAAGCTCTATAATCAAATGTTAAAAATATATATGTATATATATATATATATATACACATATATATACAATTATTATTACTATTATTATTAACTACATCCAACTGGACCTTAAGATTCACAGGCACTGTGGAAGGGACATTCATCCTGCCCTATCGGAAAGTTAGAGGAGTAATGGGGGAGGACATAGGAGAGATTAGATTGGGGGAGGGGTCATACAAGGGGATGGCTGTTTCGGAGGGGGGTAGAGGAAAGATGGGGAGAAAATTTGTAATTCAAAATCTTGTGGAAATGAAATGATGTAAACTAAAATAAATAAAATAAAATATTAAAAAAAAACATAGGGCCATAGAGGCCTATTAGAAGAAATAAAAATTATGTAGGAAAAGGAGCAGGTATGCATCAGCCCTGTTGTCCTATTTGCTACTAAAGTTATCAGGAGTTGTTAAAATTTTCTTTGTGTTTGTGAAAAAGACATTCACAAAACTTCTTTCTATTTGAAAGTCAAATTCAGGAGCTAGTCTCAAAAAGGCTACAAAAGATGAGCTTACATCTTTTTCTTATTCAGTTGCAAAAACCACAGTCATTCTACCCATCTACGCAACACTCTGAAGAACAAGTCAAGTAAACAAGTTTTTATCAGGTACCTACTGTGTGCCAGGCACAAAGAAAGGCAAAATATAAAAAAAAAAAATCCCTGCTCTCAGGGAGCTAGCTCACAGCCCGTGGGGGAATTAACATGTTAATAAATATGTTCAAACGATAAACACAGGATAAATGGAGAATAATTGCAGAGGGAAAGAACGAGGATGAAGGAGTCCGGAACTTTAGCTAAAATTTGAAGGAAGCCTGGGAACGTTAAAGATACAAGAATAATAGAAAGATAGCGCCTTGCTCCTCCATCAAAAAAAAAAAAAAAAAGATAAGAGATAATTAACAATGCATTAATTTTTATTATCCTGTATACCTAAAATAAAAATCAGTCTTAATCATTATATTTTTCTTAACTCTTCTATTTATTATCTTTCCCATTCTCCCCTTTCCTCTTGAAGCTCCACACCCAAAAACGCTGGCTCTTTTGCAGACCGGGACAACCAGTTCATCTCTCTTATGCTCCACGTGGCAATGGAAAGCACCTATATTGACTGCTCCTACTTTGCAATTAACAACCACCGACTCTATGGACCGTATTGCATGTTGGGCACTGTAGTCCTAGTCTGTAGTCTGACCCTTGTCTGGAATCATAGCAACCAATCAAAAGTCTCCTGTCGAAGGACTCGCTGGGGAGTGGCCAGGGAGTGGTGGTCCCTTCCTTAGATACCAGTGGGACACGCCCCTTTTTCTTAGCAACGAATGCGTCCTAGCAACGACCAGAGGCTGACAGTTTGGGACTTCACCTACACAGAGAGGGTTTTCTCCAAGGAGTTGTTGAGACTTTTTCTTTTTCTCAATTGTAGCAGCTACAGGTAAGGGAACCTTCATGGGGGGTAGAGAAGGCTTTAAAAAACTTTTTTAGAAACAATAATAACTAAGGGATAACTTTAAAAACTCATTTATACAAGTGCTTTAAAGTTCACAGCACCCCCAGCAAAATAGGGAATGTAAATTAGTTATTACTAAGTTCTAGTTAGTATTAGTAAGTTATAGTTATTACTATATGGAGTGGGTTATGGAGTGGGTCTGGTGCTGGGGTGGGGTTAGAAAGACCCAGGTTGAAATTCCTTCTGTGACACTTACTTGATATGTGATCCTGAACAAGTCATTAACCTCAATGAATCTTGATTAGATGAGATTGTGTATATGAAGTAAAAAGAAATGTATTTTTATGTTTACTATGCCCACTTTAAGGCATTCATACCAGTATTTATTTTGTTTTTAAAATTAGATGAAAAAAATTTTGAACACATTCCAACAAACACCCAAATCAACGACACTACATTTCTCAAAAAATTGTTTTCCTATTGTTCACAGAAAAGATGGATGTGTCCTTTAACTAAAATGAACATTTATTAATAGTAACACACATTTATGTAGAACTTTATGAGTTATAAAATTCCTTCCTCATGAGATCCCTGTCAGGTAAGTCCTGCAAAAAAAAAACAAAACTGTTTCCTCCATTTTACAGATGGAGGAACTGAGACCCAAAAGGAAGAAGTGATCTTCCCATGGCCACACCTCTCAGAAATGCCAGAACTGGAACTTGAATCCAGGTCCCCAAACTCATCGCAGTACATGCTTTTAATATGCCCAATAATGTGGTGAAATAGTAGACAGAGTGGGGGAATGGCAACCTGAGGTCAAATCCTGTCCCAGATACTCCCTGGGTGCTTTTGGGCAAGTTCATTTAACCTCTTTGTGCACTGGTTTTCTCTTTTGTAAAATGGGAATAATTATAACAACACCTAGCACAGGGTTGTTGTTGTTGGGGTTTGGGTTGTTTTTTTTGAGGATCAAATAAAATAACCCATGTAAAGTGAGTTAGGTGGACCTCTGAATTCAAATCCAGCCTCAGACACTTAGGCCAGAGTTAAACCATGAAGATGAGTCTTCCTGGCACTCTATCCACTGTGCTACCTAGCTGTCCCCTGTAGTCAGGAAGACCTGAGTTCAGATCTGGCCTCAGACACTTCCTAGCTGTGTGATCCTGGGCAAGTCACTTCACTCTGTTTTCCTCAGTTTCCTCAACGACAAAATGAACTGGAGAAGGAAATGGTAAACCACTCCAGAATCTTTACCAAGAAAATCTCAGATGAGTCAGGAAAAGTCAGAAACAGCGGAAATGACCAAACAACAACAACAGATAGTGCAGATACATGCAGGAAGCACGAGACCTGAGAAAAGGCCATCGGTTTGATAAGAAGGACACCTTGGGCAAACATTTGAAACATGAATAATGTATATTAGAAACACAGACAGGGTAAATTTCACATCTTCCAGGGAACAGTTCCCTGGGATTTTAGTATTTATAGAGAATCAAACCCAAAGTCCCATGATTTTTGTTCTGCATCCCTGAATTCTGTGTACATGGTTTGAGAGAATATTAGCAGAGGAGAATGAAATGCCTCCAGCCCCCTGGCCAGTCTTAAGAGCCATTTCTCTTCTGGTCAGATAACTCAGGTGAGAGGCATAGCCTCTGCATGCATCATCTGACTGATCCCCTTAATTATCAATTAGCTGCTGCTTGCTCAGGGCAAGAATGAGCACCATAACTTTGGGGGAGTGGGGAGGGTTACACCAATTTATTAAGAACGAAAATGTATAATGTACCTGATGATAAACAACATAAAACTATACAAAGAATGACCAGCCACAGTAGACTTCCAGCAGCATGTCAAGATGTTGTCTCTATAATTGATTACCTCTAAAAAGAACATTCTGTCCAAAAAAATACTACTGGAGATCACCCTAAATGTGGCTATATTTAATGGGTCAGAAAAATCTTTCTATGTAGTTTACTTCTTAATGTATTTATGTATTTTTAATATCAATTTTTTCCCTCATTTAATCATTTCCTATTTATACTATATCCAGCTTGCTTTGCATAAATTTGTTTGCATGTTTCGGTCCCCATTAGATTGTGAGCTCCTTGAGGGCAGGGACTGTCTTTTGCAGCACTTAGCATAGTGCCTGAGACATAGCAGGTGTTTAATAAATGCTGATTGATTGATGGATGGATTAATGATTTTTAGGTCCAATTACTGATTTTTACCGTTCCTCTCTTGCTCAAAAGCCTATGATGACTCTCTAGTAGACATTGCATGGATTGATCTTTGCCTCTTCAGAGAATGCCAGCTCCTTGGTGAGGAGAGACTTTTCACTCTTGGTGCCAGGATCACCCGTGCCTAGAATAGTGCTTGGCCCAGCACTGTCACTTAATCAATATTTCTTGATTGGTGGGCCTTGCAGAATTCCAGGGATCAGTTTCTCCTTTTATACTTGTCGTGTTCGGTTTTGTATTCTGGATACAGCCTATGCTTCAATTCCTACAATCCTGGATTTTCACAGCCCAGGTCCAGTCCAGGGAACAATGCCCAAAGTATCACTTTCCTTTGCTCATTCTGGCCCCCCTCAGAGTTTATGAGTGACAAATTTCTGAATATAGTTCATGTTTAGGCCTCCACATATGCAAGTAATAGGCTCCTCCGTTCCAGACAAGCACCTAATAATAATAACAGCTAACACGTGTACACTGTTTACCATGTGCCAGGCTCCATGTTAAGCGGTGACATGTATAATCCCATTTGAGTCTATCAACACCTCTAGGGGGTAGGTGCTATTATCACCCCCACTTTGTAGATGAACTGAATGGTTAAATGACTTACCAAGGGTTATACCACTAGGAAGTGTCTGAGACTGCATTTGGACCTGTTTTCCTGACTCTAGGTGCAGATTCTATTCACTGCACTACCTAGTTGTCCCAATGTATATAATGGGTACACAATGGTACTTTTTGCACCCCCACAGAAAAATGTAGAGGATGTAAGTTATTTATAGGAGTCCATAAATGAATTCAGGAAAAAAAAAGAAACCACAAAAGACTCATCAGTGTGTAAACAATTGACACATTTCTTCTACCTCTCTAGTGAATCCTACTTTCCACTAGGAATTTGGTATTCTTCCTCTTAATATTAACACATTGTGGTTTGGACTCAGAAGGGAAGTCAAAAAAGGTCCCCAAACTTATAGTGCCACCATGGGGACTTGACTCCCCCAAAGCGAAAGGCACTTCAGGTTATTGGATGGGCGGCAACTCTACCCACTGGATCTGTACCACCCAAAAACTTCATGATAATAGCAGAAGGCAAGGTCCGGATCCCGTGCCCAACCAATGTCATGGCTGAAGTCCCTCACAGATTCTCCTTCTAACACCAGGACACAGACAAGCCCCTTCTCTCTCCAAAAGGCTCACTATCCAAGAAATACCCCTTCTTTTGAAGAGAAAAATAGAAGGCTAACCTCTGAAACTTGGAATTATACACAAGGCAACCCTGGAGGCTGGTGCAGCTGATGAAAACCTCATTCTTTGGCTACAAGACCATCATCTGATCTTTGTTCCCACTTGTGAAAGTTGGCATGGAAAGTGGGTAAGGAAAAGGATTTGGAGTCTGAGGCTTCAAAGAAATCCCTTAGGAAGTTTTGCAGTAGGCCAGGCCAGAGATGGTGAAGACCCAGACTAGGGAGGTGGCTATGTGGTACAGAGATTGGTCTGAGAGATATGGAGATAGAATTAAGAAAGTCTGGTAACTGACTGGATGTGTGAATGAGTGAGAAGCAAGAGCCAAGGATGATACCCAACCTAAATGTCTGGAAGCATGGAGGCATCCTTAATAGAAAGAAGAAGAGGATTTCTTAGGTGAAGAAGTGAAATATTATTCTTGTTCACTTGTGCAACTCTTAGAATTCAGTTGGAAATGTAGGAAAAAGTTGATTTCTTAGCTGGCATAGACTAAGTGAGATGATAACTAGGCTTCTCAGCTTTTGCCATGATATTTCATTAATCATAAACTCAGGAGAAACAAGTTTACAGAACTAAAATGCATGGCATATACAAAAAACTTTATAATTTATTTTCAGCAAATCCAACTATAATTCCCAGAGAGTTATCTTACCCATAGAACGTATTTTCAAGTGACCAATGCCAATTGAAAAATTGGATAGGAAATGCATTTTTTGATAAATTGAAACTGTACTAGTAAGAGTTAAGGACAGGTCATTTCCATGTACAAAATCATTTTTCTCTGTACAGGTGCTGCAGTAAACACGATAAATCTCGCTAAAATACAAATGTGTCCTGAAGTGACCCAGTCTGCTGCCAAATAAGCCATTTTTCATCATGGGTTAGACAAGACATACCACACTGTATTCATTTAATGAACTTTCTCCATTTATGGCTCCTAGCAACTTAGAGGTTCTGCCTGTTAATTAAGAATGCTCATGACCTTTAAAGCTCACGGTACAAACTGTGCTTCCTTTTCCCTTGGTGCCTGGTCAATAATTTTGACACAGAAAGCTGATTAATATTTGTAAATGAGAAAAGTCTACAGTGTTCCTGAAGCTGCTGGCCCTTAATTCATTTCCAGTGTCCTAGCATGTGTTGGTGGAAAACTGACTTCCTTTGCTTCCAAAAACTGTAAACAGAACTAAATTGCTGTCAGGCAGGGGTCCTTAACCCGGGCTCCAGAAACTTGTTTTTTGGAAAAAAAATATTTTGGTAACCATATTTAAATATAATTGGTTTCCTTTGTAATTCTATGTATTTTATTTCAGTGAGCTTCTGTGACCATCTCTCTCTGAGTCAGGTGTGCTGCACCTGCCCTCGAGGTTCTAGGGTCCTCTGAAGACTTGGGATGTCTCTCTCTTCTCTACTGCCATTGCCTCAAGCCCTTTCTAGCTGTGTTCTCCCTCTTCCTTCCCTTTCCATCCCTTGTTAGGGGTCAGTGACTAGTGACCCAGCTCTCTTTAATCATTTCACAATGAGTAGCTTTTACAAAGGGATATTTAATTTGAAGATGTAGAAAGAACAAAGTACAAACATTTCTCTCAGTGCTTTGGGGCCCATTCTCCCCTAAAGCATCTCAGAAGAGTAGGCTCAACATGACTCACTTTCTAAATGGAATCCATCCTACTAAATTCATGTCTAAAGGCAACATTACCCTGTGGGTCCTTGTCTGAGTTATAGCCAGGCTGGGGTCCCGAAGGTCACTCCTTGCTCCTCAGGGCTTTGATGCTTTACTGGCTGTAAAACCAAACTCTGGAACACTGGGTGGGAACCTTTGGAACTCAAAAACTCCTCTCTCTTTTCTGGTCACCATGAGTAAAGAAGTCATCAAACCCCACCAAGAGTATAAGGCAAAGAACAAATGGCTGAAGACGACGACGAACCTTTTTGAAGGTGGCAGGCTTCAGAGGCTGTGGCCTTTCTACAGCTAGTCAGCAAGCCTCCTCTTCATCACGTGGTCAGCCAGCAGGAACCAGCTATGGAATGTCTATGTATGCTTCATGGGTTCTCCACATTCCACATCTTCCCGATTCCCCAGAAGCAGGAAGCAGGATCCCCAGAGGTTTCAGCCATGAACGCGCATTAACCTCCTCTTACGTATGCATGCAAAAACATCTTTCTGAGAATGTGCCTGTGGCTTTCCCCAGACTGCCAAAATAATACTGATATGAATGTTAATAGCATTTACATAATGCATCCAAGTTTGAACAGCACTTTACATATATTATCTCCCTGGCTACAACAACTCTATGAGGTAGGTGCCATTGTTATCTCCACTTTACAGATGGGTAAACTGAGGCTGAGTTTCGGTTACTTGCCCAGGGTCGCATAGCCAGCACATGTTCTGAGGGAGGATTTGAAATCAGGTCTTCCCACCTCCAAGGCCACCCTATACACCATTTTACCAAAAGGTTCATGATACATGCAAAGTAAAGAACTCCTTTTGTAAGGTAATTTAATAGAACTATTCTGAAAGGACCAGTCATGGGAGTTTTCAGATTTCCTTGACTATGGCTATTTTACCAACAAGTACAGGTTCACTGACGGACTGTGTCTCTTGTCCAAACAGCAGGCTAAGTTCAGACAGGATGTGTGCGACATGGGGTTGAATTTTGGGAAAGCAGCTCTCCAAGACAAAATCACAAAATCCCATTCAGCAATTGAAAAGACTAGGGGCTACTTTGTCCAACCTATGTTGTTGTTCTCTTTCCGTTGTGTCTGACTCTCTGTGATCCCATTTGGGCTTTTCTTGGCAAAGATACTGGAGTGATTTGTCATTTCCTTCTCTGGCTCATTTTGCAGATCGAGAAACCGAGGCAAACAGGGTTAAATGACTTGCCCACGGTCATATAACTATTTAAGTGTCTAAGGCCAGATTTGAAGTCATGAATATGATTCTTCCTGATTCCAAGCCCTGTACTTTGTGCACTGTGGTGCCACATATATGTCCAACCTATACCTGATGAAAAATCCCTTTTATACCATAACAAACAAGGGATCATCAAGGCTTTACTTAAATGTCACTAAAAAGAAGAATCCAGTATCTCCCAAGGCAACTCATTCTACTTCTGGGCAGCTCTAATTGTCATGAAATTTTCCTTTCCATCAAACCCAAGTCTGTCTCTTTACAACTGCACCCTGAGATCAAGAAGAACAAGTCAAAACCCTTGTCCATATAATGTCCTTTAAATGCTTGAAGACAGCTATCACATCTGCCCTAAGTCTTCCCTTCTTTAGGCTTAATATTCTTAGTTCCCTGAAATCTTTCATTCTACTTGCCTCCTCGTGACACTCTCCAGCTTATCACTGTCCTTCCTACAATGTGATGCTTAAAGCTTAAACATAATATTCCAGAGGTGGTCTGGCTAGGACAATCCAGTTCAATCTAACATGCGTGCATGAAGGGCCTCCTGTGCTCAAAGGACTGTGCTACATGCTAGGGATACCAATGCAAAAGAAAAAAAAGTCCCTGCCTTCAAGAAGCTCATACTCTACCGAGTAGAGTACAACAGCATTAGCATCTCCCTAGTCTCAGATGCTATGTCTTTTTAAATGTAGTCTAATATTGCATTAACTTTCTTGGCCACCATATTACATTGTTGATTCAAAGTGATCTTAAGACCCCAAGATGTTTTTCAAATGAATGACTATCTAGCTATGCCTGTGCCCCATCTTTTACTTGGGAAACTGATTTTTCCTATCCTAAGACAAAACATTTTGTTCTGGGGTCTGTTTGCTTCTTGGGAGTCAGGGGAGGGAGAAGGAGGCATCTGAACTTATGATTTGATTTCATTTGTTCAGGGAACTCCTGGAGTGGAAGCAACCTCCACTACTGCAATGATAATTCTCTGTAATTCATAATCTTAGAGAGTTACCTGGGGTGCTTTGAGGTTAAGTGACTTCCTAAGGTCACACAGCTAGTACACATCCATCAGAATCTGAACCCATGTGTTCTTCCAATAGAGTATAGGCTCTTTAAGGATTGATTGTATTCCCAATGCCTAACATAGTGCCTGGTACATAAAATGCGTTTAATAAATACTTATTGGTTGATTGATTGACTGATTCATGATTCCAGGGGCAGCCTCCAATGCTCTATGACATGTTTTATCTGATTTATTTATTTTTTAAAAGCATTTACATTTATTATTTATTAATCATTAAAATTCTATTTCATTTTATGGATTTTTCCATTTTTTCTAATCTATCGAGATCTTTTAAAATCCTGACTCTGTCATCCAGGGTATTAGCAATCCTTCCTAGCCTTGTGTCATCTGTAAAATTGATAAACATGCTGTCCCTGCCTTTATCCAGGTCATTGATAAATTTGCTAAAATAGCATGGGGCTGAGTCATATCCCTGCACTCGTAATGTCCTTTCAAATGGACAACCATTAACAACCATTAACAACTACTTTTTATGTCCGGCCATTCAATTAATTTAGGAATCATTTATTTGTACGATCATTGAGTACACATTTATTCATATCATCCACAAAAGTAGCATTGATAAATTTTGCCAGAAATTTGCTAAAATCTCAGTAAGCTTTACCTACAGCATTCTCCTGGTCTAAAAGTTTAGTAACTTAGTAACCCTGTCAAAAATAGAAACAATGTTAGTTACTACAAATGCTTTGTAGAAATAATCTACAAACCCATTGAAAGTTCAAGAAAGAAGTGGGCAGGTCATGTTTTTACAAATGACCATGTTTTTGCAGTCATTAAATTGACTGAAAGGTTTATTTTAAGATTTAATATAATATCCCTCCCTCACATGCTTATTACTTGTTGATAATAAAAAGCATCTGATTTGTTGGAGCAAAATGCATTTGTCAAAAGCTCTCCTCTAACAAAGTGTCTTTCCATACCTATGTTGATAACATACAAGAAGCTTTAAAATATGTAATATATAACATGTTTAATAATATGATCACATATATTTGACAGAAAATATATAATAACAGATATAACTTTAATAACCCTCTGATTGTAAAAAAAAAAAAATGAAGGAAAGGATAAAATAGGAAGGCATTTGTCAAAGGTCTTTCCCCTCTTTCACTGCCAAATTCTTAGAAGAACGATCACTTTTCCCGTTTATCACTTTAGTCAATCAGATAGGTGTGAGATGGTATCCCAAAGTTGTTTTAATTTGCATTTCTCTAATCAATAACGATTTAGAGCATTTTTCATATGACTATATACAATTTTGATTTCTTCTTCAAAAAACTACCTGTTCATATCCTTTGACCATTTATCAATTGGGGAATGACTCTAATTCTTACAAATTTGACAACGTTCTCTATATATTTGCAGCTTTTATCTGAGAAATTGTCTATACTGGTTTTTTTTCTGCTTCTAATCTTGGCTAAATTGGTTTTATTTGTACAAAAACTTAAAAATTTAATGTAATCCAAATTACCCATTTTACATCTTGTAATGTTCTCTATCTCTTGTCTATTCATAAATTCTCCTGTCTGTAAGTCTGATAGTTAATATATTCCATATTCTTCTAAATTACTCATGATAATTCCCTTATTTCTAGGTCATGTATCCATTTTGACCTTACCTTAGTAAATGGTATAAGATATTTGTCTATACCCAATTTCTTCCAAACTGCTTTCCAGTTTTCCCAACACTTTTTTTTTATCACATAGTGAATTCTTATCCCCAAAGGTTAAATCTGCACATTTGTCAAACACAAAGTTACTATCTATTCTACTCATCCACCTTCCTATTTCTTAGCCAATACTAGATAGTTTTTTGTTTTTATAATTATTGCCTTATGACATAGTTTAAGATCTGGTACTGCTAAACATCCTTCCTTTACATTTTTCATTAATTTTTTTTGATATTCTTAACCTTAACCAAATGAATTTTGTTATTTTTTCTGGCTTAACAAAACAATTTTTTGGTAATTTAATTGGGATGGCATTGAATAAGTAGATTAGTTTAGGTAGAATTATCATTTTTATCATATTAGCTCTGCCTACCCATGAACAATTAACATTTCTCCTATTAGTTATTTGCATAAAAATTGTTTTATAATTATGTTCATGTAATCCTTGGATTTCTCTTAACAGGTATCCTCCAGGTGTTTTATGTTGTCTACTGTTATTTTAAATGAGGTATCTCTTACTATCTCTTCTTGCAGGGTTCTGTTGGTGATATATAGAACTGCTAATGATTTATGTGAGTTTATTTTATATCCTGTGACCTTGCTAAAATTATTAATTGTTTCAACCAGCTTTTCAGTTGAATCTCTAGGATTTTCCAAGTGTATCATCATGTCCTCTGCAAAAAGAGGTAACTTTACTGCCTCATTCCCCCATTCTGATTCCTTCATTTTCTTTTTCTTCTCTTACTGCTATTGCCAGCATTTCTATACAACACTGACTAATACTGATAACAATGAGCATCCTTGTTTCTCTCCTGATCTTATTGGGAAGGCTTCTAGCTTATCCCCCTTACATAAGAATGCATCCCCATCACATGGAGAATGCTTGCTGATGGTTTTAGTAGATGCTGCTTATCATTTTAAGGAAAAATCCATTTATACCTATGCTTTCAAGTGTTTTTAATTGGAATGAGTATTGTATTTTGTCAAAAGCTTTTACTGCATCTATTGATATAATCATATGAGTTTTGTTACTTTTGTGACTGATATAATCAATTATTTTAATAGTTTTCCTTATGTTAATCTCTGCATTTCTGGCATAAATTCTACTTGGTCTCAATGTATAATCTTTGTGATATATTGTTGTAGTCTCCTAGCTAATATTTTACTTAGGATTTTTGCTTCATTAGTGAAATTGGTCTATAATTTTCTTTCTCTATTTTTGCTCTTCCTGGTTTAGGAATCAGCACCATATTTGTTTCATAAAAGGAATTTGGTAGAACTCCTTCTTTGCCTATTATTTCAAATAATTTATTTAATACTGGAATTAGATGTTTAACTGTTTGGTAGAATTCACCTGTAAATACTTCTGGTCCTGTTGCTTTTTTCTTAGGAAGCTCATTTATGGCCTGTTGACTTTCTTTTTCTAAAATAGGTTTACTTAGATATTCTATTTCTTCTTCTGTTAATCTAGGCAGTTTATATTTTTGTAAATATTCATCCATTTTACTTAAGTTGTTAAATTTATTAGCACATAATTGGGAAAAATAACTCCAATTAATTTCTTTTATTTCATCATCATAGTAGTATATTTACTCTTTTTATTTTTGATACTGGTGATTTAGTTTTCTTCTCTCTGTTTTTTAATCATATTAATGAATTGTTTATCTATTTTATTTTTCCCATAGAACCCACTCCTAGTTTTATTTACTAATCCAATAGTTTTTTTTTATATTCAATTGTATTAATCTCCCTTTTAACTTTTAGGATTTCCAATTTGGTGTTTAAGTGGGTATTTTTAATTTGTTCTTTTCCTAGTTTTTCTTAATTGCATACCCATTTCATTGGTCTGCTCTTTATTTTATTGATGTAAGCATTTAGAGATATAATTTTTCCTCTGATTACTGCCTTTGCTGCATCCCATAGGTTTTGGTATATTGTCTCATTATTATTATTATTCTCTTTAATAAAATTATTGTTTCTATGATTTGTTCTTTAACCCACTCATTCTTTAAAATTATGTTACTTAGTCTCCAATTAATTTTTAATCTATGTTTCCATGATCCCTTATTAAATATAATTTTTAGTATATTATGACCCAAAAAGGATGCATTTACTATTTCTGCTTTTCTACAAGCAACTATTTTCCATCACATTTACATATCAATTTTGTTTAGCTATTCTCAAGTTGATAAGCACCTCCTTAGTTTTCAGTTTGGGGCTGTTACGAATAGAGTTACTACAAATATTTTTGTAAATACAGGTTCTTTTCTTCTGAATTTGTGTTATAGGCCTAATAGTTGAATGACTGTGTAGATACAGTTTAGTAATTCTTAGGACATAATTCCAAATTGCTTTCCAGAATTTCTGGACCAATTCGCCATTCCACCAATATTGCATATACGTGTATGTTTCCCTACAGCCCCTCAAAAATAAAGTTTATTACATTCCTCTTTTACAACATTGACCAATCTGATAGGAGTGAGATGGAATCTCAGAATTGCTTTAATTTGGATTTCTGTAATTATTAGTTATTTGGAACAGTTTTTTATATGATTGTCGATAGCTTGGATTTCTTCCTATGAAAACTTTCTGTTCATATCCTTTGAATATTTATCTACTGAAGAATGATACTTTTGTAGTACAGCAACATCAACCTTCTAATTACCTAGGTTTCCAACCTTAGAATTATCTCTGATTCTTCCCTCTTCTGCATTTTACTATCAAACCAGCTGCCAAGTCTTTTCAATTCTAACTCAAAATATCTCTTGCTTTCTTCATCTTCTCTCCATTCACAAGGCCACTGCCCTGGTTCCGGCCCTTATGACTTTTCTCTTGGACCACAGCAGTAGCCTTCTGACTGTACTCCACATCTATAATCTTCCCCCTCTTCCATCCATCTTCCACTCAATTGCCAAAGTATTTTCCTAAAGAACATGTTTGACGATGTCCTCCAAATATGTGGTGGCTCCCTAGTGACTCAAGAATCAAATATAGACTCCTTACTCTGGTATATAAGTCTCTTCATGAACTGGTCTATTAGCCTGCCCTCATTTCACATCACTGGAATCCACTCCCTAATAGATTAAACTACCTAACAAAGGGAAAGTAAAGCTAAAGTGTTGGTAATGATAATCAATTAAAGCTCAATAAGCAAGTGCAAAGCTTCTCTGGAATCATACTATAAGTCAACTGGGAAATAGTCATGATTATGTAATTTTCACTGCCCTCTCTTTAAACCAGACCTTATACAACCAATATAAAATTTCTGAGAAAAGAGAAACTTTAACAGTTCATGCAATCCACCTGGAAGTGGTCCTTCAAGTAGGACCAACCTCAACCTTAACACATGACCATTTAGTTTATTTTTAAAGAATTCTAGATAAAAGGATACCCCAACAGCCTCAGCCCTTTAATAATAAAGGTTGAACAGAGAAGTAGCTGGAAGTAGAACCTTGTCCTCAGCATGTTTTTCTGTGACTCCCCCCCTTCCTTTTTATGTCCCAACTTCTAAGGTCTACACTGCCCTCCCATTGTCTCGTGGATATTTCATTTTTTTTGACCTTCGTAACAGAGGATGTGTTATGATCATTTGATGGAACCCAAAGCAAGTTTTCTATTTTTCCAGCTTAATTCTTCTTTCAGAGGAACTCAATATATAGTGTATTGTACATTACTTTTCTAAAAATAGTGGTATGATTAATCTCAGAAGTATCTGTTTCTTATATTCATGTGATTTATTACTTAATTACTAGGATAGTTGAACTGAGTCAGAATTACTGATTTGAATTTATATCTAACCTAAAGTGTTTAACAGCTATGTGTTACATTATGCTTACTTGCATATTAAATAATTGAGTTTTCCCCATTAGCCAAATAATTTAGCCACATTGGCCAATTTCATTATTGTAAATTATATTTTGTCTTCTATTCAAGGGCAAATTTGGAGCAATTCCCCTCCTCCCCACTCCTGTTATAATTCTTTCTTTCTTCTCTTTTCACTGTCCTCACTTTTCATAATTTCTATGGCTACTACTCTCCCGCTACCATCTTCTCCACCCACCTCAAATCAAGGGTAGATGGAGAAGAAAGAAATCACTGTGCCATAATATTTCTACCCTAGCTCCCTAACTCCAATGCTGGCATACACAAAGTCTAGGTCAATCAAAAATTGTTTTCCCTAAAGAATGGTGGCGCCCCCCCCCCCCCCCCTCCGCTCCCACTAAAGAGGTCATAGAACTATTATCATAGCAGCTCCTACAAGGTCACTTAGTCATTATTTCTACCTCTGGGTTATACTAACTCATCAGTGTATTAGAAAATACCTCTTTGAATAGAGCACCAGCCCTGGAGTCAGGAGGACTTGAGTTCAAATCTGGTAACACTTGCTAGCCACGTGACCTTGGGAAAGTCACTTAATCCCAATTGCCCTGCATTCCCCCCTCTAAAAAAAAGCAAAAAAAATTTTAAAATTAAAAAAATAAAATAGAAAATACCTCTCTGGTTCCATAAAAGCACCATTTAGCTACAGAAGTATGCTGCTTCATCCTTCCGAAGTTATGGAAAGGTATTTATCCATTTGCTAATCAGTTACTCTGCTAGTTGAGAATCAATTCTTCAAATGGGCCGTTATCTGTAGGAGTGTATTAGTCAGGCTACCATACTTTTTAGGTATTGAATGTGAGCCTTCACACTAATGACTCATGGATTCCGTAACCCCACATCAGAATATGGTCTTGGGTCAGGATAACCATAGAGATTCAGATGCTTTCTGGAAGGCAGATTCTAATACAAAATTACAGATCATACCAGGTTACATATTAGGAAAGGATACATGCTAATTCTGCCCCACTGTTGTTATTATGCTCATGTCCCAGAACCCCAGAACTGTGGGATACATAATAGCAAGGATATTGTCAGAGCTAGAGTTTGGAAACATCTGCCCTTGGCTGAAGTGACTGTGGGGGGAAACAGTGAGGAGAGCTTTTATTGGGCAGGCAACATCGGTTAACACAAAGACATCATTGGACTATGGCCTCCTCTTATTGTAGGGCTCAGGCCAATAAGTTTGATCATCACCCCTTGACTTGCTGGCTTCTTGGGGTAGGACATAGATAATCAACAAATATCTGTTGAATGGCTTGATCCGAAACTTCAAGATGAATTTAGCAAGTACTTGTCTTTAACTGGATCATTTCAGGAGTGCTTTGGAAACTATTGGGCAGGTTTCCCCCAGAGCTACATCTTCAGAAAATCCTGGACTTTAGATCACTTTTTCAGGCTGTGCCCTCTCTAATGACTATTGCTCCTGTAACCTCCAAACTGTAATAGGGAGAATGGTTTCCAAGGCAATGAAGGCGGCAACGCATAGTGAGAAGAACATGGTCAGAGGACGCTTGAGAATTGAGTCCTGGGGCTGCCATGGAAGCCCCTTGACCTCTTGAAATCTCATTTTCTGCCTCTATGGGAAGAGTGAACAAGGGACTTCTAGCTGGTCATAGGAACACAGTTCTAGAGCTGGAAGAGGCCATCGAGTTCAATTCCTTCATTTTTTCCGATAAAGGAACTCATTTTCTCCTCTTCCTTTGAATTCCTGAACCATTTATAGTATCACAAACTGTCATACCTCATTATGTATTGTCTGGAATTTTTCACTAATTGTTTTGTGTGTATTATTATTGTCTCGCCAACTAGACTTTAAGCTGCTTAAAGATGGGATCACATCATACAGTTTTGCTTTACCTTTTCAGTGCTCATTAGTGTAAAGTATATAGGAGGTACTCAATAAGTGTTAATTTATTGATTGGTTACTTGAATGCTTGTAGCACTATAATAACTCAAATGCTTATATCTGGATAAGACCATATATATTTTCAACCCCCAAAGGCTGATTTGCTACCAGCCTACGCATGAGAGTATAGGTCCTCATTACATAAAGACAGGAAATTCACTGAAGTTAGAATAGTCTTCTACCACAAAAATCTTATTTTTTTAAATGTAAGCTGTCCTGGCAACATAGGTATTAGATACTTTGAAGTATAACCTAGGAGTAAAGTAGATAATTTTGATGACATGAAATTAAAAAACTTTTATATGAAAATTACAAGGAAAACAGGAAACTGGGAAAAATTTACAACAAACTAGATATTTATTTAAATTATTGATTAAAAAACTTTTTATATGTAATTGGGAAATATTTAAACTTTCTTTTTACAAAGAATAACCTGGGAGCCATGATCTTTATCTATTCCTCAAAAATAACAAGAGAAACTGTAAAAATAAGATAATTTGCTTTTAAAACACATACTCATATTCAGTCTACCAACACATGAAATAAGCAGAGCAAAGATAGAATATTTAAAATACTATGGGACAATGAAACAACTAATGTGTCAGTCACAGCGGAGATAGAAATATAAAGAATGCAAGACATCCCAAAGAACATCCTCAAATGGACAAATAACACATTTAAAGAATGTTAAAAAAAAAAAAAAAACAAAAAACAACCAAGGGTTAAAAAAAAAAATCATAAGAGCAAATTTGGAAAGTTTGTAGAAATTTAAAAATTACAGGACTAATAAAGCTAGAGGAAAAAAAGGTGGTTAAAAAGAGGTTGGGGAAATAAAGACACTTTTAATTTAGAACAAATTATAAAAAACCTGAATAAAATTAATATAATCAATTGACAATGGACTTATTACAGTGGAAAATTGAATTGCAAGGCAATACAAGAGGAAAAACTAGATCAGAAATTTACTCAGTTGTTAAAAGAATTAGAAAATGCAAAGATCCTCAGTAGATATGGAAGCCAGGCTAACAGGCAGTGACTTCAGAATTACTGGCATCATAAAAAATTTCTGAAAACAAAAGAATATCAACACTATACTCCATCAAATAAATATCAATACACAAGTTAGTTGTATCCTCAGAATCCGGTAAGGAAAGACTCAAGATTCAATTCTTGAAGGCACATTATAATTAAATCCTAAGATTACAATGACAATGATAAAATCCTGCAAGTTTCAAAAAGAAAGGCCGACAACAATAAAAATCACAGCTGACTTCTTATGCTGGACAAAAATGTGACTGTATACCAGATTATGTCTTTACAGAAAATGCTGATTGTACAAGATTCTACTTTATTTATTGTCTTTTCTTATAGCAACTAAGGCAAAAAGCAATTGCCATCACAAGGAGTCCAAAATAGCTTGAAAGAAACTAGAGTGGTCACATACAGAGAGAAGTCTCTCTAACAGTTGCTGTGGTGCCCACAAAATGTTAAGAGAGTCAGACGAAAATCCTCAGTGTGTTGGGTGGGATTTTGGGAACACAGACAATTACTACATGGAAAGAGAAAGTTTTGATGTATTGTGATCTGCACCACTGGAGGGAAGACCTGCATCATTAAGATATATCAAAGTAGATACATACACTTAAAATATGTCATAAATGTTTTAAAGGAATAACTGTTGCAGAAAAAGAAAACACAGTTGAAAAAATCAATACTGTCAGGGGATCATAGCACTCCACTGTCAAAATCTGTCAAATTCAGCAAAGTTAAAGAATTGAAAGGCTGAATAATAGATTAAACTTGTACCTATATAAATATAATTAAATATAAACACAACACATTTTAGAACACATATTGAATGGACACCAAAAGAACTGATCACATACTGAGTCACAAAGAAGATGCAAGCAAATACTGAAAAGCATAGATTTTACTCACAAGATTTGTGGATCATAATGCAATAATAATTCAATATAGTACTAAATAATAATGCTGTTAATACTTATAGACTCATGTAGAAAATTTTTAAATGTTTATTAAATGATGGAGGAAATTATTTAAAACGGCAGCTTAAAACATAATGACTATACAGATAAATATTAAAATACAAGGAATGTAACTATAGCCATATGTGGAGCAAATTTATAGTATTGAGTGCTTATGGTAATAATAAAGAAAAACTTAAGCTGATTTTGTATTTTAGAAATAAGAAGCAATAAGTTAACAGAAAATAGAAACTAAAATCTAAACAGAAATTAAGATGAGCAAAAATAAGAAAATATTTGAAATGATAAATATAAGACTTTTCTTCTAAAAAGCCTAACAAAATCTATAGTGAGAAAGATTTCATTTTTAAGAAAAGAACAAGCCCAAATTATACAAATTGTTGTTGTTTTGTCATTTCAATTGTGTCCGACTGTTTATGACCCTATTTGGCGTTTTCTTCGCAAAGATACTGGAATGTTTTTCCCTTTCCTTCTCCAGCTCATTTTACATATAAGGAAATGCAGGCAAACATGGTTAAGTGACTTGCCCAGGGTCACACAGCTAATAAATATCTGAGGCTGAATTTGAACTCAGGAACATGAGTCTTCTTGACTCCAAGCCTGGCACTCTGTCCACTGAACCACCTAGCTGCTAAATTACACAAATTAGAAATTAGAAAAGGGAGACGACAATGAGCGCAGAAGAAATTAAGAGAATTCTCAGATTACTATCCGTAAGTCTATTCTAATAAAGCTATAAGAATTTAATGGTTGTTTGCAAAAATATAAAATATCAAAGTTAACAGAAGATGAAATGGATGGATAGTCCATTGACTTGTCTATCAATAAAGTCTCAAAAGAAGAAATAAGATTAGATGGCCATTAAAAAGTTACTTTACAAAAATGCATCTTAAGTACAATTTACCAAACTTTAAAGAACAAATCCCATACTATGTTTGAAAAACAAAGAAAAACCAGTTCCTCCAATGAAGTAAACATGGTTTTTAATTCTTAAATTGAACAAAGATAAAATTGAGAAAAAAAATAAACAAAAATATAATTAATGAATACTTCGAGCTTTCATACTTCAACCCTCAGTGGTTTGGGTCTATAATTTATTTCTCAGTCTTATCTTTGATATGGGGACCAATACAATACTTGATCATCATTAATAATGCTGCTTATGTATTAAATAATACATTTGCAAATAAAATAAAGCAAGACATCAAAAATTATCAATCATAATGTAGTAAGATTTATAACTATAATAAGGCAAGGATGGTTTAATACCAGAAAAAACAATCAATTTAATAAATCATATCAAAAAAGGGTAAAAATAAAGACAATATTAAATCATAAGATGTAGCATCAGTTCCTGAAGGGCTTATTAATAAAATAGAACATTCATTTATGTCAAAAACATTTTAAAACATTGCAAAAGAAGGCTCTTTCCTAAATATGAAAAAATATTCAAAAACATGGTTTAATGGGATGGCTAGGTGGAACAGTGAATAGAGCACTGGCCCTGGAGTTAGGAGGACCTGAGTTCAAATCCCGCCTCAGACACTTAACACTTACTAGCTGTGTGACCTTGGACAAGTCACTTAACCCCAACTGCCCTGCTCTCCCCCCCTCCAGAAAGCAAAAAAAAAAAAAAACCAACCCAACAACAAAAGAACAAAAAAACAAAAAACAGTGTTTAATAAGATACAATGGAGAAACTAAGAAATGTTCCCACTAAAAAGAGATGTAATAATTACATCTGTTTTTCAGTGATGTTGTGAGCATCAAGTGAGATAATGCATGTTTGGCAGGGGTTGATAGGGACCCCTGGTGAACTGAATTCCCTCAATCTACTTGACATAATTACAGGTTGCAAGGGTATAGCACCAACGCAATATTCACAGACTATGAATATGCCAGTATAGTTCTCAATCACAAAACATAACTGACTCTCCATATAAAAGACAGAAGCAAAACATTTATTCAGACACCAGAAAGCCAAATCCCAACACCAGGAAACAGTAACAAAGCAGTTAATACCTCATCACACAGCAGGGAGCCACACCATGTTTTAGCCTTCCCACAAACACAAGCCTAGCTGTCACAGCAGACACTCACAAGCCTAGCTGTCTCCTTGGGTTCGTCCTCTCCTCCATCCAAGCTTTAACTGCTCTGACTCCCAACTTCCTGTGGGCTCTGCTCCACCCTTCAGCAAACTCCTCCCACCACAGGCTCCATGTGATTACAGAGAAGATCTTCAGATTCCTTTAGGCTTATTAAGGGGCAGGGAACATCTTCAAATTACCATTACCATTACAAAGGGGCATCTTTAGATGATGAAAATAGAATTGTAAAAGCATCCACTTTCTGCAGCCCGTTGACATATGAAAGGGGCAGGAAAGGATACTGAGGATTGGAAAAGCCAATGGACCTGCCCCAGTTCCTTTTTCTCTACCCACTCACTGAACAGAACAAACTAGAGAGACTAAAAATTTTAAAATGGAAGAGCTGAACCTGAAAGTATTCAGCTGCAGAGCCTAGATCAGTGGTGGAGAACCTGTATTCCACATGTAGAGGAACCACATGTGGCCCTCTATATCCTCAAGTGCGGCGCTTTGACTGAATCCAAACTTCACCAAACAAATCCTCTTAATAAAAGAATTTGTTCTGTAAAACTTGGACTTAGGCAAAAGGCCACATCCAATGATCTCAAGGCCACAGTTTCCCCACTCCTAGCCTAGATATCCAATTCTTCAGAGCCATTCTACTGGTTCAGCCTTCTGGACAGCAATTTGAAACAATGCCCAAAGGGCCATAAAACAGTGCATACTCTTAGATTCAGCCATAGCACAAGTAGCTCTGTATCCCAAAGAGATCATAAAAAAGGGAAAAGGACTCACATGTACAAAAATATTTATAGCAACTCTTTATGTGGTAGCAAAGAATTGGAAATTGAGGGAATGCCCATCAATGGAGAATGACTGAACAAGTTGTAGTATATGAACATAATGGAATGGAAAAAGAAATGATGAACAGTCAGATTTCAGAAAAACCTCGAAAGACTGATGAAGTGAAGTGAGCAGAACCAGGAAAACATTGTATACAGTAATAGCAACATTGTGCAATGACCAGCTTTGATAATAGACTTAGCTCTCCTCTGCAATGCAATGATCCAAGACAATTCCGAGGGACTCATGGAAAATGCTGTCTACATCCAGAGGAAGAACTATGGAATCTGAATTCAGACCAAAGGCTGCTATTTTCTCTCTCTTTTTTTGTTTTTTTCTTTCTCATGGTTTTCCCCCTTTGTTCTGATTCTTCTTTCACAACATGACTTGTATTGAAATGTGTTTAATATGATTGTACATGTATAGCCTTTATCAGATTGCATGTGACCTTGGGGAGGGAAGGCAGAGAGAAAAAAATTGGAACTCACAATATTGTAAAAGTGAATGTTGAAAACTATTTTTGCATGTAATTGAAAAAACAAAATACTATTAAGTGGGAAATTTTTCAAAAAGAGCCATTCTTCTATGCACCAAGGAGGAAAGGAGATTTCCTCCTCCCCCCATGTGCCATTGGCAGTAGTATCTTGGAGTAGAAAGACATCAAGTGTCATCAGTGAGATGTGTCGAGAGTCTGGCACCAGGAGCTGGGATCCTTCTTAGGATCTGGCAGGCACCATGGGCAGTGCAGCAGAGATTCCTGCTGGTCCTAGGGAGTGGCCTCTGTTTCTTTGCCTAAGTATATACCTGTACCCTGGCCAGGTGGTCAGCTGAGCCCAAAGCTAGTGCCACTGGTGACTGCAACCAAGCAGCAAAGATGCTTCCAGAAGGGTCCAGTGAAGCAACATCTGCCAGACTTAAAAGTTGATGCAGGAATAGTGTAAGGGGGTCAGCAGCGCCCTAACCTCCAACACCCTGGGGCACCTTCTCTCGGGTCTTGGCCACTTAAATTTCCTACTGAATGTACTTCTCTACTCGTGAATACTACAGGTGCCCACCTTTTTTGCAGACACCGTATTTCTGTGAGAAAATGCACCCCTGGTTTATGGAGACATATTTTGCTTCTACAATCCTTTCTATATCATTTCAGTAAATGCCTTCGCTTTGATCTAATTGCATTCTCTCTCGCTATCCAGCTACGGGTCTACCTCTGGAGTACTATATTCAGTTCTGAGTGCCACATTTTAGAAGGGCATTTAGGAGCTGATGAGTGTCCACAGGAGGGTGACCAAGTTGATGGAGAGACCTGAGATCATGCCCTATAAGGAATGAGTGAAGGACTTTGTTATATAAGTGGAGTAGAAAAGAGAAAACCAAGGAGGAGCATGACAATTTTTTCCTGTTATTTGAAGGGGGTGTCATATGGAAGGGGAATAAGGCATGTTCTACTAGGCCCTGGGGGAAGAACTAGGCACGATGGGTAGGAGTAACAGAGAAACACATTCAACAGAGCTATTCGGCAGTGAAAGGAACTGCCTCTGGATGGGTTGCCCTCAGTGAAGGGCTTCTTACCACGGCCAGCAGCCACGTACTTTATAGGCACAGGCCACCATCACTCACACCTGCTAGTTGGTGTCTCTGCCTCCTCCCTCTCCACTCTGGTCCGTCCTCTTTCCAGCTGTCAAAGTGACCTTCTTAAAGCCCTGTTCTGACCATGTCTCCCCTCATCCTTAACAAACTCCTTATCCCCTCCAGGACCAAACGTAAAATCCTGCTTGAATTTAAAGTCCTTCATAATTTGCCCCATCCTTCCTTTCCCATCTTCTGACACCTCACTCCCCTCTATGTATTCTGCATCCTGTGACAACTGGACTCTTTGCTGTCTCTTCCACTCAATATGCCATTTTGTCATTCTCTCTCTCTCTCTCTGTCTCTCTCTCTCTTCCCCCCCCCCTTTTCCTCCTCCTTCTCCTCCTCCTCCTCCTCCTCTCTGTTTCCTGGCTTCTCTGGCTTCCTTCAAGTCACAACTAAGAAGCCTTTCCTAGTCCTCCTTCATCTTAGTGCCTTCCTTCTGAGACTACTCCCAATTTATCCTGTATCTATCTTATTTGTACATAGTTTTGTTGTTGTTGTTGCTGTTGTTGTTGTTTTGTATGTAACCTTCTCAATTAGGCTGTGAGCTCCTGGAGAGCAGAAATTTGTTTTTTGGGTGAGTTTTTTTGGGGGGGGAGGTTTTCTTTCTTTGTATCCCTAGAGCTCAGCACAGAACCTGGCACACAGTAGATACTTAATAAATGCCAATTAACTGATTGACTGATTAGAGGTGATTCTTATTCAGGTGTAATTTGGACTAAATCGAGGCTCTTGGATTCTGAGATTCTGTCAGAAACGAAGGAAAAACCGAATATCCAGACCAGAAGGGTCAATGGTGGGTCTGGATCTGGATAAGATCATTGCAAATGCTCACTAATCAGAAGTCCAGGGTCCAGGGTGAGAGTTTGAATTCCCCATCAGAGGCTGCATGGCAGATTTGAAAATGGGTAAGCAGGGACCATTTCATATGTAAAGTTATTTCATAGCATTTAAATCATAACAAAGTCCCTATGGGATTACTGACCAACAAGAATATGCTCCTGGAAAAATGAGGGTGAGTAAATGGAAATTCATCCTACCATATTTCAAAATGTACCATAGAACCACAACTTTAAAACTATCTGGTGCTGACAAAAAATAGAGAAATAGATCAATTAAACAAAATATAGAACCAAGAAATAGAATCCATGTATATATTAGGTTAGTGTTTGATAAACCTGTCTAAAAACTCTGGGGAACGGCACCACTGTGTAATAAAAATTGTTGGGAAAATGTGATAGTTTTATAGCCCCCCCCCAAAATGAATGTACAGTCATATGTCATACCATGTACTAAATAAACTCTTAACTGGATCATCAATCTTAATATAAAAGAAAATGTCTTTCTAAATTAGAAAAAATATGGAATAATATATTTATCTCAGTTATAGAAAGGATGAAAACTCTTATCCATCAAACAAACAGAAGAAATTACTGGAGACCAAGCTGATAGGTTTAATTACCCAAAGATAAAAGGATTTTGCAGAACAAAAACCATTATCTCTAAAATAAAAAAAAGGAAAGAAACATTAGGAAAAAGATATTTCAGTAAAATTTCAGATAAAGATCTGACATCCTGATCCTATAAGGAACTTATACATATTTATAAGAACCATGGCCATTCCCCAACGGTGAAATAGTCATGAACAGAGATTTTCTTTAAAAGGAAAAAAATAGTCATTGCTAATAACCATAGGGAAAGATGTTAAAATTCCCCAGTGATCAGAAAAAATATAAACTGAGGCATCCTAAAGAAACTACTCACTAGGATGGGTGAAGATAGCAAAATATTATAATATTCAATGTTGGTAGGTCAGTAGAAAAATAAGTATTCTGTTACATTATTGATAAGAACTATGGATTGGTACAAATATTTTGGAGAGTGATACGGAAAATTATATAGTAAGAGTTCGCAAAGTGATAGTGCCCTTCGACCCAACAATTTCATTGATAGATTGATGGGGCTTTATCCTAATAATATCATGAAAAATTTTAGAAGTATCAACACAAAATGTGCTCAGCTTTCTTTGGTAATAGCATAGAAAATAGCTGATACCAAATTACCTTTTAATTGTTAGAAATAGGATAGAAAACCTCTCCTCCATCACTTGTTTCAGCTAGGACCATATATCTCAGGAAAGAGTTGTTCCCAACAGGTTACTTATTGATGGGGTTGGTTTGTTTTTGTTTTTTTTTCATTACAAATAGGACAGGACTCCCTTGATTCATTTCTGCCTTCTTTAAGAAAAAACAACAAAACTGATGTTGCCTCCATTCATCTTCAGAGCTGTTAGAATCTGGATTGCAAAAGTAACAGTTATTGTCTCCTCCGTGGAAGAGCAGTTGAGGAACAGGTTGGAATCTAAAAAGGAGGAAGGTGGGACCTTGTTCTCTTTTTCTTCCAGCTGAATAGGGAAACAGGAACCCTGGAAAGTAGAAGCCTCTTGTTAGGTCCTCTCCTGACTCTCTCTTCCTTTCCCAGATTGGGACGTGGGGAAGAGCAAAACTCTCTCTTTGCAATATTCTTCCTCTTCTCCTGGTGAGCCAAGCAATTGTTCTCAGGTGACAAAATACCTGTCTTAGAGGACAGGTCCCAATTTCAATCTGCTCTCATCCTCTTAGAAATAATTTTGTACCTTATACTTTGAGGTTTCTTGTTAATAGTTACTTTTCCATCATATTCAGAATCATTTCAGTAGATTTGTATGTTTGTGCAGAGCTAGGAACTTTGCTTGATAGTCTGGGTCTGTAAGAGTTCCCAACTTATATGATTTTGTGTACACATCATTTAGCTAAGAATTTCTTCTGTTGGAGGGGGGTGGAACCAAGATGGTAGAATAAGGCAAGAATTTATCCTATTGTCCATGTACCTTATAATTCTTATTAAATAAAGCAAAAAAGGAGCCAAGAAGACCTGCATTGAAACCTTGCCTCAGACATTTACTGGCTGTGTGGCCCTGGACAAGTCACTTAACCCCCTTCTTTCTCAGTGTCTTTATTTATAAAATGGCTACAATAATAGCACCTTTCATTACAAGGTTATTGTGAGGATCAATTGAGATAATATAGGTAAAGCCCTTTGCCAATCTCAAAGCTCTATATAAATGCTATCCATCATTCATTCATGCATTAATTTACATAATTGCTTATATATTTATTTACCTATGCATTTAGTGAGAGTTTCCTGGAGTTCTAGCAGCCTGTGCCTCTGCTTCTGAGAGTGCTTGCTTCCTATAAATTTGGGGTGCAAACAGACTTCCTAGCAGTTGGTGGGCAAGGCACTCTTTTGGAAGATCAGAGGAGCCCCTCAGATGCTTCAAGTGGCCTGAAAAGCTGAGCTCTGCTTGGCCCTAAAACCCTAGGAAAGGGTGAATTAGGTCCAGAGGACAGGAGCAACAGCTGAAGTCTCTTGGGTCTGCTTTCAATTACTATTGACATTTCTAAGTCCAGTTCAAGAGTAAAGCCCCAAGTGGTACTAGGGAGTAGCAGGGTTTTTGCACCTGGGATTGACACTTTCTGCTTGCTAATTTTTGAAACGCATGCATACAGATCAATAAATTGTTCTATTATGCACCATAAATTCTACTTTCTTGTAGGTTTTTGTTGTTGTTGCTGTTGTTGTTCATGAGCCTGTAACACAAGGGGACCTTGGAGTTTGCACTGTGATTTCACTTTTCTAGATACAGAAAAGCAACGCTACCATCAGGAGATTCCTGAGCAAATGAGGCAGCCACAGTAATTATCTTGAAGTTGCAAAATCAGCCCTGCAGGCCTGTTCCCTCTTGGCTCTTTGTTTCTTCCTCCCTTCAATTTAGAACTGGCATTTTAACCTTTAGAAAACAGCGGTGGAGAGAGTATTTTTGGAAAAGGTGTTGCTGTCTCATTTTTAGTGGAGATGAGTTTCACTTGCCTAACTTCATGGGCCTGTCTGCATGAATGGCTTAGTTGGACTGAATTGTGGATCCATCAGACTGAAGCAAAGTATATACTGATCTAGTTGTAACTCCTGGAATGTTGGAAGGGAATTAGAAAGAAATGGGTAGAGAGAAATAGAAACACCATCATCCCTGCCATGCCTTCACTGGTAGGCAGGAAGAGTGAGTGCCAAACTTTTAAAAAGACATCAGCGGGGGATGGAAGCAAGGCCAGGTAAGAGGATGAATGTAGGAGTGTGGCATGGTCCATAGAGAGAAGATCAGGAGTACTAGAGCCAAGCCTGGCAAAGGAAGCTAAGGACAACCAAAAAGGAGTTAGTGGTTTTGTCTTGGCCATGTTGGGAGAACAGGCAGGGTCCAAGAAGCAATAGCAAACATCTGCAATGGAGCTGAAAGAATCATCAGAAAGAAGGCAAAAACACTCAACTCTTAGGTGGTTTCTCTTCTCTGTGCCAAGGAGAATGATGGAACAAGCTGGACTAAAAGGGAGCTGATACCCAAGGTAAGAGTGCCTTGAGTGGATTCACCTCTGCTGAATGAATTCAATTCACTTGGTTTATATGACTTCAGCCTTGATCTCAAAAGACTCAGCAGATGTGATCACTAAACTACTGGCTCAGAGTATTATAGAAAATGGAAGCTGTGCCATAGGACTGGAGAAGGGCAAGTATCTGATTTTCCAAAAAAAGAAATAAAGCAGAATCTGCAAATTTTCTGCCACTGAACAGAGTCTGCCAATGAACTTGCCTTTGCTTATCGGGAAAATTAGAGGACATTATTAAGGAGACAGTTGCTGAACATCTAGAAAGGAAGCAGGGTTTGCAAAGAGCCAGCATAGCTGAGGCACGTCCTACTAGATACTTCATTTCTTTCTTTTTTTTTTTTTGACAGGATTTTTGATGGGAATATTAGACTAATAAATAAGGGAAATGCTGTGACTATACTTTTTTTTTTAAAAAAAAGCAAAGATTTTGATAAAGTATCTTATGTTAGTCTTACGGGGAAAAGCTATAAGTTAGATAACAATACAATCTGATAGAATCAGAGGGTGATTGGACAGCCAAACTCAGAGCAGGTGTTAATGTTTTAATGTCAGGGCAATAGAAGGTCTCCAGTGGAGTACCACAAAGATCTGTACCTGGCCTTGTTTAGTTGTTGTTTTTTAACATTATTCTCAATAACTTTCTTTTTTCACTTTGTTTTTTGTAATTTAATATTTTATTTTTTCCCATTACATGTAAAAACAATTTTAAAATTCTTTTTTTCTTCTTCTTCCCTTGCCCCCATTGAGAAGGCAAGCAATTTGACATAGGTCATACATGTGTAGTCGTGAAAAACATATTTCAGAGGGTGGAGCCAAGATGGTGGAGTAAAAGCAGGAACTTGCTTAAGCTCCTGCACCAACCACCTCCAATACCTGTAAAATATGAATCTAGACAACTTTTAGAGCTACAGAACCCACAAAGTGACAGAGAGAAGCAAATCTCCCACTGAAGGTAGCCTGGCAGGCCAACAGGAAGGGTCTATCACACCAGGCTGGGGGCTGAGCACAGTCCTGCATGAGCCACATGGGCCCAGACCTGGGGTGCCCCAACCAGTGGCCCAGACCAGCCAGAGCAGACTTCAGGAGAGTGAAACACCAGCAGCTGTGGCAGTTTCCAGACTTCTCAACCCATAAACACCAAAGAGAAAGTAACAGGTCAGTAGGGAACTCTGTTGGAACTGGGTGAAGGAAGAGCACAGTCTAGCCCCTGCCACCTGGGCTAAAGGTGGCAGTGGTGGGGCTGCTGCAGCTGCTGCCATGTGGCTGCCTCTGGAGCTCATGGCCTGTAAATTGTAGGGGGACCAAGCTACCATTCATAGGGTAATCACTCTCACTTTGACCTGTTTGGATCTGGGTCACTTCTTGCATCGTGGTCCTGGGGTGAGGAACACCAGTGTCCAGAGCTTGTGGTGGCTATAGAGAGGGCACCATCCTCTTAGCTCTGGCAACATTTGTGAAAACTCCAGCAATTTGGGACACGGTTCTCTCCACTCTGGAAGCAGAGTTCTACCATGGCGAAGAGCTCAAAAGTCAAGTAATTGGCTGGCAAGATGAGCAAGCAGAAGAAGCATAATCAGACCATAGAATCCTTTTTGGGGGACAAAAAGGATCAAAAAATGGAACCAGAAGAAGATGACAAAGTCAAAACTTCTACATCAAAAAACACATTTCTACCTAAGTCATGCTATGAAAGAAAACAGATAAGAAAACTCCAAGAAAAAAAAGAAAAAGTTCAATAATTTTCTTAAAGGTACAGGTGGCATATTTATCAAGTTTGCAGATGACACAAAGCTGAGAGAGACAGCTGAAACAGCAGATAACACTATCATGATCCAAAGAGATCTTGGCAATCTGGAGTACTGGGTGAAAGCAAATAAAGTGACATGCAGTCAGGATAAATGTAAGATCTTGCACTTGAGTACAAAAGAAAATCAGTATAACACAGGAGACACATAGATAGCAGTTGTTCTGAATAAGCTCTGGGGGCTTGGCAGACTCCAAGCTCAATATAACTCTGCAGTATCCCAAAAAATGCAAAGATCTCATATTACATTGAGGAGGCGTCATTTCTAGGACAAGAGAGATGCTACCATATGTTCCCAAAGTGGGGGTTACTGTTCCCTGGGAGGGGGCAATAGTAGACTCGGGTGCACTTGGTGGGGCATTGAGTAAAAAGAAAGGAGAGGTGGAAGTGTAAGGAAAAAAGAGAAGATAAGAAAATTTGGAAAAACCATTCTACATGTTTCACGTGTTGTATAACAGAGTTAAAGTTGTACTGATTACAGTATTTTCCAAATAAACACACAAAATGCAAGTGATAACTGATCAGTGGTCAAGTCTGTCAACAGGTCTTAACAAGCAAGTGTTGGTAAGCATTGTCAGGAAGTTCAGCATGTATTGGCAGGAATATGTGTGTGATGATTTGTTCATCCGAGGAAGAATTTGTTTTGCTTTTTCACATGTTTGTTCCAAGAAATTTTCCTTTTTCTTTTAATCAATGCAGTAGAGGGAGAGAAAAAAAATATTTCAGTTTTTCTCTTTAAAAATTTTTTTATATATAGTTGTTGGGTCCCAGTGCTACAGATATGTGATGTTGCATGGACTTACACTTAAGGTCACTGTGTTGTTAGGTTTGTTTAATTGTTTTATTTGGTTTCAAGAGAGCTCTCATGGAATAAGGGTACTATATAAAAGTTTATGATATGGAAATAAACACATCAAAACTTTAAAAAAAACTTTTAAATCAACAGTTAGTCAACAAGAATTTATTAAGTACTTACTATGTCCAGGACCCTGAATTAAGCACTGGAGATGAAGAGACAGAAGGGAAATAGCTCCTCCCCTCAAAGAGATTACATTCTAATGAGAGAGATGACATGAACATGTAAAATATACACAAAACAGATGTAAAATGGATAAAAGCTAGTCCTGGGAGACCAAACTGGAAAGATGACTCAGGAAGAAAGGAAGTTATGCTTAGGAACCTGGCAATTTCAGAGGAGATGGCCCAGGAGTCACAACATGAAGAATATGAAAATTCTGCAAAGAGTGTGAGACAGAAAAATAATGATGGGATGAAATAACGGCAGATTAATGTAACAGAATTCAATAGCACTGTAATAAAGGATGTACGTGAAGAAGATAAGGAAATTATGGCAAGATTCCAATGAAGCAATATAAGAGGGCTCAATCCAATAACCAGAAGAACCACCATATTCCTGACAACTGTTAAAAAGAAAACAGAGGCCATGGTGACAGAGCTTCAGATAGAGACTTCAAAGAAGATGGACATGGAAAACATTTTTGTTCACTTTTTACTTGGTTTGACTTTGTTTTGTTAAAATGAGTGGGGTACATATATACATATATATATATATATACACATACACACACATACATACATATATACCCATACATACATATATATACATATATATGCACATACATATATATATACATGCACACATATTTATGGTTCCATGTATTATTTTGTTCCTTATTTTGTGTACTTGAATATTCATTTTTATTGATTATTATTAAATATATAAACAGATTTTAAGAACAGTTGTGGATCCATTTTTCTTTCCACCATGCAACTCCGCTAACGTGTCTGATTAGTAACAACAACAAAAAGCAAAACAAAATAACATTTAAGATTTGATGGGTGCATTTTGGTTTTGGATTACTTTCATATAAAAGTCTTGTATTTAGATTTAATTTCTCTTTATGTTTAATATGATATTTTGCTTTTTATTTTTCTTTGGTACAGTAAAATATTTTATATAAAAACCAAAACAAATAAAATCATTACAATTAAGTAGATAGAGGCAACTAGGTGGCACAGTAGATAGAATGCTGAGGCCTGGAGTCAGGAAACCTGAGCTCAAATTCAGCCTCAGACACTTCCTAGCGGTGTGACCTTGGACAGGTCACTTAGTTTCCTCAGTTTCCTCATCTGAAAAATGGGGACAATAATAGAATTTACTTCCCAGGCTTGTTGTGAGGATCAAATGAGTTAATAATAATTGGAAAGTGCCTAGTACATAGTAAGCGCTATATACATGCCAGCTATTATTATTATTATCATCATCATTATTAAATTATGATTAAAATAATAAGATAATATAAAAAATAAGATAATAATATAAAAGGCTTCCCATATGTGTTGAGAACTGAAGGGATCTGAGAGGTAGAGATGAGGGAGGAAGAGAGTTCCCAGCACGGCGGACACGGCGGACAGCCAGGGTGTGTACAAAAGCGTGTGGCTTAGGCTAAAACTGCACATCTTTTCATATTAGGCCCACGATCACTTTGACTAGAGTCCATTTCAACAATTAAAGCAAAAACAAAGATCAGTATGCTACTTTCAGTAATACTCGTTTTAACTGCTATTTTAAAAATTGCAGAAAAGTTGCTAGGAAATGAATAATATTCAAGTATCTTTTATGATTTTTATACCCTTTGCAAATGGTTTCTACCAGATCAGATTTTGTGGTTGTATTTCAGTTGCATTTCAGTCATGTGGGGTTTTCTTGAAAAAGATACTGGAATGGTTTGCCATTTCCTTCTCCACCTCATTTGACAGATTGAGGAAACTAAGGCAAAAAGGGTGAAGTGACTTGTCCAGGGCCACACAGTTAGTGATGAGTTCAGATTTAAACACAGGTCTTCCTGACTCCAGGCCAGGCACTCTATCTGCTGGGCCACCTGGCTGCCCACTATATACAAGCCAGCTATTACTAGCTCTTGTTATTAGTCACAGGAATCAAACCTAGTGAATTTAGTGAAGATATGGAGAACTATTTCCAGTATCTTCTTCACATTCTGCACAATTTCTTCAAAGAGCCTGGAAAAAGTACCATATTCTTAGCATATATATGTGTATTTCTAATATAGATTCAATGAATTAAATACTAGAAGCCTAGAATATGAGAATTGGGGCAGGAGGAATTTTAGAGGTCATGACTCTAAACCCCTTATTTTACAGATGAGGAGACCAAGACCAAAGGGCTACATGAACTACCAAGCTCACATAGAATCGACTCCTTCATGCTCTCCCCATATTCTAGAAATTAAACTCAAAATACATCCACATGATACAAGACACAGATACACTGAGAATGGCTGTGAGACTTAGAACTCTGATTTGATGTTTAGCTACAAGTGATTCAAGTCCCCGATCTCTGCGAGTCAGCAGCACCAGCCATTAAAAAGGACCTGCTCTCGAGAGGAGTAGGGCCTCAGATATCACACAGGTCTTCCCCTTTATTCTTCATAGGACAAAACTGAGGCCCAAGGCAGTGACCTAAGGAGTATGTGGCAGTCAGGACATGAACCCCAGCTCTCAGCGGGCACTGGCCTCTGTGTCTCGTATCCCTGGGCTCCCTCTAAACTCAACTCAAGCATTAAGCTCTCAGAAGAAACTTTCTGGATTTCCCCAGTTTTGATCACTTTCCCCTTACTGCCACCACCCCTGCCACCATTATTTTGCGTTCACTTTCTGTACGCACGTGTGTGTATGCATGTTGCATTCCTGTCTGTGTGTATGTGTGTGTATATATACATATGTATATGTATATATGCATTCTTGTCTGTGTGTATGTGTGTGCGTGTGTGTATATATCTCTATCTCTATCTCTATATCTATATCTATATATGTATATATGCATTCTTGTCTGTGTATGCTACTCCCCCCCAATAGGTTGTAAGCTCATGAAGGGCAGGGGCTGTTTCATTTTTGTCTTTGTAATCTTAGAGCTGAGCATAGTACCTAGAACACCGTAGATGCATAATAAATGCTCATTGAATCGAACTGAATTTCCAGTACTTAAGAGAGGGAGAAAATACAGAAATAGTAATTCTCCAATAAGTTTCTAAATCCGTACAGTTGCAAGCACAAAATAATTTCCAGCTATTTACCTGATAATTTTACTACCTGAAATTTCAGGAACAGGATTTCAAACTCTTTTTCATCCCGTCCAAGACTCTTCACCATTCTAACAATGCTGACTCTGTCTGTAAATGTTGGAAATAATCTAATTACCCTAGAATTAGAAATGAGGTAACAAAGGAAGACACTTGTAATTTAAGAAATTAAAGAGAACAGTAGTGCATATAGTCTGAATATATAAAGGTACGAATTATTCTAGAGGGAATGTCTTCAAAGCTTTGTTATTATGCCTTTGTCCTAAAATTAAAATACAGCAAACTCTTATTATTTCAATAGTGGTCAATTCACAATGTCAGTGGTCACTTTGTGTATATACAGCAGGAGATCTGGTTTCAGATTTCCCCTTAGGTACTGACCAGCTTTGGGGACCTTGGTAAATGTTCTAACCCATCAGAGCCTCAGTTTCTTTCCTGGAAAAATGGAGATAATACTCCTCTTTAACCCATGCCTTCAGAGTTGCTTTGAGTAAAGCACTTTGCAAACCTTAAACCACTATACAAGTGTGAGTTGTTATGAATATAATCTGATTGAGAATACTATTTCCCAGCTTAATCATTAAACTTATGCTTTATATACTTTATTCATAATGGATATTTTGAAAACTTAAGTAAGAATCAGATGACTGTGGAAGTGACAGTGAAGTTCGGGGAATGGGGGAAGGATGGAGGTGACTTGGGGTGGGGGTGATTTGATATATTTCCCTTCCTACTGAGTATCTAGGCAAACTGAGCAAAGGAAGAATGTCTGGTTGGAAATCTGGAAAATCTGGAAAATGAGAGTGTTGGACACAGTGGCCTTCTATGTCTAAATCTATGGTTCTATGTAACCTAGTCCTCTGTGTGGAGGTATACTTTTTAGGATCTACTATTTCAGGACAGCTAGGCAGCCCAGAGGATAGTGAGGAGCTGAAGTCAGGAAGGAAATGAGGTAACAAAGGAAGTTCAAATCTGCCCTCTAACATTTATTAGATGGGTGATCCTAGGTAAATCATTTAACCTCTGTCTATCTCAGTTTCCTTAGCTATAAAATGGAAATAATCATAGCATTTACATCCCAGGATTGTTTTGAGGATTAAACAAGATAATATCTGTAAAGCACTTAGCACAGTACCCTGGTGCACAGTAGGCATTTAATATGTTCTGCCTTCCTTCCTTTCTTCCTTCTTTCCCTCTTTCCTTCCCTCCTTCTTTCCTTCCCTTCTTCCTTTCTTCTTTCCTTCCTCAACTCCCTTCCTCCCTCCTTCCCACCCTCCTTGCCTCCTTCCTTTCTTCTTTCTTTCTTCCACTGTCTTCCTCCCTCTTTCCTTCCTTTCCTCCTTCCTTCCTTTCTTCCTTCCTTCCCTCTTTCCTTCCCTCCTTTCCTTTTCTTCTTCCTTTCTTCTTTTCTTCCTCTACTCTCTTCCTCCCTCCTTCCTTCCCTCCTTCCTTCCTTTCTTCTTTCCTTCCTCCACTCTCTTCCTCTCTTCCTCCTTCCTTCTTTCACCTACATAAATTTCTTGGTATCACAACATCTATTGGAGTGCAGCATATCTCTAATAAGATGAACCTGAATAGGGATAAACATGAAGTCTTTGTCCCAGTCAGACAGAGTATTCATTCCAAGCACCACATTATAGGAAGGACAATGATAAACTGGGGAGGATCCAATTTAGTGAAGACCTTCTTAGGTCGTGTTGGTATTCATAGTGGTTGAAGGGCCTGGATCAGAGAAGACTGGAGATGTACACGATACTTCCTTGAAGTATTGGAAGGGCTGTCATGTGAAAGACAGATGAAACTTATGCTTCTTGGTCCCAGGGTAAAGAATAAGGAACAATTGGTAAAAACAGCAAAGGGACAAATATAGGCTAGATATGAGGAGAACCTTCTCAACAGTTTGAGCTATTCCAAAGTGGAAAGGGTTACCATGGCGAGGTAGTGGCTCTGCCTTCATGGAAGACTGAGTGCCGTGGTCTACCACATTTGGAGGATATTTCTTATTCAGCTATAAGATAGATGTGATGGCCTTTGGGGCCTCTCTGTACTCTAGATTCTGTAAACAAATCCTGTCGGTTCTAGAAGATACCAGAAAAGGTAAGATAAGAAGGGGTACCCCCAAAAGAGGTGTAAAATGGAGAGATGACATCCAGCATGGAAGAGAGGGAACAGGGAAAGTTTCATGAAAGAAGTAACATTTGAGCTAGGCCTTGAAAGATGGGTGGAACGTGAATGACTAGAAATGGAAAGGTGGTATAGGTAGTTAGGGGTGAGGGAGCATTTCAGGAAAATAAAACAACTCAAAAAAAAAAAACAACTTACAGACAAAGTTAGTTCCTTATTCCTCATTTCATCTCCCCAACCCCACTGGCAAAATGAGGAGAATTTTTTTTGCCAGATTGCTTGACTAAAAAAGTAGGTTTATTAGTTCTCCTGTGGTTAAAATGAGGCATCGTTATTTCAAATACCTCTCAAAGGAGGTTTTGCTGTATTTTCTTTATTATTGAATTATATAACTCAGCTCTACTAGTTCTAAATTTCAATCTCATAAACTCTACTCTGCACTAACAGAGAGAGAACACTTGGATTCTAAGCTGCTTAGTGAATACTATTTGAATAAATTGCCACAGGGAACAGAAACATTGGACCAAGCCTGTTGGGACAGGAGCTATGAGACTCAAATCTAAGCTGACTGCCTAATACTGTAGTCCCCTCCAAGTAAATGGTTGGTCAGTGTTTAAACAAGAACTTCAGTTAATGGATAATATAGTTTAAAGACTTTTTGAAAACTGTATGTGACATTATCATTGTCCTATGATGTGGATATATTTTTGAAGACTTTAAAAAATTATATGCTAACATCATTTTCCCAATGTGGAATGGTTTGTCATCCAAAAAACAAGTGTCTACTTCAATATGTTTTTAAACTTTGCTGTACAAGTAACATTCTCAGGTCTTTGTGATAAATACATTCCTTCTATTGAGGGAAAACTGTAAAGAATTCTGTCTGAAGGCTGAAGCTTTCGGAAAATAACTTCCACTCTTTTTCTCTAATAGATAGTAAGATATGTTACCTGTTTACAGGGTGCTTTCAAAGGTTGCATTCTTTTGTGGGGTTAGGACAGAGTTGCTTGCAGGAATAAATTTGTGATATATCAAGTTAGTGTTGTTCAGTGGTATCACAAAAAAAGAACTCCAAAAAGCCGGGGTCAGAATTCTGCTTTTGCCACTTACTGGGTGTGCAGCAATAGAACTCTGAGCCTCAGGCTTCCATCTTTAAATAAAGGGGAATGATCATGCCTACAGTCCTGTACCTACCTCACAACATTGTTATGAGGATCAAATGAGATGATAAATGTAAAGCCTTTTGTAAAGTACTAAATAAAAATACTCTACACACATCAATTATGACTGTGTCCTCAAACAATTTTCTGCTGCATAAACTTGAGAGGGGAGCCATCCTGCTGTGGACTGATCAGGGTTCTACTACATTCACCCAGCAAGTATTCCTATAATAGCAGAATCTACCCATCCTCTTCTTGTAAGGGGCCACACAATACTTACATACATATCCAGAAAGGCAAAATGCAAAGGTTATGATGATATATAGGTCACCAGACAAAATGTCCAAGATGGGTTGGGTGAACCAAGTATGGTTGAAGGAAGGATAAGCCACAAGGGGGTCCAAAGTATCAGTGAGGTTGGTGTTGAGATAATCCTGGAATCAATCAATCAGCAAGCACTTACTGAGTGCTTACTTCCTACCGATCACTGTCCTAGGTGCTGGGGTCACAAAGACAAAAAGGAAACAGTCCCAGCCCTCAAAAAGCTTACATCCTAGTCAATCAATGCATTTATTAAGTGCCCATTATGTGACAGGGAATGGAGATGAAATACAAAATTAAGACAACCCTTACCCTCAAGTGGAAATGGAAATTCCCACATTGGAATGGAATCATCTAAGAGAAGATAGCAAGAGGATGATTTTAGAGAAACCTGGAAAGACTTACATGAACTGATACAGAGTGAAGTGAGTAGAACAAGGAGAATATTTAGCACAGTAATAGCAATATTGTATGATGAACAACTGTGAATGACTTAGCTATTCTCAGCAATACAGTGATCTGACAATCCAAAAGACTCATGATGAAAAATGCTATCCATCTCCAGAAAAAGAACTGGTGGAGTCTGGATACAGACTGAAGCATTCTTCCTTTCTTTCTCTTCTCTTCCCTCCTTCTTCCCTCTTTTCTTCAAATTTTCTTCCATAAAATGATTAATATGGAAATATATTTTACATGATCAAATAAATATAACCTATATCAGGTTGCTTACTATCTCAAGGAGGGGGAGAAGAAGGAGGGAGGGATAGAATTTGGAACTTAAAACTTTAAAAAAAGAATGTTAAAATTGCTTTTATATATAATTGAGGAAAAATAAAATATTATTTTAAAATTTTTAAAAAGACAGCAATGTTCAGGTAATGGAGAGTATGGTGGGACAGACTACAGGAATGTGAGTGGAAGCTACTTGACAAATAAAAATGTGATCAAAACAATTCTATGTGGAATATTCAATTCTTAATTAAATGGAGAGTATTGTGATTAATTCACTGAACAACACGTATTGAAGGAATTAATGATTTTAGATTGTTTCACTTACAGTGAAAGGAACCTTACACAAAAGAAAGGCTAAATGCAACCAACTCACTTTGCTCATTGAAAGAACAACTTTAAGTATTCTGTAAGTTCACAAATGACTGCTGTTACAATCTTTTGGGAGGCTGACACTTAAATCTTATCAGAGTATAAAGCAGCTTCCAAGAAGGCTGAAAGGCATTTTATATTTCACCTGGGCTCTGCACTGTCTTCCTCAAAGTCCCTATCTTCCTGCACACCCAGTCAGGCTCTGGACTTCCATGTGTTAGTGACTTTCTCCAACAAAGACACACTCCATGCCACCATCCAAGATCCAGGATTTCTAGCTCTCTCAGACTCTCAACTTTCCTCCCCTGCTATCCTGGGCACATCTACCTTGAGGCTGATGCTTGGTCACCTATTCAGGAAAGGAAACATAAAGTGGAAAAGGTAATCAAGGGTCCAGGCACATGTGCCCCATGTGGTTTCCTATTCTTGCTACCACATGAGAATGGCCCCCACCATGGTAGGATGGTGGAGGATTGGCTCATTGGAAGTCTCAGAGTTGAAAGATGCCACCCGGAAGGCTAAACAAATAGAGAACAGGCTAGAAGTCATTTCTCCTTTCCATTGGTACAGCATTCCACCTTGCTGCTACTGGACAGGTTGAGTGGATGACTAGCGTTTTGTGCATCATCCTAAAGAGACAAATTCTTTCAACACTGGGCTCCTACCTGATCAGATGCAGCTGGAAATTCATCAACCCCAAAGGCCCAAGGATTAAGTCACCATGTCCCCAAAGTTCCCAGAAGTTTCCAGGGGATCTCCAGGCACATGTTCCTTGGGATAAACCCCATAGGCTAACTACAATAGTATTCTGTCTGCCTGATCAGATCTCTATATTTGGGGATATTGTGTTCAACTCTGGACACCATATTCTAGAAAAAATAATAGCATCTATATAGTGCCTCTAAGATTTGCAAAGTACTTTACAAATATTATCTCATTTGATCCTCACTACAACCCTGCTGGGTAGGTGCATTTGAAATAAGAGGAAGTTGAGACAAATAGATGTTGTGACTTGCCCATGGTCATATAGCTAGTAAATATCAGAGGCTGGATTTGAACTCAGATCTTCTTGACCTTAGGATCAGCATTCTATAGAACTCTTCTAGAAAAAAGGTGAATAGGATGGTTAGAGGAGAGGCTACCATTTCAAATAAAGATCAGTCAAATAAACTCAGTCTGTTTAGCTTGGAGAGGAGACAGTTACCTTAAAATACATGAAGGCTTGCCTTGTGGAAGATGCATTAGCCTTGGTTTTCTTGGCCCCTGGGCCAAGAGTTGAGCTCGATGTAAGGAAAAAATCTTGTAGTAGTTGAAGCTGTGCCAAAAGAGGGCACCTTTGGAGGGCATCATTCTTGCCATGACTTCTAATTCATACTTTAAAGTTTGCAAAGTTTGTTCTTTACGACAAAATCATGGGAGGCAGGTAGCATAACTACGATCATGGCTTTACAGTTAAATGGGGATGTGTTGAGGCAGCCCTAGACTAACATATTTGTCGGAATGAAACTATTGAGCCTCACCTACATAGTCATGTACATGCAGGAACTCCAAAGCATTGACACCTGCCACTTTAATATCTGCCTTCATTTGTTGCCCATAAGTAGATCCATAGAAACATTCAGTTGCTTGTTTTTGTTTGGGGTCTGCCATTTTCTTCTCCAGCTCGTCTCCAGATGAGAAGAGTGAGACAAACAGGGATAAGTGACTTGCTCAAGGTCACCCGGCTAGTAAGTGTCTGAGGTCATATTGGAACTCAGGAAGATGAGTTTTCTGAACTCCAGGCCTGGTATTCTATCCATGGTGCCACCTAACGGCCCACCATTAATCAAAGATACAGATAATTCAATTCAATTATATAGTTCAAATTTACATTTATTAATTATTAGTCGATTAAAGCATAATAAGGTATGTCGCATCAGAAATTTAGAAAACATCCACTTATATTTACTAAATTATTATCTTCAATAAGAAGATTTTAAATGAAAACTTATGAAAGCCAATCATTATCTTTCTAGGCTAAATCTGAACAATGCCTCCAAGATCTAAGAAGGTAAAGTTAGAGAGCAAACCCAAGTCGGCAAAACAGAAGATAGCTTGTAAGTATCAGTCTTCATGAAAAAATATTCTCATGGATTCAATTTCTTATATGTGAATTGGAAACCAAAATGGATGGGACCTTATCTATATAATAAAAGGAATTACAGTTGTTTCATAATATTAAGCATGTGAGATATTTAAATTTATGGAGAGGTATTTTTGAGTGTTCCAATGAAATTAGAAATTGGAAAAATAAGCTACCTTCTAGTTTCTGTCCTACTTAATATTAATTAACTCATGAATGCTTTTTTAAAAAAAATTATGTGGTCAGGGGAGCTATTAGAACTGTTTTTAATGTTTCAATTTATTTTATAAACTATATGAGCTTATGTGTTATTTTATTCTAAACTTTTACTTAAAATTTCATATGAAATGTACTTTTTATGCAAAAAAGTAAATCTGACATAATTTCATTGTATTTTAGATGAAGAAGCAGTCCCAGTTTCTATGGAAAGTGTTGGTAAGTTGCATCATTACTTCAATTTTATTCATAGTTTTTCAATACTTTATCATGGAATAAAGAGAAAAGATCATTGAGAATTAAAGTGATTCATAAATATATTCATAGATAAAATAGTATCACACATAGACTATAAAGGTAGAACTTTAAAGGATGGAATAAAAAAAAAAGTCTAGAAAACTGAATTCCAAAACAGAAATAGACTTAATTTACCAGTTCTAACATAGTGTTTTTCAAACCCTGGTCCATGGCCTAGCAACTCATTTTCATCCGTTGTGGAGAATCAATTGATCTAATCTGATCAAATTCCCAACCTTCATCTTCTTTTCCCATTCTCATATCTTTTTAAGCCCTCATGTTCCTGAATTCATTAAGTTGCTCAAAGCAGACGCTGCTCTAGGCAAAGTCGTGAATTATATCATGTGACTACAAAGGAAAACAAACATACCAGAACCAAGATATTCAAATATCTTGTCAAAAGTTGGTTGCCTTCAAGATATAGTCTTCTTGGAAATGGTAATCTTACTCTTAACTTGGATGCTTCTGCAACTCAAAATATAAGTTGTCTTTTAGACCTATTTTCAAGAGGCTGAGACACATCTTTGTGAATTTCCTCAGTGGTGACAAATGTCCATCCTTTGAGGGTAGATTTGATTTCTGTAAGAACCAGAAATCATTTGGAGCCATGGTGGGTGAATAAGGTGAGTGATCTAGCCGGGCAACTATTTTTGGTAGAAAATTATTTGCGTCTACAGATTTAAAACAGAAAACAATATTAGTAGCTCATGAATAAGCTTTGAGGTAGCACTTTGGTCCAGCAACCCTCAAGGAGATTACCTTGAAAAGACAACACCCTTTTGATGTACCAGAGAATCAGAGCTATCAAATGTTGAGCTGGAAAGGATCATTTCATTCACATAGATCACGTATCACCTAGTTTAGGAAGACCTTCATCCAAAACAGATCATTGAACCAAGAGTTTAAAAGAATCTTGAAATCATCTAGTCAGCCCATCTCTTAGCAGGAATCTCACCCATAACATCACCAACAAGTGGTCATCTAGCTTCCATGTGGAGGGCCCAGAACTTCTGTCAGCAGCACCATTATGTTTTCAGGTAGCTCTCATTGCTCAAAAGTTGGGGTTTCTCCTTACAGTCTATTTACTTCTTTTCTGATCACCTCTAATGATCTTCCATCCTTTGACTTTATACTTTCAGTGATGGGGAGCTAGTTACTTAAGAATGCATTCTGTTTTAGTAAATGAAATACCTGTTTATTTAAAAAAATTTTTTTCTGTGCTCCCACCCCCAGAATTCACGGAAGTCAGGGTTGATCAAAATATCGTCACCTCCTTTACTCATATTGCCCCCATCCAGAGACGAATATAGTTATTGTAAAATTTCCACAAACGTGGATAAGAAGAGAAGTATAAACACACAAAGAAACAAATGCATTTGTCCTGTGCAAAATAATCTTTATTTTACCCTGCAGAAAATGCAGACCACACCCGAGGCTCACAGGAGCCTGTAAAAAAACTTAGAAAACACAGGTTAAATGATTTGCCTAGGATTGCAGTGTGGTTGGGTGGTACAGTGGATAGTCAGGAAGACTGTGTGACCCTGGGCAAGTCACTTAACCCTGTTTGCCTCAGTTTTGTAAAACAAACTGGAGAAGGAAAAGGCAAACCACTCCAGTATCTTTGCCAAGAAAACCCCAAATGGGGTGACAGAGTCGAACATGACTGAAAAAAACCAACTGAACAACATCAAAGGGTTATGCAGTTAGTAAGTATCAAAGTCTAAGGTTACATTCAAACCCAGGGCTTCCTGCTTCTAAAAGCAGTGCCCTGTCCACTGTGATATCTAACTGCCTAAACAGCCCCTTCTTTGCCCTCCCCCACCACCACCACACACTGATTCCCTCTTTCCTTTCTCTTTTAAGCAACACAACATGTTATGCTTGGCCTCCTTGTCCTGAGGAATATCAGGTTACATCACTCAGAAATTGTTATTGCTATGATTGAAACAACGGATATTTAAGTCTTTAAATCCCTCAGAGCCCAGAGTGTCAATTAACTCTCTTGGTTTATCACAAACCTGTGTTTCATTTGTTAACAGAACAGGTCTAGAAAAACACTCCTTCCTCATCTTAGTATGCCCCAGCCCTCCTTCAGGCAGTCTGGGGAAGCTTTCCTATGCCTCTGCACAATCATGTTTGTTCCCTGTATTCATAACTGAAGGAAAGATTAAATTTCAGTTATGAGGTTGCAGAAAATAAATATGTGATATTTTCCCCTTCAAGTTCACAACACCGTGAAATCTATCTATCCACAGACCCCCCTGGAAGAATTCCTAGTGTAGAAGATACTCCAAGTAACATGTAGATATTCAATGTGGCTTTTAGTAGACAATCACCTCTCCTTTCTTGGTCCATCTGTTTCTTTTTTATTTTATTTTTCATTCTGAACTTAACAAATACCAAAAAGGAGGAAAAAATATTTCAATATTAGCCAATATTGGTGATAAGAATTTCAGGCTAATAAGAGGGACACTGAGAGGCACATAGCATCCCCCAGAATGGATGGCCACCTACCCTGCCTATACCTAGACTTGGTTCTGGCTGCCTTTCTTTTCCTATGCTTTTTGAGCATTCTTGATTTTTCCCCCTCTTCTGCCCTTTGGTCTTCAGTCTCTTATTTATTTCTCTAGGACCAAATAGCATTCAAACCTATTTAGCCAGAGCAGTGCTGCTTGTATGTGAGGCTTGATGAGCAGACATGATAAAGCTGCCAGAAACAGTCAATACCTTGTTGTGAAACATACCGAAGAATAGCCATATTCCTCTGCCTGAGGAATCCAGTGTTTAAATCAATAGCCACAATGTGATTTTAAAATATAAGGAAGGACATATTCTAGAGAAGGGGTTCTTAACCTATTTTGTGCCGTGAACCCCTTCTCAGAATCCTCTTTTTAAAGGCACAAAATAAAATACATAGGATTAACAAGGAAACCAAAAACATTTAAATACATGTTATCTGTCTTCTCTGCGTATCTATCATCAATTGGTCATCTATCTCTGAGTATGTATGTCCCTATGTATGTATCTTTATCTATCTGTCTATCTACCTGTAACAAGTTCACAGACCTCAGGTTAAGAATCCTTGAAGAAAAATCATAGGATTACATGATTTAGAGATTGGAAAAGATTTTAACGATCAGCCTCATTTGACCATTTATTGAAGGAGGTATTATAATTGTATGTAAGATGCATGCAAATATATATCTTAAGTAACTGTAGTGTTGTTGTAATGTTGTTTTAATGTTGTAGTGAGAAATCCTTACTAATGGAAATGAATTGGTTACATTCACATAACCCTCCTTCCTGGGCCACATCCACACCAGGAATTTGAGGGCTAGGTTATAGTTCAGAGTTTCTCTTTATCATTCCCCTTATTTCTGGGGCCCAATCCTACCTGGTCACCTGGGAGATAATTACCATTCTTTCAGCCCTGTGGAATGTTTTTACAGCTTACTGGATCTCCTGGAAATAAATGAACAAGGAGGAATGTAACTCTTTTTCCCTTTTGTGGGTGGCCTCACACATCTGTGGTCAGTGTCTAGCTGATCTGAGAAGTCTTCCATGGTCTGCCGCCCTATTTGGCAGCTAACCCCTTGAAGTGGTATTTAATAACACATGTCAGTAACAATGGGAGGAAGTAATAGTCATTTTTGTTTTCTCCAGTCCTGGGGGCATAGTGCCCTGCTGGACAAACCCTTGGGTTCCTCTCTGGGTGAACTTGAGAGAGCAGAGGTCTCCAATGGCTGGAGCCAGTGGGCCGACGGGTGAGTGGTGGGCTGGAGGGTAGATGGTCAGAGGCTAAAGCCTAACATTTTGGAGGTTTACTTAAGTTTGGTGCTTGATATTTGGTGGGTAAACAGGCTGTCTGTTAACTGGAGAGCTCTTACCATCTGATTTCAGCTTGGAAATGTTCCCTTCATCTTATTATTGTTAGGGAAAAAAAGTACACTTAGCAAGAATCATAATAGGTGGCTCAGAAATCTATGCTCAGATAGACAATTATTCTTTTTTGTGGAGAGTATTGGGATTATAGAATTAAACGAACTGGGGTGAAATGAAAAATGAGCTCTCAGTAATTGTCTCCTGCATTTGGAACATGGCAGTCTCTATTTTTCTCTGAAAAACATTGGGTACATTTGGGAGGCATCATTCAAGAAAGCACGTGGGCTCCACCCAGCGGCAACTAAAGGCAAAACTGCTTTTATTCAAACACTATACTGCAGTGTGTTAAATCAGTTGGTTTTTTCCAAAGACGACATCAGTGGAAACATCTGATATACGCTAGACATTGTTCTATCTGGGTGCTAGAGATACGCAGGCACCACTGCATATCAAAACAAATCCGTATGCTATTATTAAGTACCTACAATATGCCAGGTAATGCTGGAAGGAGTTGGAGATGAGGTGGTTTGAGGGACAGAAAGATGGGCTCAGTCTAAGAATTAACTATGTTCCAAAAGTTTATCTGCAAATTTGTTGTCTGGAACTCAGAAGACATTTTCTCAGGGAACTATGTAATTCATGGGAGTTCAGATGAATCACTGACTGATTTGGAAAGAGAGTGGGATTTAATTGACCAGGAAAAGTACTACAACTCTCCCTTCCTTCCCTCCCCTATGCTGCCCACCTTGTTTCCTAGGAACAGTCCCACTGAGAGGGAGGGCTGTCTGTTTTCTCCTTTTTCCCTTCCTGTGTTTCCAGGCCCTCCCCCAACTGTGGGCCTCCATGTGACACAGAGACTGTGGTCTTCAGCTGCCAAGGTGAAAAAAGTATATGTTGCCATTAGAGCACCTTGAATGAACCTTAACGGATGGGCACTAGTTAACAGTTCTGCCCATGAAACCAGTATGGGGATGCAAAAAAAGAATAGGAAGGTACTGAAGCCAGGGGTTCCTTCTCAGTCTCATCACTTCTCCCCACCTCATAGTGACACCTGACAAAGGGGCAAAGAGAGAAGCCAGGGCCACGGGGAGGAAGAAGATCCAGGATACAGTGGGGTCTTTTATGGAGAAGGAATGAAAGGAAAGAGGAGAGGGGAAAGTAACCATAGCAGAGAGAGAAGAGGCATTCTCACTAGGAATTCTGAAGGTTGAAATGATGGAGGACTTTTCTCTATCTGCTTATTCTCTTCTTTGAGGTTCTTGCATCGTGGGCATTTTTTGATTAAATGAGATAATATTTGTAAAGTGCAGCAGGTAGCAGGCACTATAGAAAGGCTTGCTCCTTTCCCCTTCCCTTCTGTATGGTGAAACAAAGGCTGTCCCATAGTCAAAAAACAAGATAAAATCTAAATTGGTTGATGAGTTCTCTGCCAGCACATCCCTATTATGAAGCAGGCTATGAACTCGCAGGCATAGATGCTAATCTTGGTTAGAGTCTTACGCACTTAAAATTCATTGAAGTGTCTTTTATAATAAGACTATACTTATTATCGTCTATAGCCATCATGCTATCATGGAGCTTAATAAATGGAACATTGAAAAATGCTCACGCCAAAGAAAATTAGTCATGTACAGCTTCATGGCATCTCTATTATTGTCTTAACCACTTACCTGAGTCTTCTATTGATATGTAACCTCCCGACTCCAGAGTCATCTATACTGGGTCCAATCATGGGGTTAGCTTCAAGAGGGTCATTTTCCTTCTTTGGCTTATTGTCTCCACTTGTAGTTGCTCTATGAAAATCACCTAATATACTTAGGGTATATATAGCTCTTGCCTAGGCTTTTTCAAATGTGTACAACAGGAGGGAGCAGTGCCATGACTAGGAGGTTTTTTTTCTCTTGGGCAAAAAAAGAACTGTCTTCCATTAGTGGTCAGCTCTCAGTTCCCATATAGACACTCCATATTAGACCTACAAATCAAATATGGGGTAGCCTGTTTTACCCCATAGAAAATGGGTAAGATGCAAAGGAAGTAAAAAAACTAGTTCAGAAAACACATCCTACGTTGAAACAGCCTATCAACTCTCCTCAAAAAGGAAGTAAATTTGGTCTTGCTATTAGAGCAATGCTTCGACATTTCAGCACAATCCTTTTCTTCTACACAGTTCTTCTCAGACTCATAGTGCTGCCCTATGCTTTGGACTGCTCCTGAAAGGCATACACTTTGGAACCACCACATCAGCACTCCCATCCCATCAGACACGCACTATCTCCATCACTCAAAATAAAGCAGAGTGAAGGACAAGTCCTCTACCGCTCCATTGTGTGGCGGTAGTGCTTTATTGCTTTTCTGGTTGCAAGAGTCACTTGGGTCAGTATCCTCTTCATTCTCCAAGAGGCACATTCTCTAGAACACCAGGTCACCAAACTCTGGAACTTAGGGTTACTAGCGACACAACATGAAAACTTACAATACCCAAGAAATCTTCCTTTGACTAGAAGATTGAGTCTAAAATCAGCTAAAATCCTCCCTTTTTGACACAGAAATATGGGTTTGATGAATGTTGCCCAAGAACTCCCTTCTTGAGCCACATGAGTACACACATATCTGTCTTTTCTGTGGTTTTTCGAAACTCTTGGATTCTATCACTGCCCTGCCTTGGCCACTACCATCCCTTGGGCTAGGAAAGTACACTCTTAGATCTTTTACCTGTGACTTGTGCTTAGAAAGCTGTGGGCAAACACATGTACATCTGAAGGGCTTCTGACCTAAGGCAGTCATTAATCTTATTGGAGTATCAACCTAGTGGTATTTCTGGGTATGGACATTTTTATAGCCCTTTGGCTGTAGTTCCAAATCATTCTCCAGAATAGTTGGACCAATTCACAGTTCCAACAGCAGTGCATTAGTGTACCTTTTCCCCATGTCCCTTCTAGTATTTGTCATTTCCCTTCTCGATCATCTAGACAAATGAGATGAGTTTCAGGTTGTGCCTCAGAGTTGTTTTCATTTGTACTTCTCTATTCGTTATTTAGAGAAACTTTTCATAGGACCAGCATTAACTCTGATTTCTTCCTCTGCAAACCAAAGCACAGGCTCTTCTGACAAGAGTCTGTCTTCCCAAGAGTTCTAATCAAGCAAATCAAGTTAGAGGCATTTTCTGTCACTGAGACCCATTCTCTAGGAGACACTGAGAGGCGGGTCCAAACCAGTTAATGCACTTTGAGACAGCCCCCGTCTCTGAGACCAAATCAGTAGTTGTCTTTGTCCTTTTAACAAGGTGCCATGGTCATGTCCATACTCTCTAAGAAAGACGTGCTTTCAGCAGTCATAGGCAAAGGCTCATAGCTCTATACACTCAACTCCTTTTTACAATCATAGTCCAGAAGTCTAATGGGCTGCTTCTGGAAGTAGTGGGTTGCCTATTGCAGCTAGGTAGTGCAATGGATAGAGGGCTGGGCTTGGAGTCAGGAAGACTCCAAGTCTGGCTTCAAACACTAGCTCTGTGACCCTAGGCAACTTGCTTAACTTCTGTTTGCCTCAGTTTCTTCCACTGTGAAATGAAGATGATAATAGTCTCCATCTCCCAGGGTTGTTGCAAGGATACAATGAGCTAATTATAAGGCACTTAGCACAGTATCTCACACATATTAGGCACTATATGAATATTGGTTATTACTGGAGGTCTTTTAGACATGGAGAGGACCATGCTTTGCTGGGCATGCTGTAGAATGGATTCTTGTTCAGATATGGACTAAATATCCTCTGGTATCTCTCTGGGTTCTCAAATTCTGTGAAATTAGAGATCCTCAAAGTTTTGGAACATCTGTATCTATGAATATATATGTATGCATGTGTACGTGTATGTGTTCCTACACGCAAGTCGGTATCTGCCAAAACTCCTCTATAACTTGCTGCTCTGATAGATGCACGTACACCTTGTCCAGGCTGCCATTCTTTCATCTAGCTTTGGAAATTTGGGGAATAGAAATAACTAGTAGAACAATTAAGATGCCAAATGAATGGAAGTTTTCATAAAAAACAAGTTCTTCAGTTGAGTCAAACTGCCCATTATAACCAATGAGATTGCTTAGGTTCATGACCTGACACCATCATAAGGATAAGTTCACTGTTACCCTGAACACTTGATCAGACAATCTCAAAGGCAACAAACTGGGTCAAAGACACTAAGGTGAGAATAATCTCAAGAGGTCATCTAGCCCCATTCCCTGGGACCATAGGCATGGCTACCCAACACAGAGTGTAACCTTCAAGAGACATACCAGAAAACTCCTATTCATCAAATATTTTTTTCCCTAGAAATAAGGGAAGATGATTAAGGAAAAGTATCTAAGTTGCTAGAAGATGTTAACAAAAGAAAAAATTTGAGTAAGAATGATCTTTGTACATGAACATTAAATGATCTTGGCTAGAGTAACATAAAGGTAGTTAGTCATACGGTAGACAAAATGATGGCTAAGTTCTTAGTAAAGTTCAATTCTCTATAGAAGGCAGGATGTGTTTTATGGAAGAGCCAGCTAATTACAACTTTAAAGTGGGCATGTTATTTACCAGGTTAAAGAAGTATGACAGATGTGCCACAGAGGCAGGGGAGCATGAACAGGCTTTGCAAAACCATTAGTTAAGCCCAAATCTGTGTTAACCTAAAATTTGAAGAAACATCAGAAATCATGAATTCATTAACATTGGTGGGCACATTGCCCGATCTTCCATCTGAGAAGTACTGAGGATTAAATTGTCTCTGACAACTTCTGAAAACAAACAAATAAATCTTAAATGATCCTGCTGCCCCTTCTGGGAGGAAAGCTGAGCAGATCAGAGCTTGATAGAAAATCAAAATAACACTCTTACAGCCTATATCCCTTACTGGCTCAAGGACAATATATATTCTGTTCTCCTTTGTTGGTCCCTTCCCTCCAAATTCCTCTTAGCACTAAGGTCTGTACAACTCCCAGGTCTCAAACCTCAAATTGATCTTCCTTTTCTCTGGAAAAGTCTAGCTCATGTTGTACCAAAGTTGATCACCAATGACTTCAGTCAGCATGCAGTCACAGCATCTCACTTCCTGCTTTCTCCAAGGCTCTCAGGTCAGAATTCTTTTTTTTTTTTTTCCAATTTATTTATTTTAAATTTTCAACATTCATTTCTACAAGCTTTTGAGTTACAATTTTTTCTCCCTATCTTTCCCCTACCCCCTACCCCAAAATAGCTAGCCTACTAAATACCCCTTTCCCCAATCTGTTCTCTCTTATTTCCTCCCTCATCTCCCACCCTAACTTTCTAGTAGGGCAAGATGGATTTCCATACCCAATGCCTGTATATCTTATTTCCCAGTTGCATGTAAAAATCAATTTTTTTTAAACATTTGTTTTCAAAATTTTGATTTCCAGATTCTTTCCCTTCTTCCCTCCTCACTCACCCCCACTGGGAAGATAAGAAATTCAATATAGGTTGTACACGTGTAGTTACATAAAACATTTCCATAGTAGTTATATTGTAAAAGACTAACTATAATTCCCTCCATCCTATCCTACCCCCTCCCACTTATTCTATTTTCTACTTTTGACCCTGTCTCTTTTCAAAAGTGTTTGCTTCTAACTACCCTCTCCCCCAATCTGCCCTCCCTTCTATCATCTCCCACACTTATCCCCTTTCCCCCATATTTTCCCATAGGGTAAGATACCCAATTGAGTATGTACATTATTCCTTCTTAAGCCAAAATCAATGAGAATAAGGTTGACCCATTCCCTTTCACCTTTCTGCTCTTCCCCTCCATTGTAACAGTTTTCACTTGCCTCTTTTATATGAGAAAATTTACCCTAATCTATCTCTCCCTTTCTCCTTCTCCCATTATATTCCTCTCTCACCTCTTAATTTTATTTTTTTGGATATCATCCCTTCATATTCAACTCATCCTGTGCCCTCTGTCTATGTATACATATATATATACATATGCATGCACTCACATATATATTTATACACACATATACCCTCCTATATATACATATATGTATGTGTATATATATATATATGCACATATATATTCCCATCAACTATCTTCATACTGAGAAAAGTCTTATGAGTTACAATTAT
>CM053586.1:328227036-328248899 GCA_028646515.1 Pseudochirops corinnae
CCCCCGGGGCACAGCCGCGGCTTCAGGCCAGGCTGGTTTTGGTTCGCAGTGCTGATATGGTTCCTCGTAGCCGAGCTGACTTTAGTGGGAAGTATCCTTGTGTGTGTTTTGGAGTTCTAGGATTGGTTTAGAGTCCTATTTTATGGGTATTTTGGGGTGGCTATGTGAGAGCTGCGATATGTTGCTGCTACTACGCCGCCATCTTGGCTCCGCCCCCTCCAAATTCAGCTTTTTAAGGCATTTTTCTCCTCATTGACTTTTTGGGCCTCTCTTGCCTTTGAGTTAGTCTACTTTTAAGATGTTATTTTCTTCAGTATTTTTGGGGTCTCCTTTAGCAGGCTGTTGACTCACTTTTCATGATTTTCTTGCATCACTCTCATTTCTCTTCCCAATTTTTCCTCCACTTCTCTTACCTGATTTTCAAAATCCTTCTTGACCTTCTCCATGGCCTGTAACCAGTTCATATTTTTCTTGGAAGCTTTTGACGCAGGAATTCTGACTTCATTGTCTTCCTCCCCTTTCATGCTTTGATCCTTTTTGTCTCCAAAAAAGGATTCTATGGTCTGTTTGTGCTTCCTCTGCTTGCTCAGTTGCCAGTCAATTACTTGACTTTTGAGGTCTTTGCCACGGTAGAACTCTGCTTCCAGAGGGGAGAGAGCTTTGTCCCAAATCGCTGAGGTTTTTGCAGCTGCTGGAGTTATTAGGAGGGCGCCCTCTCTGCAGCCCCCCACAAGCTCTCACACAATAGCCACACACCCCAGGACCACCACCCAAGACTGTGATCTAGAGCCAAGCAGGTTAAAGCAAGAACAATTATCCTCTGAATGGTTGCTTGGTCCCCTATGATCTGCAAGCCAGTAGCTCTGGAAGCAGCCACGAGGCAGCAGCTGCAGCCGCTGTGCCTCTGTCACTTCCGGCCCTGGGGGTAGAGGCTGGACTGTGCCCTTCCTTTACCCTTCCAACCAAGTTCCCTGCTGACCTTTTGCTTTCTTTTTGGCGTTTATGGGTTGAGAAGTCTGGAAACTGCCACAGCTGCTGGTGATTCACTCTCCTGAAGTCTGCTCCAGCTGCTGTTGGTCAGGGCCATCCCAGGGACGGGACCATGCCACTCACATGGGACTGCGCTGGGGTCCCAGCACTCTGTGATAGCCCCTTCCTGTTGGCCTGACAGGCTGCCCTCGGTGGGAGATTTTTTTCTCTCTGTCACTTTGTGGGTTCTGTAGCTCTAAAATTTGTTTAGAGTCATTTTTTTACATGTATTGGAGGAGGTAAAAGCCAGAGCCACATGGAGGTCCTGTTTTTACTCCCCGACTTTGGTTCCACCCCTGCTGTCCAATCAGAATTCTACCTGACATCTTGTTATCCTCTAATTATATCTCCCAACCCTTTAGCTTCAAGCTCTGGACTTTGTTCCACAGCCAGGATCTAGGCTGATGGAAGAAAAAGGTGGCTCTTTTCCCAACTTGCCCTCCTGATGCCTACCTATAATGACACCATAATGAAATCTTCTGTTTTCTTACCCAGCTGCTTCCAATAAACTGAATTTTACCTCAACCACAAAAAGGTTTGAGATTGTCTATCTCTTTATCTCTGTCATCTGTTTCTGTCTCTCCCTGTCTGTCTCTGTATCTCTATGTCTATGTGTCTCTGTCTGTCTCTGTCTGTCTCTGTCTCTCTTTCTCTCTCTTTCTCCCACCCCCCCTCTAAATGTAAGGTTAGGCAGAAAATACAACCTCTTCCTAGGTGATAGGATTTTTTGCTAACTGAAGACACAGAATGACTGTGACTGAACTCAGAATTTTTTATCTAAAATAAACTTATGAAAGGTAAAGAGAAGGAAACCAATGGTCCACAGGCGCCAAGAGCCATTATATTGCCCCCTAGGCTTAAAATAAGCTAATTAGTCCAATACACAATGATCTATCAGCAACTTTGAGGTCTGGAAGATTGTGGACTTGGTGTGTTGCAATGAAAATTTGAGTGCTAGATTCCTTTTCAGAGGATCTGGGTTCAAATTCTGACTCAGCCACTTACTGCCTATGTAACTCTGGACAAATCACTTTCTTACCTATAAAATGAGAAAACTGATTAGATGACCAAGGTGATACTATGATCCTTTCCTGAAAATTATTTCAGTGGTCCCAACATCAAAGGATGACTCCCTTATGGCAGCCACTCCACCCTCTACTTCTGCAAAGATTCTCTGATAATAACAGTAACTGACATAAATTTATATAACTTTAAAGTTTATACAAGGCTTAAATTATCCCATTCAAGCCTCAAAGCAACCCACTGGGCACTAAACTTTATGGACACAGGGTATGTTTATAACTATAAAAAAGATGTTTCTTGAAAATTGTTTGGAGTTTTAACAATTAAGTTGCCACCTGTCTATTATTTGTCCAGAGAGTCTGGAAATTCTGCTGCCTCTGGTATACACAACAGGCCCTCCAAAGTAGGAAAATGCAGTGGTGACTGACATTTTTTGTAACCAAATTCCTATTTTTTTGACCAATTAAGCCAGTTCATGGCACAATGTCACCAAAAAGCTACTTAATGGTGTGGATGCTACAACTCAGCTCAGCATCATCTTTAGTAATGTTTATTCTGAGTCCTGAGGTTTGGGGGAGCCTAGAAATGTATTACGGACCAAGAAACCAGACTTTAGCAAATGACAACATGTAACATCTGAATTTCCCCTTCAAGTCTGTCCTGGTTGCTAATTTTATATTTAATTTGTATTAAAACATTAGGAAGGGAGTGTTTTGCCCATCTTCTTTTCTAACTATAAACATCCTCTATTTTCATACCAATTTTCAACTTGCAAGTTATCTTTTGCAACAATAGACACATTATGTGTCTTTCCATTGACCTTTGGATTATTTATAATTATATTTTTGTGAGATCATGGTTTTCTATGATTTATAGTAATAAAGCAATAGCACACGAATTTTAGTGTTTAAAAATATGGTCTTTTAAACAAAATCTCAAAGTTTGGGATCACTGAAAGCATTACACAAGTTCCTAAAAGCAAACCACTCTGATTTCCTCATCAGTTCTAGGTCGACTATGTGTACAAAGATATTATAGCAGCTCCTGTCATAGTAGCAAAAACTTGGAAAGTAAAGGGGGTACCTATCAAGTGAAGAATTGCTGAGCAAATTATGGTCTGTGAATGGATCTGGTTATGATTGTACCATTAGAAATAATGATAAAGGTGGTTTCAGAGAGTCCCAGGAAGAGCTAAATGAACTAACACAGAGGGAGGGAAGGAAGGAAGGAAGCAGAGGGAGGGGAACATCTTATAAAAAGCAAAAAAGGTTGTTGATGATGATGATGATGATGATGATGATGATGATGATGATGAATCATTTCAGTTGTGTCTGAGTCTTCATGACCCCATTTGGGATTTTTTTGGCAAAGATACTAGAGGGGTTTGCTATTTCCTTCTCCAGTTCATTTTACAAATAAGGAAACTGAGGCAGACAGCGTTAAGTGGCTTGCCCAGGGTCACACAGCTAGTAAGTGTCTGAGACCTGATTTGAACTGAGGAAGGCAAGTCTTTCTGAGCTCAGGTCCCGTGCTCTATCTGTGCCACCTAGCTGCCAAAAATACTGTAAAAAACATACAACAGAATGATTTAAGAACTCTGACCAACCATAATTTGAGAGGATTGAGAATAAATTCTGCAACTCACTTCCTGACAGAGAGATGATGGACTCAGCATGTAGAACAAGACATTTTTTTTTGTACATAGTCAATGCAGAAATTCATTAAACTTTATTTTGCAAATTTGTTACAGGGGTTTTCCTTTCCTTTTTTTTTTTCAGTAGTGGTAGGGTGAAGAGAAAATTGATTTTTGTTCATTGAAAAAAATAATTTGATTTCATTTTTTAAAGTATACATGTACAATTTTTAAAAATTCTAGGTACAATTCATTATTCATCCAAGCCTAAGACAAGATTATCCATCTAGCTGCATGTCCTAGTATAGGCAAAATGCATTTTTCATCCACCTGGTTTTTTATAGTGGAAATGTTTATACAGATTTTTTACACATTACTGCAGATATCACAAAGGAGGTTTTGTAGTATTCTCTTATCTGGTACAATGAATAACATATCATCTCTGAATAGGAATATTTGAAGATTCAAACCATCAATAGATTAACAGAAAATCCTTTTGTTTGTACCTGATTCAAGATATCTTTCATGACACTGGAGAATACTCTTGGTAATTAAATGCATCTGTTTTCTGTCCCAGTAGCCCTTTCTAAGTACCCAAATCCATACTTTAGGAGTCACTCTCAAGTTTTACTCTTACTCCTCAGATCCAATCATTGTCAAGTTTTGTTGATTCTGTCTTTATATTCCATCTCTTCCAACCTTTCTTTTTTCCCTCTTCTCATGGCTACTACCTTAGTTCAGGTCTGAATCACTCCTCACCTGGATTATTGCAATAATCCTCCACTTTAATATTAAAGGACTCCGAAGTTCTTTTATCTGATCATGCAAGGTTTTTAAAATGAATTCATTCCTCCCTATGCCTTACAACTTGATCCAATTCTTTGTCTTCATTGTGACCTCCAAGCCCTTCCTTCCTTGGTACCTTTCCCATCTCCTCTGTTCTAGCTCTACTTTCCTTCCTTCCCAGTCTCCATTCCTTGAAGGACCACTTCACATCTATACTGTCTTACACTGTCTAATTTCTTGTTCCCTTGCCCAATTGCTATTCATGTCCCAAATCTGAACTACTCCTTCTATGTTCTTCACTTATACTCATGTGCTGATGAATGTCATTGCAAGGAATAACAAAGCCGTGGCAACTGGATACACTACATATTTGTTTTATATAATCTTAACTGGACCTTCATGACAGCAAATAATTTATATTATTCTTCTCTACTTGATTCACATTCTTCTTTCCTCAAACCTTTCCTCAAAGCCCCCTTTCACCCTCTCAGATGAAGACCTCATTTCACACTTCACCAAAAAAATGTAAACAGTTCTCTGCAAAACCACCTCTTCCCTTTTTCCTCACCTCATATTCCCCTGACATTATCCCCAACTATTTCTTCCTTTACTGAACTCTTTAATGAAGCTATGGCTCTTCTCCTTGCCAATACCCATCCTTCTATGTGTACCTTTTATCTCATCCCTTCCCATCTCCTCTAACAGACTGCCCCTACTATTATCTCATCTTTGAATTTCTAATCTTTCCATCTATCCCTATCTAATGGTTCCTTCCCTTTCCTAGGAAACTGCTCACATCTCCATCCTTAAAAAGTACCTACTAGACCATCCCATCCCTGCTAGCCATCATCCTATATCTCTTCTTTCCTTTTTAATTAAACTTTTTGAAAAAGCCATCTACACTCAGGGCTTCTCCCCTCTTCTCTCCACAGCCTGACTTTTAGCCTTATTCAAGCTGATGTTCCCTCTCCAAATTTACTAATTATCTCTATTTCCAAATCACATTTTTTCAGTACTTATCCTTCTTGATTTCTCTGTAGCCTTTGACATTATTGATGATAGTGTCGATATTGATGATAGCCCCTAGAGATTTTCTTTGATTTGAGCTTTCATATCATTGCTCTCTCTTCATTCTCCTGTCTGACCACTCCTTCTTCATCTCCTTTGCTGGATCTTCAAGTCACACCTCCTAACCATGAGTGTACCCATAACTTCTAGGCTTGATCCTCTCTACACTTTTCTTAGCTGATAATGCCATGAGCTTAGTTTAGTTTATGCTTTAGTTATCAGCTCTGTGCAAGTAGCTCCCAAGTCTAAACAACTATCACCACTTTCTCTCCTGAGTTCAAGTCCTGATCATAAATTGCCAATTATATATCCCAAACTGAATGTCCCGTTTGCATCTCAAATTAAACATGTCCAAACACAGTTCATAACTTTTGCCCCCCAAACCTACACCTCTTTTGAACTTCCTAATTACTGTTGGGGGCACTGTCATTTTCTAGCCACAACCTCAACTCCTCACTCTTACTCTCCCCACATATCAATTCAGTTTCCAAACCTTGTTTCTATCTCTACCACATGTCTTGTATGTGTCATCTTATTTCTATTCATATAACAACAGTATCTGAATTCGGATCCTTAGCACTTCTTGCCTAGATGATTGCAATAGTCCTAATTGGTCTTCCTGACTCAAGACTCAATTCCAATCCACACTATGTAGCTCTGTGTCACTCTCCTATTCAATGAACTCCAATGGCTCCCTGTTACCTCTAGGATCAAAGATAAACTGCTACACTGAATATCAAAAACTTTTTACAGCTTGGTCCCTTTATTTCTTTACAATCTTGTTATACATTACTTTCTTCCATTATGCTACAGTCCAGCCAATGGCCTACTTGCTATTCTTCACACACGATACTCTATTTCCTATCTCTACACATTTGCAATGGCTGTGTCTTTTACAAGGGGAGCTTTCCTTCCTCCCCTCTGCCTCTTAAAATTCCTGGCTTTCTCGATGACTTGGCACCACTGTTACCTTCTACAGGAAGTCTTTTTTCAATCCCCTCTGAATAGTTATCTCATATCTACTGTATATGTTACCTTTCGTATATGAAGTTACTTATGTACATGGTGTCTCCTCCATTAGAATGTAAGCTCCTTGAGGGCAGGGATTGTTTTGTTTTTTATTTGTATCCTCCTCATTTATCATACAGCAAGTGTTTAATAAATCCTTGCTGGTCAATTGATTCTTTATATGTACGTGTTGTCTCCTGGATAGAATGAAAGTCCTTGGTGACCCCAGCATCTAGCCCAGTTGCCTAGTATACAGTAGATGCTTAATAAGTGCTTGTTGATGAATTGTCTTAAGCATCATTTCATGTCAAGGACTAGCAGTTTGTTGAACAATGTTATTTCTGTGGTTGTGTTCATCAGAATTTTGTAAGATTTTTAAGTATGTGTAGGAATTGGACTCAAATATTCTTCAGGGTACTCTGTGGATCTTCATTCACTCAAAAACCAGTTTTATGAACCATCACAGATGTGTAAACTGTTAGTAAACCAGGGGACAAACAATCACTTCAAAGCAAAGGCATTTAATAAAATAGCATAATAATAAAAGCTTCCTCCTGCCTTCCCCACCCCAAGCCTGGGATACACTCTTCCACACAAAGGAACATGTGACTAAGGGTATATACATGGAGAGACACACATAGGAAAAACTCAACCCCAAGGTGCATGGGCAGCAAGGTGGTAAAGTGGATAGAGCACAGGGAATACAATCAGAAAGATGGATTCCAATGCTCCCTCTGACATGGGCTAGCTGTGAGACCCTAGGCAAGTCACTTTAACCGGGGATAATGACAGTGCCTATTTCGCAGGCCTGTTATGAGGATCAAATGACTTTATAATTGTGAAGCATTTAGCACAGTGCTTGGCACATGGTGAGTGTAATATAAATGTTAGCCATTATAGTCATTGCATAGGAAGGGAAAACTCATTCCTTGGATGTTGTAGAACTGATGTGGTCATGTGGTCCCCATTAGGCCTCTGTTCCAAAGGTCTCCTGGGGCTGATGCTTGGTAGAACTCCACTGACCCAATGGCCAGTTTCCAGCTTCTGACTCTTGATGTATCCTCAGCTGAAATGCTGCATCTTCTCCATAAGGCTTTGTTACGGCCCCTTGAACTTAAATAAAGCTCAGAGGTTTTGTTGTAGTGGTGGTTTTACTAAAGCCCTTTTAGAAGAACAAAGCCATGACATACTCAGTCACAATCTTTTCTCACAGACCAAGGGAAAAGCCCTCAGTGGCTCTTACTTCTCCATGAGGCACGAGATGAGGGCCAGGGGCAGAAAAGAACCTGTTTTTCTAAGGTTTATCTGAAATGGGTGTTTATTCTCTAAAACAGGATTCCTCATCCCAAGTGCCAAGCTCTTTAGAACAGAATGCTGTTCTGGGTAACTAGTGCCTTCAAGTTTAAATCTATTTTTAACATTAAATTCCTAATCACCTGTTAGAGGCCTCACTCTGATAAAGGGTGGCTCCCTGCTTAAAAATTCCAATTGTTAAACTGTACCCAGAAAGTCTCAGTTTAAAGTCTGTCCTCCCAACAAACTGCCACGTGCTCTCTGGGTTTGAGAACTCCCAATTTTTCAACCCTAGTATTTTTTGATCTCTTTAATGCTAAATAATGATAGAGGTATAGACACAAGAACAAAACTAAGCAGGGTGGGAGGTACAGATCAATGCTTTAATATTTTAATAAATTATACATATATAGGTATACACACACGTATATGTACATGTGTGTCCAGATAGAGTAAATGAGCCAGAAACAAGCCAGCCCTCTATGGGAGGGAGAGAGTTAGTCTGGGGAGAGAGTTCAAGGTTCTATTTTTCTCTAACAAGTAAATTCTGAATAAAATATGAGAAAACATAATTATATGTATATACATGAATATATTTTTAAAATATATCCTCACAAGACTGTGACAGAACATACAAGATTTTTATAATTGATCATTTTTACAAATTGAGAAGCAGTTTAGAATAATTGATAGAAAGTTAACTATACAACCAGAAAGACCTGGGAGGCAAGCCCTGCCTATCACATATACTGGCTGTGTGACTCTGAGTAAGTCACTTAACCTCTCAATGCTCTGGGCAACTCTCTAAGTGGAAGAGAAGATGCCAACCTACACTGAGAAAAGGAGTTTCCTCATCTAGGGAATTTCCTTATCAATGAAATCGCAGGTCCATTCCTTATCTCTAAAACGGTGAGAAAGGAAAACAAATTCTTCATTATTTAGGGAAAGAAACAATCTGAAGCCATTGAAATGTCTTTCCTATTTTTAAATTTTTCAATAATTGTTTTTGTTAATGTCAGATTTCACTATGCCATTTCTAGGTCACCCAGAGATTTTTCCTCTGGTGCTTACCACCAAGACCCAGGAAATATTTGGCTGCCGAGCTGAAGAAGATGTCACAGAAGAACATCCCAATAAGCTTATCAAAAAAGAAGATATAATTCAAGACTTCAGAAACAGAGCTGGAATATCTGACTTCCACCCAGTCAAAAAAATTGTGATGGTTTGTACACAGTCCCTTTTTATTTGGCCATCAAGACTTCTGTAAGAGTTTCCTTCCAGGAGCTTCTTGTTTAAAGTATCAAAATGGGAGAGTTCAGAGATCCAAAACTGGACACTGAAAAAATGAATACTCTGGGGAAATCATATTTACTTCTTTAAAGTTTGCAAAGCAATTAGAATTTGGGAGTTGTAAGCATTGACTATTGGCACAGACATCTCTTAGAACCTTCAATAACTGGACAGATCTCAGTTTGCATATTAGCTGTTGATATAACAGAATGGTACGGAAACATGAGGCTTTCTCTTTTGCTCTTATTCATGCAGGAATATCCTGGAGAAGAACTTTTGGTTGTTTATGATAAAGAGTTCAAATATGGACAGAACTTTTATCTTATTGGAACTGAAGAAGCCAAGGAAAACATTTTAAATGTAAGCAGATTACCAAACCTTGTATTGACTATTTTACAGTCAAGAGGTGTTACATCAATAGAGTGAGTCTGCTCCTAATTGGCAAAATTGCATGGTAGCCCATGTCCTACTTGGATGAATGTCACTCCTCTGGAGGTCATCTTTCAATTGTCAGAAGAAAGTCAACCTGGAAAGCAATTGGTCTCTGCTGCCCTTTGGTTCAACATTATCCAAATTAGTGCTGGAATGACAAATAAATTCAGTTCTTGATAGTTACACTGTCCTGGTAGGTGTAGAGAACTTGGTCCAGAGTATAAATCCTTGTAATATTTGACTTATGCTATTTCTTTTTTTATTTTTGAAGACGATGTCTCCCCATCTTGCCAAGGCTGGAAATGTAGAGGCTACTTGAAGGGTACTAATTGGCAAAAGAGCTTCCCCTCTTTAGGCAACTCGATGGTTTCCTGTACCTCCCCCAATGTTCCTAGGGGCTCCTCATATTGATGCTGAACTTAATGCACACACCCTTTCTGCATAGGCTCAAAACTCCTGACTTCAAAAGATTCATCTGCCTCAGCCTCCTGGCTAGCAAAGATTATAGGCATGTAGTAACTAGCTAGCCCAACTGGCATTTTAGGTTATTCCTAACCTGACTGATTGATTTAACTGATTCCATTAACTAAAATCAGTCAAGTTAATAGTTTGATAGAACAATCCACTCAGAACACTTGATGGCAGGAGGAAGTGTGGTCCAGTGGAAATAGTACTGGCCCTTCAATCGGAGCAAATGGGTTCAACTTATCCCCTCTTGACTCTTATTTACCCCGTGTGTATGACCCTGGGAAAGTCACAATCTCTTTGGGATTCAATATCCTCATCTGTAAAATGAGAATACTGGAGTAGATGGTCTCTGAAGCCCCTTCCAAGATCCTCTGATCTGACAGCTTTATATAAATGAAGCCTAAATAACTTTATAGTCTTCTTTTATTAAATGTGATTTGTCAATTTCACAAAAAACACAATATTTTAAAGAACATAATTTTATAAGAACCTTCTACTCATGATAGGGATGAAGGAATTTTTAGAACCATTAATGATTAATAAGTCTTCAACTTCTCACAGAAGTCCATGCTATCCAAATTTAAAATGCTACTTGTTAGGCAAAAGCTGATCATTAAAGTTTTCATAAAGATTGAGGATGGGGCGGCTAGGTGGCGCATTGACTAGAGCACTGGCCCTGGAGTCAGGAGGACCTGAGTTCAAATCCGACCTCACTAGCTGTGTGACTTTGGGCAGGTCACTTAACCCCCATTGCCTTCCAAAAAGCAAATAAATAAATAAAAATTAAAAAAAAAAAAAGATTGAGGGTGAGGTGCCATGGTGAAGGGATGCCCAGTCCACTTGGAGGAAGAATAAGGAATAGCAGTCTTAGCATGCTAGAATGCTTCTGAACGTGGTAGCTGAGAGCCAAGTACCACAATCAGTATATGATTTTTCAACAGAATTTTGATTAAGTTAATAAAGAACATGGCTATAGATAGTAAACATCTTATAAATATGAACAAAGTTTTAAAATGGCACTTAATTTACATCTCTGATCATTTTTTAGAGTCAATAACTTGCCTCTCTAACCTATTTCCTAACCCCTGAATCTTTCACTCTACAATGGCTCAGTGACCGCAGGCTTCTGTGGGTCTGCTTATATAGCTATATATGTAAATATATGTTATGTGCATATACATACACAAACACATACTCATATATATACATATTGAATTTTCAGATCTTTCCATTTCACAGGTATAGAACTAACCCTGGATGTGATGTGCCTGTGAGGACTGGCATTTAAATACTTGAGAAAGATCCTGTAGTCTTTATATAGCAAGGTGGAAACAATAGGTCCCCTCACTTAACACTTCCAGGGCATGGTCCAAGTAGCCTAGATGCTGCAACATTCTGCGGATTGCTCTTATTTTTCTCCTAATACTCTGGTTCTCAAAGGGGAACACTGAGGAGAATTTTGACTAGGGGAATACTAAAATCATCACCTGGGTATTCAATAGTATTCTGGGGCCTGGCTGAACTTCCAAAGTTGTTATCATGGTATATTTCTCATCTAGTTGTGCATTGTGATGTACAGACCTATGGAGAGATGTTAGTCCCTTCACCTCTCAAGGAGACCCTCCAGAAGCAGTGTTAGGTGCCTGCTCATTCCAAAGCTTGGTCTTGGGGCATTTGGATTTTCTAAGTGCCTTTTTATCTGATGTCTGGAAGCTATTTAAATGAGAACTGTAGGTATGAAAGAAGCGAATTATTATTATTTTTTTTTTTGGAGGGCAATTGGGGTTAAGTGACTTGCCCAAAGTCACATGACTAGTGTGTCACGTGTCTGAGGTCAAATTTGAATTCAGGTCCTCCTGACTCCAGGGCTGGTGCTCTACTCATTGTGCCACCTAGCCACCCTGAAAAAAAGGGATTTAATCAACACAAGCTTATGACCCGCACTTACTGGGAATTCCTCGTTCATGGGGAATAATCTCAATCCCGGATCCCCACCACGAATGGAGTTCAACGGGTTACCCGCACCTGCCAGCATAGGGGTGAAACACGCTGAGCCAGTCAGTGTAGCAGGCGTGCAGCCCCAGACATCTAAGGGCTGTCTGTGATAGACCTGTTATTGCTCAATCTCGGGTGGCTGAATGACACTTGTCCCTCTAAGAAGCTGGATTTTTTTTTTCAAGAAATATTTGCTTAGCATGTTAACTCCACCTAAACCAGGGGTTCATGACAGTGACTCTAGCCCTCAAGAGAAGGCAAACTCAAGATGAGAGGTATGTGTCCTCTCGCACATAACACAAATCAAACCTGCTTTGGGGTGTTCAGATTTCTGGGTAGCCAATGTATTTAGAGATGCTGAAATTGCAATCGGGGGGACAGCTTCAAGTAGAACCTCTGATTTCAGTAGCTTAGAGTGGAAGCATGCTTGAAGACTTTGGCTGTAGCACACATTCATTGATTTTTGGTTTAGAGAGTCTTCAAACATTTGAAGGGTTGTCTTGGAGAAAAAGGCCTGGGTTTGTTCTCATTAGCCCAGAAGGCATAACTAGGAGCAATAATTGAAAGTTACAAAGAGATAGATTTTGGCTAAATATGAGAAAACGTTACCTAAATAAGTCATTCCAAAGTGGAATCCTCCAGAGACTAAGGAATATAACATTAGTTGGAATGTAGGAATTTCCCCTTCACTATAGGTTTGCAAACAGAGACTGCACTTCTATTTGTTGGGGGAGGCAAAATCCAATTGGAGAGTTGGCAGCTTTGTAGCATGACCCATAAACAAAAAGAATTCCCACCAGAACCTATCTGACAAGTAGCTTTCCAGCCTTTGTCTGACACCCTCCAAAGAAGACAAACCAACCAACTCTTATGGCAGCTCATGACACTTTTGGACAGCTCCTAAACTGGCCTGCTAGCAACTTTTTTCCATTGCTCCTGACTCTGTTCTCTGGGACCAAACGAAATGAGGCTAATCCCTCTTCCATAGGACATAACTTAAAATATTTGAAAACTATCACATCCTGCCCCTCTCCTTTCTCATTGAGTCTTTTTTCCCCCTCCAGGATAAATATGCCCAGTTCCTTCAACCCATCCTCATATGTTATGGACTTGATACCTTTACTGGAAACTCTTTAGCTTATCAATGTTCTTCACAAATTGTGGTGCCTCCAAATGAACACCAGAGGAGGGCAGAATCTAATGGGACCATCACCTCCCTGTTCCTGGAAGCTTTATCTGTCCTGATAAAGCCCAAGGCTGCAATAACATTTTTGGCTGACCCATGTTGAACTTGAAGTCCTCTAAACACCAAGAACTTATTCTGAACGACTTTTGTCTATTCATGTTTCCCTGTTTTGCACTTGTGAAATTGATTTTTTTTTTTTATACCCAAGTATAAGTTTTTACATTTATCTCTCTTGGATTTCATCTTAGTAGATTCAGTTCAAAGTTCTAGCCCATCATCCAGGATGTTAGCTGTCCCTCCCAGCTTTGTGTTATATGAAAATTTGATGAGTATGCCTTTATCCAAGTAACTGATAAAAATGCAAAAAAAAAAAAAAATCACAGGGTCAGGTACAGACTCCTGGGGTGCTACACTAGAGACCTTCTGCTATATTGACACTGAAACCTTAACAATTATTTTTTGGTCATTTGACCAATTCTGAATCCATCTGCTCATTATCTAATCAAAATCTCTCTTTCTGAACAAGAATTTTATTAGATAATTTTATCAAAAGCTTTGCTAGAATATCAGAAAACTGATTTGAGAGCATTCCCTCTATTTACTTATTTAATAATCCCATCAAAAAAAAGGAAATGAGGTTAGTTTAAACTTCCCTCCTCTTGATAAAGATGTGTTGGGTGCTTTGTAATCACTGCTTCCCTTTCCAGATGTTAAACAATCAACTCTTTAATGATTTGTTATAGAATTTTCCTAGGAATCCAAGTCAAGATCACTAGTCTATAGTTTGCCAACTCTGTTGTGAGTAGGATTCTTACTCAGGTTTGGATTGGAATACATGATCTCTGACATCTCTTCTGACTTTTAGATTCTATGACATTCCAAGTAAGTGCTATTAGAGGAAGAACCATCTTGTAATCATAGAAACGTCACTATAACAGAAGTCAGAAAGAAAAGGGATAGGAATAGACTAAGTGCATAATGTTATATCCATAAGAACTGGCTGGAGGATTTTACTATAGGGAATTCCTTTTCCATTTGGACTATATATAGGCTAGTGATAGACATCTTGGGTGAGCATGTGTCTCCCTATTTTATTCTTTACTTGATTGTTAGCAATAACTTCTGATTATTAAACAATGTGAACACCTTTTCAAGCTTTTATTTAATTACATATGTTTAATACTATTTCTCATAAAATTTCAATGTCAACCTCTTGATCAGGAATGTTGACCTCTATTATAACATTATTCTTTTGTGAAAATTAATCAGCTCACAGCAACACTTTTTTCATTAATGTAATATAGTATAAATATGAGGATTGCCTGTATCTATTAAATTCCTTTACTCTGAAAGGTTAATTTTATTGTAATTATATTTTCTATATTAATAATGTAAAATTATTGTAATAAACTGACTTCTTAAAAAAAACCTTTGGAATTTATTCATAATTGTGTCAGAACTTAAAACAGCAAAACTCTGTGACTTGTGTAATTCTATTGCTACCTGGCAACCTGTATAATAGAGGAGAGGAATCAGGAAAAAAAGAGACATTTTCAATAATCCAAAATAAAATCAGGGCTGATGAAAAACTGACATCTTGATTCTAGGGGTATTCAACTAAAAAGAAAGAAGCTGAAAGGAGCAAAAATAACATTATCATCAACGAACCTTACAGATCCTCTGCAGGGGTCAGCATGAATGAAGGCATTGAGGCTGCAAAGGATGGGCTGAATGACTTTTCTTCTTTCACTCTCCAGTGTCCTTTCTGAGGGTTATCTATATAGGTAAAGAGTGAGGTCTTATGCTGATTGGAATATGTGCAGAAGTAAATTTTTTTTTAAATTTTATTTTTTGATGCTACTGACTGATAAAGATAGGAATACGTGAGAAAGCCAGGAAAATGGTCCAAGAAGGTAGTAGACAATAACCTTGTCTTCTTCTTTAGTTTCTGTGCTAGGCTGAATGCATTTGCATACTAATACAAACAGTCCATTGAGAGCAAAGTGGATTTCATGAATCTAATAAGTTCCATATACCTCCGATATGTGAGTTTTCTTTGGTGATTTGTAAATTTTAAAAAAAAATTAATTTTTCTTGAAAGGGGCTTTTGGGGTATAGATTCCCTCTAAAACATTATATAGGATAAATAAGGACTTTCTAACTTTAAGTCAGATATTCATGGACATACATGGATATAACAATGAATTTTCAACTTTGATTCAATATCAGTTACAGACAATTGGAAAAATAGAATTAATCTTGCCTCGGGCATACTCTGCCTGGTTTTTGTTCAGAGGATCTAATTTGCCTGTGGTGACTACAAGATTCAGCTAATAATAATAATAATAATGGTCATACCCTGATCTTTCCATCACCTACAAATGTACCACTTCCAAGTCTGTGAGCTCTGAAATTCCCCGAACAATGTCAATATCGCTATCAATATGAATAGTTCAAAGTGAGCTGTTATGACCTTTGACTGACTAACTGGCAAAAGCACATACACCAGTGGGGCTCGTGGCTTTTAGAATTGAATGAATGCTGACCCACAGTTCCTCTCAAACTTGAGAAGTCACATATGCAAGTGGGGGCATTCTGAGTCCTGCAGCTGAATGCAGAGCAAGGTCCTGGGATTTTATCAGTAGGAGTAGATCCTCCATCAATGAAAATTACAACTTACTTAGAGTAAGTACAACTTTTAGCCTAGTAATACTTACCAGATACTGGTGGGGAAAAAATCCTCCTCTCTGATCAAGCCTTTCCAAATTTAGCTAATAGAAACATACTTTATTCCTGAACCTACACTCAAAGCCTGGTCAGCTTGGGTAGGACCAGCCAGATGTGGTACTACTTTGGCTTATCCTTCAAGAACCTAGCCTTCAGGGACGTATTTTGCAGCTGTTCTCAACCTGTGGGTTATGTTCAATTTGTAACAACGAAAATACATCCTGCATATCAGATATTTACATTACAATTCATAACAGTAGCAAAATTATGAAGTAGCAATGAAAATAATTTTATGGTTGGGGGTCACCACAACATGAGGAACTGTATTAAAGGGTCGTGGCATTAGGAAGGTTGAGAACCACTATATTAAAGTAAGACTTCTTTTTGGTGGGAGGGAGAGTCATGTGCAGATAAGAGAGAATATTTATGTAATCTATGAAAAGTTCATTGTATAATTGCTGAAAATATAACAACTGGATTTTTTTTTTAACTCTAGCCTCCACAAGAGCAGACGGTTACTGAAGAGGTCAAAGAAAGTGTTGAAGAAGTTTATGTTTACAAACCACCTGTTCCTAAACCTTGGGTTTCCCTGGGAAGTGAGAAAGAAATTGAAGAAGAATCTGTTCATGAATCTACAGTCAGGGTCAGAATGAATAACTTTCAATTCAAATATGACCTTTAGAAGCACCTACTATGTTCAAGGCAAAGGCAAAAATCCCTCCACCACTTGCTGCTTTCATTCTTAAATCACCCACCATATAGTGGGACAATTATCTTAGATAATTATTCTTGGTTTCTCCCCACTCTGTAGCGCTAATTTCTGTGTATTCTGGGGGCTCTCTGATTCCATTTGATAGAAGAGAAAGAAAACATTTTTTCAATACCAGTGAGGATGCCCCCCCCAAAAAAAAACCCATTAATTTCCTTTTTTGCATTCATTTCAGGCCAAGTATAAGATTTCTCGTAAACGAAGAGAATTTGGGGCACCCATTGAATTTGAAGATTATGATGCTTCAAGTGTAAAAGACAGCTACATTGAATGTACAGCATATATAGATAAAAACTTTATAATCAAGCAGCTTGAGAAAGATATTGCTGTACAAATGATACCAATATTAAAGGATAAACATACTCAGACCCAATGGTAAGTATGAAGAGGGTTTAACTGTGGTTTTGTGCTCATGAAGAAAACTTTCTGATTCTCAGGATTATCGAGATACATCATGAAAATAAAAATAAGACTGAAATTATAAAATGTAGATTTATAAACGAATTCAATTTCATTTTAAAAGTCTTTATTGAGCATCTCTTGTCTGATCCCTGAGAAGCAATGTGTCCCAGCAGACAGAGCCAGTGTCAGAGTCAGAGAGCTCTGTGGTCAGGTTCTGAATAGGAAATGTATTGACTCTGCGGCCCTGTGGGCAAGTCACTTCATTCCTCAGGGAACCCCTGAGGGACACTCCCTCAGATTGCAAAAAACCTTGAAGAAATATTCATTTAAAGTCACATAAATCTATAATTTTGACTCTAAGTTCACGTTGATAATTTGGATACATAAAGAGTATCTGTATTCAACTTTATTTTTATAAACCAGGAAATACCCCAGAAATGCTGCTATACAATATATGCCTAGAGAATTTTCAGAAGAAGAAAGAAAAAGACTTCTAGAGTCGGATGATCTGAACAATTTTCTTAACTCTGTATCATTGAGGTAAACATTTTATGTATCATTTAAAGCAAAAACTGTATTTCGACTTTGTGCTATTGTATCTCTAGTCCAAACAGAAAGTATGCAGGGAATTGTACTTCTGCATGAGCAAGTTTCTTGCTTTGTTATCCTTTGGAAAGGCCTCTTTGCCTTAGCAGGGCTGGGGCTGAGATCTAACTGGTTTCCTACTGAGCAGATGAAGGCATCACAAATAGAGAATTTGGAAAGGTCCTCCATTGAAAGGGATCTGTGCGGAGGATGGCCTGGAGTACTTGGTTTGTCACTGGGAGTTGTGGACTGCTCAACAGAAGGGCCTGGGCCATGACATAGACTCAAACTATGGATCAACCCCAGGGTTCTAGCAGAGTTCAAGATGTAGGCAAAGAGGCCCCAGTCTAGGGTCAAGCAGAAATTCCATATATCAGAAGAGGGCACAATATAAATATGAGCCATTATATCTGCGGTAATTACAAGTAATATCATCAAACAAACCATCATGAAGATAACTGCAGCTTATGCACTGACATCTTTTTTAGAGAATGAAGAGGTAGGAAAGTCCTATAAAGAATTAGACAAGATCTCTCTGACAAAGCCAAATATACATTGATACCTGGTGCCTTCAACTCTAAGGTGGTTTAAGGGGAAGATGTTGAGGGAAAAAAATGTGGTTCAGGATTAAGAAATGGAAGAGACCAATGACATAAATTATAAGAGTTTTGTAAGGAAGTCAGAAATATTTGGTAAAGAAAAAGAAGGAAGGAGGGAAGAAAGGAAGGAAGGAAGGAAGGAAGGAAGGAAGGAAGGAAGGAAGGAAGATGGTGAGCATTAAAAAATGAAATCAACAATGCCTTACTAAGAAGGAAATTACTTATTCCAAAGTAATTTCATACTGCCTTTATGTAGTAAAAGCATTCATGAGTTAGAACAAAGGTCACAATAAACACTGAACTACAAGAAAGGGTCAGGACTAGAAGAACATATTGTAAGAAATTACAACCGGTCCAGTCTGATGTATTAAAAAAAAACTATTGGCAGAATAGCTTTGTACCACATGGAATAAAGGAAAAGACACTGCCTGCAATTATCACCATTTCTTATAGAAGTATAACTGATAGTGTTAAAAACAGTTGCTACACCCTAGAGGCCAAAGAAATCTAGAAACTGACTCATCTAGCAAATGATCAATTTCTTTGCCAACAAGAGAAATATGTCAGCCAAGAGAAACACTTTTAGAAGATAAACTCATTTGAAAACAATATGAAAGTGGATAGTGGATAATTATGTGATGTCTCATCTCACACATACACGTATACACACACATACACACAGAAAACTTGACTTGAGATCTGCCTAAGCCAAATCAGTCCCCATAGCCTTTGTAAATGAAACTGGAAGGGGAAAAACAAATGGGTGAAAAATGAGATAGAGCTGTTAGCATTTCACTAAGAGTCCGTTTCCATCATCCATTGACTATGTAACCATCCCATTTGGATGCTTACACGTCTGCTGCTAATTACCTCTATTACATGGCTGGTATGAGAATTAAATGATAAGAACAATTATGTCTTTTTTAATGCTTTACTTTCTTCACAAGGTAGATAAATTAAGCACCATTCTCCTCACCTTACAGAAAGAAGGAAAGAGGAGTGGTACTTAGGAAAATGAAGTTGAGAAGATCAACTGGACCAGGCCAAGTATACACAGGGAAAACCAAAGCTAGAGATGACTGAGTTTTGAAGGTTTTGTGGCATCAAAACAGAAGATGCCAAAAGATCAGAAAAAATCACAAGCAATATTATTACCAAAAAAAAAAAAAAAAAAAAAAAGATCCAGGGATTTATTAGTAATGCCCATTCCATTTGCCTGCCTTCTCTTCTATATAAAATCCTTATGTGAATTATCTGCACATTTATGCATGAAATGATACAAGTGTCCTGGATGGATTAAAAGGAAACAGGCAGGTTTTTGTAGATGACTTTTTTTTTTTTAATGAACAGCATCTTCCCAGTCATACAATTGCCTGAAAGATGTAAAGAATACAAAATCCCATTTTCTTGGATTTTTTTAAAGTATTTGCCTCAATAGAATAAAATAGCCTTTAAAACTACAGCTGTGACAAGTTGTCTTCTATACCTAAGATTTCTTTTTTTTAAGTTAATTTATTTATTTTTAATTTTCAACATTCACTTACATAAATTTTAAATTTTCTCTCCTTCCCTCTCCTCCCCTCTCCCCAAGCCGGCATGCAATCTGATATAGGCTCTACACATACATTCCTATTAAATATATTTTCACATTAGATATGCTGCATAGAAGAATTAGAACAAATACAAGGAACCATGAGAATGAAAACAAAAAATAGTCTGCTTTGCTCTGCATTCAGACTCCATAGTTCCATCTCTGGATTGTGTATACCTAAGATTTCTTGATAGATAAAGTTGCAGAGATAAGTAGGTTCAGCTAGCCCTTGACTTGATGTGTTTGCCAAAAGTGTCTACCATGACGGGAAATGTCCCACACAAACTGAAGATGGATTCCTTAAAAATGGCGGGATGCCCTAAATAGCCCTGTTTGCAGATAACATAATGATGACTGCAAGTCCCAGAAGCCTGTAGGGATTCCTCAAAGAGATCTGTGGTCACCAGCCACAGATTGGCTTAACCACTCACATAAGAAAAAAAAAAAACCGAGCAGATGAAGAATGCCTATTATCTACTTGACAACACGCTGCTGGTTAGACATTCTGCTTAGTTCATCTAGCACCTATACTCTCAGATAGCCACTGTATATTGACAATGAGCTGGAAAAGGAGGAAGACAGTGGGCTGGATCACATCTGGAGATTTACGCTATGCTTTCATTAAGAACTGCATGACTGGAAAAGAATATGGCCCATCACATAGCAGAAGCAGGGGACGAAAAGCCCAAGTACTTCTTAGTGCCTAAAGAATGCTCAAATACCAGAAGAAAGGCCCTCTGGCAAGTTGGATAAGTGAGTCTAGAGTTTACAAAAAGATGTGAACGCAGGCATGGATGGGTTGTGATTTGTACTGTTAGAGGGGAGACTCACACTGATGAGATGACAGAACCATTTTGAAGTAACCAAGGGGGAAAATATGCTGTATTTTATCTTGTTATCTCAGCACTCACAAAATTGTCTATTTCCTCTTGTGTATTTAGCCTACAATCAGCTTACCCTGGCATCCAGGGAGTGATGAATCTTTGATTCTATGATCCTTGTCAGTTACTTATGTCTATGGGCCAGTTGATTTGTGAGACAGATTGTGATCAGAGGATCATCACTCAACCAATGACAGGTAAAACTGATTGCAGCCTAAATACAAAAGAGGAAATAAACAGCTTTGTGTGTGCTAAGATAACAAACTTAAATGTAGAAAGTGATGATAAATACTGCAACAATATTTGTTACAAGGCAGGGGTTTTTTTTGTTTTTGTTTTTAATTGGAGAGTTGGTATTTGGGAGGGAGGGGGGACACTAAAAATAAGGATGAGAAAGAAAGACAGAGAGAGAGAGAGAAAGAAAGAAAGAAAGAAAGAAAGAAAGAAAGAAAGAAAGGAAGGAAGAAAGAAAAAGGAAGGAAGGGAAAGAAAGAAGAAAGAGAGGAAGGAAGGAAGAGAAGGTCATCATAGCTTTTTCTTTTTTAGTGTACAGAAGAAAACAGAAAGAAGTAGAGAAGTAGACATGGACAAGCAAGACAGCTTTGAAACTATGTTAAATTTGGCATATTCTTTTTAAAAATGCAAAGCTATATTTAATAGATTCCTGGCTTTATATATATATATATATATATGCATACAGATATTCTAATGTTTACTGATGTTTGTAAAGTACAGAAAAAGACAATTTTAAAACATAAATATATGATAGTGATAGACTTTAGGGCCCAGGAGTCCAAGAAGCTCTATCCCTAGGATCAAGCTTGTTTACTTGCTGTTATACTTACCTGGGCTACCTGCCATTAGTTAAATGAAGTTAATGGTATACCTGGGAAGATTGCTTTTCATTTAAGTCTCCTGTTTTCTTGTCCATTTTTAAAAGTTAATGGGCACACAAAGGGCTATAAATAATTGCATACCCTTTGACCCAGCAATACCACTGTTGGGATTATATCCCAAAGAGATTACAGAAGTGGGAAAAGGTCCCATATGTGCAAAAATATTTATTGCAGCTCTCTTTGTGGTTGCAAAAAACTGGAA
>CM053586.1:328249399-328265708 GCA_028646515.1 Pseudochirops corinnae
TCTGTCTCTGGAATTCTTGCTTACGTACACACCTCAGCCAATCCCCTTCTTCCACATCGACAGGGGCTCAGCCAATCCCCTTCTTCCACATCAATAGGGGAGTTCATGCCTTCTCAACAATGGGACAGTTTGCACCTTCCACACTTAGCACTTAGCTAAGTGCTGAGTATCCTGCTAAACTAATTACTATTACATTTCCTCAGTGCTTTGTGCTTTTTACCCTTCCTGACCTTATTCTCATGAGACCCTGTCATACTTCTGTGCTCAACCTTTACTGACTGCCATTGCTTTTCCCCCCATATATATCTTTTAAAAAATATAACCTAGGGAATTTGTAGTCAATCTCCATATTAATATATCTTTAGACCACTACCCTTTTTCTTTTTTCTTTGGTAGTTTGAGGTGTTATTTAATACAAATAAAGATGTGCCAGAGTAGTTTGTTCATTTTCTTTACCCCTCAAGGAATCCCCATTTTGATTGATGATCTTGATGGGCCTGCCAGTCTGCTTTCTCTGTAGTTTTGTTTTTTAGAGGAAACTTTGTGAATGATCTCTGCTAAGATTTGTTGCACATCTGAAGTGCTTCTGTCCCTTTGATACTGTGTACCCCAAGTTGTCAGAATCCATCATGTTATGTGTTTTGTCTTTTTACTGTGGATCATCATACCATATTGTAAATGTCTTTTGATATGCCAGTTTTGCTCGATCTTGACATGGTGATCTGACTGACGTCTGATGAACTTTTTTGTTCTTTTAGCTATTTTAGGCTTCACAGGGACTCTGAGGGCTGGCATGTTGATGGTGGAGAGATGGCAGCCTCCTCCTTGGGCAGTACTGGAGAGGGTGAGGAAAAGGGAGATAGAGAAAGAGATGGGGGTAGGGGAGGGAGAGAAGGGGAAGAAGGAGGAGATGAGAGGGGAAATGCAAACATATTCATTTGACAACTGTACTTTTGCCTCATTAGAATTGTTACTCTTTGTGTTCTTAGACTTTCATCTTTGGGGATCTACTCATCCCTCCTTGTGTAGAATTTTAATCCATAAGATCCTGCCTATCTTTTCTTCTGAACCCTATTCCAGAAGCTCTGATCTAAATAAGTTAGACAAGCAATTGCTTTTCTCTCCTTTATCATTAACTCCATGGTGCGATCATTGGCCCCCCCCCTCCCCATCCTTGCCCCTCCCTCCCCAGGTTCCCATCATTTCCACTGTCAGTGAGAATCAGAAATTAGATTGGAATTTCTCCTCATTGGTTCATCCACTAAAGAAGAAATTTTCTTTCCTTCCAACACAAACCTATAAAACACTGCTTCTGGGTTTTTTTTGTACATTCCATGGGGTACAGACTTGATCATGTTATTTACTTATTTTATTATTAATATTCTTTAGGAACAATTTTCAGTTTTCCATGTCATTCAAATTAATAAAATTTAGTCATCTACTGTGAGCCAGTTCCTGTACTAGCTTGGGAGGGTGAGGTGGGTGGGGAGGGCTACAAAGAAAAACACAACAGTTTCTAATCTCAAGGAGTTTATGCTCTACTAAGGGAACATAACTTAAAAGTGAATACAAAATATATACAAAATGCTTACAAAGTAACTGGAGGAGGGCACTGCTAACAAGCTGGAGGAACCCAGAAAAGGCTGTTAGTAGGAGGGTGAGACTTGAATTGAGCCTTGAAGGAAATTTGGCAGTCCAACAGGTGAGGGTGAGAAGGGAAAGCGTTTCAAGTGTGTGTTGGGCGGGGAGGGAAGGAGGCTACAGTCTGTGAAGTAGGCACAGAGGGGAGTGAGGAATTGTCATATGGTGAAAAGGGCAGGCCAATTAACTTGACTAAGAGTGAGAGGGGAAGTAATATAAGTAACTATCCTGGAAAGAATCCTGGGACCAGACTGTGAATGCCTTTAAATGCCAGTGTTGTGTATGTTCTGAGGTACGGTCAGGAGCCACTAAAGGTTTTTCAACAGAGGATGGACATAGCCAGACTTGCTGATTCAGGAATTTGCATTTTGCAGCTGTGGAGACTGGTGTAGAGAGCAAGGGAGTTGGAGGCAGGAAACCCAGTTAGGAGGCTGCTGTAGTAGGCCAGACATGAAAAGATAATGAATTTCAGTTTTAGACATGTTCAGTTTGAGAATCCTACAGACATCTCCAGTAGGAATTAGAGACGGGATGCTGAAGCTCAGGAAAGAAGAGACTAGGGCTCGAAATACAGATTTGGGAATCATCTACATAGAGATGGTAATTAAACCCAAAGGAACTGAGGAGGATATCTTCAAGGTTGCAAACCCGAGGTGATTTTGACCAGAAAATAGGGAAATTAGGAAGGGCCTTTTAAGTGGAAGGAGAATGATTCCGTAAGTACTGAATTTGAGTTGCCTTTGGGATATACTGGGGGAGACAGTTAGATCTTAGGCTGGAATAAGAATTGGGCAAATTTGAATTCATAGACTTTGGAGTCATAGGCTTAGAGATTTATAGTCGTAGAGTTTCAGAGAAAAAAAGGAAAAGGAAAAAATAGACTTTAGAAAAAACTTGGGTAAAGGGAATGAATGATGAAATAAGACATTTATTTTATTTATTTATTTATTTTTATTTACTTTTAGTTTACAAGACTCCACAATCCCTTGAGTTTCAGATTTCCTCCCATTCCCCCTCCCCGCCGCCACCATGGTGCCATGCAATCATGTATAGAATCTGTCTGGTTGTATAGGAGGGTTGTAACCAATGAGTGATCACTGGGAAAAAAGAAACAAAACCAAACATGAGAAAGAACAATAGCATGTAGATTGCTTCAGTCTCTATTTAAACTCTAGTCTTTCTAGGTCTTTTCTCTGAATGTAGATATCTGCTTCCATCCTGGGACTTGTGGAGTCGAATAAGACATTTTCTTATGTTTCTTCTGATGCTCATCTTGAGCTAGTTTAGTACCAGTAGCAACAATAAGATATTAAGGAAGGCAAAAAATAATTGTCCAGTCAAAAATACTGATGCTTTGACAGTGTAAGGTGGAGAAACAGTCAGATGAGAGCTTCGTAGTGGGGTATCCATGTATAGGCATAATCTGTGTAATGCTTCAGCCAACATTATTTCACAGTTACATCGTATATGTGTACTCTAACTGGTAATGCTTGGCTGACTAACTGAGGTATTCATTGAATGGTTACTAGATATCAGAGCTAGTATATTAAACTTCAGTGGTGCTGACTTATGTACTATAGAACTAATCAACCTTATTCTGCTAGCAATTATATATTCACGGATTGTCTTATTTTCATGGACTGAATTAATGATGTTAGATGGAAGATATCCAGGCGATTGGAAGTTGGTCATTCTGATTAACAAGTTTAGGCATGCCCATAGTTTACAAATTAGTTGTACTACAAACGTTTGTAATTCATTTGCTTGGTTTGGAATGCCAAACCTTTTTCCTTTTCTTTTAAAAAATTAAATTTTTCCGTGTGACCTTGGGCAAGTCACTTAACCCCATTTGCCCTACCTTCCCTCCTCCAAAAAGCTAAAAAAAAAAAAAATTAAATTTTTTAGAATTATAAGCATGTATTAAATTTAACAAAGTAGTAACAAATTGCTTTATTTATTTGTGTCCCCTTCTGAACTATGTGGCTTTCTTCTCAGGATTCAAAAAAAATGCTTCATCGATGCACTTTCCTTCCTTCTTTCCTTCCTTCCTTCCTTCCTTCCTTCCTTCCTTCCTTCCTTCCTTCATCTCTATCAGTTCTTCCTTCCCAAATAAAAGCCTACTTTTATCACAGATAAGTATAGCCAAACAAAACAAATCAACATATTATATTGGCCATATCTAAAAATGTCCTCCAACTCTAGTTAATCCCTTCACATTGATTAGAATTCTGAAGTCTTTCAGCTTAGTTTTTTTTTTCTTTTATATTATTGTGGTCATTTTGTAAATTATTCTCCTGGTTCTCCTCATCTTACCCTGCATCAATTCACACAAATGATGCTTTCTAGTATTTGGTATCAATGTACTTCAAGTACATTAAATGTGTTCCTGACATTCACAAACTGGAATTTGAAATGCATTTTCTCCCATTAAACAACATAACAAATATACATAGTTCTGCTCAAGTTTCTTTCCTTTTTTCCCTTTATATTCCTTTTTTATAGCACGATAACAAAATGCATTTTCTCTATAAAAATACTGCTATGCAAGGTGGCAGTGTTTCTAGGCCAACTTCAAAACTCTGACGTCATATGGTGATGCCTCATTATGGTGTGCATACATTCATTCTCAAAAGCTGTGCCAGTGGAACACAAATACTCTTGGGTAGGTCCTGTTATCAGTCAGTTAAACATTTATTAAGCATCTCCTATGTACCAGGCACTGTGGAAGTGCAAGAGATACAAAGAAAGGCAAAAGAAAATCATGCCCTTGACTAGAGAAGTTCACAGTTTGATTTCTCAGACTGGAAAGATTCCCATGACTGGCCTGGTGACTGTATATTTTATGTTCGATAATCAACTTAGTTAAGTTTGAAGAAGCTTAGTGTGTAGAATTTTTCAGCCACAACAACTCTTGAAGACCATTTTAAAATTTGTAGATAGGTCACAATATGTGTTTATGGAATAAAAAAAGACTAAACCCCCCCAAATAATAGATTCTTGAAGTATCGTATAGTAGAACTAAAAGCATCATTATCATATATAACATTGGACTCTTGACTTAGGATACTTGAATATCATTTCACCCTGTTGTCAGTGGCAGGGAGGAGGACTCTCTCAGTTCTCAGCCACTACCTATTTGCCCTGGGGAGGCGACTCTCTAATGGAGATGGGGAGAGGAGAGATAAAGGTGAAAATTCTAGGTTAAGAGTCCAGAGCCATGGGAGGCTCAGGTCTTTCTGCTTATTCTTACTTATAAAAGTATGAAGAATACCGTTGATATTAAACGATACAGCTAAGTAGTTACAAGATTAAATTTTGGGGCAGTTTCTTTGTAACTTATTTGTAGATGTGATCTATGTATATAGGTTTCAAGCTTTTGAAACTTGAAGTTTTATTAAAATTGTACTAGGTGTTTGTGAGGAATTTTTTATTGTATCTATTAAATATTTGCTATCAGTAGAAGTTTCAGCTTGCTTAAATATGAGATGATAGGAGCTCTGTTTTCTTGGTGTATTTCTTTGGAATGTTGTACAAGTAGAAGCATGTTTGTGGTATCATTTACAGTGTTTTGTCAGAAGGGCTGTTAGTTTAAATAATGTACCTAGCTAAATCAAATTTTGATTGTAAGAGACTTCCTAGACAATGTAAAAATGAGCTATGGACTGCAGCTGTCACAAGTCATGTAATTTTATAATCTTTATCCTATATTTACAATATCTTAAGGGCCTAAATACAATATCCTCCAAGAATATGAAATTCTGCTAAAGATTACAGGAGTTGAAGGGAGTCTTAAAATATTATTAAATGTTGAGAATGAACACAGAGACATATCTATAAGCCCCAAACTATTGTTTCAAAGTCAGACTTTTGGAGTTTTTGATTTATGCTTCATTCTATAGTTTTAATGGATTTGCTTACTGAAATCCCTCAAAATTGTAGGGGTGGCAGGGAAGGAGAGAAATAGCTAGAGGAAGAAACTAAGGGAAAGATTCCTAAGTCTGCTTTTTGGTAAAAAGTAAGTAGAACCAATTTTGGGTTTCTTGGTTTTTTTTCCCCCATCTGTGTGAGTATATGTAATTAGGAATAAGAAAACCAAGAGATTGTTTTACATTTTGATGTTAGGAATTTTTTTCAGTAGAGGGGCTCTTACTTGATTATATGAGGGAGATCTTTTAAAAATAAGTTTTTATTCTTATCTTTTGTTTTTACATCACTTAAATTTTCCATTATATTCTCTCTCTCTCTCTCTCTCGCTCTCTCTCCCCCCCTCTCTCTTTCTCCCTCCCTCCCTCCCCCTTCCCCAGCCATTTGTGAGGAAGAATAAAAAAAAGAAAAAACTGTCTAGCAAAACTAATCAACACATCAAAAAATCTGATCTTTGTCTAAACTCATCATGCCCAGAACTGAACTCATCTTAAAAAAATTTTTTTTTACTAAAAATGTTCAGTATACATAAAACAGCATTCTCTCCCTTAAAGCTCCCTTTTCTTTCTCTCCTTTCACATTAAGATAGCAAGAATACTGTTACAAACATGTAATTAAGCAAAATAACTTTCCACATTGCCCATGTCCAAAATTATATGTGTCAACTTGAACTCTGAGTCCATCACTTCCCTAGAAGTTTGACCTATTAAGACATTTGTATTAAATTTTTAAATTTTTAATTGTGGAATTTATAAGAAAATATCTAAACTTATATTGGCTCAAGTACAGTTTTGAATCTCTTCAGAAAACATTTTATTTTATATTTTAAATGAGTGTCTTTCACAGTAACTTAAGGAAGAGATCTGAGAAAAGTTTATTTTGACAAATCTGAAATAATATTCTCCTCTCTTTTCTAACAGATTTAATTGAAAATGTTTACATCTCTTCAATGAAGAAAAGAGAACTCAGAGGTTTAAAGGACAGTGAACTGAATGAACAGAGGCCATGCAACAGCATCACAGTGTCTAAGAAACGTAACTGGCTGCATCAGAGCACTCTACGGTCACCTAATCAGGAAAAAGAATATAAGAAGACTCGAGATGTCATCCAGCATCATCTACCAAAAACTGCTAATGCTACAAACTCTTCATTGTCAAGAAATTATACTTTAGAATTTAGTGAGGAAAATGATGCAGATGATGAAGGTGAAATATGGTATAACCCAATTCCTGAGGATGATGATGCTAGCTCTGAGGAAACAAATCCTGTTAATTTGGGTTTTTCAGCTCTCACTATGAAAGTATCATCTGGAAATGACTTGGCAAAACCAGTAAAGTGTGCTGAAAGCTTGCCATTTTCTTCTGGACATGTTAATGTTCAGATAGCACAACCAACTGAAATTAATCAGGTAGATTCCTTGTGTCCTACAGAATTTGTACAGCTGAACAAGCAGAGGTTTGGATGTAGGACTCAAGATAGTTCTCTGGTTGAAGAAAGTTCCACTTTGAAGCCGATTACAGGTAAGTATGGGTGTAAATGTAGCACTTATGTTCTCTTTTACTCTCATTTGGCAGCAGCTGAAACAAATTTTAGTAGATGCCTATTCTGTGTATTTTTCCCTTCCTTTTTGTTGGATAGCCATGGTGTAGTGCAGAAGTGTCAGATATATCGTAGTGGTCTCATGCATTCTACAACACACCTGAGTGTGACTCATACCAGATTAAAATGTAGTCCTGTATGATTGTGATGTGTTGATGTAGTAGTAAAAAACGAAATACATGAAGATGTGTGGTTTTCTCTGTCAGTATGGGGCCTGCAGGAATCCTTATGGACAGTTTAGTGGCCTCCATTTTCATTTGAGTTTGACACTATTGGTGTAGTGGATAGAGGGCTGTTCTCTGAGTCAGGAAGAACTGAGGTCATGTCCCACCTCTGACATAAGCTGGCTCTGTGATCCTGGGCAAGTCATTTATCTTCCAGGTGTTTGAGGCAGTTCTTTATAAGTTTTAGAACAGGTGTTTGGTAGAAAGAAGAGGTTTCTTCATTAAGAACTCCTTGTGCCAATGAAATCCAGTTAAAAAATAGATGTAATTATGAATTTATAAATAAAACTCATGTCAGTATTTTTGGTGGCTTTGAATCACTTCTGTACATAGCATCATTGGCTTGATAGTGTTAACTAAAGTGTCAAACAGTGGTTGCAATATTTCCCTGTAGGGCAGGAACAAGGTTAAAATGTAATTGGGACATATCTAATAAAATAAACAAAAATATGGGGAATATAGATAATGTTAATATGTGATCTTTTAAGTTAGTTATGTCATAAGCAGGGATCCTTATGAACAGTTCAGTCACTCCTGTTTCTGTTACTCTAGACTACCATAATGACATTTCTTGATTTAATTGTAGGGATGATATCATATTGAATAAAACAAAAAAAATTATTTTTCATCTAAGTTATTTAGTTTAATTCTCCCCTTTAAAACTAGATAACAACTCTGGGAAGTTGTATTTCTAATGAGCCTAATGGTCATTGAAATGATTCCTTACACCCATGAATGTAGACTGTGCACTGAAAAATTAGAATGATTATTGAAGTAATAAGAGCTAGTATTTCTATAGGACCTATTATGTGCTAGGCACTGTACTGAGTGCTTTACAAATATTATTTCATCTGATCCTCGCAACAAGCCAGGGCCGGGGAGGTGACTGCTTGGATTTGTAAAGAGCTAGAAGCAGGGTGTAGGGAGGGTGAGAATCCAGAAAAGTAAACTATTCCTTTTGTAGTAACACTGACTTTTTGAACATTAGGGACTGATGCTGTGTTCATTGGTAGGAATTTAGGGAACACGCTTTATTAGCTCAGGTTAGTGATGTCATTATATATTGACATTTTCCTGTTCTTTTCCTACCTTTCTTATGCTTGCAAGCCAGTATAAACTTGGATTTATTTTTGAGGATAAAATTTTCAAACAGTCTTTCTTAAAATTTTTGCTAATTATTTACATATTTGCATAAATGTTTCTAAATAATCAGAAATTAATGCTGTTGAGAGTTACTCCAGGTGTCACTAAGAAGATTTATGTGTAAAAATCAGTCCTTTTTTCTGTACAGTGTATATTTATAAAGACCATCTGACTGTAGTAACTATTTGTAGATCCTGGTGCCTCTCTTAGACTCACATTGTTCTCTTGGTGTAAAAGTAAAACTAGAAAACATTTGTAGAAAATAAAACAGACTGAATATCATGTTATAATTAATCTTTATCTTATTATATAAAATGGCCCTCACTAAACTCTTCCTCTGATAATAAATAAAAGTGACCTTAAGTTCTCAAAAGTTATGTTGATGGAGTCCAAACTCTGATAAGGCCTAAAGACCTAAAAGGCTTTGAATATGGTTTTGGTGTTTGAACTGTATCTTTCCTGTCCAAGAATTAGTTGACCTGTAAGTTCTAACAGATCCATTCCCATAACTTTTAAGAGCTGACCTACAAAAATATAGTATAGATTATCATGATTATTTTAACCTAATGTAATATTTCAAGTATCTATGATTTCATCATGTATATCCCTTCCACTGATGCTGATAACAACCCATCTATGCATTAATGGACAATTTAATATACTTTAAATTAGACTTAGAACAAAAGTCTAAATTTTTGGACAAAGTTTGTTCAACTTAAAACAAAAATATTATTCTGTTGGCCAAGTCTTTTGTGTTTGTGTCTCCAAGACCCCTCACAGCGTGACACATAGTAGTTGCTTAATAAATACTTGCTGATTGAGTACATACAGTGTGAGCAAGATAAGGGAAGAAAAGGTGCTAAGAAGGAGTCAGCTGTATTAAATGCTATTGAGAGGTCAAGGTCTCAGAAAGTCCATTAGATTTAATTACAAATGTTTCCAGAGGGCACTCAGAGTAGTAATGGTAGGACCGGAGATAAGTCAGGGGATTGAGTGAGTGAGTGGGTGGTAAGGAAGCAGATGCCGCCAGGAAGGGGGTGAGGGGCAGAGCAGGCTACATAGTAGGTATTCCTTTAAGTTCAGGGTTAACTGGGCAGGAAAGATCAAGGGAGTAAGGAATTCAGAAGTGGAGAGAGCTTTAGTGAAAAGTGTCCAACTATAGGATTAAGGCTGGGAGGGCAGGAAACTGAGGTCAGGGCAGGTTTGGTACGGGAGAGCAGCCAAAGATCTTGAGCTTTCAGAGCAGGTATAAAAAGAGTAAGGGAACTAAGAAGCTGATACGGCAGGAACTTGTGTTTGGGCAGTTGAAAAGCTCAGGACTTCAGAAGTGGAAAGCTCTTGAGTCATGCTGAAGGCAAAAGTGTGACCGTCCTAATGGTCGACTAAAGTAGAGAGGAGGTAAAATGGCGTAGGAGTCGAGTTCAGGAAATTGTGAGGACAGGGTATGAGGTTTGCATACCTCACTTGATCAGCATGGCAGCCATGCTCTAGGTATTTACAATTGGGATAACTGAGACTCTGAAGAGTCTCTGGTACCCCCATCATTTGACAGTGGTTACACAGCTAGAGAGCACCAAAAATGAGACTCAAACTCTGGCCTTTCCTAAGTCCAGCACTTTTTTTTTTAAACCACATCGCAGTGCTTTTTCTCTCTCTCTTCCTCTTGCTCTCTTTAAATTTTTTGGTTACATTTGAATTCCAAGCTGTTTCCTTCCATTGCTCCCAACCCTGCACTAGAGAAGGCCAACATTTGACAGATATATATGTGAAGCTGTACAATACATAATTCCATATACCAGTTCTTTCTCTAGAGGTTGATGGCATCTTCTTAGGTCCTTTGTAGTTGATTCAAATATTCATATAACTCAGAATAGCTTAGTCATTCACATTCACTCTTTGAACAGTTTTACTGTTTCAGCCTTCATTATTTCATATAAGTCTTTCCATGTTTTCCTAAAACCAACCAGCTCATCATTTTTTATAGCACAGTAGTATTCCATCACTATCTTATACCACAACTTATTCAACCATTCCCCAATTGATGGGCATCCCCTCAATTTCTTGTTCTTTGCCATCACAAAGAGAACTGCTATAAATATTTTAGAATATACAGGTTCTTTTCCTTTTTCCCTGATAACTTTGGGAAACAGACTTAATAGTGGTATTGCTGGGCCAAAGGGTTACAGTTCTGTAACCATTTGGCCATAATTCCAGTTTCTTCTCCAAAATGGCTGAATCACTTCACAGTTCTACCAACAATGTATTAGTATCTCAATTTTTCCACATCCCCTTCAACATTTGTCATTTTCCCTCTTCTGTCATTTTAGCCAATCTGATATTGGTATCTCAAAATTGTTTTCACCAGTAATGATTTAGAGTGTTTTATGTGACTATATATAATGATTTAGAGTGTTTTATGTGACTATATATAGCTTTGATTTCTTCACTGAAAAAACTGCCCGTTTTTATCTTTTAATCATTTATCAGTTGGGGAATGACTCATATTCTTATCAATTTAATGAAGTTCTCTATGTATTTTGAGATGAGGCCTTTACCTGAGAAACTTCCTATAAATTTTCCCCCCCCCCCCCGCCAATCTTCTGCTTTCTTTGTAATCTTGTCTACATTGGTTTTATTTTTTACAAAACCTCTTTAATGTAATGTAATTAAAATTATTCATTTTATATTTCACAATGCTCTCTATCTCATTAAATTCTTCTCCGATACATAAATCTGATAGATAATATGTTCCATGGTCTTCTCATTTACCTATATCTTCTTTTATGTCTAGGTCATATATCCATTTTGTCCTTATCTTGGGAAATGGTAAAAGATATCTATCTATACCTAGTTTCTGCCAGCCTGCTTTCCAGTTTTCTCAACAATTTTTTACCAGCTAGTAAATTCTTATCCCCAAAGCTTAAATCTTTACATTTATCAAGCAAAAGCTTACTATAATCATTTATTACTGTGTATTATATGTCTAATGTATTCCACTGATCCACCATTCTATTCTTTAGTACCAGATAGTTTTGATAATTACCACCTTATACCAAAGTTTAAGATCTGGCACTGCTACACCTTCTTCCTTTACATTTTTTCTATTAATTCCTTTGATATTCTTGACTTTTTGTTTTTCCAAATGAATTTTGTTATTATTTTTTCTAGTTCAGTAAAATAATTTTTTGGTAATTTGATTGGCTGGCACCAAATATAAGTATATTAATTCAGGTAGAATTGTCATTTTTGTTGTTTTCTCTTGGCCCATCATGAACAATTAATCTGTCTCCAGTCATTTAAACCTGATGAGTGCTTCTTTCTTGAATACATTTTTCTCTTACCTTTTGTTTTTACCTCACCTTTATTTCCAAATGTATCCCTCCTTTGAGAGCCATCTGTCCCTTGTACCAAAGAATTAAAGAGAAGGGGGGGGGAAGAGGGAGAAGCAGTTGAACAAAATGAACAACCACCAAGTATGTGCCAATCCAAGGAGAATGACCTTTGCCCTGGAAATGATACACAAGATAAGTGAAGAGATAAGTAAACTTCAGCTTGTTCAATTTCATCTTCCAAATAGCTGCAAAGTGATTTTCCTAAAGTACGAGTCTCATCTTGTCACTGCTCAGTAAATTTTAGTGGCTCACAATTCCTCTAGGGAATATATCAGTTCCTTTCTGCCATTTAAATCTCTTCACAACCTTGTCCCACCCCATGCCTAGAATAAGCTTCCTCCTTGCTTGCCTCCATCTCTGAGTCCTTGGTTTTCCCAGAACTCACTTAACACCACCTTCCACATAAAGCCATTTCCAATCCACCTCTACCTCTAACTCCCCTGTACTGCTTCCCAAATGACCTTGTATTCATTTTGTGTAAATATCGATTACTTAGCTGTGTTTGCTGTGCTTTCCCCGTGTAGGTTCCTTACAGTAAGAAAGACTGGGCAAGGACTGCTTCTTTTTTGTTTTTGTTCACTACTGGACTTAGCCCAGGATTCTAGCCCACAGTAAGCACTTAATAAGTACTTGTTTAATGGCTTAAGGCAAGATTAGCACATAAAAACCTGAGCAAGTGCTTATTTGTCATAATGTAGTTTAACATCATACATTTTGCTTTTTCTCAACTCCTACCATTAAGCCTTCAAAATAAAAAAAATTCACTTTGTAACTTTATTCCCAAAGTTTATGTTAAAATCAGCTTGTTTTTCCTGAATACAGTGACTGAATTATGGGGATGTGGTAGGTCCAGAACATATCAAGGTGGCAGCAGGAAGCCAGCCCAGGTTTAAAAATTTACCATTGGCAGTCTACAGAGTACATAATCTGCCTCTGAATGATTAAAATCTTAATGTATTTAGAGAAGCCAGTATACTTAAAACAGGATTGTTCTCACTCTGAGCCAGCTTTTCATGAAATTGGTTCTTTAGTTCAGAACATACATATTTAATAGTAGTAAAATAATAAAGGTTGACATGCCAATTCAGTCCACATTTCATGAAAATTTGTTATTTGTTAAAGGAGAGCCATTTATTCCAAATTTGTTAAACATTTATTCTTTCCAAATTAAAAAACAGCTTTTAAAAGCATGAGAATAGTAGGGTCTTCTACCCCTATAGCGTTGAAATTTATTGTGTCTACACTTAAGGTGAGTTTTGAGTGAGGAAGTTATGGTTCAGAATTTAACTTATAAGAATGACTGGTCACTTTGGAGGGCACATGTCTGGTTGTTACCATACCATAATGGTATATTAATACAACATTCAGAGGGATATTTGCAGAAGTATTACTTGGTCACTAAAACATTCAGCAATGCTTTTATCCTCTGTATGTCTGCATAATACCAGTTGCTGGACTTTTACAAAAGACAAGAGTTAATTCATAATCTGTTCTTGAATATACGTATTTGATCATCAAACTTAGAGCTGAAAAGGATAGACCACTTAGTCCACCTCTTCATTTTATAAATGATGAAAGTGAGGCCTAGCACGGGTCAGTGACTTGCCCAAGGACACACACATGATGTAAAGAAGGAGGGTAGCTTTGAAATCAGGGGCTGCAGCTCTACACCTGTCGATTGTTCTCTGGCCATCATCCTTTACCAGACACCCCACGACTTCACACCTCGCTGTGTTACACGAAGGTAGATTTCGCAGCATCATCAGGCTGGAAGGAGCATTAATAGGCATCCAGGCTGGATGGTGCCTCAAGCATGACTGTCTCTTGATAACATACATGAAAGAACCAGAGAGCAACAGCAACGAAAAGCACGGTAGCGTGGCACATGCACAAGTCTAGCTGAAGTCGGAATCAGGAGGCCTGGGTTCGAGTCCCAGCTCTAACAGTTACTAACTGTGTGAAAGTGGCCATTTAATCTCTCTGCACCGCAATTCCCTTATCTTTCAGATGGGGAGATAATACTTTAACTCTCTTGTCTCATGAGCTCATTGTGAGGAAAGGGCTTTACAAGAGTAAGGGGGTAAGTGGAGGATGGGGGGAATATAAGAGAAGGCAGATTGCCATCTTGGAGTGGGGAATAGGGGAGAGATGAGGAGAAAATCTGGAACTCAAAATCTTGTGGAAATGAATGTTGAAAACTAAAAATAAATTAATTAACAACTAAAAAAAAAGGAAAATGCTTTATCAGCCATAAAAAACTAAGTAAATGTCAAATTCCTCTTGATTAATATTCATGGTTTGGGGCAGAGAAGAGAGATACATGCCCTAGAAAGAAAATCACGACAGGTGAGGACAAAATTTATTTTAAATGGGCAGATGATTAAAAAGGTAGCATTATAGAATTAGAGTCAGATTTTTTTTTTATCATGACTTCAAATAAAGGAATGATGGGCTTTTGAACAGAGATATAGCACAAAATTATGACAGGCATGTCTAATAGGTCTAATTATTTAAAGAGAATCTTACAGAGACAACTGTAGAATTCTATACTTGCGTTTTATAAGTAGACACCAGTTAGTGTGGAAAAAATCTGAAGATTTTTATGGCCTGAAAGTTTACTACTAGTCATCCCTATAGCTTGACAGACAAAGAAGCTAATGTGGCTTTAGGTTAATTGAGATATAATGTCCATCCAGAGTGAGGGAGGTGATAGTCTGTTTTGGTGAGTACCCTGCCTTGGTAAGATCACATCTAGAGTATTGTGTTCAGTTCTAGGTACACATTTTGAGAAGGAAGGAATGAAAAGGCATTTATTAAGCTCTTAATGTAGGCCAGCCTGTGTCCTAGGAACTGGGGTTTGAAACTCAACAAAGCAGTCCCTGCCCTGAAGGAGCTTATATATCATAAGGGAAGACAATACATTTTTGGAATAGTGGCCAGAGAAGGGTATTTTGATCTGGGAAATCATAGGGATGGTGAATGGAGTTATAGGTCAATTAATTGACACCTGCTTTTTAGGAGTAGTTGATTTTTGTTCCTGATAGAAAGGGTAGAAAGGGAAGGGAGGAGTGGTTTGTGGGAAACAACATGGCAGGAAGATGGTCAGAATGCATTGTGTTGGACCTGGGTGTACCTAGAAATCATGACGTTTTTCCAATAAGGAGAATAGGGCCCCAGAATGGGAGCTCGAGGGCTGAGATTGGGGTGCACCAAGACACCAGTAATCTTGGAGTGGTGCAGAAGCATGGTCTATGAGCATGGAGGAGTGGGAGACTATATTTATGAGTATTGGTTGAAGAAACTGGGGATATTTAGTTTGGAGAAGGGAGGCCATTACCATATTCAGATATCTGAAGTAGGAGAGCATAGAGTGATAGTAGCAGATGAGGAGAGAGTTTCAAGAAGGATTGATTGCTCTTTCATATTAAGTGAAGGGGAAGGCGCTAGCCTGAGAAAGGTTTGTTGGATTTGGCAAGTTGGAAGCCATCTACAACCTTTAGAACTGTTGCATTGAGGTTCTTTATTTTAGAAGTTTAGCTCTAAAAGGATTGGAGAAAAAGAATAATAATACATGGATATCATAGTCTGATGGATTTGAGTGAAAGGCATATGTTTTTAATTAGAGATATTTGTACATATTTTTAAACCTAGAAAGCCAAGAACTAATGGGCATTAAGAAATTGGAGTTGCTAAGTTGGTAAGTGAGGCAGAAGGAAGCACAAGTTGGGGTCTAGATTACAGGGAGGGGGTGACATTACAGAGCGAGAATCCCAGAATTTGAGGTCATTTATTCCTTCTAATACAGAAGGAGTCCTCAGTATAACATGGCCCACAAGTGGTTCTGTTTTTTTTTTTTAATAAATTTATTTTCTTGTTTACATCATTCATTTCCATGAGATTTTGAATACAAATTTTCTCCCCATCTTTCCCCTACCCAACACCTCAAAAAAGCCATCCCACTGTCTAATCCCTCCCCCAATCTGCTCTCTCCTGTGCCCTCCCCCTCAACCCTCTGACTTTCCCGTAGGGCAGGATGGATCTCCCTACCACAGTGCCTATGTATCTTAATTCCTAGTTGCATGTAATAAATAATAATAATAATAATAATAATAATAAATATATACGTACATATTTTTAACATTTGATTATAGAACTTTAAATTCTAGATTCTTTCTCTTCCTCCCTTATCACCCACTGCCACTGGAAGGACAAGCAATTAAATACAGGCTGTACATGTGTAGTTACACAGAACCTCTCCACAGTGGGCATATTGTGAGAGACTGACTATATGTCCCTCTTTCCTATTTCGCCCCTCACCCCGTTCTATTCTCTACCCTGTCCTGTCCCTTTACAGAAGTGTGTACTTCCAGCAACCCTCCTCCCCAG